>CM061142.1:377267827-377867827 GCA_030789695.1 Scilla litardierei
CAACGTAGCAGCTTCGAGAGTGCTTTTGGGATCCCCGCACCTGTCCAACCCCATACGGATTCTAGAACTTCACCATCTGATGTAGGAGAGAGGGGAGAGCTTCGACAGTGGTCATGTAAGGTCGCCTTATGATGCCATTGTACGCAAAGGTGACGGCGATGACAATGAACTGCGTCAGTCAAGTGACGACCTTGGGCCTCTCCCTCATCGCGACTGGCAGCGTGATCACTCCAACAATGGGTACCGAATGTCTGGTGAAGCCGACAATCGGGCATAAGCATGGCTTCAGCTCCACCTGGTCCAGCCACATCTTCAGAGTCGTGGACAAGAAAAGGATGTCACACAATCTGCCTGTATCAACCAGGAGCCTGCTCATGATCGCCAGCCTGATGAGAGCTTCAATGACGATGGCATCCTCATACGACAGCTCGACCCCCTCCAGGTCATTATCAGAGAAGAAAATAGGGACGAGCCACTCTTCTCCTCTTTTCCCCCGTGCCGGCGTCCGCCGTCATGACTTGTCGAGCGTACACCTTTCTCACCGATGCTGATGTGCCACCCTGGGCCGACCTGTCGTAGATTACATCCACACGCACAACCGACTTGGGCCTGTGGTGGGCCACTTGCTCAGCGTCGTGGGTCGGTTGATCAGGCCCTGCAGTTGCCCTTCTCCCGCGGTCGGATCTCTCTGGGTTGACAAATCTCCAGAGATGCCCGCCATGGATCAACCGCTCAATATCTTTCTTCAGGGCGAAGCAGTCGTTGCTGTCATGGCTGTTGTCGCAGTGGTACCAACAATATTTCTTCATATTCTTCCCGTCGACTCTTGTCCTCATCTCTGGGGGTGGGTCTCTGAGGAGCCCCCCAGTCAAGGCCACCACCATCACTTCGGTCGGGGGGTGTTGAGTCTGGTGTAATGTACAAACTCCTTCTCTCTCTGACCTGCCTCTCAGAGCGGATTTTTTGGGCGTGAAGAACCCCCTCAGAGGTCTGGGGCGATCTTGCACTCGGGGACCCCCTAGTCACGCCCTCGGGAGCAATCTTAGTCACGGCCCCTGTTGCGTCCTGGTCGCTCCCTTGGGGGCGTTCATCCCGCCTTAGCCGCTCACTAGGCATTGCTTAAACACAGGGAGCTACGACGGGCGTGGCCTTCTTCACCGTCCCCAAAGCCTCCTCGCTTAACATGAACTTCTCTGCCCAAGCGAAGAGGGCGGGGAGATCGGCGGGTAGATCTCGAAGCAGCGACTTGTGAAGACTTCTGTTCGTCAGTCTCTTCTTGAAGGCTACCATGAGGAGCTCGTCTCTGTAGCTCGTCATGCTAAGTTTCTCTTCGTTAAAGCACTACAAGAAGTTTCGGATGGTCTCCCCCTCCTTCTGGACCACAGTGAACAGATAGTCCGACGCTTTCTTCTTTCTCTGCCCCGCCAGGAATTGGTGGCAAAACTTCCGTGAGAGGTCACCAAACGAATCAATGGAGCCACTGGACAAGTCGTTATACCACTCCACCGCCGCCTTCTTCAAGGTCGTCCGGAAAGCTCGACAAAAGAGGCCGTCACCTGCCCCATGGATCTCCATAACTCCCCTGTATAACTGCACATGCTCCAGGGGATCACCCGAACCGTCATACAGTTCAACCTGAGGTAGCTTGAACCTATGGGGTATCGTGGTTGAGATCACCCTTTGGGTCAGCGGATTGGCTTCTTTGGGGGCGGGGGAGGTGTCGGCGACCTTCGAGGAATGTTCCCGTCGCTCCGGTACTCCCGCCGCTAGTTGGAACCGCCAGATGAGCCACCTCGGTGCTCAGAGGTGTTCCTCCCTCTCTCCCGAGGGGTATGACTACGATTGCGGCTCCTCCTCTGCTCGCCTCCATGCCTAGGAGAGCGACGATCTGGTCGGGGGGCTCCTGCTACGAAATTCACGCCCCCCTCGCATCGGGCAAGGTGATCTCCTGTGACGATAGCTTTCCACATGTTGGTCCAGCAGGACATTCCTCCACACCATAGAGGCCGACGCCAGGGGGACTCCTCTGCTCCCCTCCTGAAACGTCCCCCTTCATCGAGGAGGCGAATCCATCGAATGGACGCTTCCTCATGTAGTCATCTCTAATGAGCGGCCTACTCCTCTTTATTGATCTCCCTCTGCAGAGCGGCTACCTCTACTTCTTCGAACCGCCTCTGCTTCTTCGAACCGCCTCTGCTGTGTTGGATCTGGATCCTAGCCTAGAGGGGGGTGAATAGACTAATAAAATATTCTCGCGCAACCCACGAGAAATCACACGCAGTTAAAAACACAAGCAGTGTAAATAAAATGTAAGCACAGAATACATAGAAGATTTACACTGGTTCGATCGCAGCAATGACCTACTCCAACCCCCAAGAAAATACTAGCATTAATATGTTCCTTCTGTACAACTACAATGATGTCCTAACTCCAACTCCCCACATAGATTGTACCACACTCAACAAAGTGCAAAACCCTATCAACCTAATAAATGTGTATCTTGACTGTGACAACACGTCAAGACCCTCTTGTCTAGCCCCAACCAGACAAGTCCCCAAAAGAACACAATAACGGTAAAGTTTCCTCTGCAGAGATCTACACACAATCACAAATATAATGATAAAGTAAAGGGTTCAGAAATGCTCAGATTGTGGTGTGTCATCTCAGTCGTTCAGCATGGCGTCAGCTTCAGTCTGGTGCAAACAGTGTCTCGATCTGACTCTTGGATCTCAAGTTGTAGCCCTTTGAAGTTGAGTGCACAAGTTGGTCTGTGTGTAAAGAAATCTCAGTTCAAATCAAATAACTTACGGTCTGTGCGCACATCAACTCCTTTAATTTTCCACGTCAGCACAGTGCTTTCATTCCCTTCCTTTTCTTTCCCCGTGTCGAGTCGGATTAGGGCATGCTGTAGGCTCAGATACGTCGACGTGCGTGAGCTTCGACTTCTCCTTCAGCTCGATGGCAACGACGACTCCGACGGTGGCGTTTTGAGTTTGGCGGTGAAGCAGCAACACGATCATGGCGACGACAGCTTGAGGGAAGTGGGTTACTAAAACCGATTGATCCCAGCGGCGAGTTCCTCTCGGCGGTGAGGGCTCAAACTTCGACAATGACTACTCGTCTCCAGCAGCGGGATGAACTCACGACAGTGACGTTCTTGGCTGCTCTCCATGGCAGCGTCGATTTAAGTGCTTCTCCATGGCGATGAGCAATGGTTGGCTTCTCTTCGACAACGGCAGCTTCGTTCTTGCCTTGGATTTAATGGTGGTGCTCAGATCACGTCGACGTTGTCTAGGGCATGCAGGGAGCGCTCTTCTTACTAGGGGTTGCAGTGAGCTGGGGCTTCCTGGCACTTGGATGGCTCGCTGCTTAGGTCTCAGTTAGCACAACAAGAGGAGCAGCAGTAACAGCTTGTTGTTAGTACGTGGAAGCGTTGGTCGATGAAGCAGATGGCTTGTTGCGGCTGTCAGTCGGTAGCAACATTGGAGTGCTGGGTCGTCAAGGCTGTGGATGGCACAGGCTCGCTCTTGGTCAGCAATGATCTTAGCTTGACGATGGTACGACTCTCCCTCTAGATGCGTGAGTTGCAACTCCTTGATGATGGTGGGCTTGGAGCTTGGCTTGGAGGTCTCACGGCTTGAAGATGATGATGTAGGGGATGCTGTAGATTTTTCTCCTCTCTCTCTCTCTCTCTGTTGCGTAAGCTAGTATCTTCCTTGGAGAATCAATTTGTCCGACGTCTTCTTTCTCAATAAGATGAGTGCTTTTATATTGAATCCTAGTTAGGGTTTGTGTGGCTAGGATATTTCGGTATGATCATGTTGCATAGCAAGGGTACGGCCAAGATAAAACAATTGGTCAGCGCGCTTGGTTGAAAAGCTAGTTGCGCGAAGCTACCATGTGCCGGATTATGACTGAACGCCTCTAAGTCAAAATCCATGCTAGAGAAGCGGCGCCTGCGCCTGCCGACTGCCTCCCGACCCACAATAGGGGCACGCAAGCGCCCCCATAGGCACATGTGGAAGGCCACGGCCCTCGTGGCAGAACAGCCACGCGGCCTCCTTGGAGCGAAATTCCATCCGGTCGGCAGGCTGAATCCTTTCCAGACGACTTAAATACGCGACGGGGCATTGTAAGTGGCAGAGTGGCCTTGCTGCCACGATCCACTGAGATCCAGCCCCTCGTCGTATAGATTCGTCCTCCCCCAATAACATAGACCCACCCCTGCCCCCCCCCCCCCAGACGAGCACCAAGGGTTGGTTCCAACACTTAGACGGATTTTTTCTTCCCCGTCTTGGAGGCACTCCGAAACGTCTTCCACGCACCATTCCCCTGGCTGTCATCCGAACAGATGCATTCTGTATGCGGGAAATGGGCAAATGCACGAAACTCGGCTCCTCGGACAGCGCCTCGCCTTCCTAGCTAGAGTTGGTTGTGGCATAGAGGTTGGACATGTGGTAGGATTAGAGAGAATCTCTTAATGAGGATTTAGTAGGATTTGTTTTGAAGATGATTAGGAATAGGATCTTGACCAAATCACTAATTGATGAGACTTCATCTCTTTACCATGTTGGACTAAGTCCAATAGCTTTGTAAACACCACTTACTTTATCTCCCAAAGTGCTATATGAATAGCAATTTCTCCAACGCTTACAATAACGACTTTGTCATTCCTGCAACACACTTAGCACACATGTAAAATAGCAACACACATTTGTTATCATCAAACTAGAGATCCTAGATCGTCGCATCCAACATGATGTGCTGCTGCTTCCTCATCAAATTGGGGTAGGAGGTCTCTCCTCACGTTGCGGAGCTCGGAGTGGCCTTCTGCCCGAGATGGTCCCACTTGCCGGGCAACGGTCCACTCCTCCATCATCTTGGTGAAGCTCTGAAAGCTCTTGTAGATGCGTCCTGAATGACCGCCGCCGACCCCTCAGGGGGTTGATTCATTGGGAAAGTCCTTCGGAGAGAACGGGGCTCTTCGACCAAGGATGGCCTCAGAGTGTCGTCGATGATGGTTTCAAGTTGACCCGACCTCCTCAGGGGCGGAGGGGGCATGATGTGGGGTGACTTGCTGTGGCGAGAATTGCGGTGAGGATATATGGAGCCTGACATGAGTGTAACCCTTATTTCCAGAGATGGCGCCAACTGTTGCGGGTAAGATCCATACACAATGAGATTTTTTTGAGGTGGGAATCACGAGTACAATGATTTACAAGTTTTCGGGTAATGGAGAGGTTAGCACGACTCGAAACTCGCTTCAGAGGTGAAGGATCCAAAGTCGCTGGAGGTCGCCGTCTCCCGGTAGCTAAGATAAGCTTCCTGCGAGAATAAATTGTCAGAAAGGCAGGGCAGGCTGTCAGCATGCAGCCTCTCCGATGCTTAAGTCAACTGGTGTCTTAAAATGTAGGCGTCAAGCATGCTTGGTGATCTTAATACAAATCGGTAAAGTGTGGCGAGCTTATGAGGAAGGCGCAGATATGTGGAAGATATCCGACATTTAATTTGAGAATAAGTTAGAAGTTTTAACTGAACCAACCCCCTCTATGGAGGCATGAGTGGGTGTATTTATAGGGCTGAGAGGCGGTTGTTTACCATCATGTCAATTGTCGAATCAACCCACCTGGCACTCGAGTGCTGAAGCGATAGGTTGGCGAGCTGTGTCAGGGATATTTCCCGCGTTAATGGTGTCAGATGGTGTCAGGGGCATTAATGAGACGCGAGGGGCGGCCATCAGTTCTCGCCCTTAACCTCTGGCATTAATGGAGAGGAGGTGAGCCTATGTCACCCTGTCAGAAATATTTATGCATGGCCGCCCTCGGGGGCGAGCTACAGCTCGACGATTAAGCTCAGCTCCCCCGGACGGTGCTTCTTGTTGGAGGGTAGGCGAGCTTGTTCTCGGCATGGTGAGCTTGATGGTCGGACGAGCGAGCTTCTCCGGTTGATATTGAAGGCAAGCTAGTGGTGTGGAGAGGCGAGCTTCTCTGGATGGAGGTGATCTTCAATTTGAGCTAGTGTCCCATCCGGGGTTGGTGAGGTGTTCGCGTGGGCCCTCAGTGCATACATGCCTTAATTTCATGGGCCGGCCTACAGGTAGTAACAACCTCTAAATCAGTCGTCCTACGAAGCTTTTCATCACGATCCACGCATCGGCTCCTCTCTTAAGTCATCGCGAAAAAATTTGTCAGAGTTTCATCACATCATTTCCTTCTCAACGAGCATAATTCGTGCTGATAACGTGTTAAGAAATGAAGAGTCTTCAAGAATGAGTGATGGGTAGGGGTTGCCTAGCCTCACTCATTTATTAATATAAAGAGTTTAGAATCTCAATAGGTGGTTGTATGAAAGGTCTCAAGACCCATTCATAACATAACCCATAATTTTTTTAACTTTTCCATGCCAAAGAGATCCATCTCAGTGGTAATTCTTTAAGCACATCCATATTTGTTTTCCACACCGGCCACTTTTCCCACACACTCGAGATTTGTTAACACTCTTTTTTTACTTCACACACACACACAATAATCCCAAAATAGCATTGACATTACCATCATCACCAGTAGCCGCCACCACCACCACCACACAAGCACGCGCGCGCACATACACACACACCCCCCAATCGAAAAAAAACCCGATGGAGTTGTTGGAAACTCTTGCTGTCTCCCATCTCATCACATCCTCCTTATATGAGGCGTATGTAAATAATTAATTTTTTACTATTGAAAAAGATGACGATGACGAAGAAAGATGAAGAAGATAACAATATAAAGGATGAAGCAGTGGTAGCAGGAGGTGGTGGTGGTTTATGATTAGGTTTTGTGCAATTGATAAAACCAATGAACAATACGGATTTGAGGAAATGGAAGAAAACGAAGAAGATGAATGGAAGAAGATGAAGATATTGAAGGGGCGATACCGACGGGAGCAGAAGGCAACTATAGGCCAGAAAAGTGATATAATTTTAAGGGATCGGGTTGGCTCCTATGCGCGTTGGACGATGTGATCGTCCAACACGACGTAGGCCGTCAGATCAACCTTTTTTCTGTTCTTTGTGGGTCCCATCGCCCACCTCCTTTTCTCCTTTCCTGTTTTCACTGCATGATGGGGGCCACAAAGAACAGAAAAAAGGGTTGATCTGACGGCCCACGTTGCATTAAACGATCACATTGTTCAACGCACGTAGGAGCCAACCCGATCCCGTAAATAAATGGTACATGTGTGAAGCGAAAACCAGGGCGCATATGGAAATTTCCATCAATCTCAAGGTCAATGGATAGGTTGTTCACATATTGACCACTCAAATTTATTTTCTTTTTTATATTAGCATCTAAATATTATATATTTAAAACCAGAAACGCGAAATTTCTTTCTGTAGATTATTCATTATTACTGTTATTTTAATTTTTAAAGTTATTGTAAAGTGCGTAGCTCGGCTTCAACCTATGACTTCTCATAATCGGATAGTACAAGGAATGGAAATGGGATCCCAATCCCAATACCAATTGATAAACATATATTGGAGCCATGGGCCTAAAGTATATCAAAGCAATAGATATGGAAAAATCAAGCTTCATTGATACACAATAATATACAATGATATTGCCAAAAAGGAATTAAAACATGAAACATGTTGGCAATATCAATTGGTCAAGATCAAAACCATAATAACCAATTGGAAATGACACCAATTGAAACAATGATCCCAAAAATCAACTCGAAATGAGAGTTAAAATATGTTTTAAAATATTTTAAACATATTAGATATAATAACTCCCCCATTGTCAAACATATAGATCGACAAAAGCATGCATAACAATATCTTCCCCAAGGTCCCCATTTTCATGAAAAAATAAGTTCGAAAATATTTTCAAAATCATGAAACGCACACAAACAATGGGTATGCAAAAAAACATTTAAGCATAATACACATACAAAACGCATATGTGTGAGGAACCTAAACATTAGGGAACCAAACCCAAGAGGAGTTTCATTTCCTAATGTAATCACATAAGGTGATCATATCCCTAACTAGAGAGTTGATGTAACCATCCCTCTCTTGCACACTAACCTTAGTGGGAATCTATAAACTCAAGGATTTCCTAGGCAAGGGTTTTGCCTTTGCAAGAAGAGTGGATGTGGCATGCTTAGGTGTAGAAAAGAATTTCTTGGCAAGCATAGTATGAGGATTTTGCTTCTTAGCAAAAAATGAAGAGTTTTCATTGTTCCTCATCGCCTTGTAATTTACATGCTTCTTGTTGATGTTATTGTTATACAAGAAAGCATGGTGATTCTTCTTAGGTGGTTTAGCAATATTTCTTGTATTAGCACCATATGAGGAATTAGAGGTGGGTTTGGGTACCATATTTTGAATATATCCCAAGCCTCCTCCATGATTTTTCGGATGTTTTTTTTCAAGCAAATCGTGGAGTGAATCCCTAGAATACACACAGATTTTGAGCTTACGGGATTCCTCTTCACATTTCAATGTAGGTTGTTGAATGCGAGTTTCTAAGCTAAGGTTTTGAGTAACAAGATTATCATTAGACAAACTCAATTCCTTAACTTGAGAGAGAAGTGTATCTCTCTCACTAGTGTCACAATCATGCATTTCATCATTGATTACACTAGCAATTTCTAGTTCATGCAATCTACTCTTAGCAATCTTATATTTTGCTTTTAATTTATTGTAAGAGTTGATGCACTTACTAGCTTTTTCGGAGACCATATCGAAACGATATTCAAGCTCCTCGTATGAGATCTTCTCCTTAATCTCATCATCGTCTTCTTTCTCGCTAGAGCTTGACGATGACTCCTCCTCGATAGCCATGAGGCCCGATTCCTTACATGAGTTGAGCAAAGCTTCGAACTCTTCTTCATTTGAGCCAGAGGGGATTGGTGTAGGAACATCAATTGCCGCAAAGCACGTGTGAGCTTCCTCCTTGTCATCCTCTTCTTCGTTACTTGATGTATCCTCACTCGAATCATCAAATGTCCCGACAAGCCCCTTCTTGTGGTTTTTGGACTTGGACTTCCCTTTCCAATGCTTCTTCCTTTTACCCTTGTAAGTCTCTTTGTTGGGTTTGGAAGGGCATTTAGTGGATAGGTGAACTTTTCCACTTTACGTGTAACAAGTAGGAACCTTGTTAGAATTGGAGACAAACTTTGACAAAGATTTACCTTGCTTGCACTTGAGGAATGCCTTAAATTGCTCGGCAAGATCATCAATTTCTTCTCCACTCGCCTCTTCTAGCTCATCTTCTTCAGTAGGAGCTTCTCGATGGAATTTGTTCCTCCATTTGATTGGCTCCTCCTTGGCATGGAATGCAACCCCCTTTTGCTTCTCCGGCTTCTCGGGCTTCGATGGTTGAATCTCCTTCTTGTGTTGAAGCTTCACTTCGTACGCCATAAGATTTTCGATGCACTCCTCAATGGTGTATTTGGACATGTCATATGATTCCAAAATTCCGTTGGCCTTTGACTCCAAATGAGATGGGACAGAATCATGGATCTTCTCTACACGATCCTCTTGGGAAATCATCTTTCCACGTCTCTCCAAAGCATTCACGATATCTGTGAACCTTGTAAACATCTCTGAAATACTTTCTCCTTCCTGCATCTTAAACATTTCATATTTAGATCTAAACACAGTTTGTTTATATTTCTTTACCTTTGTAGTCCCTTCATGACATATCTCCAAAGTATGCCAAATTTCGTTGGCCGTTTTACACATGGAGATGCGGTTGAACTCATTTGCTGAGAGGGTACAAGGGAATACATTTATAGCCCTCGCATTGAATTTGATCGAGTCCTTCTCCGCCTTTATCTTTGAAGCCGCAGGAGTAATGGCCTTCTCAAATGGCACCTCCGTGATGTCCCATAGGTCTTGACCATCCATGTAGATCATCATCCTGGTCGTCCAACTTGGGTAGTTGGTTCCATTAAAGAGCGGGGGTCGAACGATAGAATGAACTTCTTCATGAGACGGGGATGTAGCGTTGAATGCCATCGTTGCAGTATGCTATAACCTTGCTTTGATACCAATTGTAAGGATCGCCTTACCCTTGCAATACTAATAACAACACACTAGAGGGGGGAGAATAGTGTAATGGCAATAAATTGTCTAATTAAAATTTACCTTGCAAATGCGGAATAATAAATGCAAGAGGAATTAATCGACACAATCAATCCAAACGCAAACACAAGATTTTACCATGATTCCCCAAACTTGGATATGTCCAGCCACACCAATATTCACTATATTCCCACAAAGAGAAGTGAATACAAATCCCACAAAGAGATACCTCACTAAGAGGATTTTGCCTTACACAAGGACCCAACCATCCCTACACAAGGGTCAAACTCCCACCTAGAGAATTTCTAACTCCCACTCAGAGAATTAGGGTTAGCCATACACTAGGACACCAAACTCTCACAAAGAGAGTTACTCCCATAAAGAGAGTTATTCCCACTAAGAGAATATCATATTCCCACTAAGAGAAATTTTCCCACAAAGAGAGAGACTAATTCCCACAAAGAGAATTAGTGTTACAAGAAAACACCAAGTAAAACAAATACTCTTACATATGTCTTGAGATGCTTACTCATAGATGAATGCAAGGCATGGAAGAGGATCTCCAATTGTTGAGATTAGCTTGAAAGTACTTGGATGATTTCCCTTGAGCTTGACTTCAATGCATGAAGAGGAATGAGAGCTTAAAGA
Source organism: Scilla litardierei (assembly GCA_030789695.1). Lineage (NCBI taxonomy): Eukaryota > Viridiplantae > Streptophyta > Magnoliopsida > Asparagales > Asparagaceae > Scilla > Scilla litardierei. The sequence continues at coordinate 377,278,551 of CM061142.1, forward strand.
CGGAAATAAGAGAGTTTGAGAGTGGCTTAATCAATCTCTAATAATTTACAATAGCATCAAGAAGTTCCTATGAACTCAGCCCTCTCATATATATAGGAACCCTATATCAACCCTCAAAACCCAAGGAAACAGCCAAAAACAAAAAGCTGCAACAGCTAGTTTCTGGGCAGAAACGTCACTAACAATCGACTGATGAACAAATGACAGTCGACTGTCCAACGGCTAGAAAATATCCAACGGCTATAATCTGAGACTCGACAGTCGACTGATGAAGTCAATACAGTCGACTGTGAACAAGACAGGCGCCTGTAAAGCCTTCAACAGGTGACTGCTATAGGGGATGGAATAAAACAGAGAGTTGCACTGTTTCTCCCAATAAGCATACAGGCGACTGATGGCAAAAATACAGTCGAATGTAAAATAGACAGGCGACTGTAAATCCTTCATCAGTTGACTGCTGCAGGAGATGTAGAAAAACATAGAGAAGCAGATTTTGCACTTACGCTTTGCAGACGACTGTTGACCATTCCACAGGCGATTGTAAATATACAGGCGACTGTAAATTGATCATAGTCGACTGATGCGACAAGCTCAAGTAGAGTCAATAGAAATGTTGACTTGAGCAGTGCATCACAGTCGACTGTAGAAGGCTCGACAGGCGACTGGAATCACCCAGTCGACTGTGAATCCTTCAGCAGGCGACTGTTGGAGAACCAGAGACTCCAAAAGAGTCTTTGGTCATGATGAGCCTATTGGGTTGGATTCTATGATAATCCTAAGGCTCACTAAGATGGTTAGAATGCAAATACATAAATGATTAGACCATCTATTAAGGCATTACATTAACCTAGACTCAAATGAGAGAGAAAGCAATAAAGAAAATATTACATGGATTACAATACTTTCCTTAGAGTCTATGTCTTCAATCTTGATGCCTTGATGCTTCCCATCATCTCCAAGCTTTGGCACCCCTTGAGCCCAAGTTATGGCCCTTCTCCACTTGATGTCCATCCTTACACAAAGTGTTTAGTCTCCAAAAATAATATTCTTGAAATGTAACTAAGAGACTAAAAAAGAGAGTCATTAGCAACAACATAATGTTATGATCATCATCAAAATAACATTGGTATGAAACACCAATACTCAACAATCTCCCCCTTTTTAATGATGACACACATTATGTAAAACATAAAGAAATAAAACACAATGCTAATGAGCTCCCCCAACTTATATGTACCAATTGTAAAATGAGATACAAAATAGTAAATACTCATTATACCAAATGAGATAAGGAGACATCATGGTGACATATAATAGGCATGGATTACATAAACCAATTGCAATAGAAAATATCATGCAAACATGAATGGTTTATACAATCATATATATCTCTCCCCATAGATATATCTCTCCCTAAATGCATATGTATGAAATACAAGAATTACATTTACATAATGCATATATCTCTCCCCCTTGACATCGTCAAAAAGGTTGACATCATAAATATCCCCCTTTGTCATCTTAACTAAAGATGCGATAATATGCAAGAGTAAAGAAATGTATGATACCAAATTGTAAAATTTAGTGGGTATCAATCACTATCACATGCTCCCCCTAGATCATAGAAATGGTCAAATTTTGACTTCTTGGATCTAATACCAATTGTAAAGTAGGAGATAAACAATCTCTAACAATTGGCTTTAATGGCGGTGCTCGGATCACGTCGACATTGTCTAGGGCATGCAGCGAGCGTTCCTTCTTGCTAGGGCTTGCAACAAGCAGGGGCTTGCTGGCACTTGGATGGTTCACTGCTTGTGTCTCGGTTAGCACAACAAGAGGAGCAGTAGCAGCAGCTTGTTGCTGGCACATGGAAGAGTCGGTCGACGAAGCAGATGGCTTGTTGCGACGGTCGGTCAGCAGCAACGTTGGAGCACTGGGTCGTCAAGGCTGTGGATGGCACGGGCTCCCTCTTGATCAACAATGATCTTGGCTTAATGATGGTGCGACTCTCCCTCTAGATGCGTGAGTTGCAACTGCTTGATGATGGTTAGCTTGGAGCTTGGATTGGAGATCTCACGGCTTGAAGATGATGATGTAGTGGATGTTGTAGCTTCTCCTCTCTCTCTCTCTCTCTCTCTCTCTCTCTCTCTCTCTCTCTCTCTCTCTCTCTCTCTCTCTCTCTCTCTCTCTCTCTCTCTCTCTCTCTCGCTCTCTCTCTCTCTCTCTCTCTCTCTTGCGTAAGCTAGTATCTTCCTTGGAGAATCAATTTGGCCGACGTCTTCTTTCTCAATAAGATGAGTGCTTTTATATTGAATCCTAGTTAGGGTTTGATAGATGTGTGGCTAGGATATTTCGGCATGATCATGTTGCATAGCAAGGGTACGACCAAGATAAAGAACCGAGCTAGAGTTGGTTGCAGCATGAGAGGTTGGCCATGTGGTAGGATTAGAGAGAATCTCTTAATGAGGATTTAGTAGGATTTGTTTTGAAGATGATTAGGAATAGGATCTTGACCAAATCACTAATTGATGAGACTTCATCTCTTTACCATGTTAGACTAAGTCAAATAGCTTTGTACACACCACTTACTTTCTCTCCCAAAGTGCTATATGAATAGCAATTTCTCCAACGCTTAGAATAACGACTTTGCCATTCCTGTAACATACTTAGCACACACGTAAAATAGCAACACACGTTTGTTATCATCAAACTAGATATCCTGGATCGTCGCATCCAACATGTTGTGCTGCTGCTTTCTTATCAAATTGGGGGAGGAGGTCTCTCCTTACGTTGTGGAGCTCGGAGGGGCCTTCTGTCCGAGATGGTCTCGCTTGCTGGGCAACAGTCCACGCCTCCATCATTTTGGTGAAGCTATAAAAGCTCTTGTAGATGCCAAGGGTCGCGTCCTGAATGACCGCGGCCGACCCCTCAAGGGGTTGATTCATTGGGAAAGTCCTTCGGGGAGAACGGGGCTCTTCGGCCAAGGATGGCCTCAGAGTGTCGTTGATGATGGTCTCAAGTTGACCCGGCCTCCTCAGGGGCGGAGGGGGCATGACATGGGGTGGCTTGTCGTGGTGAGAATTGCGCTGAGGACATGTGGAGCCTGACATGAGTGTAACCCTTGTTCCCACAGACGATGCCAACTGTTGCGGGTCAGATCCACACACAATGAGATTTATTTAATGTGGGAATCACATGTATAATGATTTACAAGATTTCGGGTAATGGAGAGGTTAGCATGACTCGGAACTCACTTCAGAGGTGAAGGATCCAAGGTCGCCTGGAGGTCACCATCTCCCGGTAGCTGAGATAAGCTTCCTGCGAGAACAACTTGTCAGAAAGGTGGGATTGGATGTCAGCCCTCAACCTCTCCAATGCTTAAGCCAACTGGTGACTTGAAATGTAGGTGTCGGGCACGTTTGGCGATCTTAATACAGATCGGCGAAGCATGGCGAGCTTATAAGGAAGGCGTGGATATGTGGAAGATATCCGACCTTTAATTTGAGAATAAGTTAGAAGTTTTAATTGACCAACCCCCTCTATGGAGGCATGAGGGGGTGTATTTATAGGGCTGAGAGGCGGTTGTTTGCCATCCTGTTAGCTGTCGAATTAACCCAGCTGGCACTCGAGTGCTGAAGCGATAGGTTGGCGAGCTGTGTCAGGGATATTTCCCGCGTTAATGGTGTCAGATGGTGTCAGGGGCATTAATGAGACACGAGGAGCGGCCATCAGTTCTCGCCCTTTACCTCTGGCATTAATGGAGAGGAGGTGAGTCTACGTCACCCTGTCAGATATATTTATGCCTGGCTATCCTCGGGGGCAAGCTACAGCTCGATGATTAAGCTCAGCTCCCCCAGATGGTGCTTTTTGTTGGAGGGTAGGCGAGCTTGTCCTCGGTACGGCGAGCTTGATGGTCGGACGGGCGAGCTTCTTTGGTTGATCTTGAAGGCAAGCTAGTGGTGGGGAGAGGCGCGCTTCTCTGGATGGAGGTGATCTTCAATTTGGGCTAGTGTCCCATCCGGGGTTGGTGAGGTGTTCACTTGGGCCCCCAGTGCATATGTGCCTTAATTTCATGGACCAGCCTACAGGTCGTAACAACCTCTAAATTAGTCGTCCTACAAAGATTTTCATCACGACCCATGCATCTGCTCCTCTCTTAAGTCATCGCGAAAAAATCCGTCAGAGCTTTGTCGCATCATTTCCTTCTCTACGAGCATAATTCGTGCTGATAACGTGTTAATAAATGAAGAGTCTCCAAGAATGAGTGATTGCTAGGGGTTGCCTAGCCTCACTCATTTATTACTATAAAGAGTTTAGAATCTCAATAGGTGGTTGTATAAAAGGTCTCAAGACCCATTCATAACATAACCCATAATTTTTTTAACTTTTTCCATGACAAAGAGATCCATCTCAGTGGCAATTCTTTAAGCACATCCATATTTGTTTCCCATGCCGGCCACTTTTCCCACACACTCGAGATTTGTTAACACTCTTTTTTTTACTTCACACACACACAATAATCCCAAAATAGCATTGCCATTACCACCACCACCAGTAGCCACCACCACCACCACCACACAAGCACGCGCGCACGCACGCACACCCCCACCCCACCCCACCCCCCAACAATCGAAAAAAAACTGACAGAGTTGTTGGCAACTCCTGCTGTCTCCCATCTCATCTCATCCTCCTTACAGGAGGCGTATGTAAATAATTAATTTTTTACTATTGTAAAAGATGAAGAAGATAACAATATAAAGGATGAAGTAGTGGTAGCAGGAGGTGGTGATGGTTTATGATTAGGTTTTGTGCAATTGATAAAACCAATGAAGAATACATATTTGATGAAATGGAAGAAAACGAAGAAGACGAAGATGTTGAAGGGGCGATGCCGACGGGAGGGGAAGGCAACTGTAGGCCAGAAAAGTGATAGAATTTTAAAAGGTGTGTTAAGGATAAAACAGAATTATAAAGAAATAATGAAATTTTATTTCGAAAGGGATACTTGTAAATAAATGGTACATGTGTGAAGCGAAAATCAGAGCGCATATGGAACTTTCCATTAATCTCAAGGTCAATGGATAGGTTGTTCATATATTGACCACTCTGTTGTGAGTGGAGGAGGCCTTTGGCCTCCCCACCATTTATCCCCCCATTACTCCACCACTCTTAATGTGGTGGAGACCTTTGGTATGTTAAAGGTCTCTTGGAATGCCATATGAATTTATAAATAAAGAACCATGGCCATTGGCTATGGTGACTCTTCTCCATATCTCTCAACACGTTATCAGCACGTTTGGCTCTACAATTTTGAGCTTCTCTCCCCGCAGAAAATTCTATCCCCAACTTTGTTATGCTCCTCTACTTCGTTACGCGCGAAGGAATCTTTGGTTGCAGCTGAACGTTGTGTATTTCCTCTTGGGCGTATTTGGAAGCGTGGAATTTTCTCGCTATGGATCTTCTAGTTTTTGGCACTTCCCTAGATTTTCAATCTAGAGGCAATTTCCGTCGATCCCGTAGATAAACAAATTTTTATTTTAGCCATGATTTTTTACAACCTCTTTTTGGCTTGTTTAAAATCTGCTAATACAATATCATTCTTTGATAAAATACAATAAATAATAATTTACCCCCCGAAGGGGGGGTTCTTACCCCAGCCCCCGCCGACGGCGGGGGTCTCCCGATCACCGCCCCCCAGGCGACGGGGGGGGGGGGGGGGCTGTAACGTCCCGCTTCCCAAAAGACACCGGAAGCGAGAGCGTTACGCGGTCCGCTTGAACTGGAGCGGTGAAGCTCGAGTTCAATAAGCGTCTGTGATAAAAACACAGATGAGGTGCTTGCAATTGCTAATCAGAAAATTTAGGAACACTTCAAAATTTAAGCCACATCCAGAGATAAAATGTTCGTACACGAAATTAATCAACAAGCCTCAGCAAGGCCAAAAAGAACTACAACAAGACACTAATCCTACTACAAGGTACTAAAGCTAAAACTCAAAGTAGTGACGAAAAAGGGGCTCTAGTCTTCCGCAGAAAGCGGCTCGGCGTCTACGGTGAACTCTGGCTCTCCAAATCTGGCGTCTCGTACGGGTCCTCCTGATACTCAAGCTCTGAACCTGACATACATCCAAAAACATGAATGTATGTCAGCTAGGGGTCTGCAAGAAAGAGTTAGCATCCCGAAACAAGATATATGACAGATATGATCTTAAGAAAGCATTTTAAATATTTTAAAGAAACGACTTGCAACAATTTAACATTTAACAATTTATAGAAACAGAAATGAACATCCCTAACATGCAGTTCTAGACGTTTACCAGATTAAAGTAAAGATTTCTCTGAGTTCATTAGCATGACAATTTTCCAAGAGGCCAAAGTTAGCGTTGCAAGTTCCATGTCCAGAGTTCACATCTAATCTAGGGTTCTCGCCTTTAGGTCGTGATGAGAAGGTCGTTCCTCTCACGGGGGCATACCGTGATTGATGCTAACCCACCGCATGCGGGTGGTGCTCTTGAGGAGAGTACCATTCATACGCCCAGTGGCCGCTCAACCCTAACCCCACCCAAAAGTTTGTCGGAACACGAGCCGGCCTAGTCGACTCACACGACATCACGAATTCACGATTCCGCCTTCGAGGCGCACGATTTTCATGATGTCCATATATGTTACGCATGTCAAGACTCACCGAATTTTACTGTTATCAATATTATTACATAATTGTGACAGTTCCACACAGTAAAAGAGGGTTGAACAATTTTAATAGCGATTTCAAAATAATGACGAGCACGAGTTTTCATTGGGCTTGCTACAGAAACTATTTTTTTCTCATAATTGATTAAAATTAAGGTATATCATATGATATACCGTTGGATCCCAAATTTTGTCCTGATCGTCATGGTGTCAGTTTCTTACGTCATTTCACGCCTAATTTTTAAGTTATTCAGCAATACGTGAAAGCGGCGTAAAAGTGCCGAAACTTCAAAAAATCATATCAAATCATATACTTGCCTGTTTTTGACGTTCTTGGTGTCGTTGGAAACGTCCCGACGAGTACTACGCTACGGAGAAGACGGTTCGTTGGTTTGATAAAACACAAATTCAGATTAAGCTGTTTTTGATCATAACAACGTTACAAAAAGCTCCTACGACGTCTAATCGGTCCGTTTTATTAGGTCTTCTAAATTACGATGTGGGTTATAGCCGACTTATAAAATATTAACCCTAACAAGGTGATTAGCAGCTAACATTTGTTATATACTAAACATGGTGTTTAAGAAAAACAAAACAGTTTTTATATTAAAACTATAATAATCCTAGCAGGATAACATCTTATATCAACTAGCCCTATCATTACTACCTATTAAAACTACATGATACTAGCCATATTAACATATTAACAACATAACCATATTTTAAACTAACAAACAAACGCTAACCCTAAAGCATGATAAACTGGGTATTAACAATTAACATTTAGCTTATAAGATGATATAAAAACACACATTTATATAAAAAGCTTATCACTGATAACAAGTATAGCTAATAAGCCTTACTAACTGAAACTAACCCTATTATAACCTAAACTTCATACTAACAGCTAACTCATGTGATACACAGTTTCCCTAACATATCATAGACCAACACCTAACCATAAATAAATCCTAGCTACTACAGATGACATGCTAACCTTTATAAAACTTTAGTGTCTGATCGTTGCAGGTGGGGAGAGAGGACGCTGGGTTGATCTTGCGTCGCGTGAAGATGAGGAGACGCCGCGAGCTGTGATGCGCTTGGGGTGGTACCGTGCGGCGCTTGGGAGCAGCCGTGTCGCGGTGTTGGCGTGAGCGAGGGGAACTGCAGCTCTCGGAGGAGGACGCGCGGTGCTTGGACGTCAGCGAGAGGGTGGAGCAGGAGCCCACGAGCAGGAGGCCGCGATGAGCCTGTTGCGTCGCGTAGGAAGAGGATGATGTCGTTCGCTGCTTCTCTTCACGTGGAGGAGGAGGTGATAGGGCGCCGGAGTTCGACCTGGGGGTGATAGGGCGCCAGAGTTCGACCTGGGGGTGATGGCGAGGGCTAGGAGGCGCGAGCTTACGGGTTGCGTGTGCTGCACGTGGAGGAGATGAAGGTGGCTGCGGGGTGTGTGTTGTCGCGAGGGCGGGCTGTGCGAGAGGGGCGATGGGTTGGTGACTGCGAAGGAGGCGTCGTGCGCTGTTCTTTGCGGGAGCTGGGCGGTCTCGATGCGTTGCGTGGAGAAGAAAGTAACAGGGGGCGGCGACCTGCTGACGTTTTAGGGTCGGGGAAATAAAAACCTAGGTTTTATTTATAATAGTTGTAGGGTGATGCAGCACGTGAGGGTGTTGGCTTGGGTTATTTCCTTTAGGTTTGTTTTATAAGTGTAGGGCTCAGAGCTAATATGTTGGCCTAGGTTTGTTTGTTTTTTTTATTATAGGGAATTTGTATAGTTGGAGAGCAGCACGTGAAGGGGGATGTGTTATAAAATATGTTAGCCTCAACAAGGTGCGTGAGTAGCCTAGCTGTGTGCGGCCTGATAGGTTTCAAAAATAGCTAGATGATTAGGTTAGCTAATGTTTGAGCATGGGTCTAAGCTGTTCGGCCAAGGGGTAGAAAAAGAGGCTAGGTTAAAATAGGAAGTGATTTGAAATTTCATTAATAGGTTTTAATAGGTTTAAACAAGGGAATTAAAGCTAATCAAGTCAATTAATACTAGGTTTAAATATGATTTTTAAATGGGAAGTCATTCAAACATTTAAAAATTTAAATTTTGAATTTAAATTTTGAATTAGGAGATTTAAAACATAATTTTAAGAAAAGACAATTTAAAATAATTTTTAGAAAGGATAATAATAATAATAACAATTAGTATGAAAAAAATAGAAGTGGGTACAGGTACGGGTACGAGTCCGGGGACAGAAACGTCAAGCTACGGATACGAAAGAATAATACACGAGAGAAATACAGATAATAGTAACGTTAAAAACCGGTCGTTACATCCTACCCACCTTAAAGACGATTCCGTCCTCGGAATCTTATTGGCTAAGGTACCGGGAAAACGTAAGGGTAACGCTCGCATCTCTCTTCTAATGCATACACACCATAAACAACCATCATGCCATATCTAAGTAGTATTTCTAATACTAATATCCATACCAATAGTATTATTGCTGATAATACTAATCAACGTTCATGCTAATAGTAGTAACAATGTACATACACACATCACTAATTACGTATTAACCTAACACATTTAATATAATACCATCCTATAAGTATAATCCAACCAATCTTATACTCGGCGAATAGTAATACTTACTACACAACTACATCAATTTACTAGTTGTAAGTGTGCCATCACCTTGCACACTCACATTATTACCAATACGTAAGGTAATACCATACATCTTATACACTCACAATCTATACTGATATAGTACCACATGTCACATAAACATACCACTAATAAAAATACAATCATTCCTTGTCAATTAACATTTTCAATCATACGATCACTTTTACATACCGCATATTACCATATACACGTAATAATATATATCACTATTCGTATATACATGCACGTAATATCTTACACCATACACAGATTTATATAAGCCTTACTCATAGCACTAGGGTCATAGTGATCTACCCATCTTAGGATCAAGTCCGTCCTCAGACCTCCCTAAATAGGCCGACGTAGGGGTGAGCGGACTTAGACACTAAGGTCATTCTATCCCAGTCATACATACATTATAATGAGACAATATACATCCATATGTTTATATATACCAATATATCACACATTTTCAAATACCTATACATACGTTCATTTTACATACATATACACACTTATACTACTACACGCCTATCTCGTATCCATATAGAACAAATATACACACGCCAGTATACACAACCATATCAATTTACATAGGGCTAGTATACTATTACATACATCCATATATACGTAGTCACAAACATACGACTAGGCATACTTCCTGGTATACACATGCTCATACATCATCCCGTAAGGGTAATTATAACAATTCTACTATATATAAAACACACTTGTTCATACAATATATATTTATACACACCCTATAACTAACCACATACGTATACACGCACGAGTACACGCCAGACATTCTAACATATAAATCACACAATAAATCTGCACACACAACTATACGTACACTTATTCTCATTACACCTAACATGTACATCACTGTACTAGCATATAATTACAACCATTAACAAGTACGACTAAGGTATATATACTCATAGAAACTAGTCAAACTAAATCAATCACGCTCAGATATTCCTTTAGTGATATAGCTAATCACTCGCCTAAGTATAAATATAACACTTACTACTCTATACTCGACTATATACATATATATCACAAATTACCGTACATGCACATACGACACAATAGTCAATCACACCATAATAATATACTAAGGGTAAGCACACTCATACATTGGTGGTATATAGAGATTCACTCACACGGGTCCACACTCACTATCTATTTACATGCACCACAACAACACCACAATCAAAGCTAAAGATCTCACTAAGGAATGATAAACTCTAAAGTGATAACTAAGCAAGTGTAGGGTTCAGAGTTGAATGATGCAACGAACTAATGTTGTGATGGACGGTTCTGGAGGTGGTATGGATAAGAGAGTAGTTTGGTTGGGCGACATAAAATATTTATGAATAATTAAATAATTAAGAAGATAAGGATATGTGGAAAAAATAATGACATCGTTATAACTTACGTAAAGTAGCGAGCATACAGTATAAGTTAAAACGTAAAATATGATTAGTCAAATAATAGGGAAAGGGTAATATGGGCATAGAGGTGTAGTGTTTGTTTGTAAATGGAAATAGGTTTGTAAAGAGAATTTTTTTAAGGAATATATGAAGACGATGATTATAAAACTGACACACAAGATTTTGAAAATTTAAAAGTATGTTTGAAAGACTGTTTTGAAATATGTTAGTAAGAAAAGGAGTTGATATTTTGAACTAGTGAAATAGAAAAAAATTTCTTGACATAAGGAAAATAGAGTAGCTATACGAGGTTATGTGAAATAGAAGTGTGAAAGATGTATGTTAGAAAATTGCTATAAGATAGTATTTAAAGATCGCGTCAGAAGAGTTTCATAATCAAGGTTGGGTTCAAATCGACTGAAGTGTAGAAAATAGTTTTCGAAAGGGTTTTAAACTTAGCGAAGAATTCAATAAGGGAAATATCGAAAATACCTTTTTTTAAAAGACCCTGGATCTGCAATGGGGAGGTTCAAAGGTTAAAGATGACGGACCCGAAGAATTTAAGTGGATCGAGAACAAGGAATAGGTTTAACAACCAAAACATAAGGACGACTAAGAAGTAACTCCGTGAATACGCTATGATGGCTTTCTACGATCATTAACATGGAAGTGTAATGATTAGAAAATGATAAAATCGGGGGAAGAATAATCATTGGGTGACTAAGGTTTAGCACTAAGGTTCTTCAACGAACTGGACTGCGATAGGGAAGCCGGGGTAAGGGTTCGTTGAGGGTCGAGATCGAGATCTTATCTATAAATCTGGAATACCTAACGCTTCGAAGTCTACTCCTTGCAGGCGTCTCGGGTTCAACTTGCACGGTGACGATCGCTACGTCCGGTTGGGCCCTAGATTCAAAAAATCTAAGCGAACGACTAATGAAACTCAAAAATCTAATATGGTCAAAGCTGGATGATCAATCGCTAGGGTGACTCCCAAGGTGATACTAAGTCGTAGCAAGTGTGTCTACTAACGAGCACGAGCGTCTGACTAATTCTTCCTATTATTCTGGTATTGGTTTCCTATCGTACTGAGACAAGATATTCGAGTAATTTTGCGTACGAACTAATTCTGGATGTTTTGGCTAATGAAAAGTGTTCTCATTGTTCTGAATTTCGCAGTTGTAAGACCTGCATGGGCCACCACTAAAACCTGTAACGCCCCGCTTCGCAAAAGACACCGGAAGCGAGAGCGTTACGCGGTCCGCTTGAACTGGAGCGGTGAAGCTCGAGTTCAATAAGTGTCTGTGATAAAAACACAGATGAGGTTCTTGCAATTGGTAATCAGAAAAATCAGGAACACTTCAAAATTTAAGCCACATCCAGAGATAAAATGTTCCTACACGAAATTAATCAACAAGCCTCAGCAAGGCCAAAAAGAACTACAACAAGACACTAATCCTACTACAAGGTACTAAAGCTAAAACTCAAAGTAGTGACGAAAAAGGGGCTCTAGTCTTCCGCAGAAATCAGCTCGGCGTCTACGGTGAACTCTGGCTCTCCAAATCTGGCGTCTCGTACGGGTCCTCCTGATACTCAAGCTCTAAACCTGACATACATCCAAAATCATGAATGTATGTCAGCTAGGGGTCTGCAAGAAAGAGTTAGCATCCCGAAACAAGATATATGACAGATATGATCTTAAGAAAGCATTTTAAATATTTTAAAGAAACGACTTGCAGCAATTTAACATTTAACAATTTATAGAAACAGAAATGAACATCCCTAACATGCAGTTCTAGACGTTTACCAGATTAAAGTAAAGATTTCTCTGAGTTCATTAGCATGACAATTTTCCAATAGGCCAAAGTTAGCGTTGCAAGTTCCATGTCAAGAGTTCACATCTAATCTAGGGTTCTTGCCTTTAGGTCGTGATGAGAAGGTCGTTCCTCTCACGGGGGCTTACCGTGATTGACGCTAACCCACCGCGTGCGAGTGGTGCTCTTGAGGAGAGTACCCTTCATACGCCCAGTGGCCGCTCAACCCTAACCCCACCCAAAAGTTTGCCGGAACACGAGCCGGCCTAGTCGACTCACACGACATCACGAATTCACGATTCCGCCTTCGAGGCGCACGATTTTCACGATGTCCATATATGTTACGCATGTCAAGACTCACCGAATTTTACTGTTATCAATATTATTACATAATTGTGACAGTTCCACACAGTAAAAGAGGGTTGAACAATTTTAATAGCGATTTCAAAATAATGACGAGCACGAGTTTTCATTGGGCTTGCTACAGAAACTATTTTTTTTCTCATAATTGATTAAAATTAAGGTATATCGTATGATATACCGTTGGATCCCAAATTTTGTCTTGATCGTCATGGTGTCAGTTTCTTACGTCATTTCACGCCTAATTTTTAAGTTATTCAGCAATACGTGAAAGCGGCGTAAAAGTGCCGAAACTTCGAAAAATCATATCAAATCATATACTTGCCTGTTTTTGACGTTCTTGGTGTCGTTGGAAACGTCCCGACGAGTACTACGCTACGGAGAAGACGGTTCGTTGGTTTGATAAAACACAAATTCAGATTAAGCTGTTTTTGATCATAACAACGTTACAAAAAGCTCCTACGACGTCTAATCGGTCCGTTTTATTAGGTCTTCTAAATTACGATGTGGGTTATAGCCGACTTATAAAATATTAACCCTAACAAGGTGATTAGCAGCTAACATTTGTTATATACTAAACATGGTGTTTAAGAAAAACAAAACAGTTTTTATATTAAAACTATAATAATCCTAGCAGGATAACATCTTATATCAACTAGCCCTATCATTACTACCTATTAAAACTACATGATACTAGCCATATTAACATATTAACAACATAACCATATTTTAAACTAACAAACAAACGCTAACCCTAAAGCATGATAAACTGGGTATTAACAATTAACATTTAGCTTATAAGATGATATAAAAAAACACATTTATATAAAAAGCTTATCACTGATAACAAGTATAGTTACTAAGCCTTAACTAACTGAAACTAACCCTATTATAACCTAACCCTTATACTAACAGCTAACTCATGTGATACACAGTTTCCCTAACATATTATAGACCAACATCTTAACCATAAATAAATCGTAGCTACTACAGATGACATGCTAACCTTTATAAAACTTTAATGTCTGATAGTTGCAGGTGGGGAGAGAAGTCGCTGGGTTGATCTTGTGTCACGTGAAGATGAGGAGACGCTGTGAGCTGTGATGCATGTGGGGTGGTACCGTGCGGCGCTTGGGAGCAGCCGTGTCGCAGTGTTGGCGTGAGCGAGGGGAACTGCAGCTCTCGGAGGAGGCCGCGCGGTGCTTGGACGTCGACGAGAGGGTGGAGCAGGAGCCCACGAGTAGGAGGCCGAGATGAGCCTGCTGCGTCGTGTAGGAAGAGGATGATGCCATTCGCTGCTGCTCTTCGCGTGGAGGAGGAGGTGATAGGGCGCCGGAGTTCGACCTGGGGGTGATGGCGAGGGCTAGGCGGCGCGAGCTTGCGGGTTGCGTGTGCTGCGCATGGAGGAGATGAAGGTGGCCGCGGGGTGTGTGTTGTCGTGAGGGCGGGCTGTGCGAGAGGGGCGATGGGTTGGTGATTGCGAAGGAGGCGTCGTGCGCTGTTCTTTGCGGGAGCTGGGCGATCTCGATGCGTTGCGTGGAGAAGAAAGTAACAGGGGGCGGCGGCCTGCTGACGTTTTAGGGTAGGGGAAATAAAAACCTAGGTTTTATTTATAATAGTTGTAGGGTGATGCAGCACGTGAGGGTGTTGGCTTGGGTTATTTCCTTTAGGTTTGTTTTATAAGTGTAGGGCTCAGAGCTAATATGTTGGCTTAGGTTTGTTTGTTTGTTTGTTTTTTATTATAGAGAATTTGTATAGTTTGAGAACAGCACGTGAAGGGGGATGTGTTATAAAATATGTTAGCCTCAACAAGATGCGTGAGTAGCCTAGCAGTGTACGGCCTGATAGGTTTCAAAAATAGCTAGATGATTAGGTTAGCTAATGTTTGAGCATGGGTCTAAGCTGTTCGGCCAAGGGGTAGAAAAAGAGGCTAGGTTAAAATAGGAAGTGATTTGAAATTTCATTAATAGGTTTTAATAGGTTTAAACAAGGGAATTAAAGCTAATTAAGTCAATTAATACTAGGTTTAAATAGGATTTTTAAATGGGAAGTCATTCAAACATTTAAAATTTTAAATTTTGAATTAGGAGATTTAAAACATAATTTTAAGAACGACAATTTAAAATAATTTTTAGAAAGGATAATAATAATAATAACAATAAGTATGAAAAAAAATAGAAGTGGGTATAGGTACGGGTACGAGTCCGGGGACAGAAACGTCAAGCTACGGATACGAAAGAATAATACACGAGAAAAATACAGATAATAGTAACGTTAAAAACCGGTCGTTACGGGGGCCTATTCCGGCGCCCCCCCCGACGGGGGGGCGTTCGTTGCGCCGCCGCCCCCCCAGCGGGGGTTCGTTCTCGCCCCCCCCCCCCCCCCCCCCCCCCCCCCACGGGGGGCCGTTCTGTCGCCGCCCCCCAGCGGGGGGGTCTTCTGTGTCCCCCCTGACGGGGGCCGTTCTGTTGCCGCCCCCCCCCCCCCAGCGGGGGGGTCTTCTGTGTCGCCCCCCCCCCCCCCCCCCCCGACGGGGGGCTCCAGACAAATCCCCCCCGGCAGCGGGGGGGCGCAGGTGATACCCCCCCCCCCCGACTCCGCGGGGCGGCTCCGGTGACAACCCCCCCGGAAGCGGGGGGGGCTCCGGACAAATCCACCGGTAGCGGGGGGCGCAGGTGATGCCCCCCCCCCCCCCCCCCGACTGTGTGGGGGGCTCCGGCGGCAACCCCCCCGGAAGCAGGGGGCTCCGGAAAAAATCCCCCCCCCCCCCCGACATCGGGGGGGCGCAGGCGATACCCCCGACAGTAACGCATCCCCCGACAGTGGGGGGACTCCAGCAGAGGGACTCGGTAAACGTGGCATGGCGGATGCTACAGTTTTTGTGATTTGGGGACTCTTAAGATCCTCTACATACCTAAAGTTTTGATTTAGGGTATAAGTTAATATTACCTTAAATTAATTTTTTTTACGGTAGATGGGCTGTTTATTGGGCGGAAGCCCAGTTATTCCTATTGCAAATCTTTAAAGTGTTAATTAAATTTTTGACACTGGACCTACAACCCAAATGTAAAATTGAGATTTTCGGGCCAGAAGCCCCGTAAATTTTCATTGCAATGTTTATTCTATTGATTTTAGGCATATGGGCCTGCAGCCCAAATATAAATTAAAAATTATACAGATTGATATTTATGGGCCTGCCACCCTTTAAATCATTAGTCTATATCATTTCTTGGTTATGAACTTGTCGCTTCATATTGCTAAATTCATAACACTATTGCATTATTATTAAATTATGGAATTTTAGGATTTTTTTCAAAATATAATTATCTTAAGGATCCTGCGACCGCTCTGCCGTTAGTAAACTAACCTAACGGTGTATGACGTCTCCCCGTGGTCCAAGAGATTATTATATTTTATAGTCTATTTTTCCATATTTAATATGCATGTGTTATATACATGCGTGGTTGTTTATTTTGTGCTTGTAGCATTTATAATATGTGTGGATGTTTTTGTAAGTTAAAATGTGATTTTTGGGATTGGCCAATTTGATACCCTTTAAATTCCTTGCAATTTAATTTTCTTTTTTAAGAGAATTTGTAAGTGAGGATTATATGTATTTATGCCAAAGACCGGCGTACCGACAAAATGAAGACGGCGTTGTAAATTGGAAAATATAGGGACCCATTCTGGGTTTCCAAGTTGTATTTTTCTTTTCTTTATGGACTGTATATTCGGACTTTGGACTTTGTACATTTTTGGGTATCTGGCCGATCCCCACATTTTGCTTACTTTATTTGTTATGCGTGAATTTTAATTTTAATTAATTCATGCTTATTTTAAATTGCGTAGAAAATGTCAAAATTGGCAAGCATCGATTTCGAAGTCCTTGACTCTGCAGGGAAGAATTACCCGAGTTGGCGAGTGGACCAGAAGTTCCACTTGCGTTCGATGGTCCTCCTTGGGTCCATTTTGGCTCCTTCCTCGGCCCCAGCAGCGGCCGATGCTTCTGCTGCATCTAGCAGCGGTACTCCAACCACTGTATCTGATGTAGATAAGGCGAAAGCCATAATCTACATTAGGAAACATATAGATCGGACCTTAAAGGCCGAATACTTAACGGTTGAGGACCCAAAGGACCTGTGGACAGCGCTGGAGGCACGGTATAAACATCAAATTGATGTTATATTACCGCGTGCCAGTTATGAGTGGGAAAACCTCAGACTTCAGGACTATAAGTCCGTCGCTGAGTATAATTCTGCACTTCATAACATCACCTCACGCCTGAAGTTGTGCGGTGAAGAAGTGACAGAACAGCGCATGTTGGAAAAGACATTTACCTCGTTTCACGAGAAAGATGCAATCCTCATGCAGCAGTATCGTGAACGCAATTTCATGAAATTCTCTGATCTTCTCTCATGCCTACTTAGGGCAGAGCAGAATCGAGACTTACTGTGTGCCACTCATAATTTACGTCCAGCTGGCACTGCCCCTATCCCTGAAGCCCACCACGTTTCTCCCCAGAAGTGGAAAAACAAAAGGAAGGCTAAAACACCAAAGGGAAAGCTGTAATGAAGCAACCAAGAGGTGCAGCTCCCCAGACAAACAAAAACAATAAGGGAAAGTGAAACTTCACATGGAAGCGAAAGAACACTGAGCAAGTGTCACTTCCTAAGAAGCACTGGGAGGATAAATGCCATAGATGCGGCATGACTGGCCATTGGTCCAGAAACTGTCGTACTCCTCGCCACCTCCAGGATCTATACCAGGCGAGCCAGAAGTCTTTACCTGAAACAAACTTGGCGGCTGTTCAGCCGCCAACAATGTTTACTGCAAAAGACTTCGAGAACGACGACCTACTCGATTGAGCATCATCTTTTATCTATGCATTTATAATTCGATGTATCTTCATCTTTTATTTGCTTTAGTACGAACTTTTATTTTTGAATGTTGTCTACATTTCGCTCAAATAAAATTTCATTTTTGCTTATATAGATGAAGTATGAGTGCCTAGTGGACAGTGCCTCGACGCACACAATCCTTCGCGGCCATTGCTATTTTAATAGCGTAAATAAATATGATGGTCCTGTTATCACAATTTCAGGATTGTCCCAAATAATCGAAGGATCTGGAGAAGCAATTATATTGCTCCCAAATAACAAAGACTTCAAATAAATAATGCATTATTCTCTCCTAAATCAAATAGGAATCTCGTAAGTTTCAAGGACTTCCGTTTAAACGGATATCACTTAGAAACCAGAGATGAAAATAAGGTTGAATTTCTGTATGTAACTCGTCAGAAAGATGACCAGAAGATCATCTGCGAGCGATTCAAGGGACTCCCGTCAGGTCTCTACCAAACATATATTCAACCAATAGAAGCCAATATGACTGAGCACCAGACGTGTCAATCACTGCCAGAGTTCCAACTCTGGCACAATAGACTTGGTCACACTGGAACAGTAATGATGCGACGCATCATCACTGAATCCCGTGGACACAAATTGAAGAACCTGAAGATTCTTCAAAAGGGTGAATTTCCTTGTCTCCCTTGTTTCACGGGAAAACTTATAACGAGACTATCCCTCCTGAAAGTGGGATTAGAGTCTACTGGCTTCCTTGAGAGAATTCATGGTGACATTTGCGGGCCTACTCACCCCGCAAGTGGCCCATTTCGGTACTTCATGGTACTGATTGATGCATCAACCAAATGGTCTTATGTGTGCCTCTTGTCCACCCGCAACCTAGCTTTTCCAAAGCTATTGGCACAAATAATAAGGTTGCGTGCTCATTTCCCCGATAACCATATCAAGAAACTACATCTTGATAATGCGGGAGAATTTACTTCACAAGTCTTCGAAAACTATTACCGGGCAACGGGTGTTGAAGTTGAACATCCTGTAGCACATGTTCACACCCAGAACGGATTAGCTGAGTCCCTTATAAAA
The DNA here is from genome assembly GCA_030789695.1 of Scilla litardierei. Lineage (NCBI taxonomy): Eukaryota > Viridiplantae > Streptophyta > Magnoliopsida > Asparagales > Asparagaceae > Scilla > Scilla litardierei. Next base: position 377,297,454 of record CM061142.1, read on the forward strand.
AGAATCCAATGGATTGCACGTCCATTGCTTATGCAATCCCAGTTGCCAGTGGATGCTTGGGGGCATGCTATTTTACATGCCGCATCACTTATTAGGTTAAGACCCTCTGGAGGTCATACTTTATCCCCGATGCAACTTGCATATGGTGCACCTCCGGATATCTCTCATTTGAGAGTGTTTGGTTGTGCGGTATATGTCCCAATAGCACCACCTCGGAGGACCAAAATGGGTCCTCAGCGTCGTCTAGGTATCTATATTGGGTTTGATTCGCCCTCTATTATCAGATACCTTGAACCCCTGACGAGAGACGCATTCAAGGCACATTTTGCTGACTGTGAATTTGATGAGATAATTTTTCCTAAACTGGGCACACAGCCTAAGAAGCCAGAAGCTTCTGAGACCATTAGTTGAGACCAGAAGTCTTTATCCCTGTATGATCCGCGTACTAATCTGTGTGAAAATGAGATCCTGAAGATCCTTCACATCCAGAATACAGTACATCTTTTGCCGGATAAGTTCATGGACAACCAGAAGATTGTCCGTTCACACGTCCCTGCTGCCAATGCGCCAGCTAGGATTGACATCCCCATAGATGGATGCAATCCACCGGCAGCAGAATTGGATATACCTCAAGTGAAAAGAGGACGCCCACCAGGTTCAAAAGATAAAGTTCCTTGAAAGAGGAAGACTCCTGGAGACAATAAGATTATCCCTCCACAGGATGCTGAGCTCAGACCAGCTACTTCTCCCCTCCTGATTTCCCTTGCAGAGGAAACAATAGTAGAAACATCATTAAATTTTGTACATACTGGAGAAGTACTGGACAGAAATAGCACAGTCGTCGTCGACGATTTTGCGTTCGATATTGCCGTTCACGTCACTGAATATGACGATGACGTCGAACCACGATCTCTAGCAGAATGTAAACGCAGAGATGATTGGCCAAAGTGGGACGAGGCAATAAGAGTAGAGCTGGACTCACTCTTGAAACACAAAGTCTTTGGACCAGTAGTCCAAACACCAGTAGGTGTAAAGCCTGTGGGATATAAGTGGGTTTTCATAAGAAAAAGAGATGAAAATAATGTGATCGTTCGCTACAAGGCACGCCTTGTAGCCCAAGGTTTTTCCCAAAGACCGGGGATTGATTACGAAGATACGTATTCCCTGGTCATGGATTCGATCACATTCTGATTTTTAATAAGCCTAACTTCTCTGAAAAGCCTAGAAATGCAGCTCATGGACGTTGTGACTGCATATCTATATGGCGATATAGATAAAAATATCTATATGAGACTTACTGATGGGTTTAATCTACCCCCAGAGATGAAAGAGATGCCTCGGGACGTATTCTCTGTAAGGCTACATAGATCATTATATGGTCTAAAGCAATCGGGCAAGATGTGGTATAACAGACTTAGTGATTTCCTTGCACAGCAAGGATTCATGAATACTGAAGTCTGCCCGTGTATCTTTATCAAAAGAACGGGAACAGGATTCATCATCATAGCAGTATATGTAGGTGACTTAAATCTATTAGGATCTCCTGCAGAGATCAATGAGATATCTGAAAGCCTAAAACATACTTTTGAAATGAAAGACCTAGACAAAACAAAGTATTGTCTTGGCTTACAGATAGAACACCTAAGAGGTGTAATCCTATTACACCAATCTAATTATACAAAGAAACTTCTACGCAAGTTTCATATGGATAAATGTCATCCTTTAGGTACTCCTATGGTCGTAAGATCACTAGATGTACATAAGGACCCCTTCCGGCCTCTGGAAGAGGGGGAGGAGATACTGGGTCCTGAAGTACCCTACCTTAGTGCCATTGGAGCACTTTTATATCTGGCTAATTGTACGCGTCCCGATATAGCATTTACAGTTAATCTCCTAGCCAGACACAGTGCAGCGCCCACAAAGCGCCACTGGAACGGAGTAAAGCATCTTCTGTGATACCTCCAGGGTTCAATTGATCTGGGACTTTACTACCAGAGAGGTGCCTCCCGCAAATTATTTGGTTATGCTGATGCAGGTTATCTCTCAGATCCGCACACGGCAAAATCCCAGACAGGCTTTGTTTTTACCTACGGAGATACTGCTATCTCCTGGAGATCGGTAAAGCAAACCACAACAGCTACGTCATCAACCATTCGGAGCTCATTGCGATCCATGAAGCAAGCAGAGAGTGTTATTGGCTACGATCCGTCGTCCAACACATTCTTCAATCTACTGGCCTGAAGACCGGTGATTTGGAGCCTACCGTCCTGTTTGAAGACAACGCTGCGTGCATTGCTCAACTTCAAAAGGGCTACATCAAGGGCGATAGGACGAAGCACATATCTCCCAAGTTTTTCTGGACACATGAGCTAAAGGAGGACAAGCAGATTGAAGTTCAGCAGATCCAGTCCTTCAACAACTTAGCTGATCTTTTTACCAAATCTTTACCAAAATGTATTTTTGTAAAACTTGTAAAAGGAATCGGTATGAGACAACTGAAAGACCTACAAGCCTGAAGCTTGTACGGATGAGTAGGAGTAACCTGTGTGTTGCACTCTTTTTCCTTAAGCTGTTGGTTTTTCCCACTGGGTTTTCCGCAGCTAAGTTTTTAACGAGGCAAACACGATTACTCAGGATTCAGAAGTATCCACCCCCTTTAGCCTTATACGTTAAGACTAAAGTAATGAATGGATAAGGGGGAGTGTTGTGAGTGGAGGAGGCCTTTGGCCTCCCCACCATTTATCCCCCCATTACTCCACCACTCTTAATGTGGTGGAGACCTTTGGTATGCTAAAGGTCTCTTGCAATGCCATATGAATTTATAAATAAAGAACCATGGCCATTAGCCATGGTGACTCTTCTCCATATCTCTCAACACACTCAAATTTAGTTTCTTTTTTATATCAGCATCTAAATATTATATATTTAAAAACAGAAACGTGAAATTTCTTTCTGTAGATTATTCATTATTACTACTGTTATTTTAATTTTTAAAGTTATTGTAAAGTGCGTAGCTCGGCTTGAACCTATGACTTCTCATAATCTATTAGTACGAGGAATGGAAAAGGGATCACAATCCCTCCACTTCCATTGTATTTCATCTTGCGAGTGTGGATATGGACTAATTTTAATATTCAGCTTCCAATTGACCAGTTGTATGCAAGAAACAAACGCAGTGATTAGGTCCAAACATCTCCCTAGTGAAGCTGGGAGGAAACAAGAAGAGGGGTATTCATTCAACCTCGTGTTCTTCTCCCTTCTCTCCAAGCAATGCAAAGCCAAGGCGAAAGCCAACCCCCTCTCATAAAGCCAAAGCCAAACCCAAAGCCAAAGCTTAGAGGAAACCCTTGAGCATCCCTTCTTCATAAAGCAAGCCTTTGAAGACATCAATCAAAGTCATTGGAGAACACCGGAAAGCCATGGAGAAGCCTCGGTACCGAACGATTCCCGCCGTCTGCTTTGCAGTCATACTCCTCGGCGTCGCCGCCTTCTCCTGCTGCATCGCCGCTGAGTTCAAGAAGTCAAAGGTGAGGCTTTCCCCCGCCCATTGTGCTTCATTTCATGACGATTAAGCTGCCACCAGAATGACATCTCTGACTTCAAGATCGCAACGGTGTGTTTTTGTAGGCAAAGGACATGGAAATAGATGGAAGCCTCTGTTATCTACCAAGAAGCCCCGCATTCGGCCTGGGCATCGCTGCGCTCGTCTGCCTCTTCGTCGCGCAGATCGCAGGGACCACCATGGCGGCCACCAGGCTGTGCAGGGGGGACAGGTCCAAAAGAAGCAGAATTCTTCCCACCACCCTCTTGGTTCTATCTTGGTTTGTTTATTCTCGCTTTTATCTGACTGACTTGCATACGGTTCTCCACAAGCAGTTAACTGATACCGTGCTTCTTCTCATTACCGTAGGATTAGCTTCGGGTTGGCGGCCATCCTGTTGGGCACGGGATCGAGCATGAACGACCGGCAGCCCTACGGCAGGGGATGGCTGAACGCCGAATGCTACCTTGTCAAGGACGGTGTTTACATAGGATCCGCAGTCCTGGCCGCCGCCACTGTAATTTTTATCATCGGTTTCATTTTCACGACGCCTCCTACAGAGAGTATAATGCGCCATCGTACGTGCCCTGACGAAGAAAGAAATCAAAGTGCCGAGCAGCTACAGAAGCGCGACGGCTCTGGTCGCCAATGACATCCGCAAAGCTGGCCGGCTGCATTCTTCCGCATTACGGCACGCCAACTTGGTGATATTCTAATTTTTTATAACAAGAGGAGGAAAATTCCAGGAACAGCATAAATTCTTGGCCCCTCGGGGGGTCAATAAAGGATGGCCCATCGTTAGTCTCCTCTTCCTTCCGAACAACAGGACACACGTTTCATCACGATTCATCATCATGATAGCATTTAACTGACCTCAATCATAGACATAATTCATGTAAAGTATAAGTTATAGAATTCATTTTAAGTACAGAAAAAAGAAGAGGGTGTAATACATTTTTTTTGTAACCCCATTGATTGCAGTGTATCACACATCTGTTTTTAATAATTCGTTTAAGATATGGAAATCAGCATCTAAAGATCCCGCTAATAAATCCAATATCATCCCAGCAGAGTATCACTTTGTCAATGCATAGCAATTACAATCTTAATAGTCTCATATGTTAGTTCCTACCCGGCAGGCATCCAATTGAAAAGCATGAACCTTTGGAGCGCAACTATCTCCACTCATCTTTTCCAACAGCCAAGTTATACACATTAGTCTCCTGTTACTGTGATACCGGTTACGCCACAGCCTTGCCTGCATTTTTTTATTATTTTAACATATCAATATACATAGACAAAGCACGCGTGTCCCGCCTGTTCAATTGAAGGGAAACAAAGACCACAAAAATTCATCGGTACCTCACAGACGATCATGGAAAGAAGGATCATTTTGTAGCACATATCCACTAGGCGCTACTAATATCGGTTGAAATCTTTTCAGTCCTCCAGAACATATACATGCTGACACTCGGATTCACTAGCTGCTGCGTCTGCGTCAAGTTTCCTTAAGATCATATGATGACAACATACGGCGTCTTGCTACAAGACACAGAAAATAAAAGCCTAAACACTGAAAATGTTCCACTAAAAGGGTCTATATCCACCACGGCCTCTTCCACCATAGTACCCGTAGCCCCTCCCTCGATTAAATGAACCCCTATGATACCCATGGGGCCCCCCATAGTTTCCATGACCCGTAGGAGGCCTCTGCTGAAATTCGCCAAAAGTCTGCAAGCCAATTCCATCATTGTTTAGATTCGCTAGGGTGGAACGGCCAGAGAGCCCAAGAAAAGTAAGAAAGTGAAGGTATATCAAACCTCGGTATCAAGTTTCATGCGCTCTGACAATCGGGTCCGTCCACTCCACCCCCCTCGGTTGCAAGAAAGTGTGTCGAAGAAATCATCCTTATTATATACAGGCTGCAAAGAAAAGAACACGATCAGTTGTGCCACCAAAATGTATTATTGCTCAAGGCCCTAGTTTAGAATTTAATTCAGCAATTAACATTCTTGGGCCTAACATTTCCATTAGCCAAGATGGTCGCTCAGATGAAATTCAAATGACATTTGCCATAATCAAACAAATTCATTACTTGCTAAGCATGTATGCATCATGTTATTTGTTGGCCAGATAACCGCCAAAAACTGCAAGTTATCTTCAAGTGGTCATGATTCTCTATCACTGGGAAAAATAGGCCACAGGCCACAGCTATATGACGTCAGATTAGTGCCTATGGTCTACACATGATAAAGGAGTTGTGCCCAGAGAGAATCACTAGTAACACTCCGGACATATCCTATTCTAAAATAGCCTGAATTTTACTTTTGCAAATGTTGCAAAGATAACAGCTTACTTTGCTTCCAGGTCTTACAGGTTCAGGTGTATAGTCCTCATTGACATGAACATTGTGACGGATTGGATTATCTTCTATCACATCCCCGATGGTGACTCTTTGTTCCTTTCCAAGGGAGCCCCACACTTCATCTTTCTTGAACCTCTCATTCATAGCCATAAAGTCAAATTCTTCAGTGAACTGTGCAGCCCCATGTTCGCCCTGAAATCTTCGAAGTCAATTATCATACATACAATAAACAAACTGATATTGGGAGTATGTTCGAAACATACAGAAATATTGATGTGAATATCATAAAAACCAGTACCAAATAGCAGGTGGGCCTCTCAGGCTAATCAGAAATCAAGGTATGTTTGAAACAGACAGAAATATTGATGTGAATATCATAAAAACCAGCAAATAGCAGGTGGGCCTCTCAGGCTAATCAGAAATCAAAATATGAAATTTCAGGCATTAATGGAAACAGGTGTCAATGGAACAACATGTGTTTGATTCCTGATACTCCCAGTGTAAGTTTTGATGATGATCAAATCATACGCATTTACGCATTAGTGGAAACAGGTGTCAATGGAACAACATGTGTTTGATTACTGATACTCTCTGTGTAAGGTTTGATGATGATCAAATCATACGCTATGCTAACACATTTATGCAGCTTAAGATGAAGCATAAGCAAATGATCATGGTGACAATGCCAAGATTTTGGAGAAATGACATACTATTCAAGCTTATCAATAAACTCCCTCCACCACTCTAGTCTCACTCTCATTTCCCTCCAATGGCACCCTCAATGCACGCCCTCCTCTTCCTCCTCTCTTCCCCCTGCTTCATCGTGCCAAGAACCCTTGCCGCTGATTACAGCTGGCAAGGCGGCCACGCCACATTTTACAGCGGTGGCGGCACCTCCGGCACAATGGATGAGGAGCTACTAGTCTAGTATTAGTGTTAGTGTAGTCGTTGGACCAGTACCGAAAAAGTAATCCATTTAGTAATTTTCTTTGTTTGTGAGTTAACAAGTACTTGAAGTTAGTAACCATCTAGGTTAATTACTATGACACATCACATATCTAATGATATTAGTCAAGTTTTCAAGGTCAACAATAGTGCTATCAAGTAGACACTTGGCTGCGTTCAATTTGATTAATATTAGATATTCACGCGAAGTCATTAAATTGGCAACTGGTAGATTAACAAGCAAACACATTTGGATTCAAATGATATCTAATGTTTTGATATTTTAGAATATGAAGACTAAAATGAACGGTTTTGATAGTCCGAAAAAATGAGTGTGAATTTTTTGAGTTGAATATGTGGCTTACTCACACATGTTAAATGTTTCCCATTATTTTATGTGTGCGCGTGTTTCCAACCCCCCATTCAGAGACATGGAATTCTTTCTATCATTTTTTGCTCTCTTAAAAAAATCTTAAAAGTTCCAAGTGTTTTTTGTTCTTCAAGTTCTTCATCTTTGAACAAAAAATCTATTTCTGTTATCTTCGTTCGATTCCCTTGCATAAATCACTCAAGGCTTTGGGAGTTTGTACTTTTCAATTCCATGCAAAGAATCTTTCTGATGATTTAGAGGTTGATGCACAATTGACAACTATGTTGTCAAGTTGTAAGGTTGTTCTTATGATTTGCGAGGGAATATAATAGAAAATCTCAAACGGAACAGGTTTGGAAACTGGAGTATATCTGGAGCACTTAACCAGGTTAACTTATTGGAGTTTGCGATTGTTCTCTTGTTTGGTTTGATTATTGTTATCTTTTTAACATTACAGAGCAACAGTTTCTGCTTTTTCCATTAATACTTGAAAGAAACATTTTTACTTTCTGTATTGTTGCTGTAAAACACTATTCACCCCCTTTTACCATTTGTAGTACCCATCTACAGATCCTACACATGTTACATTACAAAACCATGTCTCCCATAAGCCAATGTAATAACTTCTTTAATTACAAGGAAGCCCAACTTTATGCAAAAGCTGATACTTGGAAGCACGTTTCCTATTGGTCTGAATATGATATGTATTTCCTTAATTACCTCATCATTAAGATGTTATTATAGAAAAACAAGCATCAAATACATCCACTAGATACATCCACTGTTTGAAGAAGACTGATAGTTCGATAAGGTACATTACATGCGATGAACGCACTCTTATATGCTATAGGCATAAACGAATTCAACTATGTATCTATCTTCACTGTGGCATATCAAATTTAGCATATACTCGAGATAACAAATAAATGCATTGACAAAGTTAAACAAGCTAAAATCGTGGTTCTTGTCCACATATTCGAACTGCTTAAGATGAAAGATAAAGAATATATGTGGAGATGTTCACAAGATTCACCGATATCACAAATTTTCTAATTGCTCTTGGAAAAACTTCCGACAAGTACAGATGATAAGGAAGATTCTTCGAGCCTTTACTTTCGAGTAGAAAAAGAAAACCACGATGATTGAAGAAGCAACTAATCTATCAACACTCACCGTGAAGGATCTCGTAATAACTTAATAACATATGATGTTTAACTCATAACTCAAAAATCAGAAACAAGATGATGTTCATTAGAAGAAAATATTTGCCTTTAATGTGTCTTCTGACACTAAGAATCCGGACAATGATGAGAATGATATGGCTCTCAACATTAAGAAATTCAAATAATTTCTCAAGGAAGTTAAGTTCAAAAGTAATACATTTAAGAATATTATTAATTTGTCTATTTACTATACTTGTAATAAGCCAGGACATATCAAGAAAGGTTGTTAGTCGTTGAAGTCAAAGCCCACAAATTTGAGGTTCAACCAGTTCCAAAAAAAAAGAAAGCATTAACAGCAACTTGTGCAGATAGCAATTCATTACATGATAAAGAAGAATACGATGAACACGCTCACATGTGCTTCATGACACATGAAAACGAGGTAAGTAATCATTTAGATATTGATGAACTATTAGAAGTATTTAATTATTTGCATGATAAATTCAAAAGCTTATATGCTAGTAATAAAATTTTAAAGCATATAAATGATAAATTAGGAATTAGGAATTTATCTATTGATAATTTGATTGCTAAAAATGATAAACTACTGTTAAAAAAATTATGATGATAACATGTTACTTAGAACTGAATGCAATATTTTAAATGTTCACAGTTGAAAATTAAATAAAGATGTTACATCAATTGAATTAAAATATGATGAGATTTCAAATAATATAACCAAGTTTAATAAAGGGAAAAATATGACCAAATTATTATCATTCAACATACTGCTAGTAATATATTTGGTTTAGTTCAAAAAGAAATGATACAAAATCACATGGTTAATAATCCTATTAAGCAACCTTTAAAAGTCATACATTCATATATAGTAAATTTCCTGCTTATTTCTCTGGAAAAAGTTCAAGGTCACATATAACTAATAGATATCATGATAATGCTAAAGCTCATGTAAATCATAAATTGAATCCTTTGCATATTATATCTCATTCTTTTCTTTGAATTCCAAAAGATTTGTGCTTATATGATATAAATGCATACATATTATCAATTCTCATAATTATTTATATATAAAAATAAGAAACGAAATTCAAATTAGATGTGGCTTCTTAAAGACTAATTCAATGGACCCAACTGAGATTAGATACCAATGCGCTTAATGCATTCTTTTTAGGTACTAGAAAAGAAAAAATAGATTCTAGATAGCGATTGTTTATCAAACCCATAACAGGAAACATAAAGATGGTATCTTCAAAAGCCAAAGTAGGAAAATCGTCACTTTTGAAGATAACATCAAAAGAACATATCATTGATATTGACATAGTTGATTAAACCACTCATTGAAAATATTTTGTTAGTAGATGGCTAAAACACAATTTGCTTAGCATTAATTAATTGTGCATTACAGTATTTAAAATTATTTTTAAAAAATATGCATGCATAATATACAATTTTGACAGTTCTTTTTAAAGATTTTTGAAAGGATAACATTTTTACTTTTCAATGAAATGTATTTCTGATTATCATTGTTTAATTACTTCAATTAATGATCTTTTATTATAACATAAACGTTTGGTACATATCAATTTGAAAATTACTTTTAAGATTTCAAAAATAAATTTCGTTAAAAGATTACCAAAGATTTCTTTTAAAATTGATCATTTATGTTATGCATGTCAACATAGCAAGTTGCATAAATCAACTTTCAAATTTAAAGATGTCATTTTAATAAGTAGACAAATAGAAGAACTTACATGTATATTTATTTGATGCTTCTAGAGTTGTCTTTAAATGAAATAGAAAATGCATTTGTTATAGTTGATCATTAAAGATTTATTTTGGTAATCTTTCTTAAACATAAAATGAAGGTGTTAATGAGTTTTTAGTTTTAGCAAAAGAATTCAAAATCATAAATCTTTTTCAATTGTCACTATAAAACAGATCATGAAAAAGAATTTGAAAATAAATATTTTGTTGCCTTTTGTAATAAACAAGTGATTACTCACAATTTTACTGGTCATCGAGCCACTCTTTAAAAAAAATTGTTAAAAGAAAAAACAGTATTCTACAAGTATATACGAAAACCATGTCGTATGGTAGCAATCTACCAAAATACTTTTTATCAGAATCTGTTGTCACATCATTTTATGTTTTAAAAAAGAGTTCTTATAAGATTTAAATTGAATAAAACTTGCTATGAACTATTTAATGATAAAATACTTAAATTTTTAAATTTTAAGGTTATTGGGTGGTAAATATTTAATTTTAAACATAAAAGATAATCTTAATAAGTTGGATGTTTAATTTAATGAAAATATCTTTGTTGGATATTCTACAAGCATTAAAGCATATAGAATATTTAATAAAAGAATCTATTGATTGTAAAAATCCATATATGTTTAACTTGAAGAATCTTTTTTAAAACCTTCTAATAATGATGATGATATTGATTCTATTATAGATCATATACCTAATATTAAAATTATTGATAATGAAACTGTAAATGAATTAGAATTGTTAATTCTGATTTACCTAAGGTTTTTGTTGAAGTTTCTACATATCAGTAATTAGTAATATTTCTGATGGTATAAGAACTATAGTTCAAATTTATTATATATTATATTGTGCTTACATCTCTTTTTTAACCTACGGATATTGAAGAAATTAGTGCAGATAGTTTTTGGATTATGACCATGTAAGACGAACTCAACCAATTCACAAGGAATGAAGTTTGGGAACTTGTGCCTCAGTCACAAGATTATTCAGTTATTGGTACAAAATAGATATTCAAGAGCAAACAAGATGAGTCAAGAATCTTTAACAAGGTAAGGTTAATTGCACAAGGTTACAATTAGGATGTATTGATTTCGATAAAACTTATACTCCAGTCGCAAGATTACAATCAATTCGTATGTTACTTGTTTATGCATGTTTTATGAATTTCAAATTATATCAAATGAATGTAAAAGTACATTTAAAATGGTTTGATAACATATGTTTACATAAAACCTCCAGGTTTTTAACAAGAACAATTTCAAACTATGTGATACGGACGTAGCTTTTAATTGAATGGAATAAAAGCCTAAATCACATTCACAAGATACCTAGTTGTTCTTCACAAATAAGAATGAAAAGAGAAGACGGCTAGCCCTAGATTACATAGAAAAAGAGGTGAATTACTAATCTAGTCTGAAAAGACTAGAATACCCCTGAGCTCACTAAGCGGTGTCCCCACGTCTTCTGCGCTGGAAGTAAGTCACCAAAGGGGGTGCGGTTACCTTTTTCATATTTTTTTCACTTTTAAATCTGATTTGATTGATCGATCTATCGGATCGTATCAAATTGGTATCAGAGCAGTGAGATCTAATGGCGACGGGTACGAGAGAGAAGATGGATCTGATGGAAGAGAAGATTCAAGGGCTCCGCGAAGATCTCAATCGGGAAATTGAAGAGATGAAGAAAACTATGGGGGATTCAATCAAGGATCACGCCCACTCGCAAGAAGACATCCATGTTGAACTCCGGGACATGAGGAGGGAGGCCGCGTAAGCAAGTCGTGATCTCTAAGTATTAAACGAAGCCACGTCGGATCTGAAATTTTTAATAGAAACCACGACGTCAATTCCGGTGATGATGGCAATGTTACAAACCTTAACGGCCAGGAAAAGAGGAGATCGGGGCAAGGGGATCCAAGGGGAGGAAAATCAGGGCGATTCCACGCTCGAATCAAAACCAAGGTCAGTCGGGGGCTACGAAGGCTGCGACAGGCCCCCTAGGGTTTGCCGCAGTCTCGGGAAGCCCTCCCGGGCCTGTCCGTCCATTGACAGGCCCACCCGGGCCTGGTTTCCAGGTGGCAGTCCCATCCGAGCCTGCAGAAGCATCGGCAGGCCCATCTGGGCCTGCACCAGCATCGGTAGGCCCTTCGGGGACTGCGACAGCAGCTACACCCCCTTGCAGGTGTGCTGGGGATCGGCGCCCTCTGTCGGGGTTGCGGCGGCATGGTCAGCCCCGCTTGGGGCGCGACGAACATGGCAGGGGGCTTCGGGGGAGTTGCGCCCCCTTTCCGAGAGGGGCGTCGGGGCACGACGGAGAAGGATGGGCCCGGGACACCACCATCGGGGTCCATGCGGGCCAATTCTGGAGGCCAGAGACTTTTCCACATGGACCGAGACCAGCGGTTGACCCCAGACAGGCTTTTGAGGGCTTCCCGAGATGTGGGCAAGATCTGGGGGCTATTTGGGAGGCCGGACAGCGCATACCGAGCAGTACAGAGTGGCTGGATGGCCTATTTTTGCGCGACCACCGGAGTTTCCAGGGTACTACTACTAGGCTGAGGCTCTAGAAAGGCCTAGGTGGCCTGAGTAGCTGTACGGATGGGGTGATGGAGGCCTAGTGGACGCACGGGGTGGAGATGTGGTCTGGGGTGGTGGTCGTGGCAGAGATGGGGGCAGCAGGGTGACATTAATGCGGATCGCCGACTGAAGAAGCTACGGATGCCAATATTTGATGGCACAGATCCTGATGATTGGATCTACCGAGCGGAGCGCTACTTTCGGGTGATGAGGTTGACGAAGGATAACGTCTTGAGAGCCATCGGGATCTATTTCGAGGGCAATGCCCTGGCATGGTACCGATGGAAGGTGGCGCTGACCCCTTTTCGCACTTGGGAGGAGCGGTCAGCATAAATCGTTGATCAATTTCAGGAGACCACTGGGGGAGACTTCTATGAGCAGCTGTCAGCTCTGAGGCAGGAGGGGACGGTGAGAGACTATCTGGAGAAGTTTGAGATGCTGAACAGCAGGGTGAAGGGTGTGACAGACGAGGTCATAATTGGGAACTTCATGAGGGAGTTGAAGCCCTCTATACGGGTGGAGTTACGGATGCAGAGGCCGGGACATTGGAGGATGTCCTTCGCCTGGCCCACAAGGCGGAGGAGAAGCATGCGGAGGAGAGGAGGATACGGGGAACTTGGGAGACCCAAAATTCCCGCCCAGCATCAGCAGCAGCACCGAGGGCCCCTACAGGAGCACCTGAGCCTAGAGGATAGGCACACCCAGCGACATTGGGGTGACGACTGACAGAGGCAGAGGTACAAGAGAAGAGAATGAAGGAGCTGTGTTTTCGCTGTGATGAGCGGTTTACCCCCGGTCACCGTTGCGCGAGCCGGCTGCTGCAGATCACTATCGTGCCGGATGAGGAGGGTTATGTTGGTGAGAAGTATGAGACCGAGGATGCCGTGGAGGAGGAGAAGTCCCATTTGGATGTAGCGGAGGTACCCCTGAACTCCATGGTAGGGTTCACACCGAACCATACCATGAAGTTGTTGGGACGGTTGGACGACACTGCAGTGACGATACTCATAGACAGTGGGGCCACCCACAACTTCATCTCTAGTCAGTTGGTCGATTGTCATGTGTTGCGGCTGAGCACCTTGGAGAAGTTCACGGTCCTGCTAGGTACAGGGAGGATGGAGGAGAGTAGTGGGATGTGCAAGGGACTATGTTTGACCTTGCAGATCGTGGAGGATTTCTTGCCCCTAGAGTTGGGCAATGTTGATGTGATTTTGGGTGTGCAGTGGTTGAAGGGGTTGGGAAAGGTCAAGGTGAATTGGAAACAGCTCAGGATGAAGTTCCAGGAGGGGGACCGCACGGTGGTTTTGACAGGAGACCTTATCCTCTGTTTTTCCTTAGTGGCTTTCAAAGCCATATCAAGCGCCCTGCAGAGATCAGGAGAGGGGCTCCTGGTGGAGTGCCGAGGTACGGTGATCGAGGGTAAGGCACCGCAAAAGGAGACCCTAGCCGAGGTGGAGCAACTGATAGAGCGGTATCAGGAGGTCTTTCAGGATCCACAGGGATTGCCGCCAGTACGTGGACACGAGCACGCGATAGTGTTGCGTGAGGGAGCAGCACCAGTGAGTGTACGACCCTATCGGTATCCGCATGTGCAGAAGGGCGAGATAGAGCGGATGGTTCAGGAGATGATGCAGGCGGGGTGATCCAGCCCAGTATTAGCCCATTCTCTAGACCTGTGTTACTAGTGAAGGACGGGAGTTGGCGTTTCTGTGTTGACTACCGAGCACTGAATAAGAAAACTGTTCCCGACAAGTTTCTTATTCCAGTGATTGATGAGTTGTTAGATGAGCTTCACGGGGCATCGGTCTTTTTGAAGATCGATCTGGATACTGATGAAGCCAGATGATGTGTCGAAGATGGTGTTTCGCACACACGAGGGATATTACGAGTTCTTGGTCATGCCTTTCGGCTTGACTAATGCTCCCTCTACCTTTTAGGTCTTGATGAACAAGGTGTTCCAGCCACTCCTAAGGAGGTTCATATTGGTGTTCTTCGATGACATATTCATCTACAGCAGGACTATGACCGAGCACCTTAGACACTTGGAGTTGGCCTTCCAGGAGTTGATGGCGCATCAGCTGTATACAAACCAGAAGAAGTGTCAGTTTGGGCAGAGGCAGATCGAGTATCTGGAGCACGTAGTTTCTGAGGCATGGGTGACAGCTGATAGATCGAAGATAGAGGCGATGTTAGACTGGTCGCTGCCTACAACGTTGAGGGCGTTGCGGGGCTTTCTTGGTCTGACATGATATTATAGAAAGTTCGTGAAGGGGTATAGAACCATAGCTTGGTCCCTTATCGAACAGTTGAAGAATGATGGGTTCAGTTGGGGGGAAGAAGCGACCAAGACGTTTGAAGCCTTGAAGGTAGCGATGACCACAGCACCGGTTCTAGCTATACCGGATTTCAGTGTACCGTTTGTGGTGAAGACAGATGCGTCGGGGTATGCCTTGGGGGCAATATTGATACATGAGGGACGGTCGATAGCTTATTTCAGTCAGGTGCTATCAGCCAGAGCGCGACTGAAGTCTGTGTATGAGTAGAAACTTATGGCGATTGTCTTTGCGGTGCAGAAGTGGCGGCCGTATCTGCTGGGAATGGACTTCGTGGTCAGGACGGACCAGCGTAGTCTCGAGTATTTATTGGAGCAGCGGTTGGTCACGTAGGAGCACCAGAGGTGGCTGTCCAAGCTAGTGGGGTATCAGTTTACTATTGAGTACATGCCAGTGTTGGAGAATAAGGCGGCGGATGCCTTGTCACGCAGAGGGGAGGACATTAGTGTGAGAGCTCTACCTTTACCTATATGGTTAGAGTGAGAGCCGATGATACAGGAGGCAAAGGACGACCCTGAGTTGAGGAAGATCCGAGAGTCATTACAGAGCGGAGCAGGAGGACCGAAGGAGTACTCGATGGCGGGACGAAGGCTATTGTACCAAGGCAGGCTGGTGTTACCGCAGACGTCCACATTCATACCAGTCTTGTTTCAGGAGTTTCATGTTCAGGGGTGGGTGGCCATTCAAGGGTGGAGCAGACTTACACGAGGATGGCTCGGGAGGTGTATTGGCCAGGGATGAGGAAGATGATAGCTCGTTTGGTAGCGGCTTGTGACGTCTACCAGCGTCATAAGTACATGGCCATGGCACCCGCGGGGTTTTTGCAGCCGCTGGCCCTGCCTTAGCAAGTATGGGAGGAGCTCACGATAGATTTCATCGATGGGCTATCAAGATCAGATGGGTTTACGGTGATATTCATGGTGATGGATAGGCTGAGTAAGTATGCTCATTTCATCCCTTTGAAGCATCCTTACACAGCAGTTTCAGTGGCAAATGCGTTCACTCGGGAGCTGATACGACTGCATTGAGTGCCTAAGTCTATAGTGTCTGACAGAGATAAGGTATTCTTGAGTGGATTCTAAAAAGAGCTGTTCAGGATCCAGAGAACAGTGTTGAAGAAGAGTACGGCATACCACCCCCAGACGGACGGCCAGACGGAGGTGGTGAACCGTAGCATAGATACCTATCTGCGGTGTTTTACTTCAGAGACGACTCGACAATGGCACAGGTGGTTAGCATGGTCTGAGTATTGGTACAACACTTCGTACCATTCAGCAGCGGGTACGAAGCCGTTTCGGGTTCTGTACAGGCATGACCTATCCTCTTTGCTTCGTTTTAGGGACAGCCAGACTCCGGTGTCACAGGTGGAGTACATGGAGGAGAGGGATAGTCTGTTGAAGGAGCTGAAGAAACACCTACTAAGGGCGCAGCAAGTGATGAAGTCTAGAGCTGATAAACACCGTCGGGATGTACACTTCCAGGAGTGGGATATGGTGTATTTGAAGCTGAGACCCTACCGGCAGAAGTCATTGGCCAGGAGAAGGAATGAGAAGCTGGCGGCCCGGTACTACTGACCCTATGAGATATAAGCCAAAATTGGTCAAGTCGCATACGAGAAGCTGGCGGCCCGGTACTACGGACCCTATGAGATATAAGCCAAGATTGGTCAAGTCGCATACAGGTTGAGACTGCCACCTAAGTCGACGATCCACCCGGTGTTCCATGTGTCACAGTTACGAAGAGCCATTGGAGAGCATGCAGCAGCGCCCACGCTACCACCCACATTGACTGAGGACATGGAGGTGATGTTGGAATCATTAGAGGTACGGACGGTTCGACAGGATCCGGACAGGCGCAAGGAGGTGATGATACATTGGACGGGCTTGTCAAACTGCGATGCTACATGGGAGGCCTACGACATGATCCAGGAGCAGTTCCCAGACTTCCACCTTGAGGACAAGGTGTCACTTTTAGGGTGGTATTGATACGAACGTAACACCCGCACCAACTGCACCCCCTTTGGTGACTTACTTCCAACGCAGAAGGCGTGTGGATACCGCTTAGTGAGCTTAGGGATATTCTAGTCTTTTCAGACAAGATTAGTAATTCCCCTCTTTTTCTATTTAATCTAGGGCTAGCCGTCTTCTCTTTTCATGCTTATTTGTGAAGAACAACTAGGTACCTTGTGAAGGTGGTTTAGGCTTTTATTCTGTTCAATTAAAAACTAGGAGAGAGGATCTCCTCTTCAAAGATATCCAACTATCTTTGTTCTTCATTAGAATCTTATAAAAATTCCACCTTTTTCATAATTTTCCACTTTTAAATCTGATTTGATTGATCGATATATCAGATCGTATCACTATGTTTTCAAACTTTTATATGGTCTGCAAACATATCCTACTTGGTATGATAGACAAGTTTTCTTTTGAATTCTGGACGCAAAATTGAAAAAGTTGATTCAATTTTATTTACCAAAAGAATTGATTCTGACATTTTGCTTATTCAAGTTTATGATGATATTATATTATATTCTACTAATGAAACTCTATGTCAAAAAATTTCTATACAATGCAAGATAAATTCAAGATGAGACTTATCTTCTTCCTAGGATTGCATATAAAACAATTAAAAAAGAAACATTAATCAACCAATCTAAATAAGTAAAAAAAACTACGCAAATGATTTGGTATAAACAATTCTAGATGTAAAAATAACTCATATGAGCAAACTACATTTCTTGATAAGGATGAAGATGGTAAGAGTATTGATCAAAAGCAATGTATGATTAAAAGCACCGTTCAAATTATATCTTGATAAGGCTGTAAAAAAATTCTTCAATATTTAAAAGCACAAAAAAATTCTTCAATATTTAAAAGCACAGTTCAAATTATGATTTGTTTTATCCAAAATCTAGCACGTTCGATTTAATATCATATAGTGATATGCTAATTTTGTTAAATGAAACTCTGACAAGAACGTACTAATGGCACTTGTTAAATGAAACACTGACAAAAAAGTTATACCGATGTATACTAATTTTGTTTAAGACATTCACTAGTATCTTGAGCCAGCAAAAAACAAAAATATGTGTTATTATCAACAACCGAGAGGGAATATATTGCTATCGATCTTACATGTGCATACCACTATGGACATGAGGACAAACTTTAACTGATTATGATATTCATTGGCATACATCTTCTATAATATGTGACAATACCAGTGCGATAAGCTTATCTATAAATCCAATTCACCATTCATACACTAAACACATTGATATTCATCATCATTTTTTAATGACCAAGTTATAAAAGGTTATATTGCTTTTAAGTTTATTTCAACTGATAATCAAATTACTGCTATATTAACTAAACGACTTAAAGAAGAAACTTTTGTTAAATTAAGAAGAGAAAGTGGTATGTGTTGTGAAAATGATATTTAATGCATTAGTTGTATGATATGTTAAGATCATTATGGCATTCATGCAAATACACATACTCATATAATCAAAGCATAAGGACAACACTAGCTAGTCGACTAATTCGGAACAAGACTTCTGAAATCCTAACAATGGTTAGTCGACCAATAGCTATTATTAGTTGATCACTAGCTAAATTAGTCAACTAATCAAGTTGACTAGTCATGTCTCTCTTCATTGTATTCTATTGTTATCTTATTAGAGTATCTTCTATTTATTGGATCGTTGTGAACCAATTTAACTTATCCTATTGGATACCTAATAAAACTTTTGATCTCTACCATTAGATCGTCAAATGACCTAAAATGGCCACTGTTTCTTCAACTATATAAAACACTGACTTCTCCTTTGCTCCAATCAACCGATGGCATAGCCCTTGGATGATGATTATTTGTTTGCTCACAAACAAATGAGCTCCTCTGATCTCCAACATTTTTTAGGTTTTATCCTCTTATTTCTCTTAATTTTCTAGGTTATAATTAGTTTCTAGCTTGTTTATTGCTTAACTTTATAGCTTATTTCATCTATTTCCTTTAATATCACCAATTTCTTATATCATTTATCACCATGTCTAAGAGACCAAGATCTTAATCTACTATGTTTTCATGTGAAATCATTTTTGAAAGATTCATTAAATTCTCAACTATTTCAAGCCAACCGTTTGTTCGAGTTATTCTATCATGAACAAATTATACATTGTTATCCATTTATTGTCAGGCTTTTCTACAACATGCTACCACCTTAAGACAACCACATTGTATCTCGGGTAAAGCGTGTTTACTTTTGATGTGAGCTAAAAAGAACTTGAGGGCATCGTGTATTGATCTTTCTAACTTGGAAATAACTGAGCATGATGTACTCTTAAAAATATTGATATATGGTCAGTCAATTAATGTGGGTATTCCTTCGAGCAAGCTTCTTCCATTAACTTGTATCGTAAGAAAAATCTTTGCATATAACGTTTTTTTTCTAAATCTGGAAGTTTTGCCTATATTTCTGTTGATTTGATCAAGTGCATCTATGCCTTGTTATGAAAGATTGATGTAAACGGGGCCAAAATAATTTTATAACAATCTCACTAAGTCCATTTATACTTCACCTCATCATGTTGCATTCTCTCAAAGATTTTTCAGATTTTGAAAATCCAACTTGATTCTGAAACTGAAGTCTTGATAAGTGTAATTCTTATTGATCCTTTTATTCTCTCTTATATGAACCTTTCTCTCAAACCTCCAAGTGAACCCTAATCTGAACAAGAATTTAAAAATATTCCTTTCAGTCTGCTCCTCCGCATTAAAAAACTCTACCATCTAGTTCAACTGTTGTTCCTTCTCCTGATCATTCTATAATCACGATTATAACAATCAATCTGATCTAAAAAATTCAAAATTTATACACAACGCAAGATTCAATCTTTCAGACCAACTATATGATCCTTCATCTGCTTGCTCGACTACATGAGTCACATGAATCTGATGCGGACGCACCACCTGGGCCCGCATCCCCTCGAGCCTCCAGCCCGTCGTGCCGCCTTTGATGACTTACGTACGGCGCAGGAGACTGGGGACACCGCGTAGTGGAATGCAGTGGTATTCTAGTCTTTTCAAACTAGATTAGTAAATCCCTTTTTCTATTTATTTAGGGCTAGCCGCCTTTCGTATTTTCTCATGCTTATTTGTGAAGAACTAGGTATCAATTGTGAAGGTGTTTAGGCTTTGGTCCGTTCATCCAAAGCTAGGAGATAGGGTTTCGTCTCGAAAAAGGCCCAATTTATCTTTTGTTCTTCGCTGATTTTAATCTATAAAAATTCCTCTTTTTCATATTAAACGCTGATTTGAGCATACGATCATCCGGATCGTATCAAATTGGTATCAGAGCGGTGAGATCTGATGGCGGCGAGTACAAGAGGAAAGACGGATCTGATGGAAGAAAAGGTTAGAGGACTTCGCGAAGAATTCACCCCGGAGATCGAGGGGTTGAAGAAAACCCTAGGGGATTCTATCAAAGATCACGCACATTCACAAGAAGACATCCAGATAGAACTCCGGGCCATGAGGAGGGAAGCCGCGCAGACGGGACATGATCTCCAGGGATTGAAAGAAGCTACATCAGATCTGAAATTTTTGAGAGAAACCACGATGTCAATTCCTGTGATGATGGCGATGCTACAAACCCTAACGGCCGGAAAAGGAGGAGATCGGGACAATGGGATCCAAGGGGAGGAGATCCAGGGGGATTCCTCGCTCGAATCAGCAGCACTATGTCAACCGAAGGCGGGGGCGGCTCCGACAGTCCTTTCCAGCCCGGCGCAGCAGGAAACATGGCCGATCGGCCCTGTTCATCAGGTGGCAGGCCCGTCAGGGCATGCGTTCTCATCGACAGGCCCTAGCGGGCCTGTGGCTACTTCGACGGGGTCCTCCGGGCCCGTGGCAGGGTCGGCAGGCCCTTCGGGGCCTGCGGTAAACTCGGCAGGCCCGACGGGGCCTGCAGCGGCAGCGACAGGCCCCTCCGGGCCTGCCGAATGACTGCACCCCCTCACGGGGGGTGCGGGAGGAGGCGCCCCCCCTTTCGGGGGTGCGGCAAGTCCCACAGCCCCAAATTGGGGTGTTGCGGGTTTTGGCCCCAACCCAGGAGGGGCGTCAGGGCACGGTGGAGGAGGATGGGGGCTGAACGCTGCCATAGGAGCCTCCTGCGGGCCAATTCTGGAGACCGGGGACTTTTCCACATTGGCCGAGACCAGTAGTCGACCCCAGACAGACTTTTGAGGGCTTTCCAAGGAGTGGGCAAGGTCCGGGGGCTATTTGGGAGGCCGAACAGCGCCTATCCATCAGTGCGAAGGGGTCAGAGTGACCACTTTGGTGCGACCACCGAAGTTTTCAGTGTACCACTACCAAACTAAGGCCTGGGAGAGGCCTGGTAGGCCCGAGGAGCTGTACAGAGAGGATGGTGGAGGACCAGTGGAGGCGCTTGGCGGAGGTTTGGGCTGGGGTGGTTACTGTGACAGAGATAGGGACAGCAGGGTGACATCAACGCGGATCGACGATTGATGAAGCTAAAGATGCCGGTGTTTGATGGCACAGATCCTGGCGGTTGGATCTACTGGGCGGAGCGCTACTTTCAGGTGATGAGGTTAACGGAGGAGGTCTTGAGAGCCATCAGGATCTATTTCGCGGGCAAGGCTCTGGCATAGTACAGGTGGAAGGTGGCGTGAACCCCTTTTGCACTTGGGAGAAGCTGTCAGCACAGATCGTTGATAGATTTCAAGATACCACGATGGGAGACTTCTATGAGCAGCTGTCGGCTCTGAGACAAGAGTGGACGATGAGAGACTATGTAGAGAAGTTTGAGATGCTGAACAGCATGGTGAAAGGGGTGACGGATGAGGTCATGATTGGAAACTTCATGAGGGGGATGAAGCCCTCTATACGGGGGGAGTTACGGATGCAGAGCCCGGGAACCTTGGAAGATGTCCTTCGCCTGGCCCACAAGACGGAGGAGAAGCATGCGGACGAAAGGAGGATACGGTGAACTTGGGGACCCAAAATCCCCGCTCAGCACCAACAGCAACCCCGAGGGCCCCTGCAGAAGCACCTGAGGCTAGAGGAGAGGCGCGCCCAGCGACATTGGGGCAACGGCTGACAGAGGAAGAGGTACGGGAGAAGATGGTGAAAGGGCTGTGCTTTCGCTGTGATGAATGGTTTATCCCTGGTCGCCGTTGTGCGAGCAGGCTGTTGCAGATCACTATTGTACCAGACGAGGCGAGCTTTGTGGGTGAGGAGTATGAGACCAAGGAGGCCGCGGAGGAGAAGTCCCATTTGGATGTAGCAGAGGTATCCATGAACTCTGTAGTAGGGTTCACACCGAACCATACCATGAAGTTAACATGGCGATTGGATGACTCAACAGTGACAGTACTTATAGACAGTGGGTGGCACAGATACTGACGGTTGGAACTACTGGGCGGAGCGCTACTTTCAGGTGATGAGGTTGACGGAGGTCTTGAGAGCCATCGGGATCTATTTCGAGGGCAAGGCCCTAGCATGGTACAGGTGGAAGGTGGCACGAACCCCTTTTCGCACTTGGAAGAAGCTGTCAGCACAGATCGTTGATCGATTTCAAGATACCACGGTGGGAGACTTCTATGAGCAGATGTCGGCTCTGAGGCAGGAGGGGACGATGAGAGACTATGTGGAGAAGTTTGAGATGCTGAACAGCATGGTGAAAGGGGTGACGGATGAGGTCATGATTGGGAACTTCATGAGGGGGATGAAGCCCTCTATACGGGCGGAGTTGCGGATGCAGAGCCCGGGGACCTTGGAAAATGTCCTTCGCCTGGTCCACAAGGCGAAGGAGAAGCATGCGGAGGAAAGGAGGATACGGGGAACTTGGGGACCCAAAATCCCCGCCCAGCACCAACAGCAATCTCGAGGGCCCCTGCAGGAGCACCTGAGGCTAGAGGAGAGGCGCGCCCAGCGACATTGGGGCGGCGGCTGACAGAGGCAGAGGTACGGGAGAAGAGGGCGAAAGGGTTGTGCTTTCGCTGTGATGAACGGTTTACCCCTGGTCGCCGCTGTACGAGCAGGTTGTTGTAGATCACTATTGTACTAGATGAGGCGGGCTTTGTGGGTGAGGAGTATGAGACCGATGAGGCCACGGAGGAGAAGTCCCATTTGGATGTAGCAGAGGTATCCCTGAACTCCGTAGTAGGGTTCACACCGAACCATACCATGAAGTTGTCAAGGCGATTGGATGACTCTACAGTGATAGTACTTATAGAAAGTGGGTGGCACAGATCCTGAAGATTGGAACTACTGGACGGAGCGCTACTTTCAGATGATGAGGTTGACGGAGGAGGTCTTGAGAGCCATCGGGATCTATTTCGAGGGCAAGGCCTGGCATGGTATAGGTGGAAGGTGGCGCGAACCCCTTTTCGCACATGGGAGAAGCTGTCAGCACAGATCATTGATCGATTTCTAGAGACCACTGTGGGAGACTTCTATGAGCAGCTGTCGGCTCTGAGGTAGGAGGGGACGGTGAGAGACTATGTGGAGAAGTTTGAGACGCTGAACAGCATGGTGAAAGGGATGACGGATGGGTCATGATTGGGAACTTCATGAGGGGGATGAAGGCCTCTATACGGACGGAGTTGCGAATGCAGAGCCCGGGGACCTTGGAAGATGTCATTCACCTGACCCACAAGGCAGAGGAGATGCATGTGGAGGAAAGGAGGATACGTGGAACTTGGTGACCCAAAATCCTCGTCCAGCACCAACAACAACCCCGAGGGCCCCTGCAGGAGAACCTGAGGCTAGAGGAGAGGCGTGCCTAGCGACATTGGGGCGGCGGCTGACAGAGGCAGAGATACGGGAGAAGAGGGCGAAAGGGATGTGCTTTCGCTGTGATGAACGGTTTACCCCTGGTCGCCGCTGTGCAAGCAGGCTGTTGCAGATCATTATTGTACCAGATGAGGCGGGCTTTGTGGGTGAGGAGTATGAGACCGAGGAGGCCGCGCAGGAGAAGTCACATTTGGATGTAGCAGAGATATCCCTGAACTCCGTAGTAGGGTTCACACCGAGCCATACCATGAAGTTGTCAGGGCGATTGGATGACTCTACAGTGACAGTACTTATAGACAGTGGGGCCACCCACAACTTCATCTCTACACAGTTGGTGGATCGGCATGGGCTGCAGCTGAGCACATTGGAGAATTTCACGGTCCTGCTAGGTACAGGAAGGATGGAGGAAAGCAGCGGGATGTGCAAGAGACTGTGTTTGATCCTGCAAGGAGTGCAGATCATGGAGGATTTTTTACCCCTGGAGTTGGGCAATGTGGATGTGATTTTGGGTGTACAGTGGCTGAAGGGGTTAGGCGAGGTCAAAATGAATTGGAAACAGCTCAGGATGGAGTTCCAGGAGGGGGACCGCATATTGGTTTTGACAGAAGACCCTAGCCTCTGCTTTTCCTTAGTGGCTTTCAAAGCCATATCACGCGCCCTGCAGAGATCAGGAGAGGGGTTTCTGGTGGAGTGCCGAGGTACGGTGACAGAGGGAGAGGCACAGCATGAGGAGACCACAGCCGAGGTGGAGCGGCTGATAGAGCGGTATCGGAAGGTCTTTCAGGAACCGCAGGGATTACTACCAGTACGGGGACACGAGCACGCGATAGTATTGCGTGAGGAGGCAGCACCAGTAGTGTACGACCATACCAGTATCCGCATGTGCAAAAGGACGAGATATAGCGGATGGTGCGGGAGATGGTGCAGACGGGGGTAATCCAGCCCAGTGTTAGTCCATTCTCTAGCCCGGTGTTACTAGTGAAGAAGGACGGGAGCTGGCGTTTCTGTGTTGACTACCGTGCACCAAATAAGGAAATTGTTCCCAATAAGTTTCCTATTCCAGTGATCGATGAGATGTTGGATGAGCTTCACGGAGCATCGGTCTTTTCGAAGATCGATCTGAGATCGGGATACCACCAGATACTGATGAGGCCAGAGGATGTGCCGAAGACAGCGTTCCGCAAAAACGAGGGATATTACAAGTTTCTGGTCATGCCCTTCGGCTTGATCAATGCTCTCTCCACCTTTCAGGCCTTGATGAACAAGGTGTTCCAGCCATTTCTGAGGAGGTTTATATTGGTGTTCTTCGAAAACATACTCATCTACATCAGGACTATGACATAGCACCTTGAGCACTTAGAGTTGGCCTTTCAGGAGTTGTTGGCACATCAGCTATATGCGAACCAGAAGAAGTGCAAGTTTGGGCAGGGACAGATCGAGTATATGGGGCATGTAGTTTCTGAGGCAGTGGTGGCAGCTGATAGATCGAAGATTGAGGCGATGTTAGACTGGCCCCTACCTACGATGTTAAGGGCGTTTCGGGGCTTCCTTAGGCTGACCGGTTATTATAGAAAGTTCGTGAAGGGGTATAACACTATAGCCTGGCCCCTTACCGAGCAATTGAAGAAGGATGGGTTCAGTTGGCGGAGAAAGCGACCAAGGCGTTTAAGGCCTTGAAGGTAGCGATGACCACGGCACCGGTTCTGGCTCTACCGGATTTCAGTGTACCATATGTGGTGGAGACAGACGCGTCGGGATATGGCTTGAGAGCGGTGTTAATGCAGGGGGGACGGCCGATGGCTTATTTCAGTCAGGTGCTATCAGCCATAGCACGACTGAGATCTGTGTATAAGCGAGAACTTATGGCGATTGTCTTGACAGTGCAGAAGTGGCGGCCATATTTGTTGGGGAGGGACTTCGTGGTCAGGACGGACCAGCGTAGTCTCAAGTATTTATTGGAGCAACGGTTGGTCACAGAGGAGCACCAGATGTGGTTGTCCAAGCTAGTGGGGTACCGGTTTACTATTGAGTACAGGCCAAGGTTGGAGAATAAGGATGTCGATGCCTTGTCACGCAGAGGGGAGGACATCAGTGTGAGAGCCCTGTCTTTACCTATATGGTTAGGGTGGGAGTCGATGATACAGGAGGCAGAGGGAGACCTCGAGCTGATGACGATCTGTGAGGCAGTACAGAGCGGAGCAGGAGGACCGAAGGGGTACTCGATGGAGGGACGGAGGCTACTGTACCATGGCAGGTTGGTGTTACCGTAGACGTTCACATTCATACCGGTTTTGTTTCAGGAGTTTCATAGTTCCGGGGTGTGGACACTCAGGGGTGCAGCAGACTTATATGAGGAGGCTCGGGAGGTGTATGGCCAGGGATGAGGAAGATGATAGCACGTTTGGTAGCTGCTTGTCACGTCTGCCAACGTCATAAGTATATGGCCATGGCACCAGCGGGGTTGTTCGAGCCGCTGGCATTGCCGGAGCATGTGTGGGAGGTTACTATGGATTCATTGATGGACTACCTAGGCCAGATGGGTTTACGATGATATTCGTGGTGGTGGATCGGTTGAGTAAGTATGCTCATTTCATACCGTTGAAGCATCCTTACACAGCAGTATCGGTAGCGAGCACTTTCACTCGGGAGGTGATACGACTGCATGGAGTGCCCAAGTCTATAGTTTTTAACAGGGATAAGGTCTTCCTGAGTGGGTTCTGGAATGAACTGTTCAAGGTTCAGGGAATAGTGTTGAAGAAGAGTACAGCCTACCACCCTCGAGTACAGCCTACCACCCTCAGACGGACAGCCAGACCGAGGTGGTGAACCGCAACATAGAGACCTATCTGCGGTGTTTTGCTTCAGAGACACCCCGAGAGTGGCACAGGTGGTTAGCATGAGCCGAGTATTGGTACAACACCTCGTACCATTCGGCAGCAGGTACGACACTGTTTCGGATGCTATACGGGCGCGACCCGCCCTTTGCTTCGTTTTGGGGACAGGCAGACCCCGGTGTCACAGGTAGAATAGTATATGGAGGAGAGGGATAGCTTGTTGGAGGAGCTGAAGAAACATCTACTGAGGGCGCAGCATGTGATGAAGAGTAGAGCCGATGGACATCGTCGGGCCGTATACTTCCAGGAGGGGGATATGGTATATCTGAAGCTGAGGCCCTATCGGCAGACGTCTTTAGCCAGGAGGAGAAATGAGAAGTTAGCGGCCCGATACTACGGACCCTTTGAGATAGAAAGCCAATATTGGTCAGGTCGCCTACAGGTTGAGGCTGCCACCTACGGCGACGATCCATCCGGTGTTTCATGTGTTGCAGCAACGGAGAGCCATTGGGGAGCAGGCAGCAGCGCCCACGCTACCACCCATGTTGACCGATGACATGGAGGTGATGCTGGAGCCGTTGGAGGTTCGTGCAGTTCGACAGACCCCGCACGGGCGCAAAGAGGTGCTGATACATTGGGCGGGATTGTTGGACTGCGATGCCACATGGGAGGCGTACGACGTGGTCCAGGAACAGTTTCCAGACTTCCACCTTGAAGACAAGGTGGTACTTTTAGGGAGGGTATTGATGTGGACGCACCACATGGGCCTACATCCCCTCGAACCTCCAGCCCGCCTTTGCCGCCTTTGATGACTTACGTGTGGCATAGGAGACGTGGAGACATCGCGTAGTGGAATTCAGGGGTAGTCTAGTCTTTGCAGAGTAGATTAGTAAATCCTCTTTTCTATTTATTTAGGGCTAGCCGCATTTCGTATTTTCGCATGCTTATTTGTGAAGGACATCTACGTATCAATTGTGAAAGTGCTTAGGCTTTGGTCCGTTTATCCAAAGCTAGGAGATAGGGTTTCGTCTCGAAAGAGTCTCAATTTATCTTTTGTTCTTCGCTGATTTAATCTATAAAAATTCCTCTTTTTCATATTTTTCCACTTTTAAACGCTGATTTGAGCATACGATCATCCGGATCGTATCAGAATCCTTATAGCGGTACCTTAATAAGAACATTCCATTGCCACGCTAGATCGCTTATATTTTCATATAGCAACATGCTTTAATGTAATTTCATACTTTGATGTTTTAAACATAATTGTCATGTTTAAAACTATACATTGTTAAACTCTTTTTGGTAATTACAAATGTATATATACGTTATGTGATGTGTGTTTATTGCTAAATTTGTATTAATGAAGGATGAGCTTTCTAATGAATATTAACATTTTTCTTCTAATGCTCTCTCTTATATTGATTCAATATTTTTTTTGTCATCATCAAAAGAAGAATTTTGATTCTTAATACTCCCTATGTATATTTTGATGATGATCAAACCATATCATATGCTAATATATGTATGCAGCTTTAGATGAAGCATATAATCATGGTAGCAATGCTATGAATTTAGACAAAGAACGTACTACTTAGGCTCATAAATGAACTTCTTATTATAGGTTATATGCAATCACTAATGTAATTTTTTCCTTTGTTTATAGATTATTGTCAGGCGGATCGTTTAGCTACTTGACTCTCCCAATCCCATGCGGCACTTAGCTGACTCACCCTTCTTTTGAATGGCTAAGTCAGCCTAACTCTCACACTTACTCTCAAGAACTTAAGAGAGAACACAAGAGAACACAAGAGAACTTGGAGAATGCATTTGTCTCACAACTCTTGGATGGTTACAAATGCCTCCCCTTGCCCCTATTTATAGGTGAGGCTCCTTTACAACCAAGAGTGGAGATTAGGCTTCTAGCGTCTTCCTAGATCCAACCTTGATCACGCACACATTACAAATCATAAGTGATTCAATTTACATTTATCATATAATCAATTCAAACCAACAATACTTGGTTCTTAGGTTTAAACTAAGATTCTTTATGTTGACAGTCGTCGATTAACAAAACCTTCTAATCGATTGAGGACAGAACAGGTATTCTTTATGTTCATTTCATGCTTAATTAGTCAACTATTCCATTCTCATAGTCGACTAATACAGAATATTTAGTTTCCGTTCTTTTAAACAATTAGTTGACTAACTAGTATCCTAATCTATTAATACATATGGTTTATTTTGATATCGATATCCATTAGTCGATTAATTCAATTTCTAGTCGATTAATATAGAGTGAATTTAGACTATTATTCATTTGTCGACTAACATATTTCCTCATCGACTAATACAGAATGTCTTCATTGTTCTGTACAACTAACTACTTAACTCCATCATTAGTCCTCTATTCAGTACAGTTTTTGTGTTAGCCTTTCAACATTTGTCTGCCTGAAATGGTTACAAGAGCTCTATTTCAAATTATTTGGACATTGAATTACCTCTCTTTATATATGTTTCCAGCCCCCAATCAGAAACATACAGAATTATTTCTATTATTTTTTGTTCTCTTGAGAAAAAAACTCAGAAGTTCTAATTTTTTTTCTTCAAGTTATTCATCATAAAACAGAAAATCTCTTCTTTACATTCATTTGATTCTCTTGTACAAGACACTCAAGCTTTTAAGAATTCATAATTTTCAATTCCTACTAAGAACCTCTCTGATGATTGATAGGTTGATGTACAATTGGCAGCGATGATTGTCAAGTAGTAAGGTTATTCTTGTGGTTTGCAAGAGAATATAGTTAAAAAATCTCAAGTGGAACAGATTAAGGAACTAGAGTATTGGAACTAGAGTATGTCTGGAGGACCGAACTTCTTGGTGTTTGCGATGGCTTTCTTGTTTGGTTTAATTATGCTTATCTTTTTGACATTGCAGTGCAATAATTTCGACTATTTACATTGAAAATTGAAAACAGTACTTTAAATTTATTTATTGTCGTTATAAACCAGTATTCCCCCCCCCCCCCCCCCCCCCCCCCCCCCCCCCCCCCCCCCCCCAACAACAAAAAAAAACAGTGTGTGTAGTGCTTATCTACAAATTCTACACATGTTACATTACAAAACCAACTCTCCCATAAGCCAATGCAGTAACTTCTTTTATTACAAGGAAGCCACTATAATCAAAAAGTCGATCCTTTTAAGCATGTTTCCGTTTGGTCTGAATTTGATATGTATTTCCTTAATTACCTCATCATCAAGATGTTATAATGGAACAACAGCAAGCATCAGATGCATCCATTGTACGAAGAAGACTGATATTAGTTCGTTAAGGTATGCTACAGGCTCAAATCTTGCCGAGGAGTAAAACAGAAAGTGATCCCATTCATATAGGTAAATAGGATGTGTCCAAACTCTATAACCCAGAAAAAGGTTTCCATGTAGAGCAGAATGATATGACCCCAGCACAATGAAGTGCATGCAGCATTAGATTTCATAAAATGCATGGAATCACAAGAAAACTGCCAACTTTAAGGCAAATCATTTTGTCATGGAAAACAAATATCATCTTACCTGCTGGGAAGGTGTTGGTAGCGGCAATAATGGTTCTTGTGGCATTCCAGAAATAGCAGATGATGGATTCATTGACGATGGTAACAAAGCACCCATGTCTTTTGGTTCAGGATACAATTTATCATGAGATGATGACGTTCCTGGTAAAGAGTTTGCCAGCTGGTCAAGTGTCAACAAAGGAGGGTTTGTTGTTATTGGACCAGATGCCAACCCCAAATTTGAGGGCGAGTGAAAGGGTACAGATGAAACTGGACGAAGTGATGTTTGTGAAGGACCAGCTTTGCTAAACATCAAACTCATGGTATTCAGTTCTTGGCTAGATGAAGCAAGAGTGGGCATTGCTGGTAAATGAGAAGGCAAAGACGATGCCGTAGAAGCATTGCTAGATACTAATGATGATGAGTATTGAGGATTAGAAATTGCAAACTGAGATGGAAAACCTGAAGATGTAGCAGATTCAGGAAAATGTGGCATTTGTGTTGTTGCATAACCTTCATGATATTGCAATGGATTGTGCAGACTAGCCATCTGCGGTTGAAAAGGAATGGATGGCTGACCGTGGGCTTGGCTAATTGACAAACCACCATAACCTTGATAACGCATAGATCCATCCACATTTGCAAGAGCAGGTGAAGTTGCCAAAGAACTCAGATGATTGCCCGTCTGATACATGGAGTATATATCAGGAAATGGTTGCCTTGACAAATCTTGATGCACTGCTTTAGAACCTGGACCTGTAAGTGCCCCATCTGCAACTGGAGCGGCTGAGGAATGAGCAGGCACTGAAGCAGGAGAAGAATGAGCAGAAGGAACTGGAGCAGCAGAAGATTGAGCAGAAGGGGCTGGAGCAGCAGAGGAATGATGAGTAGGAGCATAAGCATAGTGTGACTGCAAAATGCAACATATGAAGCAGGAAAACCATGGTCAGTAAAGCAGATGAAAAGAAAACACTGGTCAGTAGAGCAGGGGAAGAGGTCTGCCAACAGTGTGCCTACTCATGTGCTGTAAACTCGTAGAACTACCTGAATAATAGCTGGGTCATTATGGGTATCGGTTTGTTGCTTTGCATGAATGGAAGCTGATGACTTCACTTGCAAATCCTGCCCAAGAAAAAGAAAATAATGAAGAAAGGTATCCAAAATAATGAACTACAATAAGTAAACATAACGTTAAGATAAAACTGCAAATGATGTTTGGATGCTAGATATTAGTCTTCTGCTAAAAGGCTATAAGGCTAGTGTCAAATGCAAATAAATGGTTAGAAACATAAGGACAGGTATACCTACTAATCATTTATAAAAAGTTAACCAACACATGTTTGTACCAATTCATTTATGTAACCTTTCTCATTGTCATTATTAGCATTATATCACAATTATTACTATATTATCAATAGACATCTGTTGTTATGGCCGCACATCCTATTCTAACAAGGTGTCTTGTTTGCATCCAGTGATCACTTCCTTTTCATGCTTCCTATACCAACACACATTTGGGTCAATTTGCTAGTTGGGAAACTTTAGTTGGCTGGTGCTTTATGCAAATGACAAACCCATTGAATTTAACTATATGGTACTCAAAAAAAAACAAAATGAATTTATAGATACAGAGGTTCAACATCAAGTGGGTAAAAAGCAAGGAATCATGAATAATAACTCAAAAAATTTAGTGTCAATGTGCAAGTTGCCAGGTATTCTTAATTGGTGCTATGTAGCTTTATATTCTTTCTAAGTACCTGCCTTTGACCTTTACCATGGTTTGTTCAAAGCAATAACCATCTGGATGATAATAAACATCATAGTAAAACGTGGAATTCATAAAAAGTTTAAGAGGTATGAAGCATGTGAAACGTGGATGTCTCTGTCTTTGTGTGTGCATGTTTGCGCACTTGTGTGCATAATGGAGGGACCCTGACCTGACCATATTGTTAGCATTCATATGACTGACCACATAAATTCAGGCAACGCCTTCCTTGGCTTGATCTTTAACATAATGCAGATATGTTATTTTCATCAATATGGATACCCCATACTCTCACCCCCTCGCTCATTGCTCGACATGATGTACCTTGATACTATCTATTATAAAAGGTCATCTGTGAAGCAAGATTTCAAAGTCAAGAAAAAAAGACAAACTCCCCATTAAAAATTGGGTTATAACTTACAAAATAACACTGCTTCTATTTGGCGATATAGAAAGAAATATAATATGTATTAGTCTCTTACAAAACAT
Organism: Scilla litardierei; assembly: GCA_030789695.1. Lineage (NCBI taxonomy): Eukaryota > Viridiplantae > Streptophyta > Magnoliopsida > Asparagales > Asparagaceae > Scilla > Scilla litardierei. The sequence continues at coordinate 377,329,991 of CM061142.1, forward strand.
TTGTTTAAGTGTGGAATGGACAAGATGAAAATTACAACAGTTACCACTAAATCAACCAACTACAACTCAAGGTTTGAGAACTCCCTTCAAAAAATTATAATTTGACAAGTTCCATTAGTTAGCTTTTCGTATATATGCACACATATATACACATAGACATGTGTGTGTGTGTATGTATACATGTGTACATATATGTGTATATGTGTATGTATATGTCTGCGTGTGTGTGTGTATGTTATATGCATCTATTCTATAAAAGAGAGCATATTTTGAATATTGTCCCAGTCATAAGTCCAGTCATATGCTGACTAAGACAAACAAAAGTTTGAAAATTTCAATTTGAAATTTGTATTTCAAAACGTCTGCCCAAATTTGTAATTGAAATTTGAAAACGTGGGGGATCGTCACGCATCTTCCCAAATTTGACCCGTCTTCTCTCTCTCATTGGGCCGCCCCAAACCTAGGGGATCTCTCTCTCTCTCTTGCTCTCTCCCTGCCTCCCTGCGGCCTGCCCCCAAACACGTTCTGATCTCTCTTTCCCCCCTGAAGGGAAGAAGAAAAGGAAGAAGAGGAAGGGAAGAAGAAGAGGGTAAAAGTTATGATCTCTCTCCCCCCCGCCCTCTCAACGTCGAAGGTGAAATCGATGCCATCTCTGAAGGCTGTCAGCCCTCTCAACGCGTGACGATCTCCAAAGGCTACCAACCTCCAATGGCTGTCGAATTTGACGATCTCCAAAACAGTTTGAGAGGGCTAGATCATCAAATGCAACAGCATCTCTGAAGGTAAAATCCCTAATAAAAATCTCAACTTTTTTATCTCTGAATTTGGTGCTCTCATCTTTTTGCTGTCTTTTAGGGATTATGACTGATGGATCAACTTTCTAAGGTGAAGGAAGGGAAGAAGGCAAAGTTTAGACTGGAGGTGCCAAGCTGAAGGTTGGGTATCAAATTCTTGGGGTGCAGAATATCCCGAGTCAGTGCAATGAGTTTGTGCTGGGTCTCAGAATTTTTCGGCTTTGTGTGCTTGACATTATAATGAAAACCAATTAATTGTTTAATTTGACCTTTTTTGTTGAGATCGATTGCGGTTGGGGAGTCGAACGAGGTCCCCGATTTGGGAAAGGATGACGATCTTATAATCCTCGGCGTTTGGGTAAGAAAATTTCTTTTAGTCTCTGCAGAAAATTATACTCTTTTTAGAAATGTAATGATGATATGAGTGCATATATTCAGTTTTTATCATGTTTTTTGATATGATGTGCTTACTACATGAGATTGTTTACAGAGAACACGAAATGGGAGAAGAGAAATAATGATAACTTGGGAACAACATTTTTGTGGTTGGTGGGCATCTTTTTTGCCTTCTATGTTGGGATAAAGTAAACTATGAAATTTATTCTCCATAATTCATCTTGATGCATGTCTGTAGCGGGCCTTTTTATAGGTATAGTGGAAAGTACCACAGCTTGATAAGGAATATTGGGCTTCTAGCCTCTTAGATGATGGTTTAATATGTAGCATAGAGGAATTTGGAAACTTATTATGTATTGGGTGAGAATTATATATGTGTAACCGTGAGTATGAGTTGATATTTTGAAATGGGGGACACAACTCTTTATTTGTAAATGATTAAAAAAGAAAATGCGTTAAACAGAAATTCTTGGGATAATGCTTGATATACCATATAACTATAAACAGGTTGATATACGAAAGAATTGTATAATCTGTTTTTCTTTTGATTAGGATTATAACTATTTGACTGCAGATTTTTAAATTCACATTGCATCCTAGATTGCTCATAATTCCTCATCATGTGTATTTTTTATATCGCTGAAGTCCATGTGTTTTTATTCCTTCAAATTATGCCCTACCCTTGGTTTGTTCTTTTTAAAGTAAGAAAAGAATAGCATAATATATACATCTTTTCTATTATATATACTTAGCATTATATTTGGTAGTCTCATTCTTTTTAAGAGGCACAGCAACAGTAGAATTAATGTGAAAATATCATCCAGTGCGTTTTGCAAGTCAAAATATATTCTATCTTGCCAGTTTTGTCTTTTACGTTTTGTGTCATATGTTAATGACCATCTTTTTTTAAATTAATCAATAAGTTCCTAAATGCCTTTTCTCTCTTTGTAGCTTTGTTACTGGTAATAAAAATGGGAGGGGGTTCAGCTATGGATATTCTACTCTTAAGCGAAAACGGGCTTCAATGGAAGATTTCTTTGGGACAACGATTATTCGAAGTGATGGTCAGCTGGTTGCATTTTTTGGTGTATATGATGGTAATTTTTATTTCTAAAGCAACTCAGTTAATGCATCGCTTTTGACATTTTCTATTACAAACAATATTGTTTTGTTATGCCTATTATGTGATGATATTTTTTAATTGTGCATTTTTCTACCAATTTCAGTGCCCCTTACACATCCTTCAATTACACATCCTTCAAATCACCTTTTCAACAACTTAAGCAGTCATCCCGACTTCATCAAAGATACCATCCTTCAAATCACCTTTTCAACAACTTAAGCAGTCATCCCGACTTCATCAAAGATACTGAATCAGCTATTGGTTTGTGGTGGTGCTTTTAAGTGTTGATACTTGCTTCCTTTTTTGTGTATGGTTTTTCTTCTATTGTAATTGATTTTGGTCTAAGTTGTATGCCATCCCACTCTAGGCGGAGAGCAGCGATGGATCCTTCTCCGTGATCAGGTGTTGGGGGCAGCGCCATGCAGAAATCATTCGGGTTGAGTTTTAGAATGATTTTGTAGAGTGAGTTTTCAGTCAAAAGTTATTAATTTATGATTGGGATGATCAAATGTAGGAACCGTAATGTTTAGAAGTGAGATGCACTGATCTATTCTAGAGAAAATTAGAAAGCAAAGGACATTTTCTTTTTGTGAATTCCTCATAATGCACGATAGGTAATAATAATTTGTGTGATTATATTATTAGAAATGTATCTAGACTTTTACATGCATGTACATGTTTATGTGTGTTCGTATATATACATTTTTAGGCATGCCATTGTGGTCTCATGTCATGATATTTATGAAATTTATGTGTCGTAATCGTGCATCTATGTCGATGTCCCATGACTATATGTATGAATCTTAGCTGGTTCAGTTTCCCATAAAAACTTTTCTGGTCAGCTGGTGAGTATGAGAATATTTATTTTTACTTTTGTTCTTATTTTTATGGTTTGCCTAAATTGAGCTTATTTAATCCAAGAACAATCACATGAGTAGCCTGTCACAGATTAATGTATGCTACTTCCCACATCTTTTTCTTATTTTTTTCTTAAATTAGTGAGATAAGTGATGCTTTTTTGTTGAAATGATAAAATGTATGCTCAAATTCTCATATTAGAATAGCATTATATGCGTGTTTGGGACTGAACTGAAGTGAATTATCTCATTTAGGTGGACTCAACTATCATATTCATCATTTCTGTTACTTCGTCTAATTCAAATTTTCCAAGAGATGAATTACAAAACTCAAGACAATGGACTTAAATTGCATTTAATGATGCAATGTTTCTATGTAGAGAGTAGTTTTGAAAATAAATATTGCGCAGAAAGGATTACTTTTTATTAGTTTATTGTAGAAAAGAGATTTTTGGTCATAAATTCAGTGCATATAAGATTAGTTTTGATATATCTTTTAAATGATTTGTCTTAAAACAGCCATGGTGGGAGCTTTGAAATTTGAACCATGGTGGGGCTTGCTTTCTTTGCAAATTTTTTGTCGGCTCCTTATCCAAATTTTTTGTTCTTTTTTTCATAGATTGCATGGAGTAAGAGATGGTTATGATGTGTTTCAATTGGTGTGGCTTCTCATACATGGTATCAGAGTTGAAATTTGAATGTTGTATAGTTGAATGTTGGAGCAAAAACCAAATATTTGAATGTTGTATAGGTTCATTTATGTGTTTCAAAATGTGTCATGATTTCTCATACAAGCAGAGTCTTTTTTATGCCAACCTTACTTGCTTCTTCTTTTTAACAAGAACTACATAATCTATGTGTTTTACATGCTTTTTTCATCCTATTGATGATGTTTTCCAGGATGGTGAAAAAAATTGCTGGTCAGATACCGCTGTCGTAGCAATAACTGAACTTGAGAGGCTTCACCTGAAACTCTTAGTTCTGATTTTCAGAAATATAGCCAGAAGATGTGGCAGTTAGATTTTAATCTCAATGTAATGAATTTGATATCATTATTATACGGTAATGAATTTGATATCAGGAGATGGTTATGATGTGTTTCAATTGGTGTGGCTTCTCATACATGGTATCAGAGTAAAAATTTGAATGTTGTATAGTTGAATGTTGGAGCAAAAACCAAATATTTGACTGTTGAATAGGTTCATTTATGTGTTTCAAAATGTGTCATGATTTCTCATACAAGCAGTCTTTTTTATGCCAACCTTACTTGCTTCTTCTTTTTAATAAGAACTACATAATCTGTGTGTTTTACATACTTTTTTTCATTCTATTGATGATGTTTTCCAGGATGGTGAAAAAAATTGCTGGTCAGATACCGCTGTCGTAGCAATAACTGAACTTGAGAAGGCTTCACCTGAAACTCTTAGTTCTGATTTTCAGAAATATAGCCAGAAGATGTGGCAGTTAGATTTTAATCTCAATGTAATGAATTTGATATCATTATTATACGGTAATGAATTTGATATCATTATTAAACCATGATATTGTTTTTCTTTGTTTACAATCTTGACCCGACATAAATCATTTCTGTGGGGCCCATAATCCACATGATACTGTATTTGATTGCACCCTTCATCTTTTAACGGGATATATTTCATTGCACCATGCTGTTCCCATGATTATGGGCATATATGTGAGTTAGACAAATATGATTATCATAATCCATAAGACCTTCAGTGCAGTGTATCCATAAGAAAAAGATAAGCATATACCTATTCTATAAAAGAGAGCATATTTTGAATTTTGTCCCAGTCATAAGTCCAGTCATAAGTTTGTTTGTCACAGTCATCAAGAATGTCCCAGTCATCAAAAATTTGAACTACACACGCTTTCCCAGGCGCGTTTGGGGAGAACTCACACAGATCGGTAAAATTGGGGGAGCTCGAAATTTTTGGGGGGAAAACTCATCTCTCTGCCTCAGCGCCTTCATCCTTACGACCATTCAAAGAGGGGGAAGATCACGGCGGAGAGCCTGAGGAGGAACGCCTGGCCCAAACCTCAAAAACCTGTTATTTACTCTTCAATGGAGCTCTCGCTTCATCCTCTCAGTCTCCCAACTCTCCCCCTCTCTCCTTCTCCCCCCTCGCTCGCTCTCCTGGCTCAAAATGATCGTGATTCGGTGGCAGGGAGTAGCGTTCTGAGACTCGGTTCTTGAGCATCTTGCACAAATTCAGGAGGGGCGATGGATCAAGAAGTATCAGTAAGAGGTAATTGGCTGCTTCGCTCGATCTAGGGTTTATTCCTTCTAGATCGATGTGGTATATTTCTTCTATTTTTTGCTGCTATTACCAGATAGATATCTTACTCTGCTACATGTTTTTGAAGTTGGCACCTTTCGAAGACTCTACTGCGATGCCGAGTGACCAATCAGATCAATTTGAGGAGAACTTCAAAGAACTGAAGAAATGGGTTGACATTAGATCTCCAAAGTACTGCATGCTGTTAGTGGTGCGTGAGAGACGTATTGGAAGACTTGGGATACAAAAAATGGGATAGATAACTGCAACTCATCTCCTGGTTCTGTCATTGAGAAGCCATCATACATGAACTTTAGAAATTTTTGCTAACAAATATTTACATAACATGATACATCATACTTGACATCTCTTCAAGAAACGGATCCATTCCCAAATATTTCCAGGTCTTACATTTTCATGCACAGAACGTGTTTGATGTTTTACTTAACAACGCCCTTAAACTGCATGACTCGGATCTTTGCATTTTTGGCATGTTAGAAGAGATATGACCATGTTTGTTGAATTTTGATTATCTCAATATTGAGATAAGGCATGTCTGCTAAAATTTTGGACGAATTTGTGTTTCTGACAAGGCATGGCTGCTACTTTAACCAGTCAAAGCTTTGTTGCAACCGCCGGTAGGAAGCCGAGTTGTCAAAAAGTTATTGTAACAAAAATGTAACAGAAAATTGTGTAAAAAAGAGGGATTGTAAGGAGAGAATTCATCCTGAAAATTGAATGAAGCAAATCAGTTTGTGAGTTTTCTTTATTTTCCTTTGACTATGTTTTTTGTTTTGATTTTCTTTTATTGATTCTGGTTTGAGTTCTTGTGGTCCTTGGTTTTGTATCCGTTAACAGGAATCATCTAAAAGACAAAATGTAAATTATGGTTAGAAAGAAGTAGAACTGGCTTTTATGTGTGAGTGTAAAAATGTATCATGCTAAAGGAAGAATCGTACATTTTGTGAAACCAGACTTAAGTGAACAAAATATAACATGTAGTCAAATAGAATAATGTGCAAATATTCAAAGATCATGACATCGAACAGTCCACTACAGACCCTAAATATAAAAAGAAGAGATTACCATTCTTCACAGTTTGAGAATATTCTTATTTACCAATTGTCCATCAAAAGTTGATAGGGGTTTCAAAAGTTGTTTATTAACTCATTAAACATGTATTAAATCATATTATTAATGCCAATTTATTAACTCATCAAAAAGGTACATGTGTAAATCCATGTGCAAAAGAAGGTGCAGATTTGTTGTTGCAACTTAAAAAAGATACATATGTTATTTTTCCATATATGTTTCACAGATTTTTGGTTCTTTCAAAAGAAACATTGTTATCAAATTTTTTTGTTTGGAGAAGTAAATGAACCCAAACATTCTGATATAGTCGAAATTAATCACCAATCAGCTTATATGGATAATTCTTCTCATGCTGTTTATTGGTTTATAAGAGTTTAGGTATCATCTAATTAATGTTAGTGGGATTACATGCCGCTAATCAGCATATATTTCCATAATTTTTATATTAGCAACACCTTGTTCAAGTAATCCAATTGAATCATAATGTTTTCCACATCGTTGCATTCTGACCTCTGTTTTGCATTTATTTGTTATCCATTGCTTGGCACTTTGTTTAGATCAATGATGTATGCTTCTGCCATCTATTTTTGTTTTTTGTCGTAATTTGTGAAAATGATATCCATGTAGCTGACATTAAGCCGTCTTCCATGTAAAAATCAAATATTACATCGGTATTTGAACTTGAGATTATGGCTAACTCAAAATTTTTTGTTAATAATGATCATATTTTGCAAACTACATATTAAGTACCTTACTGTTATTGCTGCAGATACCTCAAAGATTATCAACGCCGAAAGCCACCATGTGTTGTTACATTTCAGTAGCATGATGATGAATTGGCCAAGCATGCGATGGAAGCTATCTGGTTTTTTGTCGAGATGAGTGGAGCATGGTTGGTTCCAGACGAGCTGACAATGGTGAGCATCGTGTCTGTGTGTAGGAGTCTGGGGAATTTTGTGTTGGCCAAGCATATGCACAAGTTGGCTTGGACATTTAAGTGACCAAATATAGTCAACTTCAAAATGCCGATGGTCTCAAATGTTTATTGGACAAACCTCTGTGAGACAACAAGCCCAATTGTGGTTAGATGCATGCAATGCTCTGTTCCATGGAGTGACAAAATGCTTTAACATTATTGTTAGGAACCAACAAAAGATACGATTTTTATTGATAAAATAGTAGCAAGAACAAGATAATTGAGCGCAAAAGAGGTGCGCTCTCCTCCCAAGACGTCGAAGAGGACGTCCGCACTCGTTTAATTTAGATCTAACCTAAAGACGCTCGAGAGAATATCAATCATCAAGCATACCCTAACAAAGGCGGCTACACCCCTATTTATAAAAGAAACTAGGTTTTCCTAGGCTAGAGAGGTGTGCATGCACACCAAAGCGGCCGGTGGCCAACCATGGGCCTGGGCCCATGGTGCGGCAGTTAAACCCATGCGGGTCTATCAAAACTCCCCCCAAAGAGCCACCATGTCCTCAAGGTGGTGCCTGCAAGTCCCGGCGGTGCTAATCCGAGTGGGAGTCGTCCCCCCTCCGATTCCTTCGTACTCCACGTCATCATCATCGTCTATGAATGCCATAGCGGTATGGATTAAAGTTGAAGCGGTATGGATTGCATGGTTATTTTGCTCTAAACAGTAAATATGCATTTTGTCAATACGCAATTTGTTATAAACTTATCACATAGATCTATTTACCTCAGTTAATATTGTGAGGACATTGTTGTGCTATTTATGATTGACTTACAATTTGAACGAAATATGTATTTATAAGTTGAATGATCTAAATTGTTTTGACCACGCAACTGCCGTAAACTTGAGGAATCAGGTGCATGTTCTACCGGTTGCTTCATTTGTCATTATAAGTCATTGAAGCTTCAAGTGTGCTTAGAAACAGAAACGATTAGCTAATTTTCAGTCATCAACAGAGTTGGTTTACGATATCATGGGGTCCAGTTATCTCCACCATCTGATCCGGTGCTTTCAGTATTTCTATACCTAATTTGATGGCCATGTACTTACTTCACAATCTCCTCGGTACTTATAGAATGCATCAAGTCACTAATTAGACAACTATATAGTGGTTACCTTTAATATCATTTCCTCACATATTAGAGATGCTTTAATAATTTACTGTTTTGTGGGTGGCAGTGTGATATTTGTTCCCTGGAGGATGATGATGTTATTAATCAAGGAAAGGTTTGAAAACTTCCGCCAGAGTCCATTTGTCTGATTGTTGAACGCGATAGAACCTTCTTTCTTATACTCTGACATTTCAGATTATTGTCAGTGGATATGCTGTATCGGGTGGTGGGCGTAGCATTGAGAGGGTGGATGTATCGTTGATCGGGGCAAGAGTTGGATGGAAGCAGACAGGTATCAGAAGGGCAATATGATGTACATATCTGATGATCTGAGTAGTGATAAGTGGGCTTGGGTTCTCTTTAAAGCTGTTGTTGATAATCTAGAAAATGCTGAGATCATTGCTAAAGCGGTATGCATTGCTTATCACTTCTAATTTTTGAATGGGTGTAAAAAATCCAGAACAATATCAGTTATTTGTTCCTTGGTCCACCTCCATTGAACAATTTTTTTTTTGCTATGTTTCATTGAATTTTTGAACGAGTGTAAAAAAATCCAGAACAATATCAGTTATTTGAATGGGAATGTTATTTGAATGTTATTTACACTCATATGGGTGAGTTCTAATTTATCAAATTGAGTTATTTGAAGTCATTTTGAATGTTTTGGGTTTGAAGTCATATTTGAATGTTCTGGATTTGAAGTCATCTAATTTATCAAAATGACATTCAAACACTCATATTTGAACATTCATCTAATTTGAAGTCATCTATTTTGAATGTTCTGGATTTGAAGTCATGTTTGGATGTTATGGATTTGCAGTCATCTAATTTATCAAAATGGCATTCAAACACTCATATTTGAATGTTCTGGATTTTTTACACACATATGGGTGAGTTCTAATTTAACAATTTTGCGTTGACATGTAAATGTCATTTGAAGCTTTTGATGCCAAGAAAGCTAAGGTAACAACTCGCTATTGCCATACCAAGAAAGCTTGGTGCATTTATTTGTTTAAATATGTCCAATGTTCAAATTGGAGTAGGTTATTAAAAAGAGGAAAACAAGTTGCTGTCAACAATTGCCTTCTAAATGAAATTTGAATGAACTGTGGTTTGAATTTTAAACTTATCTCTCCCCCCAGGGGAAGATCATTTACAGGGGTGTAAGAGAGATCTATCTTTATTACTCGAGGAATTCTTATTTTGTGAAGCTTCTTATGGGGTTTAGAAGTTTTGAGATAAGGGTCAGAGGAAGGCTAAGGTTAAGGCTTTAGAGGTTTTGGAGAAGGCTAATGCTGAAGGGCCATTTCGGTCGGCTTTCAGAAATTCTTAAAGAATGTACATGACAATATTACAGGCCGGTAGGCCGATGGGTTTCTTTCTGGTGAAATTTTTCGTTTTTTTCCACACTATTTATTTTGATTTGTTATTTCTTGAAAGATTGTTGGGTTTCAGGTATTATGTGGACTGTAGGAGTGAGACACAGACGGAGGTTTCCTTGATTGGGTTCTAGCATTGGTTGGACACGGGGACTTTGCTCATGCATTCTGGGGCTGAGGATCAACTCGGATGTGAGGTCCCAAGCTACAGAGGAAGAAAAGGGTTGCTATCTGCTAGGTGTATGTTGTTGAGGGGAAGGCCAAAGGTTCTTTCAGGAAGAGCTTCCAGTGGCTCAAGGACTGATACGCCCAAGTAGTCTATGGATGGTGGTGAGCTCACCAGTTAGATTTTTGGATCATCCTTAATTTCTTAATTTCTGTTAAATTTTTTTTGTGGGGTTTGATTTATGTGTTTGCATAGATGTGAATCTGTAATCAAAAGTGAATCTTTTTTTTTAGTGATTATGATTGGTGGTAGAGATATTTTTCTTGATATGTTTGTGTGGATTTATTTTATTAATTGGGTATTTATAGTATTATAGTTGATAAAATTATGTAATCAAAATTGATGTTGCATATGTTTCTTGCGGAAAAAGGAAAAGTAGCTCTGTTTCTATTTATTAGGTCATTGTTGTCTATAGTTCATTTATATATGTAGCTGGTTGCTATTTGTTCAATGATATATAATGAATTTATTGATTCTAGATGTTATAACAGAATATTATTAGTAGCAGATTGAAATGCTTGGGGGTTTAAATAAATGTTTATGTGCATGTTTATGTGATTGGTATCAATCTGAAGCGTACTCTGGGATTCAATGAAATAAACTTATTAACTTGATTTTATGTGCATGTTTATGTGCATAATTATTGGTGCATATGAATATTTATTTGTCCATCTAACCTTACTACTCCATTTGATATTTGTTTAATTGACAGGGACTCTATTACAGATGTGTTGTAGATTGAACCCAGTGGCATCCAGTGGTTCAAGGGTTTCTTTGCTTGGCAAATTGAAGGAATTTATCAGGGAGAGTCTGATAGGGATCAAGAAATATTTGTAACCATCCTGTGGTTCATTTCCAGGAAATGGGACAGCAAATTCGACGAATTAGAAGATTTCGGTCATGCTGGCATTAGACCAGGCTACATTGAAATTTATGAAACAAGGATGAAGAAGATGAAAACTATAAATGACAGTGGATATAATGAGAAAAACAATTGGTTTCCTAATGTTAGAGGGAAAGGCCAATCCAATATGCTTTTGATTGGGAAATGGTATGTACTTGCTCTTGTGTTGGCTCTTTATGAATGTAAATTATAAGATTTAACGCGTTTGGACTTTAAAAAATTAGTATGGAGCATTTTGATCTTTTTGGATCCTTTTTTTTGGTTGAGTATGCACGCATACAATCCGGCTCATTGTGTTCTTCCAATCTTTTCTGTGAGAACCACACCATAGAGAAACGATCCTTATGGGGTTAGTTTCTCTTTATGCTAAAGGCTTTATGTAAATATTCATAATACACTTAATATCAATATTTTCAGATGGTAACTCATTCCGAGATAGCATGTCTCAACCCACATGCCGTCTTTCAACATTCCAACACACATCTTTCATGAATTTCATATGATTGTAGTTTATGGGTTCATTGGCTTACAAATTGATGGCAATGCTTTTCCAGGAATTAAGATCAGCATTTTATGGTTGTTTATTCTATGTTATAATTTTGAAAACCATTGAACATTGTGTTAGGATATCCATGTACGTGTGACTGTCATTCTTCCCAACTGCCAAACAATTCGCGTTGTCATCCATCCTTGACCACATAAATTTTTTTGCCACATCTACATACAATACGTGATAAAATATTACGACACCATATACAGGATACATGAGTGTACATGATACATGAGTGTACATGATACATGAGCATGTCATGCGTGTCCATGATACATAAGCATATCAAACATCTCATCGCATGGTTATAACAATTACAGTTTCAGGCCAAAAAAGGCTGCATCCAATAAAAAAAATTCGACAATGTGTTGCCACTATTATGCTTGCTTCCATATATCATCAAGTTTAAGATCAAATAAAAACAATAACAATTTAATATCATGTAGACACCGGTTTTTGAAGAACAAGTGAATTTTTAACCTACATGAAGCAAGCTAAATTGTTTTTAAATCCAAGGAAAATGAAAATTTTACCCTCAAATTTATGAGATTGAGAAGAAGGGAGGCGAAGAGCTGAGTGCTCTGGGAGAACTACAAATTTCTTTTGGAGAAGAGCCGAGCTGGGAACGATGCTTCACAGGGTCAAGATTTAATTCAAAAAATTTGGGGGGGGGGGGAAACTTTTGTTTTTGGGGGAAACTTTTTGGGGAAAAACAAAATACCCATTCATTTAATTAAATCAGCATTTGGCCACGTCTCCCCTCCACTTTTTTTGTTTTTTCTTTGGTTTCAAACCCCACCCCCACAATCACTACATTTGTGCAGAATACCGCACATTTCCTCTTTTTGCTAAAACCCCTCCCATTTCACTTTTTACCCCCAAACCCTACCTACCCACACCCACACTTATGCACTTCCCTCTACATTTTCGTGCATTTCTCTTTTGGCCCAGGACCTACACACCCTACATACACACCCACCCACCCACCCATGCACTTCCCCCTTCATTTTCGTGCGTTTCTTTTTTGGCCAGGGTTAAATGTTTTTCCCCACACCCCCAGGCACCCGCGTCGAAGCTAAATTTTTGTTCGTTTAAATTTTGGAGGGGCAATATTTTTTGGGAAGAACAAAGATCTTGAGGAGACGAACTTTTGAGGAAGCTAAATTTTTGTTCGTTTAAATTTTGGAGGCGCCGAATGCACCGCGCCGAAGCTAAATTTTTGGAGGTGGAAATAATTTTTGGGGAGAACAAAGATTTGAGGGGATATCTTAAATGAACCATGCCCGAGGGCACGGTTTATGAGCGCCTAAGGCGTCCAAGCCGAAGCTAAATTTTTCTTCGTTAAAATTCTGGAGGGAAAATATTTTTTGGGGCCGAAGGTGCCCGCGCCGAAGCCAAATTTTTGTTCGTTAAAATTTTGGAGGGGAGATATTTTTTGGGGTCGAAGGTGCCGGCACCGAAGCTAAATTTTTGTTCGTTTTAATTTTAGAGGGGGAAATAATTTTTGGGGAGAACAAATATTTTGAGGGGATATCTTAAATAAATCGTGCCCGAGGGCACGTGTTATGAGTAGATGAAATCTAATGATAATGGGGGTGTGCGTGAGTAAAACGATGGGTTTCAAGGGCGCCTGCTAATTTTTTTTGGCTAATTAGTTGTTCCACGCCGAAGGCGCACACGCCGAATTTGTTGTTCTACGCCAAATTTGTTGCTCCACACCGAAGGCGCCCGCGCCGAATTTGTTGTTCTACGCCAAATTTGTTGTTCCGAGCCAAAGGAGCACATGCCGAATTTGTTATTCTGCGCCGAAGGCGTCCGTGCCGCTAAATATTTTTACGCTTATTTGTTCTTTTAATTTTGGCTCTGGAAATAATTTTTCGGGCAACAAATATTTCACGAGGGAAATTCTTAAATGAACCGTGTCCGCGGGCACGGGTTATGACTAGTATGTCTCTGTGTGTGTATATGTATGTTATATATATGTATAACATATATGTATGTTATAGTTGATTTTACTAGGATGTTGATGTAAAAGAATAAAAGTTCAGATACAGATAACCTGAGTCGATCCAATGTCATCCACCCACAACTTTTCTAGCAATCTTAATATATCGGGTTGTGTCAAATTAGTCAGATCCTTATAAGCTATAGCCCACAATCCAAACGTGAAATTTCAGGTTGAGTGTCAAATTGGATGAAATCCATTTAAAGTATAACCCACAAACCCATCTAAGATAAGGGGTCGGGTGTCAAGTTAGGCAAGATCCTTTTAAGTCATAAAGCACGAACACTTCAAAATAGGCGTTGTATCCATGTCGGACACTAACACTTGCTCGATAATAGCCCAATATGTATTGAACGCTCTGAAACCATGTCCAATTTTAAAAGCTCAAAAAGTTATGTGACCAAACCTATTAGCTTTAATAAAACCAAAATACAGGGTGTCACACACTTTAGAACCATGCGTCTCTTGAAAGAAAATAATATAAGATCGTCTTAACAAAGCATGTAATATGTTGATAAGGCTTAAATATCAGTTGAACTATACAAGGTATCAACAAGATTATTTTAGATCTCTTTTGTTTGTTTTTGTTACTAGATTAGAACCTATTGATTCTTGTCATTGCAATTTTATACTGTTTTTTGTTCTATTTTTTACCAGGTTTTAAATATCGGGTGTTCTATTTTTTCCTTGGTTTTAAATATCGGGTATCGGTATCATATCCAATAGTTAATTTTCATATCGGATATCGAAAATCTAAGGATAAATCAGGGATAGGGTTGCTCATATCGGTCAGTATAAATATACAATTATAATGTTATAAATATAAATATCCATGTTTGTTCATATTACCAAAAATATCATCGATAAGATGACATAAGTTACGATAAATGTATTAAGTAACTGCTATCACTAACATCCTAGAATGTAATACAAGTCTGCAAATTAACAAAATATTAAAACTTAAAATATTGAATAAATAGAAAAATAAATTAAAAGATTACCAGAAAGAGTAACTTACCCACCTCCCCACATTATATAACAAGCTCATTCTACACACGTCTTTCGGACAAATGTTTCAGCATATTCCATATTAGATGAAGAACTATCTGAAGATGATGGCTCCGAGATCCATGATCCGAAACTAAAGCTTTCTCATCCTCAAGCATTTGCTTCTTCTCCTTTCCTTCCCTGATGATGTGATGGATTTATGGATTTTTCTTTTTTTAAGTGTTTACTCTTTTACTAGCTATTGGTGCTGCATCAACCCACATCGCTTCTTCAACTTGTCTCATGTCAACCTTTCTCTAGTAAGACTTCATCCTTCTCCTCATATGAAGCAATAGAAACATCAACTGTTTTTTTAACCATCCACTCGGCCACATTACCCTCCGTAATGGTACAAACAGATATGATATCAGTATTTTTGTTCTCGAATCTTTCTTTCAGTTGAGCATTAAATTTGACATAGACTAAGTCATTCAATTTATCAGTACTTATTTAACCATCCACTCGACCACCTTACACTCCATAATGGAACAAATAGATAGGACATCGGTGTTTCTGTTCTCAAATCTTTCTTTCAGTTGAGCATTGAATTTGATATAGACTAAGTCATTCAATGGTAGGGTTTTTATCTTGCATTTGCGCTAATTTCCTACCAAAATATCCACTTTGATTTTGATATAGAGCCACCTGGAAGCTACTTTTGTAGTGCATCTCAGAATCATGGGCATACATACTGAACATGCACTTTCTAAATCCATCTGTAAAAGCACCATCTTAATCAATAGCCTCATCTTTGATAATAAAAATATGTAGTTAACTAATGACGCGTCATGTGCAAATGAATCTTCAGCTTGTCATTCCATCTTTTATCAATTAAAATAAAGATCAACCTAACTTTTTTCTCAGTATGCTTCAAATTCAACACAATCTCCTTGCACATGTCACAGTCTCCATACAACCATCTCATTGATGAAGTGTCATTATTTACCCTTCGAAAAACGTTGAGAATATGATAAAAATGTTCAGTGTCAGTATCAGATTCTTTTAAAATGAACGGCTATTGATGATAGTGTATACCTACAAATGACAAAGTTAATCATAAACATCAATTAGTTAGTTAACTAATAATTGTGATAATATGCAAACCAAATAAAAAATTGAACTTCGATTTGATATTTGATTTTACCATTCCTGCTTGAGGAGTCTTGGAGAATTTCAACTCTTCACATTCAGGAGAATTGACAAAAGCTTCAAGTTGGACTTCTTCTCTTGCAAGATTTGCAATGACAAAAATGTTGTATCAAAGCGAGTAACACCACACCTAACAAGATCACCGACAATCTACTCCCTCATCATATCAAGAACGATAGTATGCGCATACATGTAGACTGTGACAATACTTGCATCTAAAATTACGTTACGGATAGACGTGAGCTTTCCAATAGCATGCAATATAAGGTTCAGAGTATGTGCAACACAAGAAGTCCAAAAAATAGAGAGACGCCTCAAAGCTAACAACTTTTGTTGTAGCCATATTATTCGATGCATTATCGATCAATATTTGCACGACAGATTGTTCTCCCAACTTCTCAATTGTAACATAAATCGGATCATATATATATTTGCCACCATGCACATCATTAGATGTATTCTCAGAATCATAGAATAGCATTCCTGCATAAGCATGAATGACAATATCTATTATGCTCATATCCCTCATGTCAGTCCAACGATCTGTCATAAGACTACAACCATACAGTCTACATGTCTCGAGAAAGTTTCCAACATCTCCTTCTTAGAAGCTACTTCTTTATGAAGATATTTCTCAGTTATCTCATAAAATGTAGGACCTTCGGTCAATATTTAACAACAGCTTGCAACATCTGTCCAAAAGATGAATGATCCACTATAAAGAATAGTGATCATATCTCACAAATGCATCGTGCAATCCACACGCACGCATCCTCTCTTTCTGTCTTTCAATATTCATTAATGGTGGTTTGCACTCCTTTTCATTTTCCACAGCTGCTCCAACTTCCACATTTCTTGAACCTACACATGTTTGTACATCGGTCCTTTGAACCTTAGACTTTCAGGACAATGACTAGTTTCATAGAAAGACTCCACTTCAATATCCTTATCTCCAATTACCACCTCATCACTAAGAGCTTGAAATTTTGATTCCTTCACATCTTTTGATGACTGTGTGGCTTTTAGTGCATCAATGGCCTTTAGCCTAACCCTCTCAGGAACTTGTGTAAGGAGCAACATTTCTTTTCTTTTCTGCAAGATGGGTTTTGGAACTGCTAATACTGCTGCCGCTTATGACATGCTCACAAAACTTACACCTTACTTTCTTAGAAGCCGACTTCTCCCCCATGATTATAAAAATTTGTTCCTCCCGTAGCGGATGATGCCTTGCTAGATGTTCTGAAGACATTTTTTGCCATTATTAGAAGTTCACCTTACTTCAAGTTAGACTTCTTCTCTTGCAAGATTTGTAATGACAAAAATGTTGTATCAAAGCGAGTAACACCACACCTAACAAGATCACCCACAATCTATTCCCTTATCATATCAAGAACGATAGTATGTGCATACATGTAGACTGTGACAACACTTGCATCTAAAATTACATTACGGATAGGCTTGAGCTTTCGAATATCATGCACTATAAGGTTCAGAGTATGTGCAATACATGAAGTCCAAAAAATATAGGGACGCCTCAAAGCTAACAACTTTCGATGTAGCCATATTATTCGATGCATTATCGATCATTATTTGCACGACAGATTATTCTCCCAACTTCTCAATTGTAACATAAATCGGATCATATATATATTTGCCAACATGCACATCATTAGATGTATTCTCAGAATCATAGAATATCATTCCCGCATACGCATGAATGACAATATTTATTATGCTCATATCCCTCATGTCAGTCCAACAATCTGTCATAAGACTACAACCATACAGTCTACATGTCTCGAGAAAGTTTCCAACTTCTCCTTCTTAGAAGCTACTTCTTTATGAAGATATTTCTCAGTTATCTCATAAAATGTAAGACATTCAGTCTATATTTAACAACAGCTTGCAACATCTGTCCAAAAGATGAATGATCCACCATAGAGAATGGTGATCATGTCTCAAAAATGCATCGTGCGATCCACACGCACACATCCTCTCTTTCCGTCTTTCAATATTCATTAATGGTGCGTTTGGTTTGAAAGAAAATGAAGGAAAAGGAAAGAAAGTTAGAAGGAAAACTATTTTCCATTGTTTGGTTAGAAAGAAAAGTAAAATGAAAAGGAAAAGGAACGAAAATGAGAGAAAATTATACATTACAATTTTCCTTCTAATTTTCCCTCCCAACACCTATGGAAAATGATAGAAAGACATAAAAATTTAAATCTAGGGACTTATTTGAAGAGGAAAACTTTGCAAGCCACCAAACTAACTCAAAATTATTTTTTTTCAATGCAATTTTCTATTTAACTTTCCCCACAACCAAACATCAAAATTGTTTTTCTTTCACTTTCTTTTTCTTTTTCTTTCACTTTCTTTTTCTTTTTCTTTCTTTTATTTTACCCTAAACCAAACGCACCCTAAGGGTGGTTTGCACTCCTTTTCATTTTCCACAGCAGCTCCAACTTCCACATTTCTTGAACCTACACATGTTTGTACATCGGTCCTTTGAACCTTGGACTTTCAGGACCATGACTAGTTTCATAAGAGGACTCCACTTCAATATCCTTATCTCCAATTACCACTGCATCTCTAAGAGCTTGAAATTTTGATTCATTCGCATCTTTTGATGATTGTGTGGTTTTTAGTGCATCAATGGGCCTAACCCTCTCAGGACCTTGTGTAAGGATCAACATTTCTTCTCTTTTCTGCAAGATGGGTTTTGAAACTGCTAATACTGCTGTCGCTCATGATATGCTCACAAAACATGCACCTTACTTTGTTAGAAGCCGACTTCTCCCCATGATTATAAAAATTTGTTCCTCATGTAGCGGATGATGTCGTGCTAGATGTTCCGAAGACATTTTTTATATATACTATCAAAGAGCAGAAACATTGAAAAATTATTAAATTAAAATTTAAGATAAAAAAACAAAAAAAATAAAACCATATTATAAAAAATAAAACATATTATAACTAATGAGTCATGACTAATGAGTCATGACTGTAAAGAAAAGTGGGATTTATGTGTACATATTATATATTCAGTAATCAAAAGAATCAGAAGAAAATGTCTCTATTTGTAGCCCAAAGGCAATATCATTGTGCCAATATTTGTAATCAAGAATCAGGCCTATGCAGTAGTCGGTCAGGGACAGTATCTAACGCATAATCTCTATGTCAAGTGTCAACCCAAAACTGATATAATATCCATTATCCAATAAGCTAAGATATCTAACTATACAAATGAATGCATGAACTCCCAACCAATACAAGTGTTATATCTCCAATAAGGCAATAAGACAATAGCATGGTCCAATACTTGACTACAAAAATTAATTAAAATCAACTTTATCTTACAATCATCTATGTACATTCTACAATTTTCTCAGAACAATGTCATCATCGAAATAATATTTTTCAATCCAACAATAATTATTATTTTCTCGGAACAATGTCGCCATCAAAAATATTATTCTCAAAGTCTCAGACTCATAACAGAATTACAAACTCGTTTAAAGTGCTCTAGTGCTCTGTGAATTTCAAACTAGTTATGTTTAGAGCATTAACTCAGTGATCTTAAAGTGACATAGCATAGGAGCATAAGAGCACAGAGAACAAGAACATGTGTAGAAGAAGAAGCAACAGCAGTCATGATGAAAGAGAAGAAAAAGAAAGAAAGAACGGAAGAAGAAGAATAAACCATAGAGAAGAAGAAGAAAGAGAGAAGAAAAAGAAGCATCATTGACGGAGTAGAAGATGAAGTAGAAAGAAGAAGATCAAAGAAAAAAATTGAAAAAGAAGAAAAATTATATATATATATATAAACCCACAAAAATCTGTAAAAATATAGAATTAAGAAAAAATAATAATACCTTACTTTTGTTGTTGATTTACCTCCAATTTCCCTTGAAATTCGAAAGAAAAGAACCTTTAAACCCCTAAATTTCTGGCGATCGAGTGAAAGAGAGTGATGAGAGCGATGAAGGCACGCGACGCAGCTGCGTTTCTCTTTTTTAATAAACGGATTTGGATCGAATCGATCCAAACCCGTTTTAAAAAAATTCCATACCCGATTGGAAAAGTAATTGACTATATCGGTCGATATCGGCCCGATATTTATCTGGTCGATATATCGATCGTATTGGTCGATAAATCCCGGTATTTGGATTTTTCCTTTTTCGCAAAAAATCACCAATACTGATTTATCAGCCGATATTTTAAACATTGATCTTTTAAATAATGTGTCCTAATCACCATGAGTTTTTGGGTATATTATTTATGCATGCACATATGCGAGTATATCACCATGTCCATATGTCCTACTCTTTAAGACTTTTATCATGGCTTGCATCCATATCGTGTTGTGTCGGTGTCCCGCCTCTGTGTACATACTTCACGGCTTTTAAGTTTTAACCTACAAACCCATCTAACTTTAGTTAACCTGGCAACTTTCTTTCCTTATCGTGTAATCCGATAGAGGCAAAATCCACATCACGTAAGTACTAATCGTGACAGAGCAAAGGTACATCTTCATAACCTCTCTTCCCAACTGATCTCTTCCCAAGTGCTGCTTCCAGGCAAGTACTCTCTTTCTCTCTCTCTATCTTATATTGTTTCTTCATTTAGGATTCTTGAGACAATTGTCTAGTGTTTTTTTTTTCTTTTTTTGTCAATTATCTTAGAAACTTTTTGAGGGGTTTTATAGATATGCGTGAGAAACTCCATTTATGATAGTTATTTTGGGGTTTTCTATGTTTTTTCAATGATGTACACCGAAACCAAATTTCAATCCATGTTTTGTACCGGCTTTCCATGCTACAAATACAATGAATTCATGGTTTATCACATTTATCTTGTATTAATTCCATTTACATTCTAGTATATAGGCATCGATATTTTAGGAGGAGGCTATATGTTGGTCTTCAGGGCTTGTATGTATAATTGTTGGCCTACAACAATGAGCTCACCATGGTGAATCAAACCATGGTCTCTGGCAGAATGAAGTCAGAATATTGCTGATGTTTCAGGCCTCAAGAAAGGTCAACCCAATATATAGGATAACCAAAGCCGTAGGAACGGTCGAGAACGATGGTTGTCAGTTGGTAGAATGGCGATAATACTAAAAGGTCGGTCTAAAAGACATGAACAGCATATATTTAAGCGTAAACCTGTGGTGCAAGAAGGAAGAATCAGAGAAACCTAATCTTGCCCTATATAAGTTATCTATGATAACATTTTAACGAATTCATACAAATAGGGATAATGGAGGACACTGAACATAAGTTTTGGTCAATAACATCCTCTTTTTAACCTCTTTTTTAACTTGATAGCTTCCATATAATAATGTAAGGGAAACGAGTAGATGCACATCCAAGTGCTACATGGCATTTTACATATTAATATCAAGTTTCGCTTTCAAGTACCAATCTATTTATTCTATCTAGTTAGAGAGTGAAAAAGAACGATGAAGGCCAGTGACGCGGCTGCATCGCTGCGTTTCTCTTTTTTAATAAACGGATTTGGATTAAATTGATCCAACCCCGGTTTAAAAAATTTACATACCCGCTTGGAACAGTAATTGACCATATCGGCCGATATCGGCCCAATATTTATTTGGCCTATATATTGGTCGTATTGGTCAATAAATCTCGGTATTGGGATTTTTTCCTTTTTCACAAAAAATCACGGATACTGATTTATCGGCCGATATTTTAAACCTTGATTTTTTTTTAAATAATGTGTCCTACTCACCACAAGTTTTTGGGTTATTATTTATGCATGCACATACACGAGTATATCACCATGTCCATATGTCCTACTCTTTAAGACGTTATCATGTCATGCATCCATATCGTGTTGTGTCTGTGTCCCACCTCTGTGTACATACTTCATGGCTTTTAAGTTCCAACTTACAAACCCATCTAACTTTAGTTAACCTAGCAATTTTCTTTCCTTATTGTGTAATCCGATAAATGCAAAGTACACATCACTTAAGTCCTAAGCGTGATAGAGCAAAGGCAACAAAGCGGGCATCTTCGTAACCTCTCTTCCCAACTACTCTCTTCCCAAATGCTACCTCCAGGCAAGTACTCTCTTTCTCTCTCTCTCTCATATTGTTTCTTCATTTTGGATTCCTGATACAATTGTTTAGATTTTTTTCCTTTTTTGTCAATTATCTTATAAACCTCTTGAGGGGTTTTATAGATATGCAAGAGAAACTCCATTTATAATAGTTATTTTGGGGTTTTCTATGTTTTTTCAATGATGTAGACCGAAACCAAATTTTAATCCATGTTTTGTACCGGCTTTCCATGCTGCAAATACAATGAATTCATGGTTTATCACATTTATCTTGTAATTATTCCATTTACATTCTAGTATATAGGCATCGATATTTTAGGAGTCTATATGTTGGTCTACAGGGCTTGTATGTATAACTGTTGGCCTACAACAATGAGCTCACCATGGTCAACAGTAGGGAAGCAGGATAAATCAAACCATGGTCTCTGGCAGAATGAACTCAGCAATATGCTGATGTGTCAGGCATCAAGAAAGGTCAACCCAATATATAGGATAACCAAAGCCGTAGGAACTGTCGAGAAAGATGGTTGTCAGCTGGTAGAATGGAAATAATACTAAAAAGGTCAGTCTAAAAGACATGAACAACATATATTTAAGCGTAAACCTGTGGTGCAAGAAGGAAGAAACAAAGAAACCTGATCTTGCCCTATAAAAGTTATCTAAGATAACATTTTAACGAATTCATACAAATAGGGATAATGGAGGACATTGAACAGAATTTGTTGTCAATAACATCCTCTTTTTTAACCTGATAGCTTCCATATAATAATGTAAGTGTAACGAGTAGATGCACATCCAAGTGCTACATGGCATTTTACATATTAATAGCAAGTTTCGTATTCCAGATCCAATCTAGTTATTCTATTTGTTTTAACCCATGGATGATTATATAACTTCAGCTCATTCCAAAACATCAACTTTACCTTAATGTCGGTGCCTCTGAAGACAATATACTCATAAACTCTGTCGCTAGGGGGAATCTGAGGCCCCTCTTTCTTTCTCCCTTCAGTTCCAAACGACTTCACTGCAAAGATCGAGCAAGGCCTCGTTAGATCTCGCATTTCTTTATATAAAAAACTCAAAAAAGGAAAACTTGTGATGGATCGATCCTTGAACAAAGAAACAAAGAGAAGAAGAAATCATAACCTAAAAATGAGCAGTTAGTGTACTCGTACCGTTCTGGAGAGCGATGGTGGATTCTTGGGCGTTGATGCTGGCGAGGACGCCTTCGTATCGGATCTCGCTCTTGGATGTGAGGCTGATCACGCTACCTATGTACGAATCCACCGACGGCGAGCTCGAAGATTCCGACGACGACGAAGCCGCCATTGCTCGTTCCCAAGGGTTCAGCTTCTCTTTTCGATCGCTGTTTCTTTCGATTCGAATGCCGCCTCTCTTGTCTCTATCTAATCTTGGAGCATTTTATTTACTTATTTTTTTTTTCATTTATTTTTGTTATTTCAGAGACAGAGACCAACCCGGATTTTATCTAATCCATGGAGGAGATTGGTTCAAACGTTACAGACCGGACCCTAAAGCTGGGCCGGATCTGCGGGATAGGCCTTTCCGGTCCGGGTCGACTCGGTTTTACAGAACAAGCCTCAAAATGGAGAGGCGAGATGCGTTGGTCTTGAAACAGAAGAAAGAATTGTAATGCTCTATGAAGCTACTGCACAAGTATTAGAGGGGTGGTGAATAATACTTTAAAATAATTAAGAGGATAATTCCTAATTATCTTGCAAACTCAACCAACAATGCGGAAATGCGGAAATGTAAATATTGACAACAAAGAAAACAATCGCAAACAAGCAATTTAACGGGTTCGGATCCACCCAAGTCTCCCCGACTTGTTCCCGGCGATCCTACGTCTCAAACACCCGGATCCCCTCCGGATACTTGAGTTAGAATCCTCTAACTCAAATTTGCACTATGAAATACTTGTAGAAAACCTCTACCAAGTCAAATCATACACAAATGAAATTGTGACTCCCATAACCCGGGATCACAAACAAACTCTCACAACCGAGAGTAAAACACTTACAATAACGAAGTAAATGAAATATGAAATTCTTACCGACAAAACCCTATGCCTTGAGTATACTTACGAATTAGGTCAAAACGGATTTTGAGGAAGATGAAGGCACCAAACCCTAGCTCCAAGATGTAGATTAGCGATGGAGACCTAGGAGGTTGTTGGTGACCTTGGATCAAGCACTTGGCTTGGAAGGCTCACAATCAATGAATCTCTCTTTTGAAATAAGAGTGAGGGAGAGATTCTTGAAAGGAAATGAAAGAGCTTTGAATGAGATTTAATGCTTCTCTTTTGATCTCTAAAGTTCACTTAATATCAGCCTTGAATGCAATGAATGCAGCACTCCAAGTATATATATGATAGAGGAAAGAGAAAGCAAAATTCGTGGCAATTAATGCTCCAACGGCTCTATTCTGAAGCAGACTAGTCGGTCAAAGAAGGATCACTGACCGACTAGTTCATCAACTAGTCGGTCGGTGAAACAACATGAACCGACTATGAGGTGAACAGTGAATAGATGAAGTTCAGGGAATAGATAACTAGTCGGTCTAAGAAGACTTGCCAATCGACTAGTTTCACAACTAGTCGGTCGGTGAGTCAACTGTGACTGACTGACTGAAGAAATCAAAACAGCTGAATTCAAATACAGCTAGTCGGTTTAAGAACAACTTCTGACCGACTAGTTTCTCAACTAGTCAGTCGGTCGTTGAGCTTTGACCGACTAACTGTAAACAGTAGCTCAGGCTCAAAAATAGAAGTTCAATTAGTCAGTCTAAGAAGGATTCCTAACCGACTAGTTTCACAACTAGTCGGTCGGTGAATCTTCTTTGACCGACTAACTGTAAACAGTAACTGAGCTAGTATTGAAGGAGGCAAACTAGTCGGTTCAAGAAGCTTTGCCGACCGACTAGATCACCATCTAGTCGGTTGGTTCTTCTTCTTGAACCAACTAACATGCACAAGAAGTCGCGAATCGAAGCGCGAAGCTTCGGGAAAGTTCGTATGGACTTCTATTAAGATCCTAGTTCTAAGATATGAGCGTTATTAAGATTAAAACGTAAGACCTACTCAAGGCTTAACATTCTACGAAAAGAAGCTAGGAGACATTAAATAAACTTGACGAACCGTCTTCAAAAGCTTCAATCGAATCTTCATGACTTCAATAATGGTCCTTGAGCTTCAGCGAAGCTTCAAGCATACGATCACGCGCTTTGAGAAGTCTCGAGACGTCGCTTTTGATATTCATAGAAGTTTGGCGACAATCTCCATAACTGCGCTCACAAAGAGTTAGTTCACGATATATTTATGTTTGTTCATCATCCAAAACCAAATCCGGGGAGTCAATACTCAACATTCTCCCCCTTTTTGGTGATGACAAACCAACATAAATAATAATCAAAGATAATGATTCAAATGAAATTTACTTACTCCCCCTGCATTGATGACACGTTAATTCCAAATTAAATAATATTCATAAGCATCAAGCAGACGAGTAAAGTATAAAATGTGAATCGATTATTAAAATATCGGATTTGAAATCCATTTTTATATCTTAACTCCCCCTGAATCTAACATATCAAATTAGATTCTTGGAAAAATGCTTTAAATTATCATTTAGCACATGTCATTATTATATCTCTCCCCTTTTGGCATTAGCAAAAAGAGTGGGAGGAGATCAACGACAACAACAATGGCTTCAAATAAAAGCACGGGAGTCGTAGAATACGATCATGGTCCAAATGACACCAAAGGAAAATACGAATTAAATCAAAGCGTGCCAACGGGACTATAGTCGAAAATCGAAAAATAAGATCATCAAAACTCAAATCAATTTTACGGATTGAGTTATGGAATATACTCTCCAATATCAACATTCTTGGTTAATTTAGTGCATGGAAAACAATTCTATGTTTTCATAGAAATAATTTCTATTTAACCAAGTTATTATCGTCGAGCGACGAAATCAATTATCAGAGGCAATAATATAATGTGCACAAGAAATAAATGGCAAAATCGATGTGTGTGTGTGTGTGTGTGTATATATATATATATATATATATATATATATATATATGAACCATGGGTACATCAAAAGTATACATCACCAACATACATAAAGAGCGATCCTCAGATCGAAGCACAAAATACAACATCATATCACATCAGATATCGGAGTTTCACATACATACAAAAATATCAAAAACTCCATCCAAAATGACATCAAAATACATCACAAAATATATCAAAATATCCAGAACCACCATCTATCCTACCCAACTCTCTCACAACATGTATCATCCAATGTGCACTAGGAGAGTCCTCTAAAGAAGCTCAGGAGGCAGCGGGGGGATCTGCAGCAGCAGCAGGCTCTGCAGAAGGAGTGGTGGTCACGGGGTCAGCAGTAGTGGAGATCTCTGGCATGACAGAAGTGGTCTCGGGAGCAGCAACAGACGAAGCATCCACCGGAGGAATGGTGGCAGCAGGTGTGCTCTCGGGATCACCGGCAGAAGAAGCAACAGCACCAGAAGTACCCTCAGGGGCACGAGCAGCAGCAGATCGAACAAGCTCATCGATCTCAGCATCATCCAACTCCTCCTCGTCAGAAACTGACAGAGGAATCTCAATGCCCATGCGAGATGCGATGCGAGCGAGAATCTCCTCAGATCGAGCACAACGAGACTCTACACGTTTCAACGAACGTGCAAGGTCAGCAAGAGTAGGAGAGGGATCAGGAGCAGCTGAAGCAGACGTGGTCGTCCTCTGAACATGACGAAGCGCCGCAAGAGACTTCTTGACGGCCGTCGCATTCAGAGGGGGACCGAGAGGACGCTCATCATCAGGAGGAAGAGGGACACGAAAGTGACGGAAGACAAGTGTCAGAAGGCAGAGATATGGGATATGAGCAGATTTCGTGGACTTTCGGATACACTCGAAAGAATCCATCTTATCGAGAATGATCCTAGCCCAATTAATCTCGCTCCCCATGAAGATGGCGTAAATGAGCTTAAGGAATGGTTGGGATGGCAAGGAAGATGAGCCGTACTTCGGAAGGAGGCACGACTTCAAGATCAGATTAAGAACCCAGGCATTTGGCTTGAATGACTTGGATGGAACGCCAATCATGGCAGGAGGAATCTCATGAAAGATCTCGGCGAGCATCACCTGATCAAGCTCAGAAATATCATCGACAGAAATGTCTGAAGGAAGAAGGCCAGACGAGGAGACACCTATCAAATCTCCTAAGATTTCTGACGTGAGGACTATCGGTGTCCCCAAGACAGTAGTCTCAATCGAATGGGTCTCGTCGTACTGACCGCGAACACGGTTCACGTAGAATAGCTTGACTAGGCGTGGGTAAGGGTGTGGATTCGCCTTAGGATCATATCGAAGATAATCGATAAGATCGCTAGACGAAAGGAGATCGGTAAGGCCTGGGAAGTCAGAGAACTGTACGAAATGCTCCAACAACAGCGGACAGTGTTCGATACGGTTGTAAGCCGCGAGACACATAGGGTCGTCGCGACACAACGAAATATCGACACCGCCAGCTGGCATCGGAGCCTTCCCCTTAGGCTGTCGGGTGCTAGATCGGGGTGGAGGAGTAGGATCCCGAGCGGTATGCTCGGTCTCCGGAATGTATTCCGTGTCAGAATCATCAGGAGGAGTGGGAGCACTGAATGAAGCTAGAGAAACGGTTTGTTTCCTAGGCTGAGATCGGGCTCGGGGCTTGATCGGTCCATATTTTACACCTTTTTTCTGCATATTTGCATACCGTTTTGATCGCCCATATCACTCTTTTCACGATTATTCGACAATATTGTGATGCTTTTCACTATTTCTTGTTTTTGTCGTATTTCAGGATATATGGAGCGATTTTGATCTATTATGAGATCAAGAGGATTTGCGCCCACTCTGAAGTGTCAACCATGGCCCTTTTGAGGGTTATTCTGCAATGGAAGAGGAGTGGAAGAAGAAAGAACGCCGTAGGAGCGACGGGGGAGCGAAAAGATGAAGATTGGGCATTTTCAGCATGCCACTCGGCCGAGTGAATGAGTCACTCGGCCGAGCATTGAGACCCCGCTCGGTCGGCCAGATCAGACACGCAACAGAGATGTATCGGCGTGCACTCGGCCGAGCATCGCACGCCGACTCGGCCGAGTGCGGAGACTCTGTCCGCCCGAGTGGCACCCAGACGACGGCAAGCCAAAATGTCCAACTTACTGTAATCCGTCAGTTTGCCCCAGAAGCCCGACTCGGCCGAGTGACGAAAGCCGTCCGCCCGAGTACCAAATGCCCCTCGGCCGAGTGACATTTGCCACTCGACCGAGTGATGCCGAGGACACACGGCGCCCAGATTTTCAGACATCCTCCTACTCTTTTCAAATCTGCTATCATTTCAGCCATCAAATTATTTTTCTCATATTTTTTATGGATAGTAGACTTCATGAAGATTCCAACGCCACCAAGAACGCGCAAATCGGAGGTCGGATGAAATCTGGAGAATTTCTGCAAGTTGATGCTGCAGTGCTGGAATTTGCATGTCAGTGTCACTCGGCCGGGTCACATATTCCACTCGGCCGAGTGCGGCCTGGGCCCAGATTTTAAGTTGCGGTTTGGGCTGTTTTTGGGCACGAATTTGAGGGGTTTTCTAGGGTTTCTTGCTGGGGTTTTGGGGGAGTATTTAAGGGGTTTGTAGCCACCATTAGAGGGGATCCCCATTATGTTTTATTAGAGTTATTTTTAGAGGTTAGGCCATGCCCTAGGCCCCCTCTTGGATCAAAAAGCTTGTATTTGGATTGGAATTCTTCATCAAAGCTAAGTATTTCTATTCTTATTATTTGAATCTTTGATTTGCTATCTTTTTACATGCAAGCAATTGTTTTTATTGATTCCTATATCGTTGTTGCTATGCTTGAGTAGATTTGATGTTCTAGGGCATGTGGATGAACCCTATGGATCTAATTTCATATTTGTGATGAATGAATTTCTAAATTGCTAGAATTGCTAGGAGGATTAGGTTGTGATTGATTTATTACGGATAGCTAGGGATTTCCATCGATCTAGGGTTTGCAAGAGATTGGATTCTAATCGATGGGAAGGCCTAGATATTCGATTTAGGTTTACAATTGGGTTTATCTAGATTTGGTTTGCAAGAGATTGGACCAAAGCTAGGATTTTTAATTGTAAATCTATACCCATATTCGTTTGCAAGAGATTGGACGAATACGAACTATCACAACCTAGATCGTAACTCGAGTTTGCACGAGAGTGGGCTCGAGGGGTGATTGAACGATGATGTCGATCCTCATGGTAGTGGCTTAGGTTAGGGTTTGCAAGAGATTGGGCCCTAACCTAGGTTTGCTATAGACCGGCAATAGCGCGAGAGCGTGAGCTTGGTTCTACATTAAGTTGCGACTAGTTCACCTCAACGCAAGTCTAGTAATATTGAGATTCACTATTAACAATGATGCATGACGGTCCGTAGTGGGGATTCCCTAGCCCTAGACGTCTTTATTTGATTTCATATCCCCATACTTTGCCCGACGATTGTGACAGGATCGTCGCAAGGCAAATTCCCTCTTTTATTATATTGTGTTTAAATCGATATTTGACCGATTTCTTTATCATCGACACCGACATCCACCACCATTTCCATTATATCATTCCATAACCATATCCACCAACAAAACATTCATAGTCAAACCAACCTAGGATAGATTGGAGCTCAACACCACCTCCTCGTGTTCGATACCCGCTCGCCACTACACCGTGCGCTTGCGGTAAAACTACAACCGTCGCCTCGGGACGTGTACGCCGGGGCGCGATCAAGTTTTTGGCGCCGTTGCCGGGGAGGTGTTTCTGTTGGTGCCAATTTGTCACAATTAGGTTGATTAGACTACGAAAAAAAAAATAAATAAGTAAAAAGGAAATTTTCACCCCTGCCACCATTATTATCATTTCTATATTCTTTGTGTCACTGATATCTTTTCTCCAGGTATTTATCTTTGTTGATCAGGTGCTATGGATTATACTACGTGGACCACAGATTTTGATCAGAATGCTCAGACGGGAGATTACTATTTTGATCAGAGTTCTCAGATGGGAGAATACTATTATGATCAGAGTGCTCAGATGGGAGAATACTATTTTGATCAGAGTGCTCAGATGGGCGAATACCTTTTTGAGGAGATGCACTGGCCCGAGCTTGATGAGAGACAAAGGATCTTTTTTGATGAGATGCATGCACACCAGGTTGAAGTGCAAGCCGGGCTTGAAAAGGGTAACCTTCTATTGGAACGGGTGAAGAGGCAACTTGAAATGAATATGCTCATGCTTAAGGTTGAAGGGATTTCCAAAGATATCAGTTCTGCTTCTTCATTTTATGGGCAAGAAGCATCGCCAGACTTACTACCAGAGCCAGAATGTGCCGTCGTCGATCCCACTTCCTACGATACATCTATTGCATATGAAGAGTGGATGGACGAAGAGGCAGTGAAGGAAGCAGAAACTGAGTCATATGCGCAGCCAGAGGAGGACGCATTTCAGAGATTATTGGAGGGTCTCTTGGAGTCAGTGAGGTTCACCGGTTCAGAGAGCATTACGGCAGGTGATGCATTTGAGCTACGATTTGCAGATTTTGTTATGAACCGTGTTTCAGCTGCAGGAACAATTGAGGAGGACATCCATGTCAGACTTGAGGGGGATAGACTATATTTTCGGATTTCTTGCGGGCATTCCCCTCCACATGATACATCCCCACAAGCTGACACACATGAGCAGCCAGCATCACCATCCCAGGGAGAGCCTACATTGATAGTTGATGAGAAGGCAAATGAGCACATTATCGAGCCAGAGCATGCTTTTGAGGAGGCCTTACACACAGAGCCAGAGCTTATCACCGAGGAGGTCATGCATCGGGACGAGGACACAGTCATT
Source organism: Scilla litardierei (assembly GCA_030789695.1). NCBI lineage: Eukaryota > Viridiplantae > Streptophyta > Magnoliopsida > Asparagales > Asparagaceae > Scilla > Scilla litardierei. The sequence continues at coordinate 377,360,947 of CM061142.1, forward strand.
CATGAGGATCCCGAGCACTATCCTCCTCCATTAGAGCTTCCGCAGCCACCTCATCCTCCCACTGACGCAGAGGACTACCCCACAGAGCTTATGGCTCCCCTTCAGGGAGATCTCGTTACTCCCTCGCCCTTTATCTTTGATTTCCCTCCAGTGTATGATGTTTTTTATGATTCATCGTGCCTTTTGCAGGATTCATGTACATACGATCAAGAGGTACGATGGGACGTATATGTGGAGGAGAGCGAGGATCTAGCACCCATGGACACATATGAATATGATCAAGGGGTGCACTGGGATGAGTCCGACGATGATGAGGAGCATCTTGATGGGGTCCACACCTATGATCTAGATTTACCGGAGCAGCATAGAGAAGACACCGTGGAGACAACTATCACGGCACGTGAGGATATTGGATTATTTCCAGGGAAGTATCGTCCACCATTATTTATTCCATACATTTCTATAGACGATCCTCTTTGGGATACTTTTATTATGAGGGTGAAATTTTTGCAGCGAACTGATGCATCCTATTCTCTGCAGGGTACAGGTGGAGTCCTTGTGGGAATGCTGGAGGATGCATTGCTAGAGTTCGTTGGTGTCCGTGGACATGTGCGCCTGGCAGAGCCACGGAAGGAGCAGTTGGAGCAGTTGCCTGCACCAGAAAAGATACTGGATCCGCCTTTTGCTATAGGTGATATCAATCCAGTAGTGTAGAAATTTTTATGCTTTCAATAAACCCGAATCCTCTCGATAGCGAGAGGACCGTATAGATTTGCTTGAATATATATCACCTCATATGACGGCAACAAAAATTTTTACACCCCAAACCCATTATATATTAATTACCCACTTTATATTTTGATGTGTCACATCCTTTTTGCTCACCACCCACCGAGCATTTCTTTCAAGTGAAACCTTACTTTCTTATTTGTTTGACTTGATATCGCTTAGCGAAGCCGTGATATTTTTGATCGAGTCATTTGAATAAGATTGTTTGGTATAAGCTTGGGGGAAAGCGCTCTCATGCATCATTGTATGTGCATGTAGTTGCATTAGGATTTCATGCCATTCATTTCATCATTTTTCATTCACCCCCTTATTATTATCGTTGTTCATCATATTCTTTCATTATGATCACATTGAGGACAATGTGAAGTTTAAGCTTGGGGGAGTGCATTTCCATGCCATTTAGATGCATTAGTTGCATTTTTACTTTATTTTAGGGTTTTTTTTAAAAATTTTCAAAATTTTTGCATCATCTTTTTGATTTTTCCATCTTATTTTCCTTTTATGTATGTTCATGCATCATATTGTGTGCTTGATTTTCTTTTCTTTCCCCTCTTTTATTTTTATTTCTTTATTTTCCTTTCTCTTCTTCCGCTAGATGAGTTTTGTATGATGATATCTCTTATTGCTTTAGCACCCATCACGATGCTTATTATTCCTTGCCATGCTACTTAGAGTATTCCATAGTCTTGCTATTCACATGTGCTTGCAAATCTATTTCTTTTGATGATTCCTCTACATGAATGCATGATATTAATTGAAACTAAATGTATGGATTAGTGTTTAGTATGCTTTTGTTGGAAATGCACCAAGATTCACGCATCATTAGTATATCTGAAGCATCAGTTTTATTGTCTCATTCACCTTCTGTTGCATGCCTGATATGTTTGTAAACTTTACTGCTTGACTTCGCTATTTATTGAGATGATTGAGAATATCCATGCTTACATATGAGTTTTAGTTGATGTATTATCTTATTGAACCGTTTGTGCACATCTTAGAGTGAACCGAGTGTTACATTATTTCTTCCTCCACATATATCTTTTTATTCTCTACATGTCACTTGAGTTCACCTCCTAAATCTAATTATATCGCATCTATTTCCCAAAAATCCCCACAAAAGAAAAAGTTAGCTCCAAAAGTCCAAAAAGCCAAAAAGGAGCCAAAAGCCAAAAATACAAATCATATAGCTCCTACAAAAATCCAAAAAGAAAAGTGAGAAACAAAAAAGTTCAAAAAAAAAAGAAAAAAGAAAAAAAATGTTTCTCTATCTCATTATTGGAGCCACAAAATACTTGGGAAAACCAAGGCAAAAATCCCATTTTTCACTATCATATTCCTTTAGATGCGATGCCTCAAGCTAAGCTTGGGGGGGTGAACTCATTTGACCATATGAGTGAGTGCGACGTTAGAGAGGAGAGGCGCACGAATGGGGAAGTTTGATAATGCTGAAACTTAGCACAATATATTAGATATGGAGATTTTTCATGATTTGAAACAAATATGTGAATGCCATGACTCTTATTCTATTCTCCATTGCATGCTTGGTGTGTATCATATATGCTTCATTTATAACTTTTGATTGAAAAGTGCATCGCCAACATTTGTATATTGAATCCTATGAAATGCGTGACGTGGATATGAACTGATTGTATGAATTTAGAGAATCCCTTTTGTTGTTCTTAAAAGCTTGCAAGTACCATGTTTATGTAAGATATGAAATCCTCATAGCATGTGATTTGTATTTTCCAAGTTATCGTGATGTGTAGCTTATGCCTTGAGATCTGAGAGAAGAATCTAGCGACCCCTTCCACTTCGTATTCTTTTATTTCATTTCCCTTATTTTTCATCTCCCGAGTTCGTCTTTTTACTTATCTTCCTCGAGGATGAGTAAGAGGTAAGCTTGGGGGATTTTGATCGGTCCATATTTTACACCTTTTTTCTGCATATTTGCATACCGTTTTGATCGCCCATATCACGCTTTTCACGATTATTCGACAATATTGTGATGCTTTTCACTATTTCTTGTGTTTGTCGTATTTCAGGATATATGGAGCGATTTTGATCTATTATGAGATCAAGAGGATTTGCGCCCACTCTGAAGTGTCAACCATGGCCCTTTTGAGGGTTATTCTGCAATGGAAGAGGAGTGGAAGAAGAAAGAACGCCGTAGGAGCGACGGGGGAGCGAAAAGATGAAGATTGGGCATTTTCAGCATGCCACTCGGCCGAGTGAATGAGTCACTCGGCCGAGCATTGAGACCCCGCTCGGTCGGCCAGATCAGACACGCAACAGAGATGTATCGGCGTGCACTCGGCCGAGCATCGCACGCCGACTCGGCCGAGTGCGGAGACTCTGTCCGCCCGAGTGGCACCCAGACGACGGCAAGCCAAAATGTCCAACTTACTGTAATCCGTCAGTTTGCCCCAGAAGCCCGACTCGGCCGAGTGACGAAAGCCGTCCGCCCGAGTACCAAATGCCCCTCGGCCGAGTGACATTTGCCACTCGACCGAGTGATGCCGAGGACACACGGCGCCCAGATTTTCAGACATCCTCCTACTCTTTTCAAATCTGCTATCATTTCAGCCATCAAATTATTTTTCTCATATTTTTTATGGATAGTAGACTTCATGAAGATTCCAACGCCACCAAGAACGCGCAAATCGGAGGTCGGATGAAATCTGGAGAATTTCTGCAAGTTGATGCTGCAGTGCTGGAATTTGCATGTCAGTGTCACTCGGCCGGGTCACATATTCCACTCGGCCGAGTGCGGCCTGGGCCCAGATTTTAAGTTGCGGTTTGGGCTGTTTTTGGGCACGAATTTGAGGGGTTTTCTAGGGTTTCTTGCTGGGGTTTTGGGGGAGTATTTAAGGGGTTTGTAGCCACCATTAGAGGGGATCCCCATTATGTTTTATTAGAGTTATTTTTAGAGGTTAGGCCATGCCCTAGGCCCCCTCTTGGATCAAAAAGCTTGTATTTGGATTGGAATTCTTCATCAAAGCTAAGTATTTCTATTCTTATTATTTGAATCTTTGATTTGCTATCTTTTTACATGCAAGCAATTGTTTTTATTGATTCCTATATCGTTGTTGCTATGCTTGAGTAGATTTGATGTTCTAGGGCATGTGGATGAACCCTATGGATCTAATTTCATATTTGTGATGAATGAATTTCTAAATTGCTAGAATTGCTAGGAGGATTAGGTTGTGATTGATTTATTACGGATAGCTAGGGATTTCCATCGATCTAGGGTTTGCAAGAGATTGGATTCTAATCGATGGGAAGGCCTAGATATTCGATTTAGGTTTACAATTGGGTTTATCTAGATTTGGTTTGCAAGAGATTGGACCAAAGCTAGGATTTTTAATTGTAAATCTATACCCATATTCCTTTGCAAGAGATTGGACGAATACGAACTATCACAACCTAGATCGTAACTCGAGTTTGCACGAGAGTGGGCTCGAGGGGTGATTGAACGATGATGTCGATCCTCATGGTAGTGGCTTAGGTTAGGGTTTGCAAGAGATTGGGCCCTAACCTAGGTTTGCTATAGACCGGCAATAGCGCGAGAGCGTGAGCTTGGTTCTACATTAAGTTGCGACTAGTTCACCTCAACGCAAGTCTAGTAATATTGAGATTCACTATTAACAATGATGCATGACGGTCCGTAGTGGGGATTCCCTAGCCCTAGACGTCTTTATTTGATTTCATATCCCCATACTTTGCCCGACGATTGTGACAGGATCGTCGCAAGGCAAATTCCCTCTTTTATTATATTGTGTTTAAATCGATATTTGACCGATTTCTTTATCATCGACACCGACATCCACCACCATTTCCATTATATCATTCCATAACCATATCCACCAACAAAACATTCATAGTCAAACCAACCTAGGATAGATTGGAGCTCAACACCACCTCCTCGTGTTCGATACCCGCTCGCCACTACACCGTGCGCTTGCGGTAAAACTACAACCGTCGCCTCGGGACGTGTACGCCGGGGCGCGATCAGGGCTTCGCTATCACCGTCCTCTTTCGCTTAAAAGGAGGCGAAGACGAAGAGGGATGGGTTGTCTTGGAACGGCGTTTGGGTTGCGGGGGGTCTGTAGGAGGCGATTCGACGGTCATAGGTGACAGACTCGATGGTCGGACCGGAATTCTTGTCTTCGCCATAAGCGTGACGAGACAACGCAATCAAACGAGATCGATCTAGGAGTAGAAACCCTAAAACAACCCTAGGCCAAAAGAACTAGAAGAAACCCTAACCCTAAGTGCTGAAATCAAGCTGAAAAACGAGGAACCCTAGGTCTAAAGGCTGAGAGGGAGGATACCTAGGAGGAGAGGGAGAGATCCACGGCCGGAGATGGTCGGAAAGATGGCCGGAAAAGGCTGACACAGTCGACGGATGGGAGGGAGGAAGTCGGACGGGTTCGGGGTTTTGGCTGAGAGAGGAAATGAATCGACTAGAAATGATTTTAGTCGGTTCAGATGGAGTATAAGTCGATCGGAATGTGAAAAGACCAAGCAGTCCCCGTTGCATTTAGTCGGTCACAGTTCAAGCGCTGACCGACTAGATGACGATCTAGTCGGTCGGCCACTGAGCTTGAACCGACTAAGTGCAAACAGTAACTGAAGCCAAATTTAGGGCTTGAGTTAGTCGGTCTGAGTTCATTCACTGACCGACTAGATGATGATCTAGTCGGTCGGTCAATGAACATGAACCGACTAACAGAGTTCAAAAATTTTAGAATTTGAAATTTTGAGTTCTCTCCTAATCGCACTTGGACGAAACATCGTAATACTCTCATTAATCATTATACTACCCCATTAAACATCGAAAATCTTAAATTTGACGTTCATAAATAAATCGAGCATAAATTCTGAAAATTCAACGAAAAATCTAGAAAATTCCAATAAATCTAGCATGTGCAAATATAAACGAAATTGATAGCATGCAAGATTATTGAATAAAATGAATCCTAAATCTCGGATTCACCCATAATCCCCAATTCTCGACGCAACCGCACAAAGGAGTCTTCCTTTAGGGGTTTCGTGAAAATATCGACGATTTGCTTCTGGGTTTCAACGTACACTAAAATGATGTCCTTTTTAGCAACATGATCATCTAAGAAATGGTGTCGGACATCTATGTGTTTAGAACGGGAATGGTGTACCGGATTCTTAGAGAGACAAATAGCACTTTGGTTGTCCACCATGATAGGGCAAGTATCACAGTTTATACCAAAGTCTTTAAGAGTGTGTCTCATCCAAAGAACCTGAGCACACGCGGCACCGGCGGCAATATATTCCGCCTCGGTGGTTGAAAGTGATACGGAATTCTGCTTCTTGGAAAACCAAGAGACAAGAGTATTTCCTATAAAATGGCAAGTGCCACTAGTACTTTTCCTGTCGGATTTGCATCCCGCATAATCTGCGTCACTATATGAGATTAACTCATACGTGCTAGATTTTGGATAAAGTAATCCAAAATCAAGAGTGTAACTTAAATAACGGAAAATACGTTTTACCGCTACTAAGTGTGATTCCTTATGTTGAGACTGATAACGAGCACATACACATACGGCAAACATAATATCGGGCCTACTTGCGGTAAGATAAAGTAAACTACCTATAATACCTCGATATAGACGAATGTCTACATCCTTGCCGCCCGCATATTTATCAAGATGTGTAGTCGTGCTCATTGGAGTCTTCTTCCCGGAAGCATTCTCCATTCCAAATCGCTTTAGCAACTCCACCGTGTACTTGGTTTGGTGGATGAAGATTGCATCGTTCATTTGGCGAATTTGGAGACCTAAGAAATATTTGAGCTCACCCATGTGGCTCATCTCAAATTGATCCTTCATCACATTAGAAAACTCTTCGCAAAGAGTGAAGTTAGTAGCACCGAAAATGATATCATCAACATAAATTTGAACTAAAATTATATCATTATTCGAATACTTAACAAATAATGTCGAATCAACTTCTCCCATTTTAAATCCCAAATCCAAAAGAAAATTCTTTAAACGGTCATACCAAGTTCGAGGAGATTGTCTCAAACCGTAAAGTGCTTTCTTAAGTTTGAAAACGTGATTTGGAAATTTTTCATTTATAAAACCCGAAGGTTGAGAAACATAAACTTCCTCAACAACATCTCCGTTTAAAACACACTTTTTACATCCATTTGAAAGAGTTTAAAATCTTTATGGCATGCAAAAGATAACAATAATCTAATAAATTCTAATCTAGCTACCGGAGCAAAGGATTCTTCGAAATCGATACCTTCCTCTTACCGGTAGCCTTGAGCTACTAACCGAGCTTTGTTCCGGACGACGATTTGGTTTTCTTCGGTCTTGTTCTTGAAAATCCACTTCGTTCCGATAACGGTGTGGTTCTTCGAAGGCAATGGAACAAGCTCCCAAACCGCATTCCTCTCGAATTGAATGAGTTCCTCCTCCATGGCTAAGATCCCAACACCATCTTTGCACGCTTCATTAATATTCTTTGGCTCTATCGAGGAGGCAAATGAACAATGAGCGAAGTAGTTGACTTGAGATCTCGTCTTGACACTATCAAGGATATTGCCAATGACTTGCTCATGAGGATGGTCACGAACGGTATGAAGCCGTTTGGGAATTCTCTGATCACTAGGAACATTCTCAAAAGATTCATTAGTTGGGTTTGTATCAGTAGAATCAATAGAATTATTAGAATTAGAATTACCAATTGAATCACATAAGACATCCATGGAGTCATCATCATTAGTAATTCTAGTTGGGACAAAACCTTCATTAAATGAAACATGAAGCGATTCCTCGATCGTTGAGGTTCGTTTGTTGTATATTCTGTAGGCTTTGCTACGTGAGGAATATCCAACAAATATTCCATCATCGGATCTTAGATCGAATTTGTCTAAACTACTATACGTGTTTTTAATAAAACATTTTGCGCCGAAAACTCGAAAATGTTTAACTTGAGGCAATCTACCAAACAACAATTCATAACAAGTTTGTTTAGTGCCGGGCCTCAAAGGTATTTTATTAAACACATAGCAAGCGATATGTATCGCTTCCGCCCAAAATTGATGGCCAAGTTGGCTATCATCAAGCATAGTGCGAGCACACTCCACTAGCGTCCTATTCTTTCTCTCAACAACACCATTTTGAGGAGGTGCGCGAGGGAATGAAAAGGTGTGTGTAATACCAACTTCATCACAAAAGTTCTCAAAAGACTCATTCTCAAATTCCCCTCCATGATCACTACGAATAGTGACAATGGTGGTTCCAATGAGATTTTGTACTTTCTTGACAAATATTGTGAAGTTTTCGAAAGCATCATTTTTATTACTTAATGAAAATACCCAAGTAAATCTAGAAAAGTCATCAACGATGACAAGTCCATATCGTGCATTTCCTAATGAAGCAACTCTAGTTTGCCCAAAAAGATCTAGATGTAATAGCTCTTGTGGCCGCTTAGAAGAAATGCTTTTCTTAGGTTTAAAAGACGATTTTGGAAGCTTGCCTCGTTGACACGGGTCACAAAAGCTTTTCTTTTGAAAGACAAGCTTAGGGAAGCCTCTAATAGAATTTAACTTGGAAAGCTTAAAAAGTGTTCCAAAGTTCACATGACCAAAACGTCGATGCCATAAGTGTTGTTCACTTGTGTTGGCAATAAGACATTGTTCATGTGATCTTGGAAGATCTAGGATATATATATCCTTATGGCATGTGCCAGAAAATAATAAATCATTATTATATTTTCTTAAAATATGGCACATTCCTTTCGCAAAGCTAACTTTGTAACCTTTGTCACAAAGTTGACTTATTGAAATGAGATTGTGGTTTAATCCTTTAACAAGGTAAACATCACTTATAAGTGGTTTAGAAGGATTACCCACTTTACCAACACCTATGATGTTTCCGCTCTCGTTGCCTCCAAAGACTACCCGGTTTCCATTTGCAATGGACACCACTCCGGAGAGCAATTGAGCGTCACCCGTCATGTGTTTTGAACACCCGCTATCGAGTATCCAATTATTCTTGGAGCTAAATTTGGATTTGTTGCTCCGTTTCTTTTTCTTGAGTATCTAAAGATAGAAAATATCGTATCATGGTACCCAAGGTCATTGGGTCCAAAAGATTAGACCTTTGGAAGCCAAGTCCAATTGGACTTAGACTTCCCAACATAATTATCACTATGCACGACATTCATAAAATAAGAATTCATATAAACTTGTTTTTCATTCATGCTTGTGTCCTTTGGGCTCCAAATAGTGAAAATTTTGGGAGCCCTAATCCTATTGGGAGCATGCATGCGTTATTGATTTCTACGTGATGCATGTCGTGGATAGGCATAAGGAACATGATGAAATGGTGCATGATGATAATTATTCATATGATGATGTGGGTGAACATATGCATGTGGAGGAACACGTGCGTGCGGGTGTCTCACATGGTGTGCACGTGCCCGTGGATGTGGTGCATAGAAATCATCATATGTGTGAGCATGTGGAGTAGGATGTGTGTTCCTACGTGGCATGGTATTTGTGTATATGTAAGCATGACCCTTCTTTGGAGGTCCACCCAAAGTGGGTTTCTTTCCAAATGAAGGTGTGTACGAGGTGGAAGCACCATTGGTAGATGAACTACCAATAGAGTGTTTGCTACCACTCGTTGAGGCATCGGAAGTTGGCCTAACAAAAGTAGTGGCCGATTTGGATGAATTTCCCATTGTGTACCCCAAGCCAATGTGGTGATTGACCGGAAGTAAGTCATTTAGGATTTTGTCCAAATGGTCCTTACTCTTATTGAATTTATTAATTCGGCCTAATGTGCACTCATATTTCTCGGTGAGAGAACGCATAGAAGCATCCAAAGTGGATACTTGCGATGTGAGCACATAAACACGAGATTTGAGATTCTCATTCTCAATACTCAAAGTCGAGTTTTGAGAAGTCAAATCCGCTATCTTGTGTTCCTCCGGATCCTCAATGTGAACATGTTCAAGTTGAGACTTGAGATTTACAATCTCATTTTTCAACTCTTCAACAACGGTGTCGTTGTTGGTGATGATAGGTTTAGGCGAGGTTTGGATGCTAGCAAAATCATCTTTTACTTTAGTATATCTATTTACTAATTTAGTGTATTTAGACCATATTTGCTCATTAGCATGTCTAAGGTCATCCATTGTTACCTCATCGCCTTCATTGTCGCTATCATCGGAGGAGGAATCTTTATCTTGCTCTTCTCTTGCCATGAAGCACATGTGTGCTTGTTCCACTTGCTCATCGTCCAACTCTCCACTTGATGAATCCTCGGAGTCGGTGAATGTCCCAACAAGTCCCTTTTTGTACCCTTTCTTGTACTTCTTGGACTTGTCAAATTTTGGCGCCTTCCACTTCTCCTTTTGCTTATTTTGAGGACAATCCGCTTTCATGTGTCCTGGCTTGTTGCATTTGAAACACAAAGGAAAGGAGGCGTTAGAAGAACTAAACTTGGATTTGTTCTTGAAATTACCTTTCCGGAAGAACCGGTTGAACTTCTTTGCCATGAGGGCCATGGATTCCAAGTCCAACTCGTCTTCCGAGTCCTCATCATCAGTCGATGTAGATGTTGATGGAGCGGCCTTCAAAGCAATAGCCTTTTTCTTTGGCTCGTCTTGCTTCAAGTAGGACTTCATCTTGTCCTGCAACTTTAGCTTGCTATCCTTGCGTACCTCATAAGACATTAAGGTACCCATTAGTTGTACGACAGTATAAGTTTTCATGTCATTACCTTCCTCGATGGCGAAGGTACGTTTCTACCAACAAGAAGGAAGTCCATCGATGATCTTCGAGACTTTCTCCTTTTGGGTGTAGGTCTTACCAAGAGCCTCCAACTCGTTGGTGATGTCGACGAAGCGAGCATAGTACTCCTTCATCTTCTCACCCTGTAGCATATGAAATAACTCGTAATCTTTATTTACAACTACGAGTTTGGAGTCTCTTACCCTACTCGTCCCTTCATGCAAGATGAGGAGGGAGTTCCATATTTGATATGCACTCTTACATGTGCATATCTTATTGAAGTCTTCGGGCTCCAAAGCACATTGCAAGGCGTTCATTGCCTTGTCATTGCTTACCTCTGCGGCAACCTCCGCGGTAGTTCACTTCTCGAAATCTTCTTCGGCGGGCTCGACATACTCCTTCATTGTGGCTCTCCATAGTGAAGCACTCCGGAGGAAAGTTTCCATCCGGCATTTCCAATACCCGTAGTTGGTACCGTTGAAGAAGTGAGGCCTCATCGAGGAGTGTGCTTCCATCACCGAAGAAGCTCCTTCACGGTTCCTGAAGGTGCTGTAATCTGAAGGTGCACGAATGGTCTTGTTGTCGTTGGCAGACATAGCTAGGTACTTGGCTCTGATACCAAATGTAATGCCCTACGAAGCTACTGCACAAGTACTAGGAGGGGGGGTGAATAGTAATTTAAAATAATTAAGAGGATAATTCCTAATTATCTTGCAAACTCAACCAACAATGTGGAAATGCGGAAATGTAAATATTGACAACAAAGAAAACAATCGCAAACAAGCAATTTAACGGGTTCGGATCCACCCAAGTATCCTCGACTTGTTCCCGGTGATCCTACGTCCCAAACACCCGGATCCCCTCCGGATACTTGAGTTAGAATCCTCTAACTCAAATTTGCACTATGAAATACTTGTAGAAAACCTCTACCAAGTCAAATCATACACAAATGAAATTGTGACTCCCACAACCCGGGATCACAAACAAACTCTCACAACCGAGAGTAAAACACTTACAATAACGAAGTAAATGAAATATGAAATTCTTACCGACAAAACCTTATGCCTTGAGTATACTTACGAATTAGGGCAAAACGGATTTTGAGGAAGATGAAGGCACCAAACCCTAGCTCCAACATGTAGATCAGCGATGGAGACCTAGGAGGTTGTTGGTGACCTTGGATCAAGCACTTGGCTTGGAAGGCTCACAATCAATGAATCTCTCTTTTGAAATAAGAGTGAGGGAGAGATTCTTGAAAGGAAATGAAAGAGCTTTGAATGAGATTTAATGCTTCTCTTTCGATCTCTAAAGTTCACTTAATATCAGCCTTGAGTGCAATGAATGCAGCACTCCAAGTATATATAGGATAGAGGAAAGAGAGAGCAAAATTCGTGGCAATTAATGCTCCAATGGCTCTATTCTGAAGCAGACTAATCGGTCAAAGAAGGATCACTGACCGACTAGTTCATCAACTAGTCGGTCGGTGAAACAACATGAACTGACTAAGAGGTGAACAGTGAATAGATGAAGTTCAGGGAATAGATAACTAGTCGGTCTAAGAAGACTTGCCAACCGACTAGTTTCACAACTAGTCGGTCGGTGAGTCAACTGTGACTGACTAACTGAAGAAATCAAAGCAGCTGAATTCAAATACAGCTAGTCGGTTTAAGAACAACTTCTGACCGACTAGTTTCTCAACTAGTCGGTCGGTTGTTGAGCTTTGACCGACTAACTGTAAACAGTATCTCAGGCTCAAAAATAAAAGTTCAACTAGTCGGTCTAAGAAGGATTCCTAACCGACTAGTTTCACAACTAGTCGGTCGGTGAACCTTCTTTGACCGACTAACTGTAAACAGTAACTGAGCTAGTATTGAAGGAGACAAACTAGTCGGTTCAAGAAGCTTTGCCGACCGACTAGATCACCATCTAGTCGGTTGGTTCTTCTTCTTGAACCAACTAAAATGCACAAGAAGTCGCGAATCGATAATCTCATTTTTCGATTTTTGTCTATGATTTAATGATTTCGTTTTTCGATTTTCGCCTATGGTTTGATGATTTCGTTTTTCGATTTTCGACTATGGTCACGTTGGCACACTTTGAGTTTCTTCGGTATTTAACTTTGGTGTCATTTGGACCGTGGTCGTATTCTTCGACTCTCGTGCTTTTATTTTTAGCCATTGTATTTGTCATTGATCTCCTCCTGCTCTTTTTGCTTATGCCAAAGGGGGAGAGAATTAATAATGACGATATGCTAATTAATAATTCAAAGCAATTTACCATGAATCTAACTTGATATGTTGGATTCAGGGGGAGTGAAGATATAAAAATGGATTTAGATCCTTTATGTCAATAATTGGTTCATATTTCATATCTTCCTCATATGCTTGATGCGTATGATTAATATTTAATACGAGACTAACGTGTCATCAATGCAGGGGGAGTAAGTAAATTTCTTTTGAATCATTATTATTGATTATTATTTATGTTGGTTTGTCATCACCAAAAAGGGAGAGAATGTTGAGTATTGATTCCCCGGATTTGGTTTTGGATGATGAGCAAACATAAATATCGTGTACTAACTGTTTGTGATCGCAGTTATGGAGATCGTCGCCAAAAGAATACGTACATCAAAAGCACGTCTCAAGACTTCTCAATACACGTGATCGTGTGCCTGAAGCTTCTGACGTGCGTTTATATTTCATATATTCACGCACGTTTTCTTTTGTGTTTCTCCATGTTTTTCCGCCGTCTCTTATTCGTTTTCGTATATTTTCCCGTTTTCTTTCACTTTTCTTTGTTTCTCCATATTTGCAGGAGATTGCCCGCATAGGGGACGTTTAATGATGATATCCCAAGTCCCCGGAGCAACGGGAGAAGTCACGCGTGATCCAGGGGGTCAAACGGCGAAGTATTCATCTTTCAGCCCCTCACCCGGTCGGTTGGTCATCTCCAACCGATCGGGTGATGCACGCGTGCACCAACCGGTCGCTACCGTAGCTCACAAAGAAGTCACCCGACCGGTTCACAGACCGGTTCTGCGGGCGGCTGTTCTCTGTTTTCTCGAGCAGAATTCCAACCGATCGGGTGACTCTCACTCGATCGGTTCATCTGTAGCTGAAGATGAGGAGCTGAAGACACGGGCACCAAACCGATCGTTTCACCCGACGGCGCTAAGATCCAACCGGTCACTCAAGAACTCACCCGACCGGTTCATCTGACCGGGTGAAGCTCTGCCGTTTTCTGTCTACTATTTGTAACAGATCACCCGATCGGTTGACTTGTCAACCGATCGGGTGGCGCTTCTCCTGCGGGTTTGGACCCGAACCATTAGGGTTTCGAAGTGGGGCTATAAATACACGAGGCTGGCCGACTGAAGGGGGATCTCTTCTCAGTTTTTTAGGGCTTTTGCCCCCTTCTCTTGGGAGTTCTAGGTTAGTTTTAGATTAGGTATTTTGTTCAATAAGTCTTGTATGGGATCAACGATTCACTCAAGATAAGTATTTCTTTCTCTTGTTCTCCATTTTTGTATTGTATTTCTTTTGCTTCATGATGAATGTTCGTGTGTGTTTTGTGTTGTTTGTTTATATGTTTTTCATCATGGAGTAGTATTGATGAACCCTAATACGGGTTAGGGTAGGATTGTTGCTTGGGAATTTACATTAGACTTGGTTGCATGGCACGTGTTCGATGAAATGTGTCAATGGGGATTTCTAGCAATCTGGGTCCAATTCGTACGGCAACACACTAGATGTGTTGGGGATTGTGGTCCGGTGCTTGTCCTGTCAAGATCCGCTTCGATGTATTGCTAGAAATCGCATTTGACCTATTTGGCCATTAGGGTTACGCGGGGGTGTTTCATTGTCATCGGCGGGAAAAAGACCGCCTTTGACCGTCGGGCCGAGGGGGAATAAACTTGGCGGTTGACTCCCTAGCCATAGCTCACGCCCCCAGCGTAGACATCGAGTCCTCGCGCGCGGGAGCGGCTTGGACGAAGTGTTGGGAGATATCATTGTGGCCTTAATGCTCCCGGTTGCGGAAGGTGTTTATGGACACGGGAGTGCCCACCGTCCGGAACCGGGTAGGCCTAGCGTGCTTGGCACCGACCGGAATATCGGGCCATGGACGCTAGGTACCACCTTTTGGGGCAATGTCTCACCCTGGATCAAGTCAAATGCCAAGTGTCATGAGTGCTCTAGCCCGTGTTAGCGGGGATTCATTTTGTGTCGTTTTCATTTCTTTCTTTTATTTCTACACTTCACCCATATTATTCGCGTAGCTAGCACGCGACCTAGGCGAGGCTAGTAGCCACTCAAGCCATCCACCTCCCTGTGTTCGATATACCCGCACCCTACACTAACCGTGCACTTGCGGTAAAACGACACCGCGCCCATACCGTAAACGGGGCGCCGGTCAAGTTTTTGGCGCCGTTGCCGGGGAGGCGTTCGGTTTGATATTAGCTTAGCTTGGGTTCATTAGTCTACGCATAAAAACACAAAAATTTCTTTTTCTTTTTATAAAAAAAAATATATTCAATAACCAAGAAATTTTTCCCCCACTGTTATATTATCTTTTTGTTATTCTCTTGTACTATTGACGCTCCTCTCTAGTTTTCTTATTTTTGTTGTCCAGGTATCTTTGATATGGCCATGTGGAGATCAGATTTCGATGCTCAGATGAGAGGCTACAATCCCTATTCATTTTTGGTTTGTGAGACTTGTGGGATGGCGGGGCACGTGTATTATGATTGCCTTGAGAGCATTCCCCCACTCCAAGGCCAAACATTTTCCCACAACCTTAGCCCAAACACCTCCCATCTATTTCCTCAACCTTATACCCCTCCACCACCACAAGAAGAATCAAGTCTCGTATCTCTCCTTGAAGGTGCCTTGTTTAATCAAGGCCAATTCTTACAAAACGTGATGTCACCAACTACCGAGACTACGCCAAAGAGAGGGGATGAAGGAGAGGATATACCTACTTTCATGGTTGAGACTACCATGCCGTCGGCCACAATAGACACATCTCATGCCGACCCCCCATTTTTCCATCATTACCACTTGGATGACGAAGCATTTTTTGATGATGATAGTGAGGATGGGGAGATGTCTCTAGGATCTGTGGGAGAGACTTGTCATCTCTATTTGGAAACCCCATATGAGTCCTATGAGAGCACCGAGGAGACCACAGAGCTTATGCATACCGGCGAGGAGGATGTGCGTGAGGACGACGACACCACGACCACATACGAGGGGTCCGCTCCACATCCACCTCCACAGCCATCTCTGTCACAGCTTCCTCCTTGGTCGGTGGTCAACCATGAGGATGTCATTCAGGACATCGAGCAGATGGAGAAGCATGAGCATATCGTCGAGGAGGATGTGCATGAGGGCTTGGATACGATCGTCCACTTCATGGAGCCCGAGCCACATCTACCTCTACCGTCACGCTCCACTTCTTCTGCGGCTGAGCATCTACTTGAGCATATTGCCCCTATTCAGGGAGATTTTCATACTCGCTCTCACTCCACTTTTGAGCTCGCTTTTCACTTCCTATTTCTTTAGACTCGTATATATTTGACATACCATATCTCTCGCAGGACACAGGATCTACTTCCCCTGAGGTATGCTGCGGTGTGTCACCACCTGGAGAGCCACTTCTCATGGAGAGCAAGGATTTGGTCGTCGCTAGTATAGAGGATAGCGACCCATTCTCAGGGAGTATTCGTCACACTTTCACTATTTTTCAATCTTATTTTGACGATTATCTCTGGGATACTTTTATTTTGGGGAAAGATTTTTTGCCATGGACTAATGCACCTCGTCCTTTGCAGGTCGCAGGTGGACACCTACGAGGGATGCTTGGAGGTGCATTGCTTGGGTCCATTGGCACACGTGGCACAACGCTTCTGGCGGAGCCACAGAAGGAGCAGTTAGAGCAGCTACCTACCCCACTTCAGATCTTGGATCCGCCTATGCTCAGGTGTATCCTAATCCAGTAGTGTAAAAATTTACCGCTTTCTAGTTTAGATTTGAATAATCTCGTCTCCTCTCATTAGCGAGGGGAGCGTATCTAGGATTTGCTTTTGCATCTTAATAACCCTTCATGTCGTGCCCTTCTATCATTTCACCCCACATCCTCTCCCGAGGAAAATGAGCATCGTCTCTCCTGCATTTTGATTTCTTTCTTTTCTTTTCCGATCTTCCCCTTGCATATTTCTGCATCACATTGATCATATCGTTTCGCTGGCATTGTCATGTTCAGCTTGGGGGAAATCGATTTGTGTGCATGTTTTCGTGTGTCGTTGTTGTGTGTTTATGTCTAGGTGTTCTTTTGTTGTGTTATATATTTTTTATTTTAGTGTTTCTTTTTCTTTATTTTTTAAGTTTTGCTCATGTGTTTTTCGCGTTTTTCATTTTTTTTGTGTCGGTGCGTCACTCCCCCCCATTTTCATTGCCCTCCCGTATTCACTACTATTGCATTGAGGACAATGCAAGTTTTAGCTTGGGGGAGTCGCACTTCGTGCGTCATTTGTGTTGTTTTTCTACGTTATTTGAGTCGTTTTCCATCGTGTTTTTCTTTTTTCTTTTTCCTTCTTTCTTTAGCTCTTTCTCCTAGAAATGAATCCTATGATGAATCGCCACAAAATCACACGCACACTTGGCATAGCTTCGATAATCACATTCACTAACCCTAGGAAGCCGAGTCCATTGCATTTCATGCTTCGTGGGTTCACTTTGCTTTTGTGTGAGTTGTTTGTCGTGACTAGCTAGGGGTGTACTTCTATTTTGTGATTTTGTTTTATATACCTATCCTTGGTTTTACCCCTAGATTATCATGCTTCGATATTGAATATGCGGTATTTGCTTCTGATGTCTGCTTCTATATGCATGCTATATATATCGTATACTTCATTTCGCATGTGTCGGGATTCCACAATTAAGGACTAGGATAACCCATTTAGGCCATGCTCTAATTAGCGAGAATAGTTTCCTTTGCCCAAGTGTTTAGATTCCGATTTCTTTTTTGTTTTACTTGGTGCAAATCCCCTCGTCGTGTACCGTTCTCCCACTTGGGAGAGTACACATGTATATATCCCAATATCCAAAAATCCAAAAAAGGAGAAAAGAAAAGAAAAACCCAAAAAGAAAAGAAAAGAAAAATTTTGTATAGCCCAAAATCCAAAAAAAAAAAAATAAATAAATACAAATACCCAAAACCAAAAAAAAATTCCCGTGTGAATATTTTTTCCTACTTGCCGAGAATAAAGGGAAGGCGAGAATTTGCACCGAGTGTTCTACTCCACATCATCTCAACCCCCATCGTTTTCGAAAACACTTGGCTTGGGAACTTTTTGGCTATTATCTAGGCTTAAGTGTGGTGATTTCCTTAACCCTAGTTGTGGAGTCCCCGATGCATGATACGCTTCTATTCTTATACTCTTCTTATGCATGCTTGAGCTATATATTCACCGCTTAATTCGAATCGAATCGATATTTGGGTCATTTCTTTGGGTACGTGTATATGGAGCTTTATTGCGCATCGTAGACAGTGACACCGTCTGCTAGCACACGACCGCACTCACTCGCGCTTCACTGCGTGGGCCCACGACGCTTGTTTGGACTCACATTCCTTGGTTTAGTGTTGTGTTTTGGCGTTCGCTTGCTTGGTGTGTCATTTTTGATTTTGTTGGCCCTAACGGGTGATCTAGGATATAGAGTTTTCTTTTTCTCTCTTTCTCTCTATTTTCTCTCTCCGAGCTCCTACTCTCACTCGTCTTCCTCGAGGACGAGGAAGAGTTCAGCTTGGGGGATTTTGACGTGCGTTTATATTTCATATATTCACGCACGTTTTCTTTTGTGTTTCTCCATGTTTTTCCGCCGTCTCTTATTCGTTTTCGTATATTTTCCCGTTTTCTTTCACTTTTCTTTGTTTCTCCATATTTGCAGGAGATTGCCCGCATAGGGGACGTTTAATGATGATATCCCAAGTCCCCGGAGCAACGGGAGAAGTCACGCGTGATCCAGGGGGTCAAACGGCGAAGTATTCATCTTTCAGCCCCTCACCCGGTCGGTTGGTCATCTCCAACCGATCGGGTGATGCACGCGTGCACCAACCGGTCGCTACCGCAGCTCACAAAGAAGTCACCCGACCGGTTCACAGACCGGTTCTGCGGGCGGCTGTTCTCTGTTTTCTCGAGCAGAATTCCAACCGATCGGGTGACTCTCACCCGATCGGTTCATCTGTAGCTGAAGATGAGGAGCTGAAGACACGGGCACCAAACCGATCGTTTCACCCGACGGCGCTAAGATCCAACCGGTCACTCAAGAACTCACCCGACCGGTTCATCTGACCGGGTGAAGCTCTGCCGTTTTCTGTCTACTATTTGTAACAGATCACCCGATCGGTTGACTTGTCAACCGATCGGGTGGCGCTTCTCCTGCGGGTTTGGACCCGAACCATTAGGGTTTCGAAGTGGGGCTATAAATACACGAGGCTGGCCGACTGAAGGGGGATCTCTTCTCAGTTTTTTAAGGGCTTTTGCCCCCCTTCTCTTGGGAGTTCTAGGTTAGTTTTAGATTAGGTATTTTGTTCAATAAGTCTTGTATGGGATCAACGATTCACTCAAGATAAGTATTTCTTTCTCTTGTTCTCCATTTTTGTATTGTATTTCTTTTGCTTCATGATGAATGTTCGTGTTTGTTTTGTGTTGTTTGTTTATATGTTTTTCATCATGGAGTAGTATTGATGAACCCTAATACGGGTTAGGGTAGGATTGTTGCTTGGGAATTTACATTAGACTTGGTTGCATGGCACGTGTTCGATGAAATGTGTCAATGGGGATTTCTAGCAATCTGGGTCCAATTCGTACGACAACACACTAGATGTGTTGGGGATTGGGGTCCGGTGCTTGTCCTGTCAAGATCCGCTTCGATGTATTGCTAGAAATCGCATTTGACCTATTTGGCCATTAGGGTTACGCGGGGGTGTTTCATTGTCATCGGCGGGAAAAAGACCGCCTTTGACCGTCGGGCCGAGGGGGAATAAACTTGGCGGTTGACTCCCTAGCCATAGCTCACGCCCCCAGCGTAGACATCGAGTCCTCGCGCGCGGGAGCGGCTTGGACGAAGTGTTGGGAGATATCATTGTGGCCTTAATGCTCCCGGTTGCGGAAGGTGTTTATGGACACGGGAGTGCCCACCGTCCGGAACCGGGTAGGCCTAGCGTGCTTGGCACCGACCGGAATATCGGGCCATGGACGCTAGGTTCCACCTTTTGGGGCAATGTCTCACCCTGGATCAAGTCAAATGCCAAGTGTCATGAGTGCTCTAGCCCGTGTTAGCGGGGATTCATTTTGTGTCGTTTTCATTTCTTTCTTTTATTTCTACACTTCACCCATATTATCCGCGTAGCTAGCACGCGACCTAGGCGAGGCTAGTAGCCACTCAAGCCATCCACCTCCCTGTGTTCGATATACCCGCACCCTACACTAACCGTGCACTTGCGGTAAAACGACACCGCGCCCATACCGTAAACGGGGCGCCGGTCAGCTTCGTTGAAGCTCAAGGAGCAATATTGAAGTCAAGAAGAATGAAGATTGAAGCTTTGAAGACGGTTCGTCATGTATTATTTATTGTCTTCTAGCTTCATAGATTAGAATGTTAAGCCTTGAGTAGCACATACATTATTATCTTCATTTCGCTCATATCTTAGAGCTAGGATTATCATAGAAGCCATTAGAAACTTTCCCGAAGCTTATCGCTTCTTCCCTCGGCTTCTAGTGCATCTTAGTTGGTTCATGTAGGAGTACCAACCGACTAGATGACGATCTAGTCGGTCGGCAACTCTTCATGAACCGACTAGATGTCCTTGCTCATTTTAGCTCATTCCCTGTTGATCAATTAGTCGGTCAAAGAAGGTTCACCGACCGACTAGATGACTATCTAGTCGGTTAGGAATCCTTCTCAGACCGACTAATTATCATTGCCTGATTTCTGCCTGAGTTACTGTTTACAGTTAGTCGGTCCAAGAACATTCATCGACCGACTAGTTGTGAAACTAGTCGGTTGGAATTTGTTCGTTGACCGACTAGTGTAACTTGTATTCAGCTACTTGCATTTCACTCTTAGTCGGTCAAAGAACACTCACCGACCGACTAGTTGGCAAACTAGTCGGTTGGCAAGTCTTCTTAGACCGACTAGTTCATATTGCCTGGAAATCACTTTATTGGCTGTTCACCTGTTAGTCGGTTCACGTTGAATCATCGACCGACTAGTTGATGAACTAGTCGGTCAGTGATCCTTCTTTGACCGACTAGTCTGCTTCAGAATATGACCGTTGGGAATCTTTTGAGCACGATTTTTCTTGCCTCTATAAATACAAACCTGATTCGTTTGAGGCAAGGTTAGAGGTCCATTATCAAAGTTATTTCAGACCTAAGAGAAGAGTTTTCTCAAGCTATTTCTAAGCTCTCTCTCCTCACCAAGAATCTCTCCTTCACTCTTTGAGCAAAATTCCTTAAGAGAGATTCTCTCCATTGTGAGCCATTCAAGCCAAGGGCTTTGAATCCAAGTCACCAACTCCACCCTAGGCTTCCATTGCTGATCACCTTCTTGGAGCTAGGGTTTGGTGACATCTTCTTCCTCAAAATCCCTCTTTGCCCTAATTTGGTAAGTATACTCAAGGCATAGGATTTTCTGGTAAGTGTTTCTTTATTTCATCTAATTTGATATTTGAATTGTTCTCTCGGGTGTGAGAGAAGGGTGTGATCCCGGTTTGTGGGGGTCACATGTCATTTGTATGATTTGGTCTTGTGAAGGTTTTTCACAAGAATTTCATAGTGCAAAATCTTGGGTTAGTGGTTTCTAACTCAAGTATCCGGAGGGGATCCGGGTGGTTGGGACGTAGGATCACCAGGAACAAGTCAGGGAGACATGGGTGGATCCGAACCCGTTACATGCTTTGTTTGCGTTTGATAATTCTTGTTGATTGGTGTTTGTAGTCTAATTCCGCATTGTTGTTTGTGTGTTTGCACAATAATTAGGAATAACTCTCTTGATTATTTTAAAGTACTATTCACCCCCCTCTAGTACATGTGCAGTAGCTTCACAGGGCACAACAGACGGGACACGACAAGACACGTGTGACTCGAAGGGTTCACGCCTTACGGTTTGAGGGGGATCAGACCCTCTCCCAGTGCGCACGCTCAACCCTACCCCAACCCAAGTGCTCAAGACAAGACAAGTCCGTACAAGAGATCACTCGGAGAGTGCCCTATTGCCCGCAGGCTGTGTATCCGTACAAGGGATCACTCAGAGAGTGCCCTATTGCCCGCAAGCTGTGTATCAGTACAAGGGATCACTCAGAGAGTGCCCTATTGCCCGCAGGCTGTGTATCAGTACAAGGGATCACTCAGAGAGTGCCCTATTGCCCGCAGGCTGTGTATCAGTACAAGGGATCACTCAGAGAGTGCCCTATTGCCCGCAGGCTGTGCAAAACAAGACACGACGTGACACGACAGGGATAGTTCTTCTAGGGGATCCACACGCACGCACACACAAGATAACCATACGGTGTCAAAAGTTGTTGTTGTTACGCTTAGACTTCGTCGTCAAGTCTAAGTCGTCAGGGCGTCCCGGACGCTATCATTTCACGTCCGATTCTATTTGTTCACAGTCTAATAGTTCTAGCAGTTTAAGACCAAGGCACCGCCAAAAGCGCAAGTGAGTACACTTGCCTGAGGTGGCGAGTGTGTCGTCCGTCTGGGGCGTCTCGTCCAGGCGTCTCGTCTGCGGTAGTCCGTCTGAAACAGTGTCACAGCGACGGTGTCAGGTCGTGATTTTCATCAAGTCCTATTAGGGTTTGTTTCTAGGTTATCGGGGCTATCCTATTTGTCAACGTCACATTTTGGTGTTTCGTTCAGCCTAAATCGACCACTACCCTATATGCACAGAAAAGTTGTCCGACGGTCGATTTCTACAATGACATTGTTTTACTGGTGCGGAAAAGTAAATTTAGTTATCGTTGACAAATTTTAAATTAGGTTTTACGTTTTGCTACGTGTGGGTTCTTACTAGGCGTTAGGGGACTAACCTTTACGACATTTGAATGTAGATCGGACGTCGGGTCTGGAACGGTGGCGGTGCTTGGTGTCCAAGTAATGGTAGTGGAGGCGCGACATATCTGCGTCATGGATTTAACATTAAGTCAAGGAAAAGTAAAATTCGCCTATAAAACAATGTCCATCTAGTATGTAATATTGGACCTATAATCTAACTTATGGTTACTTACCTTATAACACATTTTAATATATGAACCACTATAACAACATCATATTAATACACGGTTCATATATTATTCTTAAAGACTACCATTTAACATTACTTCCTCCAATAGGGTACTGTTCAAGCCTAAAGTCACTGTTCACTCATTTGTACACATTTCACTAACACAATTGAAGTAGCCCATCCCTTATTATTATGCTTTCGTACTGGCATCAAAAGCCATATCTTGGTAATTTAACGTACGCATGGGCTTGTATGAAACTTATTAGCATCATGAACCTATACTTACTGTTTACCCTAAATTCACACTATACTGCTACAAAAAAAATGCACTGCGACTAACCGTTCTTAAGGGCTTGCGTTCTTCGTCGCAGGGTGCATGAGGGGCGCGGTTGATCGGCGCGAACGGCGGTGCAGCAGGCGGCTCCGACTGTGCGGCGCGCTATCGGAAAGGGACGGAGGTTGCCCGCGAGTTGTGCGAAGGGATGAAGTTGAGGCTGGTGAGTGGCGGGCTTTGGGTTCTGCAAGCAAAGATTGGGGAGGCTTGGGCCGTAGACGGCGCCGGAGTGGCGCGCTGTGAACGAACAAGGCGAAGCGACGACTGAGATGGATCTCGGGCAGTTGAAGTAGGCCGGAGAAAGGAGCAGTGGACTAGGTGCAGCCGTCTGAACGGGAGGAATGGCAGCAGCAAGGCTGTCGGGTAGCGTTTGGGGCGGTGTGCGGTGGTCGCTCGTCGGGGAAGAGAACGGTGGCGTGCGGCAGTCGTGTGGCTGTCTGAGGGGAGTGGTGCATGGGAACGTGGGGCAAACGAAGCTGACGCCGGAGCAGGGCACTGTGGTGGCGGGTTGATGGTTAGTGAGGTCGGAGCGCCGGTGACGCGGGGCTGCTGGTCGGAGAAGGGGGTTGGTCGACGAGAGATACTCTTAGATTTATAAAAATATTGGTGGCGGCGGTTGCTTCGTTTTTGCCCTAGGGTTGCCCGTTAGATACTTTATAATAGGAAGGGAGAGGGAGTTACGTGGGGAGAGAGGGATCACGTGGGGGGAGGAGGTTGGATTTGCTAGTTGTGTAATTATTTAGAGATTTTGTTTTAAAAAAGTTAATGTTGTGAATGGAAATAACCTGAGTCGGTTAGGATTGCGGGTATCTTTGAGATACAACCATATCAATGTATTCTATCTTTGTACTCTCCTACCATGCCTATAAATAACGGGCTGGGGGTTCCTCCCCCAATAGTTGATTCATACCACGTTATCAGCACGACACTAAAAATTTTCTTTTCCACAAAAATTTTCGTTCCGTTCGTTGCGAAGGCGAAGGCGAAGGCGAGACGGGAGATCCACGAGCGCGGTGCAAGGCTTCCTCCATCAAGGGTCGTCATCCGCGTAGGGCTTCGAGCAACCGTCGCTATATCCGGAGGACGGATATAGATGTAAAAAAAATACTAAAAACGATATTTTTAATCATACGTATGATTGCCCCTCCCCTAGATCTCGCAAGATCGGTATGGGGATCGATTGTCGCCTTGAAAACGACGGATTTTTCATCCCAAAAATAAATTTTTTTAGGGTTTTTGGATTTTTTTAACCCAAACCCTAAATCAACCCCGCCGGTGGCCTCGCCGCCACCCCCCCCTCGCCGCCACGCCGTCCCCCCCACAGAGGGGGGGGGGGGGGCAGCCGCCGCACCCCCCCTGCAGGGGGGCGGCGGCAGCCACCTCTGTCGCCGCCCTCCCCTGCAGGGGGCGGCGGCCCCCAAGGCCGCCCCCCTCTGCAGGAGGGGGGCGGCCCCCGCCGCCCCCCCGCAGAGGGGGGCGGCGGCCCCGAGCCCGCCGCTCCCCCCCGCAGAGGGGGGCGGCGGCCCACCTGCGGCCGCGCCCCCCTGCCGGGGGCGGCGGCGGCGCCGCCGCTAGGATAAACCCTAGCAGCCCATGCTGCTAGGGTTCAAACCCTAGCAGCCCAAAAAAAGTCTGTGGGCCTGAAGCCCACAGACCTGCTGTGGGCCTCAGGCCCACAGTCAGATTAAAAAAAAACAGAAAAGTCTGTGGGCCTGAAGCCCACAGACCTGCTGCGGGCCTCAGGCCCACAGTCAGATTTCAAAAAAAAAAGGCATATGGGCCTGAAGCCCATAGACTGCCTGCGGGCTTCAGGCCCGCATGATGGTTTTTTTGAAAAAAAAAATGGGGAGGCAAAGGCTATGATCAAGCCTCAAAAGGCAACTTGCTAGCCTAAAAATTAATTTAAAAAGGGGACTCAAAGGCAAAATATTCGTGAAAAATCACGGTAAATTACGGGACAAATATTGGGCAGACAAGGACGTTTTGGGGATTTTTGGGGGGCTTTTGGGATGATGAGGGAAACTTTTTCCTCTGACAAAGAAAATGTTAATTTTGGGCTCTTAATCAATTTAATTGATTAAACCCATTCAAATTACAACCTTTGCATTGTAATGATTTTTTCTGTAAAAATCATATCTACATGCTTTGCATCTCTGGTATATTCTGTTGGATATTATATGCGTGGTTGTGCATTGTATTTAAAACTTAATAATTAGGAAGATCCCGCGACCGCTCTGCCGTTAGTAACCTAACCTAACGGTGTATGACGTTGCCCAGTGGTCCAATAATTATTAAGTGATTAAATTGTTTATCCATCTCTGCGAATATTTGATGCATGTGATGAAAATGTCTGATGAAAATGTTGATGAGCACAATATTTCTGCATGAATGGCTAAATGTGGTTTTTGGATCGGCCGTTTAGTCCCACAGTTCATTTCCCGCACTTTTCTTTTATTTTTGAGAGAAATTGTAGTGAGGAATTTATGTAAATGTCAAAGAAAGAAGACCAACTTCCATGGAGACGGAGGCCACGCTTGAAGATGGAGATATCATATGGGACCCACGGGGTTTCCAAAGTTGTATTTTCTTTTTCGTTAAGCTGCAAATTTGTATAATTTGGACTGTGGACTTTTTTGGACTCTTTCTTGTGGGACTGGCCGATCCACACATTTAGCTTTTCGTTAAATATTGCCTCCGCATGAAAATGTTTTCTCTGATTAATTATTAATTCATGCATGTTTGTGCTCTGCTAGATAAATGGCTAATACTGCAAGCGTTAATTTCGAAGTACTGGAAGCATCAGGTAGAAACTATCTAAGCTGGTAGCTAGATGTAAAGTTTCACCTGCGGGCAAAGTCCCTCATCGCTGCTGTGACTGAAAAAGAAAATGTTAGCGATATAGAGAAGGCACAAGCCATCATATATATTCACCGCCATGTGGACAAGACCTTTAAGGCTGTGTACTTTACGGTCGAAGATCCACTTGAGCTATGGACTGCCCTTGAGGACAGGTATAAACATCAGAAAGATGTTATACTCCCAAGGGCACGATATGAGTGGGAGAACCTGAGACTACATGACTTTAAGTCCATTACTGAGTACAACTCAGCACTTTTTAGCATCACCTCACGCCTGAAGTTGTGTGGTGAAAAAGTCTCAGAAGATCGCACACTGGAATAGACGTATACGTCCTTCCATGAAAAAGATGCGATACTCATGCAGCAATACCGTGAACGCAAGTTCACCAAGTATTCTGAGCTGCTGTCATGTTTACTCATAACCGAGCAAAACAGAGAGCTTCTCCTCGCCACTCACAATATGCGCCCTCCTGGCACTACCCCTCTACCAGAAGCTCACCATTCCTCTTCCTTCAAAAAAAAGAAGAGGGATAACAAAAGAAAAAAAGACCACAGAAGGGGGGTCAACAGAAAAAAGCCAAGGGCCATGAACAACAGCAGCGAAATAATGAAAGTAAGCGGAAGTTCACGAGGCACAGAAATAACAAAAATAGAAATGATATACCCCCACCCAAGAGGGAATGGGAAGACCAGTGCCAAAATTGTGGCATGAAAGGCCACTGGTCCAGAGTGTGCCGAACTCCGCATCATCTCCAGGATTTGTATAAAGAGAACAAGAAAAATAAAGCTGAAACAAACCTGATGACATCTGATGCTCCAGTTAAGTTTTTCAGCTGACGACTTCGAAAATAATGACATGCTTGACTAGCCTTTACTTTTATCCTAGCAAATTGTTTAGAACATCTCACGTTATGAGAGCTTTTATATTACGCAATCTGTTTTGATTGAAAAATTTTAGTTGACAATAAATGAATATGTCTATCTGAATATGCATGCGCCTTTATGTTTCATCTTTTGAAACTGCTCTCATAAATAATTAGTAGACAATAAACACGTACGATCTCTTTCAATACAAAGCCCAATATCAGGGCTATATTGAAGATCCAGGGAATGCAACACTGTTGCCCCCAAACGACACAAAAATAAAGGATGCACTAATCCCTCCGAATTCCAAAAGAAACTTTCTAAGTTTCAAGGACATCCGTTTCAATGGATTCCACTTGGAAACAGCAAATGTAAATGAAAAAAAAAAATTACCGTATGCAACGTCTCAAGAAAAAGGAGTAAAATCCACACTTGAACGTTTTGAGAGCCTTATAGGCCTCCATCATACGAAGATTCGGAGAAAGGAAGCAGAATTAAACGGAGCACCTGAAGTGCCCGACATCAGCCGAGTTTTTACTCCGGCATAATGGACTTGGCCACCCTGGATTTGTGATGATGCATCGCATCTTATCCTATGGGTTTGACTTGAAGAGCCAGAAGATTCTTCAGAAGGGAAAAAATCCCTCGCATCCCTTACTATAAGGGAAAATTAATTGCAAGGCCATCTCCACGATAAGTTGAAAAAGAATCTCCACGCTTCCTCAAAAAAGAATACAAGGAGATAGATGTGGATAAAATCCACCACCCCTAGTAGGCTATTTCAGTACTTCACTGTACTGATAAATGCATCCTCAGAATATTCGTACGTGTGTCTACTACAGACCCGCAACTTAGCTTTTCCAAAGCTATTGGCACAAAAATAAAAATGTTGCGGGCACATTTCCCAGACAATAAAATGTTGTAAATAAGTCTGGTTAATGTTGGGAAATATACCTCCCAGTCTTTTCAAGAGTACTTCCAATCAACGGGAATTGAAAATGAACATACAAGTGCCGCATGTTCATACCCAAAATGGGTCGGCAGAGTCACTGAAAAGTAGACTCCAATGGACTGAACGTCCATTAAATCCCGATTGCCTATGGATGCATGGGGACATGCAAACTCTGCATGCTGCATCGTAAATGAAAATAAGACCCTCTGGAGGTCAGAGTCTCCAATGCAACTTGCATATGGAATGCCACCGAACATTTCTCATCTGAGAATCTTCGGTCGCGCAGTCTTAAATCCCCATTGCACCACCAAAGAGGACCAAAACGGTACTCAACGCCGCCTAGGTATCCATGCAGGGTTTGACTCACCCTCACTTATAAGATATCTAGAACCCCAAACGGGGGACGCTTTTAAGGCACATCTTGAAGACTGTGATTTCGATGAGACGAGTTTCCCAAAAATAGGCCCAGATACTAGAAAATCTGGCGCGAAGAAAATTATAACGTGGGATACAAAAAGTTTGACCCACTATGATCCGGTAACAATACAAGGTGTAGATGAGATCCTGAAGATCCTCCACATACAGAACACTGTTTACCAATCACCGGAATCATTTATTGACAACCAGAAGATTGTCAGATCACACATCCCTGCTGCAAAAACTCCAGCTAGGATTGACATCCCCGAGAATGGATGCAATCCACCAGCAGCAGGAGTGGCTGATCCTCAACAGAAAAGAGGCAGACCACTAGGCTCCTAGGACAAGAAACTCATGGAGACCTTAAGACAATACTACCACAGGACAATGAGCTCCTGTCCACACCATCACCCTTCCCGGAATCCACTGCAGAGGAATTGCCGGGAAAAAGTGAAATTAAGTAAATGTTGTACGTACTGGGGAGGTGTTGGACAGATAGAAAATAAATTGTCGACAATGTATTCACGTATCATATTGCCATATACATCGCAATGGCGATGATGTTTATAAATAATCGTTCCACACTCCGTTGCTAGAAGGCAAACGTAGAGATTGGCCAAACGTGGAACGTGGCAATAAAAGATGAGCTGGACTCACTTATGAAACGTGAAATGTTCGGACCTGAAGTCCAGACACCAAAAGGTGTCAAACCTGTGGATAAAACAAAGTATTGCAAACATAAGAAAAATAAATACAAAATCGTATGCTATACGGTACAACCTATAGCCCAAGGAAAATTTCGCTGAAACTAGGGATCGAACAAATTCAAATGAGCATGTCTCATAAATGATGCATCAGTCTCCCTAAGTTATCAAAAGCGAATACCTTACGATTTGGCGAAGGAAAATTTTGGATATGCTGTTATTGGATGTTGTGACGGCATACCTTCGTGGATATCTTGTAAAGATAATTTCCACATTTCCTTAAAATGCCTGAATAGACTTCGGGACGTCTATTCAAGAAAAACAATAAGTATAAAAAATAAATGTACAACTAAGAGAATCACTTGACAAGTCAATGATTCCTACTGAAGGTTGTCTTTGCATCTGTGCAAAGAACAGGATTAGAGATCTTAGTTGTAGACAACTAACATCTCATCGGATCTCCTGAAGAGAAAACCGAAATAAATGTACAAGCCTGACTTTTAAACATGAAATAAAAAGACCTAGGCAAATATAAAGTCATGGCTCATAGAATCCTGTTATAAACGCCCAGAAGTGCGTTGGAGAAATTAAAAGGGCCATTGTCATCCAAAGTACACCTACGGTGGTATACTCAATGGATGTACAAAAAAGAACCCTTCCGATCGCTGGAAGAGGGGGAGGATATAACTGGTCCCAAAGTCCCTTACCTAAGTGCAATCAGGCACTCCTGGCTAACTACATGCGTCCCGATACAGCAATTGCAGTAAACTCATTAGCCAGAGATAGTTGGCACCTAAAAAGGGCCATTAGACCGGAGTTAAGCCTTCTGCGCTTCCTCCAAGGGTCAAAAGATTCGGGCTTACAAAATGAAGTATCATCTTCCAATGTTCATGCAAATGCATTTTTCAGGTCCAGTCCCTATGCTGAGAAATCACAGAACGGGTACCCACAGTGGGATGGCCATCCCCTACAGATCTGCAAAGCAATTTATGAAGGCGACATCTTCCTATCATTCCGAGATCTTCACCACACCAATGGTGTACTTGAGGGCGCTTGCTGGTACATCACATCCCAATGACGATTGGGATAGAAGCTGGTATTGTGGAGCTAACCACATAGTCTGAAGACATCATCAGAGGCGACGATACTTAGCACACCTCTCCAGAGTTTCTGGATTCAGCAGCTACTTAATTGCAATAGCTTTGTAATCTGTGTATATTTTCGGAATGTTGTAAATAGGAGTGATGAGATAAGCCTAAGAGATCTGAAAGCCTAAGAACTTTTACAGATCAGGGGGAGTTGAGGGAATTTGTACTCTTTTCCCTTAGCTATGGTTTTTCCCACTGGGTTTTCCATAGCCAAAGGTTTTAACGCGGCAAATCACATCAACTCTGGATCCTGAAGTATCCACCCCTCTGTGACGCTCAGAATCCAGAAGTATTCATGAGCAGAGTCACTTGCACAGATCAGGGGGAGTTAAAGAGCGTTTGTACTCTTTTTCCTTAACTATGGTTTCTCCCACTGGGTTTTCCATAGCTAAAGGTTTTAACGAGGCAAACCTCACCAACTCAGGATCCCGAAGTATCCACCCCATGTGAGAATCTCATTACGCTCAGAATCCTGAAGTACTCTTGAGCAGAGTCCACACCTATGGCTGGATAAGGGGGAGTGTTGTGAATGGAAATAACCGGGGTCGGTTAGGATTGCGGGTATCTTTGAGATACACCCATATCAATGTATTTTATCTTTGTACTCTCCTACCATGCCTATAAATAAAGGGCTGGGGGTTCCTCCCCCAGTAGTTGATTCATAACAGTTAAAGATTTGTTTCCTTTCATTTTTTAATGTGGGAAAACTTACAGTACAGTTGATTTAATAGGAATTTGTTTAAGGTTGGTTTTTTAAAAACAAAGTTAATATATATAACACTGTTTCTAAAAGGAACGTTTCAGAATCCTTTAAGTCTCGAAAGTATATAAAAAAATATTTTATACTTTGTAATGAGATAAGCAGATTGGTCCGTTGACGTCCAAAAATTACAAGGAAAATATCAGGGTGATCGCGCCTCCGAGAGGGTCAAGGATACGTGGTTCGGTCGCACGTCTGAACTACGGAGAATGATAATAGAAATCAACTACGGAAACACGCACACGAAACAAAGATTCTTGCTAAAATACATACGGTCGGAAGGTGACCGCTGTTGAGTATTGATTCCCTGGATTTGGTTTTGATGATGAACAAACATAAATATCGTGAACTAACTCTTTGTGAGCGCAGTTATGGAGATCGTCGCCAAATTTCTATGAACTTCTAAAGCAACGTCTCGAGACTTCTCAAAGCGCGTGATCGTATGCTTGAAGCTTCGTTGAAGCTCAAGGACCATTATTGAAGTCAAGAGATTCGAATCAAAGCGATTGAAGACGGTTCGTCAAGTTTTATTTATAGTCTTCTAGCTTCGTTTCGTAGATTGTTAAGACTTGAGTAGGTCTTACGTTTTAATCTTCATAACGCTCCTATCTTAGAGTTAGGATCTTATTAAAAGCCCATAGAAACTTTCCCGAAGATTCGCGCTTCATTTCACGGCTTTTTGTGCATGTTAGTTGGTTCAAGAAGAAGAACCAACCGACTAGATGGCAATCTAGTCGGTCGGCAATGCTTCTTGAACCGACTAGAATGCCTTGACTAATTTCAGCTCATTCACTGTTTACAGTTAGTCGGTCCAAGAAGGTTCACCGACCGACTAGTTGTGAAACTAGTCGGTTAGGAATCCTTCTTAGACCGACTAGTTCTGTGTTCAGTTTTTCAGCCTGAGCTACTGTTTATCATTAGTCGGTCTAAGAACGATTGTCGACCGACTAGTTAAGAAACTAGTCGATTGGAATTTGTTCTCAGACCGACTAGTTCAACTTGATTTCAGCCTATACTATTTTGACTCTTAGTCGGTCAAAGAACACTCACCGACCGACTAGTTGTGAAACTAGTCGGTTGGCAAGTCTTCTTGGACCGACTAGTTCTCTATCTTCTGAACTTCACTTTTTGGCTGTTCTTCAGTTAGTCGGTTCATGTTGTATCACCGACCGACTAGTTGATGAACTAGTCGGTCAGCGATCCTTTTTTGACCGACTAGTCTGCTTCAGAATAGAGCCGTTGGAGCATTAAATGCCACGAAATTTGCTCTCTCTTTCCTCTATCCTATATATACTTGAAGGGCTGCTTTCATAGCATTAAAGGCTGATATTTATTGAAGTTTAGAGATCAAAGAGAAGCAATTAATTCTCATTCAAAGCTCATTCATTTCATTCAAGAATCTCTCCCTCACTCTTATTTCAAAAGAGAGATTCATTGATTGTGAGCCTTCCTAGCCAAGAGCTTGATTCTAGGTCACCAACATCCTCCTAGGCTTCCATAGCTGATCTACATCTTGGAGCTAGGATTTGGTGCCATTCATCTTCCCCAAAATCCTTCTTGCCCTAAATCGTAAGTTTTACTCAAGGCATAGGGTTTTGTGGTAAGCATTTCATATTTTATTATATTTGACATTGCAAGTGTTTTTCTCTCGGTTGTGAGAGATTGGTTGTGATCCCAGTTTGTGGGAGTCACATTTTCATTTGTGTATGATTTGATCTTGTAAAGGTTTTCTACAAGTACTTCATAGTGCAAATTTGAGTTAGAGGATTCTAACTCAAGTATCCGGAGGGGATTCGGGTGTTTGGGACGTAGGATCACCGGGAACAAGTCGGGGAGACTTGGGTGGATCCGAACCCGTTAATTCGTCTGTTTGCGATTGCATTTCTTTGTTGTCACTATTTACATTTCCGCATTGTTGGTTGAGTTTGCAAGATAATTAGGAATTATCTTCTTAATTATTTTAAAGTACTATTCACCCCCCTCTAGTACTTGTGCAGTAGCTACGTAGGGCATTACATTTGGTATCAAAGCCAAGTACCTAGCTATGTCTTCCAACGACAACAAGACCGTACGTCCACCTTCAGATTACAGCACCTTCAGGAACCGTGAAGGAGCTTCTTCGGTGATGGAAGGACACTCCTCGACTAGGCCTCCTTTCTTCAACGGTACCAACTACGGGTACTGGAAATGCCGGATGGAAACTTTCCTCCGGAGTGCTTCATTGTGGAGAGCCACGTTGACAGAGTACGTCGAGCCCGACGAAGAAGATTTCGCGAAGTGGACTACCGCGGTGGTCGCCGCGGAGGTAAGCAATGCCAAGGCAATGAATGCCTTGCAATGATCTTTGGAGCCCGAGGACTTCAACAAGATATGCACATGTAAGAGTGCATATCAAATCTGGAACTCCCTCCTCATCTTGCATGAAGGAACGAGTAGGGTAAGAGACTCCAAACTCGTTGTTGTAAATAAAGATTTCGAATTATTTCATATGCAACAGGGTGAGAAGATGAAGGAGTATTATGCTCGCTTCGTCGACATCACCAACGAGTTGGAGGCTCTTGGTAAAACCTACACCCAAAAGGAGAAAGTCTCAAAGATCATTGACAGACTTCCTTCGTGTTGGGAAAAACGTACCTTCGCCATCGAGGAAGGTAATGATATGAGTAAGTATACTGTTATCCAACTAATGGGTACCTTGATGTCTTATGAGGTACGCAAGGATAGCAAACTAAAGTTGCAGGACAAGATGAAGTCCTACTTGAAGCAAGACGAGCCAAAGAAAAAGGTGATTGCGTTCAAGGCCGCTCCATCCACATCAACATCTACCGATGATGAAGAATCGGAAGAAGAGTTGGACTTGGAATCCATTGCCCTCATGGCAAAGAAGTTCAACCGGTTCTTCCAGAAAGGTAATTTCAAGAACAAATCAAAATTTTGTTCTTCTAACGCCTCCCCTCCTTTGTGCTTTAAATACAACAAGCCAGGACACATGAAAGCGGATTGTCCTCAAAACAAGCAAAAGGAGAAGTGGAAGGCGCCAAAGTTCGACAAGTCAAAGAAGTAAAAGAAAGGGTACAAGAAAGGGCTTGTCGGGACATTCACCGACTCCGACGAGGACTCGTCAAGTGGAGAGTCGGATGATGAACAAGTGGAGCAAGCACACATGTGCTTCATGGCTAGAGAGGAACATGATCAAGGATCTTCCTCCGATGATAGCGAGGATGAAGGCGATGAGGTAACTATGGACGACCTTAGATTAGTTAACGAGCAAATTTGGTCTAAGTATTCTAAATTAGTAAATAGATATACTAAGACTAAAGATGAGTTAGTTAGTCTCCAAACCTCGCCTAAACCTATCGTCATCAACAACGACACCGTTGTTGAAGACTTGAGAAATGAGATTGTAAATCTCAAATCTCAACTTGAGCATGTTCATATTGGGGAATCAGATGAACATGAGATAGCGGATTTGATTTCTCGAAACTCAACTTTGAGTATTGAGAATGAGAATCTCAAATCTCGTGTTTATGTGCTCACATCGCAAGTGTCCACTTTGGATGCTTCTATGCGTTCTCTCACCGAGAAATATGAGTGCACATTAGGCCGAATTAATAAATTCAATAAAGGTAAGGATCATTTGGATAAAATCCTAAATGACTTACTTCCGGCCAATCACCACATTGGCTTGGGGTATAAGATGTGAAATTCATCCAAAGCGGCCACTACCTTTATTAGGCCAACTTCCGATGCCTCAACGAGTGGGAGCAAACACTCTATTGGTAGTTCATCTACCAATCGTGCTTCTACTTCGCACACACCCTCGTTTGGAAAGAAACCCACTTTGGGTGGACCTCCAAAGAAGGGTCATGCTTATATGTACACCAATACCATGCCACGTAGGAACACACATCCTACTCCACATGTTCACACATATGATGATTTTTATGCACCACATCCACGGGCATGTGCACACCATGTGAGACACACTCACGTACGTGTTCCTCCACATGCATATGTTCACGCACATCATCATATGAACAATTATCATCATGCACCATTTCATCATGTGCCATATGCCTATCCACGACATGCATCACATAGAAATCAACAACGCATGCATGCTCCCAATAGGAATAGAGCTCCCAAAATCTTCACTATTTGGAGCCTGAAGGACACAAATATGCATGAAAAACGAGTTTACATGAATTCTTATTTCATGAATGTAGTGCATAATGATGATTATGTGGGGAAGTCTAAGTCCAATTGTACTTGGCTTCCAAAGGTCTAATCTTTTAGGACCCAATGACCTTGGGTACCATGGAATGATATGTTTATCTTTAGGTACTCAAGAAAAAGAAACGGAGCAACAAATCCAAATTTAGCTCCAAGAATAATTGGATACTCGATAGCGGGTGTTCAAAACACATGACGGGTGATGCTCAATTGCTCTCCGGAGTGGTGCCCATTGCTAATGGGAACCGGGTAGTCTTTGGAGGCAACGAGAGCGGAACCATCATAGGTGTTGGTAAAGTAGGCAATCCTTCTAAACCACTAATAAGTGATGTTTACCTTGTTAAAGGATTAAACCACAATCTTATTTCAATAAGCCAACTTTGTGACAAAGGTTACAAAGTTAGCTTTGCGAAAGGAATGTGCCATATTTTGAGAAAACATAATGATGATTTGTTATTCTCTGGCACACGCCATAAGGATATATATATATATCCTAGATCTCCCAAAATCACATGAACAATGTCTCATTACCAACACGAGTGAACAACACTTATGGCATCGACGTTTTAGTCATGTGAACTTTGGAACACTTTTTAAGCTTTCCAAGTTAAATTCTATTAGAGGCTTTCCTAAGCTTGTCTTTCAAAAGAAAATCTTTTGTGACTCGTGTCAACGAGGCAAGCTTCCTAAATCGTCTTTTAAACCTAAGAAAAGCATTTCATCTAAGCGGCCTCTAGAGCTTTTACATCTAGATCTTTTTGGGCCAACTAGAGTTGCTTCATTAGGAAATGCACGATATGGACTTGTCATCGTTGATGACTTTTCTAGATTTACTTGGGTATTTTCCTTAAGTAATAAAAATGATGCTTTTGAAAACTTCACAATATTTGTTAAGAAAATACAAAATCTCATTGGAACCACCATTGTCACTATTCGTAGCGATCATGGAGGAGAATTTGAGAATGAGTCTTTCTCAAACTTTTATGATGAAGTTGGTATTACTCACACCTTTTCCTTCCCTCGCGCACCTCCTCAAAATGGTGTTGTTGAGAGAAAGAATAGGACGTTAGTGGAATGTGCTCGCACTATGCTTGATGATAGCCAACTTGGCCATCAATTTTGGGCGGAAGAGGTACATACCGCTTGCTATGTGTTTAATAGAATACTTTTGAGGCCCGACACTAAACAAACTTGTTATGAATTGTTGTTTGGTAGATTGCCTCAAGTTAAACATTTTCGAGTTTTCGACGCAAAATGTTTTATCAAAAACACGTATGGTAGTTTGGACAAATTTGATCCAAGATCCGATGAGGGGATATTTGTTGGATATTCCTCCCGTAGCAAAGCCTACCGGATATACAACAAACGAACCTCAACGATCGAGGAATCACTTCATGTTTCATTTAATGAAGGTTTTGTCCCTACTAGAATTACTAATGATGATGACTCCATGGATGTCTTATGTGATTCTATTGGTAATTCTAATTCTATTGATTCTATTGATACTAACCCTACTAATGAATCTTTTGAGAATGTTCCTAGTGATCAAAGAATTCCCAAACGGCTTCATTCAGTTCGTGACCATCCCCATGAGCAAGTCATTGGCAACATCCTTGATAGTGTCAAGACGAGATCTCAAGTCAACTACTTCGCTCATTATGCCTTTGCCTCCTCGATAGAGCCAAAGAATATTAACGAAGCGTGCGAAGATAGTGCTTGGATCTTAGCCATGGAGGAGGAACTCATTCAATTCGAGAGGAATGAGGTTTGGGAGCTTGTTCCACTGCCTTCGAAGAACCACACCGTTATAGGAACGAAGTGGATTTTCAAGAACAAGACCGACGAGAACCAAATCGTCGTCCGGAACAAAGCTCGGTTAGTAGCTCAAGGCTATTGGCAAGAGGAAGGTATAGATTTCGAAGAATCCTTTGCTCCGGTAGCTAGATTAGCATCTATTAGGTTATTGTTATCTTTTGCATGCCATAAAGATTTAAACTCTTTCAAATGGATGTAAAAAGTGCGTTTTTAAATGGAGATGTTGTTGAGGAAGTTTATGTTTCTCAACCTCCGGGTTTTATAAATGAAAAATTTCCAAATCATGTTTTCAAACTTAAGAAAGCACTTTACGGTTTGAGACAAGCTCCTCGAGCTTGGTATGACCGTCTAAAGAACTTTCTTTTGGATTTAGGTTTTAAAATGGGAGAAGTTGATTCTACATTATTT
The DNA here is from genome assembly GCA_030789695.1 of Scilla litardierei. Classification (NCBI taxonomy): domain Eukaryota; kingdom Viridiplantae; phylum Streptophyta; class Magnoliopsida; order Asparagales; family Asparagaceae; genus Scilla; species Scilla litardierei. Next base: position 377,398,300 of record CM061142.1, read on the forward strand.
GTTAAGTATTCGAATAATGATATTATTTTAGTTCAAATTTACGTTGATGATATCATTTTCGGTGCTACTAACTTCACTCTTTGCGAAGAGTTTTCTAATGTTATGAAGGATCAATTTGAGATGAGCCACATGGGTGAGCTCAAATATTTCTTAGGTCTCCAAATTCGCCAAATGAACGATGCAATCTTTATCCACCAAACCAAGTAAACGGTGGAGTTGCTAAAGCGATTTGGAATGGAGAATGCTTCAGGCAAGAAGACTCCAATGAGCACTACTACACATCTTGATAAAGATATGGGCGGCAAAGAGGCAGACATTCGTCTATATCGAGGCATGATAGGTAGTTTATTATATCTTACCACAAGTCGGCCCGATATTATGTTTGCCGTACGTGTATGTGCTCGTTATCAGTCTCAACCTAAGGAATCTCACTTAGTAGCGGTAAAACGTATTTTCCGTTATTTAAGTTACACACTCGACTTTGGATTACTTTATCCAAAGTCTAGCACATATGAGTTAATCTCATATAGTGACGCAGATTATGCGGGATGCAAATCCGACAGGAAAAGTACTAGTGGCACTTGCCATTTTATAGGAAATTCTCTTGTCTCTTGGTTTTCCAAGAAGCAGAATTCCGTATCACTTTCAACCACCAAGGCGGAATATATTGCCGCCGGTGCTGCGTGTGCTCAGGTTATTTGGATGAGACACACTCTTAAAGACTTTGGTATAAACTGTGATACTTGCCCTATCATGGTGGACAATCAAAGTGCAATTTGTCTCTCTAAGAATCCGGTACACCATTCCCGTTCTAAACACATAGATGTTCGTCACCATTTCTTAGATGATCATGTTGCTAAAAAGGACATCATTTTAGTGTACGTTGAAACCCAGAAGCAAATCGTCGATATTTTCACGAAACCACTCAAGGAAGACTCCTTTGTGCGGTTACGTCGAGAATTGGGGATTATTGGTGAATCCGAGATTTAGGATTCATTTTGTTCAATAATCTTGCATGCTAATAAATTTCATTTATATATGCTCATGCTAGATTAATTGAGATATTCTGGATTTTTGGTTGAATTTTCGGAATTTATGCTCGATTTATTCATGAACGTCAAATTTAAGATTTTCGATGTTTAATGGGGTAGTATAATGATATATGAGAGTATTTCGATGTTTCGTCCAAGTGCGATTAGGAGAGAACTCAAAATTTCTAATTTTCAAATTTTTGGACTCTTTTAGTCGGTTCATGTTCATTGACCGACCGACTAGATTGCGTTCTAGTCGGTCAGTGAATGAACGTAGACTGACTAACTCAAGCCCTAATTTTGGCTTCAGTTACTGTTTGCACTTAGTCGGTTCAAGCTCATTGGCCGACCGACTAGATCGTCATCTAGTCGGTCAGCGCTTGAACTGTGACCGACTAAATGCATCGGGGACTGTTTGGTCTTTTCGCATTCCGGTCGACTTAATCAGCCCCGCACCGACTAGAATCTATTCTATTCGATGCGAAAAATCTCCCTCAGCCACTCCCGTAGCGACTTTACCTTCTGTGGACACTCCTGTTGACCTAGTGACCACCACCTCGTCTGCAGAGTCTGCCTCTGCTGCTGACCCTGCCTCTGCCTCCTGAGCTTGCTTGGAGGACTCTCCCGATGCACTTTGGATGATATATCTTGTAGTGAGAGTGTGGGGTAGGATAGTCTGGGTGGTTATGATTTTTGATGTATTTTGGTTGTTTTCATGATGTATTTTGATGTATACATGTTTTGATGATACACTTGTGATGTATGCTCATTTTGATGTCCGTCGTGACATTTGTTGTATGATGTGCCCCGATCTGAGGATCGTTTATATTATTTATGTTGTCAGATGTATCCATTTTGTTATATATATATACATCGATGTTGACTTTTACTTCAGTGTGCACATTATTTTGTTTGTCTCTGATGTTGACTTCGTCGCTCGACGAATTTCTTGATTTAATAGAAATTGATTCTATGAAAACATAGAATTGTTTTCCATGCACTTAATTCATCAAGAATGTTGATATTGGAGAGTATATTCCATAACTCAATTCGTGAAATTCATTTGAGTTTTGATGATCTTATTTTTCGATTATCGACTAAGGTCTCGTTGGCACGCTTTGATTTAATTCGTATTTTACTTTGGTGTCATTTGGACCGTGGTCGTATTCTACGGCTCCCGTGCTTTTATTTGAAGCCATTGTTGTTGTCGTTGTTCTCCTCCCACACTTTTTGCTAATGCCAAAGTGGGAGAGAATTAATAATGACGATGTGCTACATGATAATTCAAAGCAATTTTCCAAGAATCTAATTTGATATGTTAGATTCAGGGGGAGTTAAGATATAAAAATGGATTTCCAATCCGATATTTCAATAATTGAATTCTCATTTTATACTTTCTTCGTCTGCTTGATGCATATGATTATTACTTAATTTGGAATTAACGTGTCATCAATGCAGGGGGAGTAAGTAAATTTCATTTGAATCATTATTATTGATTATTATTTATGTTGGTTTGTCATCACCAAAAAGGGATGTAGGATCCTGCCAAAACAGAGTTAGGATCGATAAATAAAGTTGAGACTTACGCTTGCGTATGCGGCACGGTAGTCTCGGAACTTTGCCTTCGGATTCGCCACGACGGATCGAGTCTTCTCACGAACGGAGTAAGGCTACTAAATCCACAATCTAAATCTCTACTTTAGATTAAGAACTTGGATAGAGGGAGAGGAAGTATTTCGGCAGAGCTTCGCTAGAATGAAAATGCATGCAAGAATGCCATGCAAAAGTGTAAGGAAATGGCTAACCCTTGGGTCTTATTTATAGCCCCCAAGGTAGTTATTTTAGGGTAAATTGTTCCTTTGGAACAATTTAACTAAAGCGTACCATCATACATGGCACATTATAAGCTTCAGTTGTACCATATGCATGGTACAACATAAGCTTAAGATATTCCCCCTTTATTAGCCATATGTCACATGCACTTATGCATATATAATGCGACTTTCCCACTCATCCAGAGATCCTCTCCGCAAGGGAACAGATTCCCTTTGCACACGACTTCGTGTACGCGACGTTCGAGGTCCGTATTCCCTCGTACATCCCCCACAAGGGTGTACAAACGTCTTCCATATCCAACATCTCCCACTCACACTTGAGGGGATTGTAAGAGAACGTCTTTCTCTTAGTTCTTTCATCTATCATACCGAGAAATAGACCGTGCGACCGTCATGCGCGTAGAGTCTGTTGTTGTGCACTTGTTAGAGATACACAACGACCTCGAAGGTGCAAAGTTGAGTAGTTCAACGCATGCTTTACCCTAGATTATTTCTTCACATTTCTTATACTTTATATTCAATAATTGAATCCCATCTGGATTACAATTGGCTGGCCAGCTTTGAATCATTAAAGTCCAAATGTGAATATGAAATCAATCTTCCTCTTCTTGCGAACCTTCTGATCTTGACTTGATTCGCTTTTCTAACGTGCCCCGCCGAGCCGAATTATCATAGCCCATTAGCAACACGCTAAGATAGCAATCATCTCGTCAAATCTAAAGGAACCAATTGGAGTCCTTGAGGGTAAGAGTTAAGACCAGTATGGCCTTTGAGTCTCACATAATAGCAAACACTATTGCTACTAACTCAGTGGTCGAAATGCATACGTGGTATGAACACGTATTACAACATCACTCCTTTCCCAGGGAGAGTATGTCTTAATGATGTTGTACGGATGAAAAGATCAGACACCACAGTGCCTATCTTTTTGAGTCCCCTTACTACTCGTGAAAATATTCACGGACTCTCATCCTGCATAAGACAGATAGGATTTAAAAATCCTATGAGATCTCTTTCAAATATCCTTGTGATACAGATCTCAGATCTTTTGTAAGCATCCATATGATGCAGATCTTTCATTCGACTATCTTGTTTAAGTCACGACTCTAAATCATTTGTCTAATGATTTTGACTTTAAACTAGTCTCATCTTTATCTTATCCATCTGATAAGATAAGGCGGTTGCTCATGTGAGAGAGCCAACCTTAATCTGTCCGACATACACACAATAAAATAGCTGAGACTTAAACACAAATGTATAAAATCATTTGTAAGAAACTTGTATGCAATATATAAAAGAACTTCTTTCTTTTATTAAACCTTGATCTTCTATAGACATGGGAAATATTACAAGATACAGCTCAGCACCTACGCATTCCCATAGATGATAAGTGTTTGTAGAACACATCTCTGGGGATTGATCACTCCTTATTTTACACCTTTTTCCCGCATGTTTGCATGCCATTTAGATCGCCCAAATCATGTTTTTCACGATATATCGACGATATTGCGATGCTTTTCACGATTTGTTGTTTTTGTCGCATTTCAGGTGATTTGGCACGATTTGGAGTGATCTCGAGATGCGCTTACTCCGGACGGTCACCGACGACCTCCCCGAGGGGTATTTTGCTGTTGGAGAGGAGCGGAAGAAGAACGGACGTCGCAGGAGCGACGAGGAGGCCAAAACAAGCAATCTGGGCATTTTTAGTGTCCCACTCGGCCGAGTGAAGGAGTCACTCGGCCGACCAGTGAGACACTGCTCGGCCGACCAGAGCAGACACGATTTATATGTGCACTCGACCGAGCGACGGAGACCACATCGGCCGAGTGACGAGACCCCGTCCGCCCGAGTGGCGCCCAGACGAAGCCCTTCAAAAATCGCCAAGTTAATGTTTTTCGGCTGCCTGAGCTTCAAAAGACCCACTCGGCCGAGTGGATAATCCCGTCCGCCCGAGTACCATGAAGCCATCGGCCGAGTGACGACAACTCACTCGGCCGAGCCGCCCCCGAAGTGAAGAACCCTGAAGATCGATACTTACTGGAAAATTACAAGGTTTTCACTCGGCCGAGCAACTTTTGTCACTCGGCCGAGTGCGACGCGCTGCCTGTAGCGAAAATTGCGGAAAACAGGCTGCGCAGGGGTATTTTGGTCACAGTTTTTGGACGATTTTGGGGGCTATTTAACCCCTGTTTTTACCCTAGTTTTGGGAGCCTCTCTCTTAGATTTTTTTGCAGCTTTTTAGATTAGCTTTTTAGTTTTATTCTTGTGATTGAAGAGGAGACAAAATTGGATTTTTGTTGGATTAATTGAAGAACTCCATTGGTTTGCTTTTCTCTTCTCTAAAAATTCTATTTTTATTGCATATCTCAATATTGTGATGAATTCTATTGCTTATTTCATTGATTATTTTTGTGATCTTGCTATGAATTGTGAGTAGTCGCCACGTCTTGGGGCGTGGGGATGAACCCTATAAGCCCTATTTCATAATTGTGATGAATTGTTAGGAATTTTGCTAGAATTGCTACTAAGGATTAGATTGGGATCAATTTACTACGGATGGCTAGGAATTCACATCGATTGGGATTTGCAAGAGATTGGATCCCAATTCGATAGGAAACCCTAGAAATCCGAATTGGGTTGGAATCGAATTTCCGTAGTATCGGTTTGCAAGAGATTGGACCGACACTAGGGTTTCTGGTTCCAATTCCGTGCCAATACCCGTTTGCAAGAGATTGGACGGGTAGGAACTATCTCAATCTAGGTCGTGTACCGAGTTTGCAAGAGATTGGGCTCGGTGCGTGATTGAACGATGATGTTGATCCTAATGCTAGCTTCCCTAGGCTAGGGTTTGCAAAAGATTGGACCCGAGCCTAGGATAGCTATAGACCGGCAACAGCGCGAGAGCGTGAGCTTGGTTCTACATTCAGTTGCAACTAGTTCATCCAAAATCTTATTCTAGCAACTTTGATACCAATGAACCACTTTTATGAAGTACGGTGAGTAGCGGGAATTCCCCATTCCCTAGACGTTCTTTATTTGATTTGATATTTCCGTACTTTGTCTGACGATTGTGACAGGATCGCCAAAGGCAAATTTCTCTCTTCTTAAATAGCCAGGTTGATCGGAACAAGCACGGTCATTCGTCCTCCCTGTGTTCGATAACCCGCTCGCTGCTACACCGTGCACTTGCGGTAAAACTACAACCGTTCTTTTGGGTTACGTCCCGGAGCGATCAAGTTTTTGGCGCCGTTACCGGGGAGGCGATTGCGTTTGATCTTACCACCCTAGCTATTCCTTTATTATTATTATTATTATTATTTCCATTCCTTTATTTTTACCTAACCCTTCCACGGTACTAATCATTTCTTTGAAACTCTGTTTTCCCTGTGCATGTACACGAGATCTACGGCGGACCCTGAAGCTATATTATTTGATCCCGAGATCGAACGTACCGCGCGGAGACTTAGAGCGGAAAGGAGACAAAATCCGGAAGGGCGGTTTATGACCAACCCGGAAACTGCGGACCAATTAGCGGCAAGGATGGCGAGGATAATTTCTATTCGAGATAGGCTTCGGCCTAAGACCTCTTCTACGACCTCATCCATTGCCGTGCCGGAGTTGGCGGCCGACAAGAACTTCGAGCTAAAGACTGGACTAGTGGTTCTGATGCAGCAGGATCCATTCCATGGGAATGCCCATGAGAATCCTCACTACCACATCCAATTATTCTTTTCGAAGTGCGCCACATTTCAGATGCCGGGGGTCTCCATCGATGCCATCAGACTGCGTCTCTTCCCCTTCACGCTAAAGGACAAGGCACTCTATTGGTTGAGGACGCAGGCTGACGGAGTCTTCACCTCTTGGGACGAGTTGGCAAGTGCATTCATTGACAAGTTCTATCCGCCATCCAAGACGGTGAAGATCCGGAGCGCTCTCATGTCCTTCAAGCAAGGACCCCAAGAGACGCTCTATGAGGCTTGGGAGCGTTTTAAGGATTTGCAGCATCAATGCCCGCATCATAGCATTGAAGATTGGGAGCTAGTTCATAGCTTCTACAACGGTCTCCAACCGGGGACCAAACAAATTATTGATACCGCGGCGAATGGTGCTATCTTGTCAAAGACTCCCGAGGAAGCTACAGCCCTAATTGAGGAGATGGCCTCAAACAACCAACAATGGGGCGATGAGCGAGGACACTCTACGTCCTCCTTAAAGCCAACTAGTATCTATGAGGCGAAGGCCGTAGCGGAGCTTACAAGCAAGTTTGATTCTCTCCACAAGGTAGTGGAGAGACTGGAGAAGTTTATCACGGAGCCCCAAGGAACCCCTTCCACCTCCGCTCCAACGAACCAAATGTGTGATTGGCAAGACCAATCTCAAGCCATGTATGTGGGAGGAGAGCAAGGAGAAGGATCCTTGGAGCAAGTACAATATGTCGCGGGGAACCAAGGATATTGGGCCAATCCGGCCACAAGAAATCATCCCGGATTCTCTTACGCCAACAATGAAGGAGCTTTGAACCCGCCACAACAACCACCTCAACAAGCTCGACCACCACCACCCCAACAACAACACTATCCGCCGAGGGGGCCTCCACAACAAAATTTCCAACCGAAGCAACAAGTTCCACCATATAGGCCGCCCGGATACAATCAAGGGTGGAGGAATCAAAATCAAAACCCTCCACAAGCTCAACAACGATCCGACTTCGAAGCTAGAGTGGAGGCGTTTATGGTCGAGCAAAATAAGGGCAATGCTACCTTGAAGGCAGGCAAGACTCCCTTAATACCATTGTGGCTCAAATATCGGAGCAATTAGCGTTGCTCAATCGGAACACTCAACGATTGCCGGCGCAACTCGAGCAAAACCCACGGGGCAACACCGGCCACATCAATGCCGTAGTTGCCGTTACTACTAGAGGCGGGAAGGATACCTCCCCCACTATGATTCCTACCGAGGAGCCCGTGGAGGAAAGCTTGGAGCCAATTGAGCCGGTAGTTGAAGATGATAAGGAGAAAGAGCCACAAGAAAAGGAGAAATCTAGAGCGGAGCAATTGATTGAAGAAAGGCGCTTCATGCCACCGGTCCCATTTCCCCAAAGGCTTGCTAGAGCGAAAATGGAGAAAAGGCTAGCAAAGTTTCTCGAGTATCTTAGAGGAGTTAGCCTTAACATTCCCTTCCTCGACGCCATCGTGGAGATCCCCACATATGCTAAATTCTTAAAGGACTTGATTTCGGGGAGAAAGAGGAAGGAGAAGATTATGCTAGCCGAGGAGGGCTCTTGGTTCACCAAGAGAAAGAAGGAGCCGGCCAAATTTAAAGACCCGGGGAGTTTTCGGATTCCTTGCACCTTGGGCGGCGTTCCTCTTCAAAAGGCGTTGGTAGATCTAGGGGCTAGTGTGAGCCTCATGCCTCTCTCCATGTTCTTAAGGCTAAACACCGGGACGAATTTGAAACCTACCGACATGCGGATACAATTGGCCGATGGGCGAATAACAAGGCCGGTAGGGATAGCCGAAGACATCCCGCTACAAGTCCCGGGGGGAATATGCTTGCCATGTGACTTCATGATCATGGACGTTAAGGAGGAGGGAGATACTTCATTGATACTTGGACGCCCGTTCCTCGCCACCGCCGGAGTGATTGTCGACGTGCGCGAAGGTACCCTAACCTTAAATGTCGGCAACATCGAGGTGGAGCTTCACATTCCTAAGGCTATGAAACACATGCCTTACCACGAGGAACTTGACTACATGGACCTCCTTGATGAGGTGATTGAGGAGGCGATCCCCCACTCGATTGGCGCTCTTTTCGATGAGGATTTTGATGAAGGCCCGGATTTAGGCCAAGATGAGAAGATAGACGATTCCCCCGACCTCTCCGCTGAAAATGATGAAGGCGACGCTGATGTCGCAAGGATTCGAGAGCTCTGCAAGCTCTCGAAACAAACGTCTCCGAAGAAAGCTCCGCCGCTACGAAAATCGGCGTCACCGGTGAAGCCGTTGACCGGAGCAAACGCTAGCTTGGGGGAGCCTCCCCCCAACACTATTCGAGACGAGAGACCACCGCGGGAGAACACGCCACCGCAACTTTCGAATCCAAGCGTTCTCCCCGGAAAGTTTGATGGGTGCATCTCATATGCACCAAACATCCCGCATTAATTGAAAATCATAGGGGGTCGAGCTCACGACCTTAAACGAGCGCTTGTCGGGAGGCAACCCGACGGTCATTGCTTTATTTTTACTTTTTCCTTATTTTTGTTTTAGAAATTTTTAGTGTTTTGAGTCGTTCGCCCAAAAATTTTGTGATAACGGGTCCTATTTTTCTTGACAGGAGAGGAGATAGGTAAATCCATAATGAGGAGGATGAACGAGACGACGAGGAGCGCCCCAGGAAGACGCTCGATGCTTAGGAGTAAGATGAAATCGACTGGAGGAAGAAAGACGGAGTTTAGAGCCCAAACGAAGACAAACAGCAGAACACAAGGCTCACTCGGCCGAGTATACTAGTCACTCGGCCGAGTACACAAGTTCGTCCGGCCGGGCCGCTCACGAACGAGGGAACTCTGCTGTACCCAACTCTCTGTTTATTTTTCTGATTTCAGTATAACTGCTGCTCGGCCGAGTATATATTTTCACTCGGCCGAGTAAAACGGATGCGCTCCTAGGGTGAGTCTTGCCGAGTAGCTTGGGCCACTCGGCCGAATGGACTTACTCCACTCGGCCGAGTCTGGCAAAGCCACTCGGCCGAAGCGTAAGCGAGGAGGATATTTCCATTGATCCCACTTGGCCGAGTGACATAGTCACTCGGCCGAGTCGTAACTTTCATTATATAAGGGGGCCGAGGGGGCACGTTTTTCGAAACGCAAAAAATTCCTAAACCCGCGACCCCTCAGCTCCCTCGCCCGACCCTCGCTCGCTCGCGCCCTCACTCGCCCGGTCGACCACCGCCGCGCCGCCGCTCGGCCAGCCATCGCCGGCCGAGCATCCGCCGCGCCTCGCCCGAGTCGCCGCCGGCGGCCGTGTCTCCGGCCACCTCCGGTATCGCCTATTTCGCCTATTTTTTTCTCTTTTTGTGTGGTTTTCGAGGATCCATATATTAAACGAACCCCAAACCCTAATCAATTTCTATATCTATCTATTATACCCCAAATGCTCCATACATTTTGAATATTACTAGCTGATATCTCCATTTCATGCGCAGGTTGATTTTGGGAGCTTAGGGGAGCTCAGGGGAGCTTCTACGGACTGATTTGGGCTTCGCGGAGGCGCTGACTTCGCACGCTTCCATTATCTTGCACTCGCGGCGTGTCTGGGTACACTCTTTCCTTTCTTTTGCACACACCGCACTTTTTACACTTTTCGGCGCGCGCTCGGGGCCGATATGCCGCCCCGGACACGGCCGCGGTCGAAGAGAGCTTCCGCCAAGCGGAAGCGGTCGGATGACGCCGGCCCCTCCCACGAGTTGGAGGACTCTCCTCCACCTTCTCCCACACACCCCATCCACCCAGCACAGCCTGCAGGCCCCGCACACCCCGCACAGCCTGCAGCGCCCACACAGCCCGCACAGCCCGCACAGCCACTCCCCGCCGCTCCACAGCCACCACCACCGGCTCCACTGGTCGGGCCGCTCGGGATTACATTCCGAGACGACGCACACCGCGCCGTCTTCGAGCGTATCTCCCAGCGCTCGATCGTACCCTCCAGGTTTGCACACCTTGTCGACCTAGGACGCCTGGGGGTACTAGAGGGGATGCTCACGTTGTACGACAACGTGGGCTGGCGAGATTTCTTCCAGGTGTCGGCGGACACGTTCACCCGCCCGACACTTGAGATTCTTAGTTCGATCGCCCAGACCGACGAGGGATGCTCGTTTCGGTTCATGGACCGGGAGTGCCAGGTCACTCTAGATATGATGAGAGCGTTTTTCTCGTGGCCAGCTGTCCCCGGAGCCGATCGCGGTTACGGCCCCACCCACATCCCCCCACCTTCCTTCGACGCCGGTGCCTTCTGGGCCCGGATTACGGGTCTTCACGCTGCCTTTGACCCTATTAGGGCCAAGGCCTCGGCCATTGTCCATCCCTGCCTCCGTATTGCTCAGCGCCTTATGGCGACGACCTTTTTGGCCAGATATGAGCCGGGCACGATGTCTACACCGGAGCTCTACATGCTCTACGTGATGACACGTCCCAGAGCTCTATCTAGGGATGGTGATGAGCTGGTCCCCGCCGTCGTGATTGATGTCGCGGCTTGGTTTTTGGACCGCATCATTGTATCGGTGGGTGCTCGCTCACCGATATGCTGCGGCGGCCTGATCACCTTGCTTGCCATTATGACCGGCGAGGACTTCCCTGACGACTTGCGACGAGTATCGGGCCCCACTTCTTTGTCGATCGATGTTATGGCCCGGATGAAGATGCTTCGTCCGCACGGTGAGCGTCACTGGGTCTGGTTGCACGGCCCTTACGGTGCAGATTACATGATTCTTCCGAGCCCAGCTCGGACTCAGATTGCACCGGCCCACGTTGACTGGCTCCCTGTGATGGATGTTCTCATCCCCGCTGCTTACGTGCTCGAGGCCGAGGAGGCCGAGCAGGCCCACGCTGCCCACGCTGCCCCCGCAGACCCTGTCGCCCCTGCCGAGCCTGCCGCCCCTGTTGACCCTGTGGCCCCTCAGCCTACACCTGATGTTTCCACTGCTCCTGATACCTCTGTCCACACCTCTGTCGATGTCGGGAGTACCTTAGCTGAGCCCACCTCCACCACTCCCGCGGTTGTCACCACCACCACCGGCCCTCTGTCTGCTGAGCCTGTTTCCTTTGCCCCACCTGAGCGCCCGCCGACCGTAGTTGAGTGCGGAGAGCCCTCTGTTTCCACTGCTGCTGTATTTTCCGAGAGTGTCGTGGCGTCTGTCCACACTTCTGTGCCACTGACCTCTCCGGCCGCCTCGCTGCCTCTGTTATATTCTTCTTTCGTTGCTGCTGCCTCCACTTCTCACCAGCCGGTGCCCCGGCCTCACACTGAGGCCAGGCCCACATTTGCGAGCGCAGCAGCTTTCGTTCCCTTCCCTGCTGAGCCCGTCACATACGCTACCCGAGTACGCCAGCCCTGCCCTGCACAGCCCCGACCGGTGCGTCCCTCTGACCACCTCCCCCCGACACTGTACTTCAGAGCATTCGTGCTCTAGAGGGGGCGGTGAGTGGCCTCAGAGGCGACCTTAGGACCCTGTCCTCCACCGTCTATGCGATGGCTAGCCGCTTTGACCTGATCCCCCAAATTCACTACTGTCTTACCCAGGTCCTTGAGCATCTCCCCCGCGTACCCCCACCCACCCAGCATGTTCCCACCCACACTTCCACACACACTCAGCCTGCTACCACTTCCACACCCACACCCACTCAGCGGCCTGTCCAGCCACCACCACCACTTCCGCCTCAGGACGGAGACGGCGCAGCACCACCTTCTTAGGCACCCTTGATGCCATCGATTATTCCTGCCGTTGTGCTGCCCGTTTCTGCTGGGTCCTGTTGCACTTTTGTCCACCCCCTCCCATCACTTATTTTGGGATTCTCATGTCGACCATATATTTATATATCTTTTCTGGGAGAGAGGGAGAGTTTTTGGTGACCCATCTTTATATCTGTATCACTCCTATCTGTGCATGCATCATGTCCGCATCATATTTTCATTTCTTTATTTTTCTTTTTTTCCTCATGCATGCATCCTCACTTGCCCCTCACTTTACTTGTCTCTCGGTGTGCCCCACTTTGCACATTGAGGACACTGTGCCATTTAGCTTGGGGGAGTGAGTTCTCACGATCTTTTTCGGTTTGCCACCCTTATTTTTAGTTTTTCACACCGTTTTTCGCTTTTGCACTTATTTTTCATCATTTTTCTTTTATTTTGCCATGCATCACGTTTTTCTTATTTTTCTGTGTGCCGCATTGTAAATAGTTCTATTTTCCCTTTATCTTTATTTCTTTCTTTTTCGTCTCATGCTAGAGATGACTTTTCTGTGATGATGATGACATGGAGTTAGCTTATTCTATATGCATGCTTTATTTGTCATGTCTTAGATTTTATTTCTGATATCATATGCTATGACTTGCCTTGCATCTAGAGATAGTAACCCACACTTTTTCCACATGAAAATGGATGAAATTTTGTTATTAGCTGAGTCTGAATATTCATATGTATGCTATCACAGAAAACACACCAAGATTCACGCATTGAATGCCTATATCTGGAGTACTGATTTCTTTTGCTATATCACTTCTATATGCATGAACTGTACATTTCACTTCAGGATGATTGAATGATGTTAGCTATGATAAATTTGGATTAGTTAGCTTTTTTGTGATCGAAACTGAGTAGATTAGATTACCCTGCTGAAGTTGTCGTGCATGTCTTATAGAGTGAACCGAGTGATATATTTATTTCTTTCTCCACAAATCTTGAACATCATTTCTCTACTTTTAAAATCATTGGTGAATCTCCCCTTAGCGATTCTATTATATGGCATTTCCCCCGCTATTAATTCCTAGCTCCAAATTTCTTATTCAGAAAATAAAAAAAAGAGAAAATATTCTTGTATATCATTATCTCTATTCGAGTTGGGATCGTTGTGTATATATGCTTTAAAAAAAACAAAACAAAAAAAAAAGAGAAAAAAAAAGAGGAAAAAAATCCTCAATAAAAGATCCCATCTCACTTTCTTTCTTTCTCTTCTCTCTTCATTGCTTTTGGAGCTTTATAAGAATGGGGATGTAAATATTTTTATGCCACCACGCTTATAGATAAGCTTGGGGGAGGGGATCCATTGATGTGTGAGAGAGTGACTACTTGACGTTGCATGACAACCTAGGCTAAGTAATATTCTATACTTGGTGAGATTATTTTTAGCTTTACGAAATCCAGAAATCTAAGCCTAGCAATCATTTCATGAAATCCATACTTTTCTATTCTCTCTATTCTATAGTGTGATACTCTTATACTCCGGATAGGAAGCATTCAATTGAAAAGTGTGTGATCTGTGATTTGTATACCGCTTTAAATGATTCAGACGATGTTAATTATAAAATTATTCCGTTTTTCATGATTATATTGTTGTTCGTGGGTTTTCTATTTCTATTTGCACTATTATACTATGATATCAAAATAAAATTCTCTGACATGTGATTTTCATTCAGTGCATGCTATATGAGTAAGCGGAACCCACGTCCTGAGAAAATGATCTAGCAGCCTACCTCTTCGCTTCTTTCTTTCTTCTTTATTTTTATTCCGTTTTTTCATTCTTCTCCGTTTTTTCATTCTTCATTTTTCGCCGTTTCCGTTTTCCAAATCCACCGGGTTCGCCTTTTACTTATCTTCCTCGAGGACGAGTAAGAGGCAAGCTTGGGGGATTTTGATCACTCCTTATTTTACACCTTTTTCCCGCATGTTTGCATGCCATTTAGATCACCCAAATCATGTTTTTTCACGATATATCGACGATATTGCGATGCTTTTCACGATTTGTTGTTTTTGTAGCATTTCAGGTGATTTGGCGCGATTTGGAGTGATCTCGAGATGCGCTTACTCCGGACGGTCACCGACGACCTCCCCGAGGGGTATTTTGCTGTTGGAGAGGAGCGGAAGAAGAACGGACGTCGCAGGAGCGACGAGGAGGCCAAAACAAGCAATCTGGGCATTTTTAGTGTCCCACTCGGCCGAGTGAAGGAGTCACTCGGCCAACCAGTGAGACACTGCTCGGCCGACCAGAGCAGACACGATTTATATGTGCACTCGGCCGAGCGACGGAGACCACATCGGCCGAGTGACGAGACCCCGTCCGCTCGAGTGGCGCCCAGACGAAGCCCTTCAAAAATCGCCAAGTTACTGTTTTTCGGCTGCCTGAGCTTCCGAAGACCCACTCGGCCGAGTGGATAATCCCGTCCGCCCGAGTACCATGAAGCCATCGGCCGAGTGACGACAACTCACTTGGCCGAGCCGCCCCCGAAGTGAAGAACCCTGAAGATCGATACTTACTGGAAAATTACAGGGTTTTCACTCGGCCGAGCAGCTTTTGTCACTCGGCCGAGTGCGACGCGCTGCCTGTAGCGAAAATTGCGGAAAACAGGCTGCGCAGGGGTATTTTGGTCACAGTTTTTGGACGATTTTGGGGGCTATTTAACCCCTGTTTTTACCCTAGTTTTGGGAGCCTCTCTCTTAGATTTTTTGCAGCTTTTTAGATTAGCTTTTTAGTTTTATTCTTGTGATTGAAGAGGAAAAAAAATTGGATTTTTGTTGGATTAATTGAAGAACTCCATTGGTTTGCTTTTCTCTTCTCTAAAAATTCTATTTTTATTGCATATCTCAATATTGTGATGAATTCTATTGCTTATTTCATTGATTATTTTTGTGATCTTGCTATGAATTGTGAGTAGTCGCTACGTCTTGGGGCGTGGGGATGAACCCTATAAGCCCTATTTCATAATTGTGATGAATTGTTAGGAATTTTGCTAGAATTGCTACTAAGGATTAGATTGGGATCAATTTACTACGGATGGCTAGGAATTCACATCGATTGGGATTTGCAAGAGATTGGATCCCAATTTGATAGGAAACCCTAGAAATCCGAATTGGGTTGGAATCGAATTTCCGTAGTATCGGTTTGCAAGAGATTGGACCGACACTAGGGTTTCCGGTTCCAATTCCGCGCCAATACCCGTTTGCAAGAGATTGGACGGGTAGGAACTATCTCAATCTAGGTCGTGTACCGAGTTTGCAAGAGATTGGGCTCGGTGCGCGATTGAACGATGATGTTGATCCTAATGCTAGCTTCCGTAGGCTAGGGTTTGCAAGAGATTGGACCCGAGCCTAGGATAGCTATAGACCGGCAACAGCACGAGAGCGTGAGCTTGGTTCTACATTCAGTTGCAACTAGTTCATCCAAAATCTTATTCTAGCAACTTTGATACCAATGAACCACTTTTATGAAGTACGGTGAGTAGCGGGAATTCCCCATTCCCTAGACGTTCTTTATTTGATTTGATATTTCCGTACTTTGTCTGACGATTGTGACAGGATCGCCAAAGGCAAATTTCCCTCTTCTTAAATAGCCAGGTTGATCGGAACAAGCACGGTCATTCGTCCTCCCTGTGTTCGATAACCCGCTCGCTGCTACACCGTGCACTTGCGGTAAAACTACAACCGTTCTTTTGGGTTACGTCCCGGAGCGATCAGGGATCGCCTTAGTAAGGGGATCCGCTATCATCTCATGCGTGGATATGTATCCTATGTCTACTTCCGTCCGTTTGTCATAGTCCTTCGCAAACTTGAATCGAATGTCAATGTGTTTGGTCTTACAATGAAATTTAGGATCTTTGACGTAGGAAATCGAAGCTTGACTATCACTGTATATAGGAACAGTGCTTGAGTCAGTGGCATTCGTCAGCCTGTCTAAGAATTTCCTAAGACAAACAGCTTCTTGGACCGCCATGCTGAATGCTACGAATTCGGCTTCCATGGTTGATAGAGCGATGCAGGTTTGTTTCTTGCTGCTCCAGGATATTGCACCATTCCCGAGCAAGAAAACAAAGCCTGAGGTAGATCTTCGCTCGTCGAGATCACCTGCCCAATCAGCATCGGTATAGCCTTCGAGTCTCAAGGTATTGCCTTGATAGCATAACGCATAGTCCGCAGTCCCTTTGAGGTACCTTAATATCCTCTTCACCGCTTTCCAGTGTGCCTGTCCTGGGTTGGATTGGTAACGGCTTACCATACCAACACCATAGCAAATGTCCGGTCTGGTACACATCATAGCGTACATCAGACTCCCGACAGCACTGGAGTATGGAACCTTTTCCATAGCTTTCTTTTCTTTTGGATCTTTGGGACACATTTCCAAACATAGACCCTCGCCTTTGCTTATTGGAGTATCAATTGGCTTACAGTTCTGCATATTAAACCGTTCTAAAACTTTCTTTATATATGTCTCTTGAGAGAGAGAAAGAAGTTTCTTGGAACGATTCCTTGAGATCTTAACCCCAAGGATATATGCAGCTTCACCCATGTCTTTCATCTCAAAGACGGATGAAAGCCAAGCTTTGATAACCAAGATAAGACGCTTATCATTTCCGGCTATAAGTATGTCATCTACATAAAGAGACATAATTACATACTTGTTTTTAATCCTTTTAATATATACGCAGTTGTCTTCGTCGAGCATGGAGAAACCATAGGACAAAACGACTTCTTGAAAGCGCATATACCACTGCCTTGAGGATTGTTTAAGACCATATATGGATTTACGAAGTTTACAAACCTTATGTTTGTTTTCTTCTTGTACAAACCCGTTTGGTTGTTCCATGTAGATCTCCTCATCTAGTTCTCCGTTAAGAAAAGCAGTCTTTACATCCATCTGATGTAACTCGAGGTCCAAACAATCCACCATTGCCAGAATTAAGCGAATGGAGGTAAAACGCACGACAGGAGAGAAAGTCTCTTCGTAGTCTATTCCTTCCTGTTGCGTGAAACCTTTCGCAACAAGGCGAGCTTTATATTTCTCGATGGAGCCATCAGCCTTATGCTTGATTTTGAGAACCCACTTGTTCCCAATGGCTCTACGTCCCTTAGGTAAATCAACCAAGTCCCAGACTTGGTTTGTTTTCATGGAT
Source organism: Scilla litardierei (assembly GCA_030789695.1). Classification (NCBI taxonomy): domain Eukaryota; kingdom Viridiplantae; phylum Streptophyta; class Magnoliopsida; order Asparagales; family Asparagaceae; genus Scilla; species Scilla litardierei. The sequence continues at coordinate 377,415,822 of CM061142.1, forward strand.
TGAAGTTTTTCTTCCATTGCCGCTATCCATTTATCTTTAGCAGGGCATAGGACGGCCTGTTTGAAATTTGCAGCTTCGTCATCATCTTGTAGTAATGTCATGAATGTTTGAGGAAATTCATCCTCAAATCTCAGAGGTGTTAGCCTCGTTCGATTACTACGTCTTGTTTGAGTTTGATCACTCCCACTTGGAATGACATCACTCCCACTTGGAATAACATCACTCCCACTCGGAATAGGATTGGTATCGTTCGTTTCATTCATTGGTGAAGTTTGAAACGTATTTTCTTCTTCACCAAGAATTCTCCCACTCGAACGTTCCGATCCTTCTTGATCCCAAGTCTCAAACAAGGATAAGTCTTGACTTATCTCACCCTGTCTTGGAAACTCATTTTCCAAGAAGACAACATCCCTCGATTCGAATTCTATAAGACCCCCATTGTCCTCTTGACCGACGAAAGCATATCCTTTGGAGTTTTCAGCGTATCGGATGAAGATACACTTCCTCCCACGTGGCCCAAGTTTGCCATATTTGTGAGAGGATAAATGTGCATAAGAGGCACAACCCCAAGGTTTTAGAATGCTTAAGTCTGGAGTTCTATTGTTCCACAACTCATAAGGAGTAGAACTTACCGACTTCGAGGGTACACGGTTTAAAATGAATGCTGCCGTCAATAATGCATCACCCCAAAAGGTGATGGGCAAATTTGCCTGAGACATCATTGATCAGACCATTTCCATCAATGTCCTATTTCTTCTTTCCGCAACACCGTTTTGTTGCGGAGTATAAGGCATAGTTATTTGATGAACTATGCCTTTTTCATCACAGAGTTCCTTAAAACTCGTTGATTGATATTCTCCACCCCGATCGGTTCGCAAGACCTTTATCTTGCGATCTAGTTGATTTTCCACTAAACTCATATAGTTTTTGAAGCATGATAAAGCTTCATGTTTGTGGGAAATCAAATAAATATGACCGAAACGGGTGAAGTCATCAATGAATGTGATGAAATAGGACTTCCCGCGTCTTGTCTTAACATTCATTGGACCGCAAATGTCCGAATGGATAAGCTGTAATGGAACTTCAGCCCTTGTGCCAGTTCCAAACGGCTTGCGACAAGTTTTCCCTACAAGACAATGTTTGCAAGTTGACATTTCAACTTTTGAAACATTAGATAGCAAGCAACTTTTGGCAAGTCTATCCATTCTAGTTGGTCCAATATGACCAAGTCTTGCATGCCAACAAATGATCTCAGATTCAGAGTTAGAAGCATTTATCAAATGGAAACTTTCGTTAATGGAAGAAGAATCATCATACATTGTGTTTAAAACAATTAATCCATTACAAACATTACCAGACCCAATTAAAGAACTATTACAAACAAGGTCAACCTTTTGTTTATAGAACCTCCACTCATAATCTAAAGACATTAACATGACCACGGATACGATATTCCTTCTAATATCTGGAGCAAAGAGGACGTCGTGCAATAATAAAGTCCGGCCGTTGTCGAGAACTAGCTTGCATGTTCCGACGCCTTTGACTTCAACACGAGTGTTGTTGCCGATGTATATCCACTTTGTTCCTTGAGTTATCTTTCGATACTCTACGAAGAACCTTCTGCCCTTCGCTACGTGGTCTGTGGCCCCTGAATCAATCAACCAAAAATAGTTAGATTCATCAAGAAACACGGAACTAGAAACACATATGTAACTAGCCCTACAAGTTACCTTATCACTTCCATCCGTACATGTACGGGCGAAGTGACCGTACTTGTTGCACTTAAAGCACTTGATCTTCTTCAAGTTTTTCTTCTTTGAGTGCACATTCTTTTGCCACTTTTTGTTCTTAGTCTTCTTTGAGGTTTCCGGTTCTTGCTTTCATTCGTTCACAAACCTTAAGCGTTTATTCTTCCGCTTATTTCCTCCATGTGAGGAACTAGCGGCCATATGCACTTCTGCACTTGGTTTTGCGGCTTGAATCCGCTCTTCCTCGAGTTCGAGGTGTTTCGATACATCGCTTAAAGTTTTAATGCACTTATTATGAGTGAGGTGCATTTTCATGTTATCCCAGCTATCTGGGAGTGAACGAATGACTGCTTGGATCTGCTGTTCGTCAGACAGCGTAACACCCGCATCCTTTAATTCAGATATGAGATTCGCCATGTGGCGGAGATGCTTCTTCATAGAATGATCTCGCCGCATTTTGTACGAATCAAATTGAATATTTAAGGAGCGTAGTTTGGTAACCGAAGTTCCACCAAACTTTATTTCTAGCTCAGACCATATGTCTTTGGCTAGATCGAATTCCCGAAATAGACGCATTATGTCATTGTCCATTGCGGACAGTAACGTAATACGTGCTATTTTGTTCTTTCGAGTCCAAGTCTCATAAGCTTCCCGGTCCCTCTTGTGTTGGGCCGTATTGCCCAACTCAGGTTCTTCCATTATGTTTTGGAGTGTTTCAAGCACATCTTGCTCCTCCAAAACATATTGGATTTTAATTGACCAAAGTTTATAATTGTCGCCGTTGAGCTTTTCACCTTTGTTAAGCTCTGCGACAATGTTCTTAGAAGCGGTAGACATATTCGAATCAAAAAACTGCAAAGAAAATGAAAAACACGATCAAAATTCTATGCATAAAGTTTCGATTCTTTAAACACTTGATAAGTTCCTTGGATGCGTTGAAATGTTACTCTAGAATCGAGAAGTTCACTACGTTCCCAAGTACCATCTAGAAGTAACTTTCAAAGTATCCCTCTTACTTATCTCAAGTAAAAAGAAATCATAAATGATACCCGTATGGTATCAGCAGCGGAAAAATACTTTTGAAAAACATATCTTTCAAAATAGAATAGGTGAGAGTTTGCGCAAAGAATTTTAGCGCAACAATTTCCAAGCCACGAGACCTGTTCTACACACCCATGGGTTAGATAACCATGGCCGGATCGTGGTAGGACTTGGAATTCTAAATTGCGCTATCCCGATTAAGGACGGGACATAACCTATTTGAAAATACCTTTTTCAAAAAATTTGAAAACACATTGGCTAATCTCCGTAGAGTAGAGCACAACATTATAAGTTCATTGGCTAATCTCCGTAGAGTAGAGCACAATGACTTGGCTAATCTCGCATGAAGTAGAGCATTACGGCTAATCTTCAAGGAGTAGAGCACTACGGCTAATCTCGCATGAAGTAGAGCACTATGGCTAATCTTCAAGGAGTAGAGCACTATGGACACCCCGTATGGGCTTGTCGGCACGTTCAAATTCGACCAAGGCCTTCTGCCGGATTGGTCGACCAAAACAACAAAATTGGTCGACCAATAATTTGGTCTTCAACTTCTCTCGGCCAGGGCCTCTGCCCTGGCCGAGGCTTGGCCAATGGCCGGCCAGGGGGCCCTGGCCCCTCGGCCAGGGCCGGCCATGCCCTGGCCGAGGCCAGGGCATTGGCCCTGGCCACTGCCAGGGCCGGCCAGGCCGGCAGGCTGTGGCCGAGGCCGGCCATTGCCGGCCTGGCCTTGGCCGGCCACTGCCGGCTTGGCCATGGCCGGCCATGGCTTGGCCATGGCCGGTCATGGCCAAGGCCATTTTGGGCATTGGCCGGCCATGGCCCCTTTGGCCATGGCCGGCCACCCCCTTTGAATGGGGTTGCCGCACACACTCCTCCCCCTTGATGGGGTGGTCGTCGATGGTTATTGGCCGTAGCCAACCCCCTCCGCTTGAGGAGGGGGGGGGGGGGTGCATGGCCTTCATAGCCCATTTGGTCATGGTGCACATGCACCAAATTTCATCTTCCCCGATGGAAATAACTACCACCTTCTTCCTCGATGAAGCACCCGTTCGTCGATGAAGCACCCGTTCGTCGAGAAATTAGTTATTTCCTAATGGCCGTGTGCCAAAAATGAATAACATACTACGTGAACGGCCGGTTCTTCCCGTCACGGAGAGTTCCTACCATATCCGTAATGATAGGAGACCCTAACGTGAAAAGAACAACCGCTGCGTTCTCTCCGTCACGAAGCGTTCCTACCATATCCGTAATGGTAGGAGACCCATTCGTGAAAAAGACAACGACTCGTTCATAGTTTCGACGGGGCGGTGGTTTGACCGGGGCGAACCCGTATGGCTCCGATACCAATGTAGGATCCTGCCAAAACAGAGTTAGGATCGATAAATAAAGTTGAGACTTACGCTTGCGTATGCGGCACGGTAGTCTCGGAACTTTGCCTTCGGATTCTCCACGACGGATCGAGTCTTCTCACGAACGGAGTAAGGCTACTAAATCCACAATCTAAATCTCTACTTTAGATTAAGAACTTGGATAGAGGGAGAGGAAGTATTTCGGCAGAGCTTCGCTAGAATGAAAATGCATGCAAGAATGCCATGCAAAAGTGTAAGGAAATGGCTAACCCTTGGGTCTTATTTATAGCCCCCAAGGTAGTTATTTTAGGGTAAATTGTTCCTTTGGAACAATTTAACTAAAGCGTACCATCATACATGGCACATTATAAGCTTAAGTTGTACCATATGCATGGTACAACATAAGCTTAAGATATTCCCCCTTTATTAGCCATATGTCACATGCACTTATGCATATATAATGCGACTTTCCCACTCATCCAGAGATCCTCTCCGTAAGGGAACAGATTCCCTTTGTACACGACTTCGTGTACGCGACGTTCGAGGTCTGTATTCCCTCGTACATCCCCCACAAGGGTGTACAAACGTCTTCCATATCCAACAGGAGAATGTTGAGTATTGATTCCCTGGATTTGGTTTTGATGATGAACAAACATAAATATCGTGAACTAACTCTTTGTGAGCGCAGTTATGGAGATCGTCGCCAAATTTCTATGAACATCTAAAGCGACGTCTCGAGACTTCTCAAAGCGCGTGATCGTATGCTTGAAGCTTCGTTGAAGCTCAAGGACCATTATTGAAGTCAAGAGATTCGAATCGAAGCGATTGAAGACGGTTCGTCAAGTTTTATTTATAGTCTTCTAGCTTCGTTTCGTAGATTGTTAAGCCTTGAGTTGGTCTTACGTTTTAATCTTCATAACGCTCCTATCTTAGAGCTAGGATCTTATTAAAATCCCGTAGAAACTTTCCCGAAGCTTCGCGCTTCATTTCACGGCTTTTTGTGTATGTTAGTTGGTTCAAGAAGAAGAACCAACCGACTAGATGGCAATCTAGTCGGTTGACAATGCTTCTTGAACCGACTAGAATGCCTTGACTAATTTCAGCTCATTCACTGTTTACAGTTAGTCGGTCCAAGAAGGTTCACCGACCGACTAGTTGTGAAACTAGTCGGTTAGGAATCCTTCTTAGACCGACTAGTTCTGTGTTCAGTTTTTCACCCTGAGCTACTGTTTATCATTAGTCGGTCTAAGAACGATTGTCGACCGACTAGTTGAGAAACTAGTCGGTTGGAATTTGTTCTCAGACCGACTAGTTCAACTTGATTTCAGCCTATACTATTTTGACTCTTAGTCGGTCAAAGAACACTCACCAACCGACTAGTTGTGAAACTAGTCGGTTGGCAAGTCTTCTTGGACCGACTAGTTCTCTATCTTCTGAACTTCACATTTTGGCTGTTCTTCAGTTAGTCGGTTCATGTTGTATCACCGACCGACTAGTTGATGAACTAGTCGGTCAGCGATCCTTCTTTGACCGACTAGTCTGCTTCAGAATAGAGCCGTTGGAGCATTAAATGCCACAAATTTTGCTCTCTCTTTCCTCTATCCTATATATACTTGAAGGGCTGCTTTCATAGCATTAAAGGCTGATATTTATTGAAGTTTAGAGATCAAAGAGAAGCAATTAATTCTCATTCAAAGCTCATTCATTTCATTCAAGAATCTCTCCCTCACTCTTATTTCAAAAGAGAGATTCATTGATTGTGAGCCTTCCTAGCCAAGAGCTTGATTCTAGGTCACCAACATCCTCCTAGGCTTCCATAGCTGATCTACATCTTGGAGCTAGGATTTGGTGCCATTCATCTTCCCCAAAATCCTTCTTGCCCTAAATCGTAAGTTTTACTCAAGGCATAGGGTTTTGTGGTAAGCATTTCATATTTCATTATATTTGACATTGCAAGTGTTTTTCTCTCGGTTGTGAGAGATTGGTTGTGATCCCGGTTTATGGGAGTCACATTTTCATTTGTGTATGATTTGATATTGTAGAGGTTTTCTACAAGTACTTCATAGTGCAAATTTGAGTTAGAGGATTCTAACTCAAGTATCCGGAGGGGATTCGGGTGTTTGGGACGTAGGATCACCGGGAACAAGTCGGGGAGACTTGGGTGGATCCGAATCCGTTAATTCGTCTGTTTGCGATTGCATTTCTTTGTTGTCACTCTTTACATTTCCGCATTGTTGGTTGAGTTTGCAAGATAAGTAGGAATTATCTTCTTAATTATTTTAAAGAACTATTCACCCCCCTCTAGTACTTGTGCAGTAGCTACGTAGGGCATTACAACCGCTACAAGTTAGGATGATAAGGAAGTGGGTTAGTTTGTTTAAGAAGAATAAAGTTGAAAGATTCATGTTCTCTTTACAAACGTTAGGATTAGGAGGTTAGTAAGATAAAGTAAGGATAATGTTGATTTAATTATAAAAAGGTTTGTTTTTAAAAGATACTGAAGATCCCTTTCTTTAAAATCGTTTGGAATTTTTTATAAAGAATTTGAATATTAAAATTTAGATAAAGATTAATAAGATGGATAATAAGATTATTACGACTCTGCCCTTCGGTAACCGAAAATTACAAAGAAAAATTCCGGAGCGATCATGCCTTCGAGAGGATCGTGAATACAAAGTCCGATCGCGAGTCCGAACTACAAATAATAAATCAAAAATCAAAGTGCAAGAGACACACAACCCAATACATCAAAAGGGTATGTACGAATTACGTACGACGGAAAAATGGCTGTTACAACGTGCCCAACAATTATGGCAGGCACTCAAAGCCATTGATGTAGCACTCAAAACCCACCTTCATGGCATTCAAATGATGACCATTACTTAGGTCAAGCTGCCTTAAATGTGTCCTCATCAATCCGACCATAAAGGTTTATCATTGCCTCCGACGTGAAGGGGTAAAGGCTCACCTATGTAAAGGCGAGGAGGCAGCAACACCAAAGGACCAAATTCTGGATATCTGACACCCATGTATACCACCTCCTTACACCTTCTTCGACCCTACATTTCTCCTCCACAAGCTCGGCTCAAGAACTCGTGCTCGGTCTCTCCGTGAGCCAAACTTGATTTCACCAGAGCACTTCTTAGTCAAGATCTGACTTAGGCATCGAAGAGGACTTGGTCGGAATCAAGGTCTGACCCCCTGACGAGTTCCTCGTTTTGCAGGTAAGAGGAGATTCCACCTCGCCGAAGCTTCCCTTCGGCGTTCCGTCGATCTCTTCCAAGCGCACCCTGCATCAAGGGTCCGCTCGGCCGACCGATCCCGGAGGTCACCATCACCCCGCCGAAGCTTCCCTTCGTCTCACCATTGCTCAGTTCCGAGGATTCTCGCATAAGTGAACGCTCGGCCGATCGACCTCGAAGGCCGTCCCCGTCTCTCGCGACAGCGACAACCCTCGGACCTTCGAACTACCATCATGTGGTGAGAAAACACCCCAAAACATCTGGCGCCATCTGTGGGAATGAGTTGACACCCACGTCGTCTACCACACCGACCATTACTCGTTCCATTAATCAAGATCTCTCTTGACAAACAAATATCGGAGCTTTGGCTTTCTCTCAGTCTGTAAGAAAGGGAGAGAGATGTATGCATATTCTCCCACACGATAATTTGGATGCAGACGTGGATTCTCCTCTTGAGATCCGACTCGCTAAGCTCATGGCTCATACCTCCAAATTTTTACTTCCTCAAACTCTTCTCCGATGGCGAATCTGAATATTCACAGCTCAAAGATCTCTTTTGTTGATGGACCGTTTTGGAGCATTTGAAATTTTCAGATTTGGTTTTTGATTTCACCAAAAATCATTTGAGATTCCATGCACTTCTACCTAAATTCCATTAATCTTGGGGATTTTTGAACTATTAAGAGGAGGAAGGCTCAAATTGGGCGTCAAATTCTCCAGAAATAGCTCCACATTCTCCGAGATCTGTCAACTCCTCTGAAGCTCGGTTTAGGCCCGATGCCACTACCGAGCTCCTCCCCAACAATTGCTTCGAGTGTGCCTTGCTCGCCTAACACCCCCAATGACGAGATTCATCCGAGCTCCCACGGAAGTGCATACTGCCTGAGTTCCGAGTCAGATCTAGGTGTCGTCTGAGCTACGCCCAAGTGAGATCTGTCACGCCCCGCTTTCCTAAGTACGGGGAGCGTAGCTGACGAGGTCGCCGTAGTATTCAGACTCAGGCTTCGAGCCCTCTTATCTAAATACTACTAGGCATTTTTTGTGGTTTAATTTAAAATAGGGTAAATGACATTAAAATACCCTAACTTTTGGGCCATTTTCACTTATATACCCAAACATTCATTTTGGTAAACTTTGATACCCAAATCTAAATTTGATGTAGGATTGGAGGAGGAAATATTGTCTGAAGAGGAGGCTGAAAACATTGTGCATCCCGGACATTGGGAGACTGATGGAATGCATGTATTTGGAGGCCTCTTCAGACAATATTTCCTCCTCTAATCCTACATCAAATTTAGATTTGGGTATCAAAGTTTACCAAAATAAACGTTAGGGTATATAAGTGAAAATGGCTCAAACGTTCGGGTATTTTAATGTCATATATGAGCAGGCCACTGCAATAACACTGGATAGTACACTGAGAAAAGAAAAGTGCTCCAACAGAAATTAAAACGCAGTACTGAAAAGTAAATACATCAACACTAAAGTTACATTACATTACATAAGTCCATATACATACATACATACATCAGCTGTACAATGGGGATACAAAAAGCGGGTACAAATAAAAAAAACCCCCATACCAAAAGTACAAAAGTCCACACCCGGTACAACGCACCCATTGGTCTACCCCCGGGAAATCTAACTGTACAAAGTCGCCCGAAGGCTCTACCTCAGTAGTAATGGCACCGATCTCTGGCTCCTGGACACCCGCTGACTGCTCGGGACTCGCACCTGTAAACCACGGGATGGGACACGTCAACGCGTGACCCAGTAGGAACTCCTAACACCCTAGTAGAACCTAGTTTAGAACTGGTCTCCCTAACTAACTAACTACAGGTGTCACATCATCACATGTTACACAGAAATTAAAAACAGAGTACAAGTGCTAAAAGTAAGTAACAGTGAATAGAACTGAAGTAATAAATGATTAAATTAAATAAATTAAATTGTTGTTTTGTATTTGGAACCCGGATAAACCATAGGCTGTTAAGAGAGCGGACTTCACCCAGGGTGGGTGAAAAGTGGTACCGCTCCAGCGACACGAGCACTGGAGGGGCCTCTCGTATCTCCGTACCCGACTAGACAAGGTACCAGAGTGAGACTCACCTCGGTTTTTCTATCGGATAAACGGAGAAAACCATCGTTTACCGTCCAGGTGCGTCACGAGCGCACCGGTGGCCTCTCTAACTCTAGTCAACACCCCCTCCCGGGAGTGACGAAGCGAGTGAGAAATCATATCGTGTCCGCTCCTTAACACCTACAATTTACCAGTGTTTCCCCCAAACCCACATCTGGAGTCTCACCCATTTCAAGAATGGACCGAGAATCTCCGATGTCATACTCTCATTCTCACTCACAAGTTTTTCTTTGATAAGCATTACTTCATTAACATGGCATCATTTAGTGGTCTCAAATACCACTCATGTTCCAACATACATGAAATCTCATTTTCAATAACTTTTCCACATGAATCACAACGTAATTAAGCATCATCATTAAGGCACTTTAAGGGCATGTTAATAAAGCACAACTTAGCATATTCAAAATTAACTTAAAGCAAGAGCACAATTATGAAAAATCCTACTCAAAATAACAACACCAATCTGTCAAAAGCGACAGTCCAGAAAGAATGGCTCTGTTACCATAATTGCAGTCAGAATTGGCTCTCGGCCTCCTTCAAAGTTGTAGGAAAATTTTGTCTAGTTTTTCGTAGTGTCCTTAATTTTATTTTTCTGATTTTTCTGCTATTTTCTACGAATTTTACAAGTTACTGTTCTACTGCAACAAAAATTCCAGCAACTAACATTTCCAACTAAACTTGTTTTCTAACATATTGGGTACCATAATTAACATAATAAAACTATCACAATACTAAGTTTACTCCATTTTCAAGCCATCAATATATTTCTACTTAATTAAGACTATGATACAAACATCATATTCACTAATTGAAGCTAATGTTAAGACTAACTTTCTAAACACAAATCAAACACAATTTAGCATGATAGCATAAAACTTCTACTCCCAATTTTTCAACATGAAACAAAGTTACTAATTCTAACGTAGCAAAGTGATAAAAATGCTATCTTTAACCATGAAAAAGCAATCTTATTCAAAAGTAAGAATTTTGATCCCAAAATTATTTTCATACAACTATCATACTAACAAACCATGTTTAAATGATTCTTAAAATTCTATATTACTAATTAAAGCCATCATCATGGGATAAAAATAAACTTACTAACATAGGAATCCGATCATGAAATTCATATATAGATTCTAATCAAAAGTTTTTGTGTAACTTACTACTTTAATTAGGAAACCATTTCTAAACTAAATTCTACCTAAGGGGTTAGGATTCCTACCTTGCAAAAGCCCTCCAAATTAAATCTTTGGCCCTTCTTCTCCTTGAAGAAAAGAGCTCATATCCTCCTTCTCCAAGCTCTAATTTGTCTCCAAAAAGTAGGATTTTGGGCTAATTACGGCTAATTTTGGTATTGGAAATGAGAAGGAAATTTTGGGGCTTAAAGTGCTTGAAGAGGGAAACTATTGGAAGGGTATTTGAGAGAGAAGGATGAAGCAAAGAAATGAAAAGGGGGATGACAAATTTCGGCCAGAATTTTGGGGGAGTGAGGGAGAGAAATGAGGGGGTTTTTCCTTTTGGTTTTTGTTTTTCATGCCTTGAGAATTGAATCCCCCAAATTCCTCTCCTCCACTCATCTTAGTCAAGATTAGGCCAAGTGTTCTCTCATTAACCCCTAAGATGACACATAATAGGATGTCTTGTCATGGTAAGAAAAATTTCGATTTTGTATTTTAAGAAAATAAAAAATACATGAAGAAATACTTCATACACTCCAAATACATGTATTTCTCCAAATACTCTTATTTCTTAATATCCATAATGGGTTTAAATCTATTTAAAAATAATTCATCCACTAAATAATTAAAGAAAAATACGGGCATACTCCAAAAAATATACGGAAGCATCTATGTCAAAAATACGTACAAATACGCGTATATAGAAACTAGGGTCATTACATCCTACCCCACTTAAAATAAATTCCGTCCTCGGAATTTCAAATTAAGGGAGAAAAACTTTCTATACATAATATCATATACAGAAACAAAATTACATCAGACAAACAAGTGAGGGTACTTCTCTCTCATCTCATCCTCGAGTTCCCAGGTAGACTCCCCTGGTGACTCGCGATGCCACATAACCCTCACTAGATTGATCGACTTCTTTCTTAGCATCTTCTGCCTCCGGTCTAGAATGGCTACAGGTTGCTGATCATAAGTCAAGTCTGGTCGCACTTCGATCTCAGAGAAGTCAACGACATGATCAGGATTTCCAATACATCTCCTGAGTTGCGATATATGAAACACATTATACACTCCCTCAAGAGATGATGGTAAGGCAATTCTGTAAGCCACTTCTCCAACACGAGCCAGAACTTCAAAAGGTCCGATATATCTTGGGCTCAGCTTGCCATGTCTTCCAAAACGAATCAGCCCTCGTATTGGCGAGATCTTCAAAAATACTAACTCTCCCGGCTGAAATTCCAAGTGTCGCCTCTTCGCATCTGCCCAGTGTTTATAACGGTCCTGAGCTATGCGAAGATTGTCTCTGACGACTCTCACAACATCTATGGTTTCAGCTATCATATCAGGGCCCAACAATTCACGATCTCCAACATCATCCCAACTGAGAGGAGATCGGCACTTCCTCCCATACTAGGCTACAAATGGTGCCATGCCTATGATGGCTTGATAACTGTTATTGCAGGCAAACTCTACCAGATGTAGATGTTCATCCCAAGAACCCTTGAAATCCAACATGCACGCCCTCAGCATATCTTCTAGAATCTGAATTATCCTCTCCGACTGACCATCTGTCTGTGGACGGTCTGCAGTGCTAAAACTCAGTTGAGTTCCCAAGCTAGCCTGCGGACTTCTCTAAAAATGCGACGTAAACCTTGTGTCACGGTCGGAGACTATGCTTACAGGTACTCCGTGAAGCCTCACGATTTCCTGTATACCAACAATAAACAAACAGAAACAAAACAATGAATCTCACCTCCATATATCTCTTAGCAAGATGGTCTGTCGACTAGCCAACTCGAAAAGGTATGAAGTGAGCTGATTTGGACAATCGGTCAACGATTACCCAAATAGCATCATGTCCTCGAGAAGTGCGAGGTAAGCCAGTTACAAAATCCATCGTCATAAGCTGCCACTTCCACTCTGAAATTGGAAGAGGCTGCAGAAGTCCTGCCGTTCTCTGATGTTCGGCCTTGACTTGCTGACATGTTATACATGAAGCTACACTTCTAGCCACACTACGCTTCATGCCGTGCCACCAAAAATGTTGTCGCAGATCACGATACATTTTGGTGCCTCCAGGATGGATAGAATAAGGTGAGCTATGAGCTTCTTTCAATAGTTCATCCCGAATGTCACCTGATGGCACACAGATCCTGCTCCCAAAACACAGAGATCCATCTTCATGAACACGGAAATCATTACGAAGTTCGGCTTCTGCCTGCTCGTGAATCTTCTTCAACTTCGCATCTCCAGACTGAGCTGCCTTAATCCTCTCAACGAAATCATATTGAACCTGCAAGTTCATCATCATCACTGAGGAACCAGGTAAGACAACTTCAATCTCCAACTGTGGAATATCACCCCGAAGTTCCCTCTGCACAATCAACATCATCACAGTCGGTATGCGACTAAGAGCATCAGGTACTACGTTGACCTTCCCAGGGTGATATTGGAGGTCGACATCATAATCAGCCATCAACTCGAGCCATCTGTGCTGCCTCATATTCAGCTCTTTCTGAGTGAACACGTACTTAAAACTCCTGTGATCTGTGTATATCTTTACACGTTCACCCAGAAGAAAATGCCTCCACAACTTCAATGCAAACACCACTGCTGCTAACTCCAAGTCATGCGTATGATAGTTTCTCTCATGAGTCTTCAACAATCTAGAAGCATAAGCTACTACCCTACCATGCTGATGGAGAACACATCCTAATCCTCTACATGACGCATCGCAATAAATCTCATATCCACCCGAACGGTCTGGAATCGTTAGGACAGGTGCAGTGATCAATCTATGCTTCAGTTCATCAAATGCTCACTGACATTACTCTGACCAATTGTAAGCAACATTCTTCTTGGTTAGATGAGTCATCGGTGCAGCGATCTTAGAAAAATCATTGATGAACTTCCTGTAGTATCCAGCCAATCCCAAGAAACTTCTGATCTCCGTTACTGACTTAGGAACTGGCCACTTCTCTACTGCAACAACTTTCTCTGGATCTACAGCTATCCCATCTCCAGATACAACATGTCCCAGAAAAGCAACTTTGGTCAGCCAAAACTGACACTTGCTATACTTAGCATACAACTGGTGCTGTCTCAGAGTCTCCAGGACTATCCTCAGATGCTCAATATGATCTTCCTCTAATCTCGATTACACCAAGATAACATCTATGAAGACGACCACAAACTTATCCAAGTACTCATAGAAGACTTGGTTCATCAACCTAATGAATGTGGCTGGTGCATTAGTAACACCGAAAGACATCACTAAAAAATCATAATGACCATATCGGGTTCTAAATGTAGTCTTTGGAACATCTGATCCTCTGACCTTCACCTGATGATACCCGCTTCTTAAATCCAGCTTTGAATACACTCGCGATCCACCCAAATGATCAAAGATGTCATCAATCCTAGGAAGAGGATACTTGTTCTTCACAGTAACTTTATTCAACTCTCGATAGTCGATGCACATCCTTCGAGATCCATCCTTCTTGTTCACCAAAAGCACTGGCGCACCCCATGGCGAAACACTTGGCTGAATCAAACCACGCTCTGACAAATCCTTCAACTGACTACAAAGCTCTGCTAACTCTGGAGGAGCCATACGGTTGGAGCCTTCGTAATCGATTGAGTGGAATCAGATCGATGGTGAACTCCAATGATCTATCCGAAGGAAGTCCATAGATATCGTCTGGAAAGACATCAGGAAAATCCCGGACTACCCTCAACAATACAAGTTCAGCATCCATCTCCATCATCACTTCTACTGGACTGGCCTTAAACTTCAATGGTCCAAGGGAACTACTACTACTAAGAAACTCAAACTCTGGATGATCAGGAATCCGAAACACTATCTTCCTGAGCTTACAATCTATAGTGGCATAGAACATCCCTAACCAGTCTATCCCAAACACTGCTTCAAAATGAGGCATCTCCATCACAAAGAAATCTGCATACATCCTACGTCCACAAATCTCAACAGGACACTGTCGGTATCCTGAAGAACTGCGGATCACTCCATTCCCTGTATGGATGTTCCAACTAGAAGCAAAGGAGTCTACTACTAATGAATTCCTGGTCACACACTGCTGAGACAGGAAGCAATGGGATGCTCCTGAATCGAATAGTGACAAGGCAGGGAAAGAAGCAACTCTAATAACACCTAAGAGAATAAACATAAACTAACATAAGAATCTAAACATCCTAATCACAACCACAAACATAACATACTATAGTAAAAATAACAAAGCATTCAACTCTAAAAAGAAATAGGTACCAGTGATAACACGACCGGTGTCCTCTGCCTCAACAGCCGTCATGGTGAAAGCCTGACGCCTCGGTGTCGCTTTCCTAGGGGTCTGCTGCTGCTGCTGCTGAGGAGGCCTAGGTGGTCCTCTCTGAGTCACTGCACCAGGCGCTGGTGGAGCTGGCAGTGGAAGTCTCTGTGGAGCCGACGGAAGGGTCCTCTGATGCTGCTGCACAGGTCGGACTGCCACTGGTGCCCCAGATCCTGAAGTCTGTCCCTGCTGAGGACACTGCCTACTGATGTGCCCAGACTGACCACCGGTAAATCATTGCCTGTGCCTAAATCTGCAATCCGCTGCTCATGCCCAGTCTTCCCATAAAATACACAAGACTGACGCCGCTGTGATGCTGGTGGAGCTCTAGGCCTCCTAAACTGAGTGGTCTGAGTGGGCCTTGGGAAACTCCTCTACTGACCCGTAGGATGCCTCTCAGATGCTGCTGGACCTCTACCCACACTCTTCAGGTGCGTCTCATGCATCCTGGCCGCCTCCAGTATGGCACTGTAAGTAAGCAACACCTGAGTCGACATCGCTGCTCTGAACTCAGGGTCCAGCCCCATCCTGAATCACCTAGCTCTGGTGGCCTCTGACTGCACCAACTCCGGAGCAAACTTGCTCAATAGTGAAAACTCTGCATCATAAGCATCTATGCTCCGTCTACCCAGAGTCAAGTGCTCAAACCTCAACCGCAGCTCATCATTCTTCGTCTCTGGCAGGTACTGAGCCTCAAACAGCTCTTTAAACTTCTCCCACAAGAGCAGTTTAGTCAAATGCAGCTCCTGAGCATCCCACCAATCTCGTGCCTGATGTGTCAGCTGTCTCTTCGCGGCATCCAGCCACTTATCCCTCGGGTATCCAATAGCCTCCAGATTATCCTCAGAATGCCTGATCCACTCATCCACTCCAGAGGACTCTCCTTGCCCGAAAAGGATCTCGGGTGCAAAGCTCTAAACTGTCTGATACCCACTAGCTTCAGTGGCGCACCACTAGCCACCATATCCTCCATCTGCTGCATATGCTCCAGAATCCCGATCAGCATCTTCCCCATCAGGGAAGCCTCAGACGAATCAGCATCAGAAGCAGGGGTCCTGTTCTCGGACGATCCATTCCCGGATCCATTCTGCAAGAATGAACAGTGAAACAACATTCAGTACCAAAATTGCGAATTATAATGTTGGAGCTTACGTGTACTATTCTTACGTGTATCGCAGTGTGAGCTGACCTACATGAGCCACCACAAAAACCTATTACGCCCCGCTCTTCCAAGTACGGGGAGCGTAGCTGACAAGGTCGCCGTAGTATTCAGACTCAGGCTTCGAGCCCTCTTATCTAAATACTACTAGGCATTTTTTTGGTTTAATTTAAAATATGAGCAGGCCACTACAATAACACTGGAATAGTACACTGAGAAAAGAAAAGTGCTCCAACAGAAATTAAAACGCAGTACTGAAAAGTAAATACATCAACACTGAAGTTACATTACATTACATAAGTCCATATACATACATACATACATCAGCTGTACAACATGGATACAAAAAGCGAGTACAACATAAAGAGAAACCCCCAGCCCAAAAGTACAAAAGTCCACACCCGGTACAACGCACCCACTAGTCTACCCCTGGGAAATCGAACTATACAAAGTCGCCCGAAGGCTCTACCTCAGTAGTACTGGCACCGATCTCTGGCTCCTGGACACCCGCTGATTGCTCGGGACTCGCACATGTAAACCACGGGATGAGACACATCAACGCGTGACCCAGTAGGAACTCCTACCACCCTTGTAGAACCCAGTTTAGAACTGGTCTCCCTAACAACTAACTACAGGTGTCACATCATCACATGTTACGCAGAAATTAAAAACAGAGTACAAGTGCTAAAAGTAAGTAACAGTGAACAGAACTGAAGTAATAAATGATTAAATTAAATAAATTAAATTGTTGTTCTGTATTTGGAACCCGGGTAAACCATAGGCTGTTAAGAGAGCGGACTTCACCCAGGGTGGGTGAAAAGTGGTATCGCTCCAGCGACACGAGCACTGGAGGGGCCTCTCGTAACTCCGTACTCGACTGGACAAAGTACCGGAGTGAGACTCATCTCGATTTTTCTATCAGACAAACGGAGAAAACCATCATTTACCATCCAGGTGCGTCACGAGCGCACCGGCGGCCTCTCTAACTCTAGTCAACTCTCCCTCCCGGGAGTGACGAAGCTAGTGAGAAATCATATCGTGTCCGCTCCATAACACCTACAATTTACCTGTGTTTCCCCCAAACCCACATCTGGAGTCTCACCCATTTCAAGAATGTACCGAGAATCTCCGATGTCATACTCTCATTCTCACTCACAAGTTTTTCTTTGATAATCATTACTTCATTAACATGGCATCATTTAGTGGTCTCAAATACCACTCATGTTCCAACATACATGAAATCTCATTTTCAATAACTTTTCCACATGAATCACAACATAATTAAGCATCATTATTAAGGCACTTTAAGGGCATGTTAATAAAGCACAACTTAGCATATTCAAAATTAACATAAAGCAAGAGCACAATTATGAAAAATCCTACTCAAAATTACAATACAAATCTGTCAAAAGCGACAGTCCAGAAGGAATGGCTCTGTTACCCTAATTGCAGTCAGAATTGGTTCTCGGCCTCCTTCAAAGTTGTAGAAAATTTTCTCTAGTTTTTCGTAGTGTCCTTAATTTTATTTTTCTGATTTTTCTGCTATTTTCTACGAATTTTACAAGTTACTGTTCTACTGCAACAAAAATTCCAGCAACTAACATTTCCAACTAAACTTGTTTTCTAACATATTGGGTACCATAATTAACATAATAAAACTATCACAATACTAAGTTTACTCCATTTTCAAGCCATCAATATATTTCTACTTAATTAAGACTATGATACAAACATCATATTCACTAATTGAAGCTAATGTTAAGACTAACTTCCTAAACACAAATCAAACACAATTTAGCATGATAGCATAAAACTTCTACTCCCAATTTTTCAACATGAAACAAAGTTACTAATTCTAACGTAGCAAAGTGATAAAAATGCTATCTTTAACCATGAAAAAGCAATCTTATTCAAAAGTAAGAATTTTGATCCCAAAATTATTTTCATACAACTATCATACTAACAAACCATGTTTAAATGATTCTTAAAATTCTATATTACTAATTAAAGCCATCACCATGGGATAAAAATAAATTTACTAACATAGGAATCCGATCATGAAATTCATACATAGATTCTAATACAAAAATTTTGTGTAACTTACTGTTTTAATTAGGAAACCATTTCTAAACTAAATTCTACTTAAGGAGTTAGGATTCCTACCTTGCAAAAGCCCTCCAAATTAAATCTTTGGCCCTTCTTCTCCTTGAAGAAAAGAGCTCCTATTCTCCTTCTCCAAGCTCCAATTTGTCTCCAAAAAGTAGGATTTTTGGGCTAATTAGGGCTAATTTTGGTGTTGGAAATGAGAAGGAAATTTTGAGGCTTTAAGTACTTGAAGAGGGAAACTATTGGAAGGGTTTTTGAGAGAAGGATGAAGCAAAGAAATGAAAAGGGGGATGACAAATTTCGGCCAGAATTTTGGGGGAGTGAGGGAGAGAAATGAGGGGTTTTTTTGGTTTTTGTTTTTCATGCCTTGAGAATTGAACCCCCAAATGCATCTCCTCCACTCATCTTAGTCAAGATTAAGCCAAGTGTTCTCTCATTAACCCCTAAGATGACACATAATAGGATGTGTTGTCATGGTAAGAAAAATTTGGATTTTGTATTTTAAGAAAATAAAAAAATACATGAAGAAATACTTCATACACTCCAAATACATGTATTTCTCCAAATACTCTTATTTCCTAATATCCATAATGGGTTTAAATCTATTTAAAAATAATTCCTCCACTAAATAATTAAAGAAAAATACGGGCATACTCCAAAAAAAATATACGGACGCATCTATGTCAAAAATACGTACAAATACGCGTATATAGAAACTAGGGTCATTACAAGATCTGAGCGCCCAGCTCAATGTCCGACCGTCAAATATCCGACCGACCAAGCTCCGTTGAAGATCTACTCCTGCTTGATATCCAATCGTCAAAGATCCGACCAACCGATCTCCGTCGAAAATCCGCTCCAACTCGGTGTCCGACCCAGAATTGAGGTGCATGTTGTCGATGCCGCTCTATCAGATCTGAGCTGGTCTTCGACTAAGCAATGCCTCAATGTCTCACTTCCAATGAGCTCAATACGGGGCCTCGACGGAGCTCAATCCACAAGGTAAACATACCTCTAGCCCTAATAGCCTTCTGCTGCTAATTGTAAGGACACTGGCTATGAGAAAAATACTAGAATGGGGTTGAATAGTATTTCTAAAATTAATTAAGAAATTACGCCTAATTAAAATCCTAATCCAACAAAAATGCAGAAATATAATTTAACAACAATGAAACAAGCAAACCAAAGATGTTTCAAGAGTTCAGATTACCCAAGTCAAACCCAACTTATTCCCGGCAATCCTACGTCCCTTCCACCCGGGATACCACCGGATACTCAAGTTAGAACTCTAACTTGAGCTTTCCTTTCAACCCATTTGTAGCAACCCTACAAGTGTAATCAATACACAATTGATGTCCTTGAATCCCACAACTTGGGATCAAGCAACCACTCTCACAACCGTGAGTAAAGCCAAATAACGAAAGTTATGAAATTTGAAATAAACACTTACAAATCACCTATGCCTTGAAGTAAAACTTGAATGAGCAAAGTGATGTGAGCGTTGACCTCTTCCAAGAAGAGAGAGAAGCACTTTCTCTTATCACCACCAAATGTCTAGAAGATATGAACTTTGATTCTAGGTTGGAGAGCAAGAGAGAATGAGATTGGAATTCTAGGGCTTTGAGAAAATGAGAGCTTGAGAGCTTAGAGATGAATGCTTGAATGGATAAGAGTTTGATCTAGAGGATCCAATGGAACATTAGAAGCTCTCTTTATATGTTCTCTAAAACCCTCAAAGGAAATGCATTAAAGCCCCTTCAAAATCCGTGAGAAAAATCCCAACGGATTGATTTTACAGGCAGGACATGCGACTGTTGAAGAATGGACAGTCGCCTACTGCACTGTGTCAGAGGGTAGGTGAGAATTCAAATGGTAACTTACCACGTAGGACAGTCGACTGATGAAGGTCAGACAGTCACCTGAAACCTGATAGGTGCCTGAGAAACCTTCGACAAGGGTCTATGTGGTAAAGTTCAAAAGTTGACAATTCTCAAGAATTCTGGGCAGCAAGGACAGACGACTTATGTGGTATCCACATGCGCATGTGCCATGGGCAGGTGACTGGAAAACCAACTTCAGTCGTCTGTTGCACAAGTGCGTAACTTGCCAAAATCAAAGTTCTGGATAAGTGATGGACATGCGACTGATGTGGTAAATACAGGCGAATGTGCCATGGGCATGCGAATATTAAACCAATATCACTCGTCAGATTGCACAAATGCAAAAGTTGACAAAACTTGGGATCTTTGGGCAAGAGCAGACATGCGACTGACTTACAAGTCACAGGCGCCTGAAACTAAACATGCGCATGTACTTTGTACACTAGTCACCTGTTGAAAGTTGGGAATAAAAGGCCCAAAATCTAAGTCAAAATGCGTGCATGACAGACTAATGCAGAACAATTCTTAGGTGCCTGTATGGAGACATGCGCTTGTATTTTGTTCTTCAGTCGCCCGTTGAAGGTCCAAAATGCACATTAAAGAGAATGAAGAGTTGGAGACCTAGGAAATGGTTTCTAATGACTTCCTAGGCCAGATAGAGTGAAGTGTGTGCGCTCCAAGATAGTTCTACTACAAGGCTACATTCTAATTAAGAGAGATAAAAGCATAAAAATATTTACATTGAATTATTGCTTCCCTTCTTTCTCTTGAATGGCAGTGGAGTTCTTAAAGCTTCTTTCTTCAACTCGATCACCCAATCTTCAATTCTTTGAGCTTTGATTGATCTTGATAATCATCCATTGCTATTTGATCTTCATAATTAGCTTAGGCAATGGATTAACTGCATGGAGGGGATTAGTCACAAGTATCTATGTTTGCTCATCATCAAAACCAAGTAGGGAGGAGTCCAATACTCAACATTCTCCCCCTTCTTAGTGATGCCAAACAATCATAAACAAAAATAAATCCTTGTGCTTTAAAGAAATACTTACTCCCCCTACATAGATGCCAATCAAGTTAGACATAAAGATATGGGCATCATGTGATCAATTAAAGCATACGTATGATATGAGTGAATGAAATGAGTTCAAGTATTTGAATCTAGGATATTTGAATCCAAATTCATTATATCTTACTCCCCTTGAATCTAAGGCTATTTCAAGATTATATTCAAGTTTATCTTCTAATTAGCACAAAATTATGATTTTTTTATTTCTCTTCTCCTATGGCATTATCCAAAAAATGGGAGTAGAAAAACAACAGAAGTGCTAAATAAAAGTAAAACAATCATGGGAGTATAAAGAACCGCATATGCATTTAATGTGATACCAAATGAAAATATGAAAACGATGAAGGTGTATCACACAAATACATATCAAAATCATCAAAACTAGGTTGACTAAAGGAATAGAAGTCCAATAGTAACATTAAACATGCAAGACGACTTATCACACAACATATATAATGAAGAGCACACGAAGAAACAATATCACACAATAATAACATTGAGAGAATAATGAGCCAAAGATGTCATCATGTGTGTGTGTGTGTGTGTGTGTGTGTGTGTGTGTGTGTGTGTTTATGTGTGTGTGTGTGTGAAAAGAGAATGCATGGAGTACATTCAAAATAACAACTCCAATAACATCCATATGACAACATCAACACAAAAGTATACCCAACCATACATGAAACCATTATATCCATATATACATCCAAAATAACCATAAACTACATCAAACAACAAGACTCTCTAACCTTAATAAAAAGAAACTAGGTCCTAGGGTGAGCAGTCTCTGATCATCATCAATCATCAACATGGACACTATCCGCAGGCGCTCTCATCTCAACATGAAAGTCCTGGGTCTCAGTCTCTGCAGTCGAAGCAACATCAACAACAGCAGCAAGGATGTCAACATGTGTGGCCTCAGTAGGAACAAGCTCAGCAACAGCAGCAGTAAGCTCAGGAATCTGAGCGTCCACGTCTGGAGGGGTAGACTGGGTGACGTCAGCTGGAGGAGCCTGAGCGTCACCAGAAACAACAACATCAGATGATGGAATATCTGCAGCAAGATGAAGTAATGACTGGAGGGAGGCTTGAATGGGTATGCCATGGTGCTCAAAAGATGTGTGGAACAGCTCAAGCAAGACAGTCACCTTCTTGTCCAACAGGACAAAGAAGGGATCAATAGGAGGAGCTGAAGATGATGATGGTATCGAGGTACCAGCTGGAGGAGTAGACGAAGAGGGCTGAGAAGCTAATTGCCTCTTCTTGGCAGCAGTCAGTAGAGCAGAAGAAGACTTCTGCTTTGCAGCTGCATCCAAGAGGAGGCCAAGAGGTACGGGCTCATAAGCGACAAGAACTATCTCAATGTGACGGAAAACATGAGTCAAGATACAACCATAAGGGATATGAGATGTGGAGGGGGTGATCTCTATGTGGTCCATCCTATCAAGAATAACCCCAGCCCAGTTCACATCCATCCATGAAAAGATAGCATGTATGCACTTGAGGATTTCATGTGAGGTCTTGTCTGAGGATCCATACTTGGGAAGGATGTTGGACTTAACCACATGATAGACAACCCAACCACGAGGAGATAACATGGAAGCCCTGACACTAGATGTGAGGATAGGAGGAATCTCATGAAACATGTCCTGAAGGACGGCCTGATCAAGCTCAGCAACAGATGATATGGAGATATCAGCATGTAAGGATCCAGAGGATGGGATGCTAAGAATAGACCCCTAGAAGCTTAGGGTCAAGCTTGATCAACGTTCCCTGAACAATGGTGTCTCGAATCTCAGTGTCGGTATACTCACTGCGAATGCGGTTTGCATAAAATAACTTGACCAATATGGGATATGGCCTGTGAGACTCAGCTGAATAACGGAAGAGATCGACTAACTTGGTCGTAGTCATGAGCTAGGCGAGGTTCTTGGCCTGAAATGCTGGATATGAAATGAATCGCTCCTTGAGGAGCTTCATGTTAATCAAAGCATTATACTTCCCGAGACAAATGTCGTCACGTCAAGTAGGAACAAATGAAGTAGGAGCCCTAGGAGGAGGAGACTTGGGCTGATTTTGGCCTTGTGCTTCAGGGTTTGATTGGGTTTCAGCATGGGGAATAGAAGTCAAAGCTAGGGGCTGAGAGGGATGAGCATCATCAGTAGGAGCTTGCCTACGTCTATGCTTGAAGGGAATTTCTTCAGCCCAATAGTCAGACTCGGACAAGGAAAGAGAGGGAGAGTGAGGCTGAACATGCTTGGTGCGAGGTTTTTGACGACCTTGGGTAGGGGTTGCCTTGGGGACCCTAACATGGGCTCTTTGGGGATCTTAATGGACTTGCCCTTAGATGTGGATGATTTCGGAGCCATGGATATGAAATCGAAACTGAATATACAGCAAATGAAAAATAAGGCGTGAAATCGAAAGATATTGAAGTCGAACTTATACCAAGATGACAGAGAAAGGGGGAGACTGACGCGACAGAGGTGACTGAACGGAGGAGGAGGCCAAACGGGGGCTTGAATCGATGGTAGGAGGAGAAGGTTCGATCGAGAGGAAGGAGGAAATGAAGTCGGGGCTTTTGAATCGTAGGAGAGAGAAACATCCCATATTCGAAGATTATAAGAAAGAGGGAAATAGATTTGGGCCGTTGGATCAAAATGAATGTGTCAGATCAAAGACTACGAACCACCAAACTCGACGTAGAGACGACTGATGCACATAGTGCAGTCGCCTGTCAAGCCATAATATAAATGGCTCAGAATATGGACATGTGCCTGTAGAATAAAACATAGTTGCCTAATTTTGGCCAGGCGCCTGTGAAATGCACTATCGGGGTCTGCTGCAGAGAAGAATTTTCAATAAATTTTGAGCTTGCTATCAGAAAAATGAGTGACAATTAGGCAGGCGCCTGATGACAATAATACAGTCGCCTAGGATATGACCATGCACCTGTAAAATGAGCATCACTCTCCTGTCATGGATATGACTTATGCAGGCTAAAAATAGAGATTGGCCAGTCGACTGTCCTGGTTCTGAAATTTAGAATAGAGATAAAGTCAAGGATTTGAGACTTTCACCCTTAGACCTATACTCTAAACACTCTAAAGACATCAAATGGCTATCATAAACATATAAACTAATATGCATAGCAATGATATCAATCCAATCATAAAATCAACCAAATCTCCAATAAATCCCATAGAAAACTAATGTGAAAAAATAGACATATTCAAAATGAGATAGGGAAATGATCATTTAAGCTCAAAACATGATATAACATATGAAAATAAAGTCCTAAATTTTAGATTCACCCATAATCCCTAATTCTTCACACAACCTCACAAATGAATTTTCTTTTAGAGGTTTTGTGAAGATGTCGGTGATTTGTTTTTAGGTTTCAATGTACTCTAAGAGGAAGTCCTTCTTAGCTACATGATCATTAATGAAATGGTGTCTCACATCTATGTGTTTGGTACGGAGTGATGTACCGGATTTTTTGAGAGACAAATAGCAATTTGGTTATCAACCATAATAGTGCAAGTATCACAATTGACACCATAGTTTTTGAGAGTGTATCGCATCCAAAGAACTTGTGCACATGCAAGACCCGCAGCAATATATTCCGCTTCGATCGTGGACAATGATACGGGGTTTTGCTTCTTGGAAAACCAAAAGACAATGGAATTTCCTAGAAAATGGCAAGTGCCACTAGTACTCTTCCTATCGGATTTGCATCCAGCAAAATCTGCATCACTATATAAGACTAGCTCATATGTGCTAGATTTAGGATAAAGTAATCCATAATCTAGTATTTGATTGAGGTAACAAAAAATTCGTTTAACTGCAATCAAGTGTGATTCATTAGGTCTAGCTTGATATCTAGCACAAAGGCAAACTGAAAATATAATATCGGGCCTACTTGCGGTTAAGTAAAGTAGACTACCTATCATACATCGATATAGACGAATGTCTACATCTTTCTCGTTTTTGTCTTTGTTAGGATGTGTGGTTGTACTCATGAGAGTCCTCTTGCTTGAAGACGATTCCATTCCGAATCGCTTGATAAGCTCCCCGGAATACTTGGTTTGGTGTATGAAAATCACATCCTTCATATGCCGAATTTGCCGACCTAGAAAATAGTTGAGCGGACCCATGTGGCTCATCTCAAATTCTTCTTTCATAGATTTAGAAAATTCTTGGCAAATATCATAGTTGGTAGATCCAAATATGATATCATCTACATAAACTTGAATAAGGAGGAAGTCATTTTCATAGTATTTATTGAAAAGTGTAGAGTCAACTTCACCCATTTAAAACCTAAATCCAAAAGAAAGGTTTTGAGTCAATCATACCAAGCTCTAAGAGCTTGTCTTATCCCATATAACGCTTTCTTAAGTTTGAAAATGTGGCTTGGAAACTTTTCATGTATAAAACCGGGTGGTTGTGAAACATAAACTTCTTCACTTACAAAACCATTTAAACGCACTTTTTACATCCAATTGATAAAGTTTAAAATTCTTATGGGATGCAAAAGATAAAAGCAACCTAATAGCTTCTAATCTAGCCACGGGGGCAAAGGATTCTTCGAAATCAATACCTTCCTCTTGCAGGTAGCCTTGAGCTACTAACCTTGCTTTATTCCTTATGATGACGTCGTTTTCGTCCATCTTGTTCTTGTATATCATTTGGTCCCAATGACTTGGTGACCACTTGGAAGAGGGACGAGTTTACAAACTTCATTCCTTTCGAATTGCATGAGCTCCTCTTCCATTACTACGATCCACGAGCTATCTTCACATGCTTCTTGGATATTCTTTGGATCAGTGGTAGAGACAAAGGCACACTGAGAGAACTCATCAATCCTTGACCTTGTTTAGACAGCCACTCCAATATCTCCAATTATTTGGTCATGTGGATGGTCACGAACGGTTGGATAAGCTTTGGAAATACCTGGATTACTTGGAACAATATCAACATTTTCATTAGTAATGTTAGTCTCGATAACATCATCAATTTTAACATTACTAATGGAATCACATAAAACTTCTAATTCATCACAACATTACGAGGAACATCAAAATCTTCATAAAAAGAAAAGTGAAGTGATTCCTCAATCGTCGAAGAGGTTTTGTTGTATATCCGATAAGCTTTGCTACGTGTGGAATATCCAACAAAAATTCTTTCATCGGATCT
Organism: Scilla litardierei; assembly: GCA_030789695.1. Classification (NCBI taxonomy): domain Eukaryota; kingdom Viridiplantae; phylum Streptophyta; class Magnoliopsida; order Asparagales; family Asparagaceae; genus Scilla; species Scilla litardierei. The sequence continues at coordinate 377,442,288 of CM061142.1, forward strand.
TGGCTCAAATTTGTCTAAATTACCAAATATGTTCTTTATAAAACATTTTGAACCAAAAACTCGAAAATATTTAACTTGAGCCTTTTATCATAAAATAATTCAAAACAATTTTTGTTTGTACGTGGCCTCACCAGGATCCTATTAAGCACATAACATGCCGTATGCACCGCCTCTGCCCAAAATTGAAGTCCAATATGACTATCATGGATCATGGTACGTGCACACTCAATAAGAGTCCTATTCTTTCATTTAACAACACCATTTTGTGGTGGTGTGCGAGGAAATGAGAAATTGAGTTATATCGTTGTCATCAAAAAATTAGAGAAAAGTCCATTCTCAAATTCCCCTCCATGATCACTACGAATAGTGATAATGGTGGTTCCTAAGAGATTTTGAATTTTCTTGGCAAATTTGGTAAACTCATCAAAGGCTTCATTTCTATTAGTTAAAAATGATACCCATGTAAATCTAGAAAAGTCATCTACAAAATGCTAATCCATAATTCGCATTTCCTAAAGATGCTACCCTAGTAGGCCCAAATAAATCTAAATGAAGTAGTTCTAGGGGCCTCTTAGAAGTTATGCCATCTTTAAGTTTAAATGATGATTTACGAAGTTTACCTCGTTGATATGAATCACAAAAGCTTTTCTTATTAAAAGATATTTTCGAAAAACCTTTAACTAAATCATGCTTAGCTAACTTATATAGATGCTTAAAATGAACATGCCCAAAACGGCGATACCATAATAATTGTTCGTTAGAATGAGCAACTAGGCAATATTCAATAGATTGAGGCATACTTAAATAATAAATATTTTTATGACTAATGCCGGAAAATAAAACATGTGAATCATTATCAACTATACTACACAAATCTTCTCCAAAGTTAACCTTGTAACCTTTGTCACAAAGTTGACTTATTGGATATGAGGTTATGAAATAAACCTTCTACTAAACAGACATTATCAATTAAAGGTTTGGATGGGTTACAGACTTTGCCCACTCCAATGATGGTTCCCTTTTGATCGCCTCCAAAGGTGATCGTTGCACCGTCCTTGAGGCGGATTACTTCGGAGAGCGAGGATGGATCTCCTGTCATGTATTTGGAGCATCTGCTATAGAGTATCCATCCTTTCTTTTTAGAGCTAATATTGCTTTTTCTTGCTCTTTTTCTTTTTTTGGGGTACCTATATAGTATACCATAAGTTCATGGTACCCAAGCTTGTTGGGTCCAAGGGGATTATCCCTTTGGAAACCAAGTCCAAGTGGACTTTGGCTTTCCAACATAGTTATCACAATTAATGACATCTTTGAAATATGATTTCATATAAACATTCCTATCATGAATGTTAGTTTCCTTCGGACCCTAAATTGTGTATGTTTTGGGAGTCATCTTCTAGTTGCATGGACATTAGGTTGAGTTCTACGTGGTGCATGTTGTTTAGGAGCATGAGGTCTAGTATATAAAAGAGGTGGTGGATATGCATGAGACATATAAATATTATATGCAAAATGAGGAGCATGCATATGATATGGTGCATATGGATGAGCATACATATGGGGATGATGTATATGAGCATATGAATGTGTAGGAGCACGTGCATGAGGATTTCTCATGTGTGGGTTAGCACGTGTCCATGGTGTGGAGCATAAAACTCATCATATGTGTTCATACGTGTAGTATGAGTGTTCCTATGTGGGTGAGTGTTAGTGTATATAAAAGCATGTCCATTCTTTTGATTTCCACCCTTGGTGGGTTTCTTAGAAAAAGAGGGAGTGTGTGGAGTAGTGACGTTCTTGGTAGGTTTGCTACCCATTGTGTTTTTGTCACTACTTATGGATGCACCGGAGGATGGCCTCACAAAATCAATAGTTACACCACTATATGAGGTGCGTGATTTGTGATACGACCCCCCGAATGGGCCAAAGAGAGACGGGCCAACCTCACGCCCAAAGAGCTGAACTGGGCCTAAGCCCAAAAGGCCCCGTCAGCGGGTCCGGGGCATCGCGGCCTGGAACCGTGCCAGGTGCACTGTTGGCCTCCTACCCTTCGAGGAAACTGCTCCCCGGATCACGCCTGCCTTGATCACCATTGAAGGGGTCATCAAAGCAGGCGGGCACTAAGGGCGTGATGGCATGACGCCATAAAGACGTTAACATGCAGACTCCTACAAGAGGCCAAAGAGATGAAATGCCACGAGATTGAAGCCTGAATACTCGAATCTCAGGTATTCCACCTCTCCAAGACATTTCTTCCACTTCACACATTTCTCCTCCACAGCTCGGCCTAAGGACTCGCATATTGATCTCTCCATGAACCATACTCGATCCCACTAAGCATCCTTCAGACAAATGCTAACTTAGGCATCAGAGGAGAATTGGTCGGAACCAAGGTCCGACACCCCTAACGAGCTTTCTCATCTGTGCAGATCGAAGGAGACTCCAACCAGCCGAAGCCACCCCCTCGTTCGATCCCAACGCTCTCGACTCCGAGCCCGTTCGACCGATCGTTCTAGGAAACCGTCGCTATACCGAAGCTACCCTTCGGTACATCGACGCATGGATCCGCGGTTTCTACCCAAGCAAACACTCAGATAAGCGACCCCAGAGGCCGCACGCATCCCACGTGACCGCGATGACCCCCGGACCCTCATACTATCAATCATCGGTGAGAAGACACCCGAAACATCTGGCATTATCTATGGGAATGATATATCTAAATCCACGTCAAACCACGACACCAAAAATGGCGTGCTCATGTGCCAATGGATGGAGGAGCTCAACCGCGGAAGCGCCCGCACCAAACTCTGCCAAAGTCCACCTTTTAAGGCCACCAAACGCCTGTCCCGAACAAAGGGACCGAGCATCCTGCGAGCAACTGCAATGGGCCTAGACTGAGAGAAAATCGGAGATGGCCCTCAGCCCATCTGCTTCTCCGAGAGGACCTGGAGGGGGTCGGGCTGCCACACGACGATGCGCTGGTCATCTCGTCGGTCATTGACACCTCCCTGGTCCGATGACTGCTCATCGACACAGGAAGCTCATGTGAAATCCTGTCCATGTCAACATTAGAGAAGATGGGGATGCAGGCAGACGACCTAGAGCCCTGTTTGGGTCTCGTAGTCGGCTTCACGGGACATTCTGCTCCGATCATAGGAATGATCTGCCTACCAGTGATGCTCGGGGAGCCTCCCCACTTAATCACTTTAATACTATTCGTGGCCTTGAAAGTCAGGTCGGCTTATAACGGAATAATCGGCCGGCTGCTCCTCAATGTAGCTAGGGCTATAGTCTCGACCCTTCATCAAATGATCAAGTTCAGGACCCCGGAAGGAGTTGGGATGATGAAGGGCGACCCGGCGAGATCGAGAACCTGCCACCAACTGTCCAGCCAGGAGCGTGACTGATAGGCTCATATTTTACACATTATTTATGCATTTTTCATCCCATAACGATTGCTCATATCATGATTTTAACGCTTAAAGGACGTTTTCACGATATATTTCACTATTTCTTTGTTTCGATCGATTTCAAGAAATATGGAGCAATCTGGAGCAATCTGGAGCCATGACCACTTACACGCGTGCCGGAGCGTCATTGACGATGATATCGGAGAGCTAACGGTGCTGGAGGATGAGTAGAAGAACAAGGAAGGTGAATGAAATGATGAGGAAGAAAGAAGAAGGAGAAAAGAGCACTGAAACAGACTACTCGGTCGAGTGATTCAGTTCACTCGACCAAGTGGAGCAGCGCACTCGACCGAGTGAAGCTGACACGCCCAATCCAGCCAGAAGAAGAGCCAGAATGTACTTGGCCGAGTGGGAGTTTCCACTCGACCGAGTGAGAAGCCCACTTGACCGAGTTGAAATATAAAATGTGAAGAAATCTTTTGACACTTCTCTGTTTTTAGAGAGGATTTGCAGTAGGTCCTACTTGACCGAGTATGAATTTCACTCGACCGAGTGAGAAGACTACTCGGCCGAGTGGTCTGAACTTCCAGAACGCTGAAAACCCCTAATGTTTGCAGATTTCTCACTCGACTGAGTGAGCAGTTCACTCGGCCGAGTGCGCCGTCGGCCAGTTTTCGAAAACTAGGGTTTGCAGTTGTTCAGGGGCAAATCTGTCAGTATTTTCTATCTTTTTGGGTGGCTATAAATACCCAGTTTTGTGGGAATACTAAGGAGAGACTCTTTAGAATGATTTTCTTAGTTTTAATTTTAGTTCTAGTTTTCTTTTGGCGAAAGGATTGGAGAGAAGGATCTAAATTTCTTATTCTTGAAGCTTGTATTCCAAAATTAGTTTGTCTAAACTCGTGCAAGTTGATATTTTTATGATATATTTCTCTCTAAACCTGAGTTTTGTGATGAATTCTATTGCACATCTTGTTTCTATTGTGATTTCTATGATGAATTGTGAGTAGTCTCTTTGCTCTAGGGCAAAAGGATGAACCCTATGGATTTAAAGTATGATTTGTGAGATCTATTGAATTGCTATGTCGCTAAGCTTGTTAAGGGTTAGGTTATGATTGATTTACTATGGATAACTAGGGATTTCTATTGGATCTTGAGAGCTCGAGAGAGGATCTTGATCTAAGAGAAGCCATAGATATTCGATTTAGATATATAATCGAGATTCCCTAGAATTGTTACGCAAGAGCGACCAAAGCTAGCATCTTTATTATATTTCTATAATTATATTCGTTTGTAAGACAGTAAAACGGATACAAACTATCACGATCTAGATTCGAGCTTAAGTTGTGCGACAACGAGCTTGAGTTGGAATTGAATATTATTGTCAATATTAATGCTATAGTTTGAGCTAGGCTTGTGCAAGATCGAGGCTCTAGTTTAGATTACTATAGACTTGCTAGCGCGAAAGCGTGCGTTGGTTTCCAATTTAGTTGCGACAAGTTCACCCTAAATCAAGAGTAGTAATATAGAAATTCGTGTTTCACATTGATTGCTTGAAATCTATAATTGGGATTCCCAAGCCATATGTATTCTTATAAATTGAATTTACAACCAACACTTTGAACGATTGTGACACCAATATTTCTTCGCCACCATTTCACAATAGCTTAGTAATCCATATAGATACCAATAGTTCCTCCCCATGATTCGATACCAGTTCACCACTTAGCCATGCGTTTGCGGTAAAACTACATTGTTTTTGGAGTTACTATCCGGGACGACCAAGTTTTTGGCGTCGTTGCTTGGGAGGTGACTGTATTCTATATTTTTTACTTAGCTATTCTTTTTTTCTTTTTTCCTTTTATTCCTCTATTGTGCTAACACTTCTTTGTAGATTCTCTTTTTCTATGCATGTACACCACGATCGAGTGCAATCGAGGAAGATATATTATTTGATCCTGAGATCGAGTGCACCGCAAGGAAATTAAGAGCAGAAAAGAGCCAAACTTCAGAGGATAACAAAATGGCGGAGGAAAATATTCCACCACGACGAACTGCTAGGCTTATTTCCATCAGGGATAGGCTTACTCCAAACAGCTCGGCTACTTCATCCATACTTATGCCAGAGTTACCGCCAGAGAAGAATTTTGAGCTGAAAACGGGACTTGTTGTGCTGATGCAACAAGATCCCTTCCATGAGAATGCGCATGAAAATCTGCATTACCACATCCAGATGTTCTTAGTGAAGTGCGCCACCTTTCAGATCCCTAATGTACCAGAGGATGCCATCCGCCTGCGGCTTTTTCCCTTCACTCTTCGAGATAAAGCTCAATATTGGTTGAGTACGCAAGTGCATGTCACATTTACTACTTGGGATGAGCTAGCAAGCACATTCCTCAACAAGTTCTATCCGCCTTCGAAGACGTAAAGATACAGAATGCTTTGATGTCTTTTAGGCAGGGCCCTCAGGAATCATTATATGAGGCATATGAGCGCTTCAAAGATCTACAACATCAATGCCCCCACCACACCATAGATGATTGGGTGCTCGTGTACAGTTTCTACAATGGTTTAAAAGCGGATACGAAGATGATTATTGACGCCATTGCTAATGGGGCGATATTATCAAAGACACCAGATGATGCTACAGCGTTGCTAGAGGAGATTGCCTCTAACAATCAGTAGTGAGCTGATGAGAGGGGCCAAACATCATCATCTGTGAAGCCGGTGAGCATATATGAAGCCAAGGCAGTGGCAGAATTGGTGACAAAGTTTAACTCTCTATCTAGAGTGGCGGAGAGACTTAAGAAGAAGTTGATTGTGCCTTGTGTTGTGCCTGACACATCGACGTCGAATGAGCACACAAATGATTGGCAAGGACAAGTCATGTACGTAGGCGGCGAGGCATATACGGAACACATTGAGCTTGTTCAGTATGTTTCAGATTATAAGCCAGGTGGAGTAAATAATGGGTCTTGGGTGAATCCGACTTGGAAGTCTCACCCCGGATTTTCATATGCAAACAATAGTGGAGCATTAACCCCTCCTCAATAACCACAATAACAACAACAACAAGCTTGCCTGCCACCTCAACAATAATCCTGCCAATAATGACCGCCACAATAACAACAATTCCAGCAAAGGCAATAAGTGGGGCCTTATAGACCCCCCCCCCAATTTAATCAAGGATGGAGGCCACAAAACCCACCGCCGGCGTCGCAAAGATCCAAGCATGAGACTAGAGTTGAGAAGTTTATGGTCGAGCAGAAGAAGATCAATGCTAAACTATCGGTGGGCCAAGATAGCCTCAACACCATTGTGGCGCAAATGGTGGAGCAAATCACATTGCTAAACAAGGCCCAAAATCAATTGCTGGCTCAACCGGAGCCAAACCCAAGGAGTAACACTGGCCAAATCAATGTGGTAGTGGCGGTGACTACTAGAGGTGGGAAGGATACTACTCTCGCCATGGTTCAAACTAGAAGCCCAAGGGATGAAGTTCCGGTTGAGAAAGAGGGAAGAAATGAAGAGGAGAGCCCCACGATGGTGAAAAACAATGATGAAAAATCTGAAGTTGATTTCTAGAGTACTTGAGAGGTATAGGCTTGAACATCTCGTTCCTAGATGCAATTATTGAAGTCCAGACGTATGCAAAGTTTCTCAAAGATTTGATTACGGGAATGAAACGCACAGAGAAGATCATGCTTGCTGAACAAGGTACTTGGTTCGTTAACAAAGACAAGTTGCCGAAGAAATTAATGGATCCCGGAAGCTTTAGAATTCAGTGCACACTTGGCAGAGTCCATCTACAAAAGGTTTTGGTAGATTTGGGTGCGAGCATGAGCCTCATGCATCTCACCATGTTCAAGAAGCTCAATACAGGGACCGACCTTAATGCTATCGACATGAAAATTCAACTCACCGATGGGCGTATCACTAGGCCGGTGGGAATCGCTGAAAATGTGCCGCTTCAAATTCCGGGAGGACTTTGCGTTCCATGTGACTTCGTCATCATGGATGTAAAAGAAGAGGGAGATACATCTCTGATACTTGGACGCCCCTTCTTAGCTACCACCAGAGTAATCATGGACATAAGAGAGGGAACGTTGTCACTCAACATTGGAAATATCAAAGTCAAATTCCATCTCCTGCATGCCTTGAAGAATAGATCCTTGCTGGAAGAGAGCGACTATGTGGACCTACTTGATGAGGTCATCGATGAAGGCATGCCTGGAGCTTTGCACGCGGATAGTCTTGACGAAGTACCAATTTTTGAAAATGGCGCTCCAAATGGAGATACCTAGATCCTCTCACCAAGGAAGAGGAGAACGACGCTGATGTCATGAGGATTAGAGAGTTCTGCAAGCTCTCTTCGGTGAAGCAAGGAAAGAACGCGCCACCGGCGAATACGTCACCACCATCAGAAAAGAACAAAGGAGCCAAGAACCGAAGCTTAGGGGAGTCATCCCTCACCATCATTAGAGAAGAAGCATGCTTAAAGGAGGCCAAGCAAGAAGAAGCACCATATCTGAATCCTACCAGCCTCCTCACAAAGTTTGACACGTGCATCTCCTATGTGCCGAACATCACGCGCTCAACATAAAATCATAAGGGATCGAGCTCAAGACCTTAAACGAGTGCTTGTTGGGAGGAAACCCGATGTTCCTATCTTAGTTCTTTTTAGTTGAATTTTAGTTTTTAATTTCGTTTTAGATTCTTATTAGTTTAGTAAGTCAAGAGTCTAGAAAAATCTGACGATGGGTAACATTTTTATCGCAGGAAGAAGATATGAGGAATCCATTCGAATGGAGGGTAGCCATGGCAATAGAGATCAGCCCCAAGGACATGCTTAAATGATAAAGGAATGAAGAAACTGACGGGAGAGGGAGAAACAGAAGACGGAGAAAAACAGAGAGTATAGAGCTAAACAGACAACCTACTTAGCCGAGTGAGATTCTCACACTCGGCCGAGTGAAGAAGTCACTCAACCGAGTGATGCACTGAGTAGGGAAGTCCCAAAAATCATACTCTGTAAATTTATGACACTCGACCGAGTGACCTATCACTCGACCGAGTGCACCATGTAGCAGAAAGCTCTAACATCATGCTCTGTAAGGCCTATCTACTCGGCCTAGTCATTAGTCTACTCGACCGAGTGACTAATTCTACTCGACCGAGTAGGAGACTGTAACAGAATCACCAAAACATTCATACTCTGTCTTTATTACACACTCGATCGAGTGGAACTTGTCACTCGCTCGAGTGACTCAAACCACTCGGTCGAGTCGCTCGACTCAGCCAAAATTTCAAATATCTTAATATTAGGGCCACTCGACCGAGTGACAATCACCACTTGGCTGAGTGACTTAAGTCGAGCTGCCCCTATATAAATCCCTAATCCACTCGCCCGCAGCCCAAAATCCCCAAATCGACAAACCCTCCCATTTTCTCCGATCGACCACTACTCCCACGTCGACTCACCCGAGTGCACACGACCCCAATCGACGGCGACCACCTCCAGCGATGCCACCTCCGACCGAGTCCGGCGATCAACCCCCCGTTGAGCCCTATTTCACCATATATCTTCCCCTATCTATTTCGTAAGCCATAATCCAACCACCAACTCTATCCAACCCTATTTTTCGCCGATTTCTCTTGATCTACCCCCATACATTATGAATTCTTAACGCTAATTAATTGTTTTGTGCAACAGGAAAGCTTGGGGAGATCTACCGCTGATTTGGAGCTTAGGGGAGCTCTCTCACGCTTATTTGCTTGCTCGGAGTCGCATCGTGCTCGGTACACTCGTTCCATATTTTATTTCGAGCATTTTGATAGCACTTAATTGGTGTGCATCTTACGACATTCACCGATGCCCCCACCACTAGATCTAGTGCTCGGTAGCCTGCTTCCAAGCTGAGGAAGACTGGTGATCCCGGTCCTTCTTCCTCTGGGACGGTGCCCCCGCTGCATAGCGACCCCATTGCTACACTCCCAGCATCCTCAGCAGCACCTGTACTACCACCAGCACCACTACCAGCACCACCACAACACTGTTGAGAGTTGATCCGATTTCTTACATGAGTTTTGAGAGTGCTATCCCCACCACTTTTGAGAGAGGCGACCCTTTTTCCCCCGCAAACCGCAGAGACCCTTGACACACCTGATTTTTCGACTCCTGGGATGTCATTATCTTCTGATTTCATGACCACCCCACCAGTCGATGCTTCAGTCTCTGCCGCCGTCGTATATACCGAGAGCGTCGTGGTGTCTGTCACCACAGCTGTTGCCACGACCTCTCTGCCTGCCTCACCTCTGTTGATATTTTGACCTCCTCCTCCATAGCACATATTTTTGAGAGTATTCATGCGTCTCAGCCTCCCCTAGAGGCAGAGCGTCTTGTTGTGAGCTCCGCTCCTCGCACACACCCGATAGTGGCCCCACTAGTTTTTGGAGGCCATGTGAGACCCCTGCTCGTACACCTCCACATCCCTCTACATCTGCTCCTGACGACAGAGAGCATCGCCTCCGTGCTCTCGAGTCGACAGTGACTGGACTTAGAGTTGACTTTAGGGCTCCCACGGCAGCTGTCAGTGCTCAACAGGCCCATATTGCCATGATTCCTGGTATTCAGCTCACGCTAAACTAGATTCTCCACCGCCGGCAGCAGCATTAGCCTGCCCCTCAGCAGCCAGCACCCCCGCCACTCTCGACACCCCCCACAGTAGGGTGGTGATGGCGATGCACCAGCCTAGGCACGACTTCTTGATGCCGGTCATATTTTTTGCTTCACACCTCATCCCACTATTTTGTATGCCCATCTCTCTTCACCTTTTTTGTAGGGCACTGTATATTTCAGATTGGGGGAGAGTATGTATTTCTGGGTCACCATCTTGCATCCATCCACATATCATTTTGCATGCTTTCCTTGCATATACCCTTTGCATATACCATCATATCATGTTTTTATTTTCCTTATTTTCATTTATTTCGCATTATATTGCATCCACACCCACCCACCTTTATGTTATATGTCATTGTGCCACACTTCGCACATTGAGGACAATGTGACATTTAGCTTGGGGGAGTGAGTGTGCTCACACACTTTTTATTTTCCTTGTTTTTACCTTTATTTTTCACTTTTCTTCATTTTCCACTTATTTTCACGCACTTTTTCATTATTTACCATGCATCATGTTTTCTTTATTTTTTTGGAGTGATTGCATGTGTATAGTTAGATTTTATTTTATCCTTACTTCATTTACTTTCTTTCCTAAAGATGAATTCCATATAATGAATATAGCTTGGATTTCTCTTTACTTTTATGCACGTATCTCTTGCCATGCTATTGTTTTTTATTTCTGATATCATCTGTGATATATTTACTGTGCACTTGAGAAAAAGAACTTCCAACGTGTTTTTTATTTGTCCATGAATGAATTTTAGCGTTGACTCACCTGAGAGTTACATTATTGCATATATCTTATAGAAAACACACCAAGATTCATGCATTGACTGCCTATTTATTACTTGGAGTACTGCTTTGTATCTTAATATCACTTCTTATTGCATGAAATGTGTAATGAACTTCCAGGTTGAATGGACTGATTGTCGTTTGATATGAATAGATTGGTTTACTTTTGGAAATCAAACTGAATAGATGACATTACCTTGCTGAAGTTGTTATGCACATACAAAAGAGTGAACCGAGCGTTATCAAATATTCTTTCTCCACATATCTTGAAAAATACTTCTATACATATAATCATTGGTGAATCTCCCCTTAAGTGAATCTTATTATTGCATCTTCCCCATGCTAAAAAGAAATAAGCTCCATGATCCCAAAAACTCAAAAGAAAAGAAAAATTTATATCTTTGCATCTTTTTTTGGGATTGTTCTTGTGTCAAAAAAAGAGAGAGAAAAGAAAAAGAAAAATAAAAATAAAAGTCCCATTGTATATACACAATCCCCTTCTTTACTTCTTTCTTGTTTTCCTTTTTATATATGGAGCTACAAAAATTTGGGAAAAATTTCATATTTGATGCCACCACGCTTATAGATAAGCTTGGGGGGAGAAGATCCAATGATTTGTGAGAGAGTGACTACTTATATGTGCATGACGACCTAAGCTAGGTAATTTCTGATACTTAGGGGATGACTAGAGTATAACGACATTTATGAATTGAAAAATTGGCATGAAATTCATGAAAACCATCTCTTTCTATTCTTATTGATTTGAACTGCATGATATCTCTTATACTCCAAATAGAAGCATTCAATTGAAAAGTGTGTTGTCTATAATTATGTATATCGTTTTTCTATGACTTAGACGATGTTTGATGCTAAAATGATTTCATATCTCATATGATTCATGTTGTTCTTAGTTTTTCTATCAAGTGTACCTATATGAAATGATATCAAAGTAAAAGCGTTAGTGATGTTTCTTATTCATTGCTCGTGCTACTTGAGTAAGTAAACCCGAGTTCTGAGAGAATGATCTAGCACTTTCCTTCTTCATCTTCTTTTTCACTCTTTTTGATTTTTCTTTATTTTATTCGCCAAGTTCACTTTTTACTTCTCTTCCTTGAGGACGAGTAACAGGTAAGCTTGGGGGATTTTAATAGGCTCATATTGTACACTTTATTTGTCACGCCCCGCTTCCCTAAAATGGAGGCGAGACGTGAGGAGGTCCGCACGAGAGTGGAGCTGTGAAGCCCCAAACCCGATAAGCGTCAATAAAACATAAGCAGGTCCCTGTAACCACAACGGAGCAACAATAATAATAAAAGGAGAGACAGAAATAAAATTCTCATATCTCATAAATTGTCCAACATGAAATTAAGTTCAACATCCAGAAAAGCCACCAGGCTAAAAGAAAGAGTCTAAGGCCCAGAACAAGGCCAACAAAACCAACAGCATAACAAGGTATAGGTGCCACGTACCGACAACAAAACAGCAGTCTAAATAAAAAGGGAAACACAACGAAAACACTAGGACTGGTCCCCAGTGTCCACGTACTCCCCGTCAAACACAAGCTCGGGCTCGGCGTCAGCAAACACCTCGTCCTCAACAAGGTACTCAGGCTCGGGATCTAACATGTGTCACCCAAAAGAGTAAGGGGGCACATGTCAGCAAGTCTAAAAGACTTGGGCAAAGAAACTGGAAGTAAGGCAACTAGCAACCTAGCAGTTATAGTATGCATGACATGGCAGTTATAACATGAGTGCACAAGTACGACATGGTGAACAATAAGTACAGGAGAACAATTATCGGTGCAAGACAAGAGTAGCCAAGCTACTAACAATCTCAATCAATTCACTATTCACGTTTCACGTTGTTTGTAGATGTTTACGCCCTTCAGCTGAATGGTACAACACTCACACCGATCGGCACTAAACACTACCCCACCCCAGAGTTTACGCCTTACAACTGCAGTTGCTGATCAGGCAGACTCCCAGTTGAATGGCCGCTTAACCCTTACCCCATCCCACACGTAAACAAGCCAGGGTCCCTGTACATGAGCCCAGCAAGTGAGCCAGGGTTGCCCCGTACGGGAGCTTGTTTTCCTAGTTCACAATTCAATATCGAGCGTTGGGGTTAGCAACTCATTATGCTCGCTTCTGGTCACGAGCCAGGAAACACAAGTATTGTAGCGATGCTACGCAATCACGGGATCACTTAAAGAATGCAATGACATGACAATTAATTTGCGTACCGTTAATGGAATTTAAACATGACATGGTAATTGTGCAACATGATATATGTCGGATCTAGCTTCGTTGTCAAGCTAGTTCCTAAATCTGCGCCTAGGTGAGTATCCTAGCCTCTTTTACGCCTACAACGAGCAAAATGGCCTAAAACATGGCCTAACCCTAAGTGGCAAGTTTCACTTGCCTAGCACCGGGGATGACGATCACGAAGGTTCGCCTCGCGGATGCCAATCTACGGGGAAATCGCTATTATGGGGAAAACAATCATCAAAACAACATTCATTCATTAGGGTTTTATAAAAAATACAAATAGGTTATGAAAACATCAAGAGATCGATTTCTTACCGTGAGGAGGCGAAAGAAACACTCCGGAGAACCTAGGGACCAGATCTGGAAACGAATGGAGAAGTTTGGAGAACTAGGGTTTTTGGGGGATTTTGGGGATTTGATGAGATTTTGGGGAAGATGAGAGGTAGAATGAGTTGATGGAGGGTTTAGATGATGGATTTAGGGCTTGGAATGAAGGAATAAGGGTTTGAGGAAGATGTGGGCTCAATGGGGGAGAAACTAGGGTTTTCGGTCGAGTGGAGGAAGAAGAAAACGTTTGGGAGGGGTATAAATAGGTTGGGCTGGCGGCTGCCCAGAAATTAGGGTTTTAACACAGACTAGTCGGTCAAAGAGCAACCACTGACAGACTAGTTTGGCAACTAGTCGGTCGGTCGACCAACGCAGACCGACTAAGTGTAAACAGTAACTTCTGAACGAAAATAGGATTTGGATTTAGTCGGTCGATGAACAAATACTGACCGACTAGTTTGACAACTAGTCGGTCGAGAGATGAACTTAGACCGACTAAGAGTGAACAGTATTGATACCAAAAATAAGATGATGTGTTAGTCGGTTAAAGAATCATTGCCGACCGACTAGTTTGCAACCTAGTCGGTCAACCAACGTTCTTAAACAGACTAACGATAAACAGTAACTCCTGAATAATTTAGAAAGCCAACTAGTTGGTCCAAGAAGGATTGCCGACCGACTGGATCGTCATCTAGTCGGTCGGTGCCCCTTCTTACACCGGCTAACGTGCACCAAAAGTTCCGATACGGAGCGCAGAGCTCCAGGATTGATACCTATGACTCCTAGGCTTGATCTAATAGTAAGATACGACCGTTATGAAGCCCGTCACGAATGACTTACTCCGAAATCGACGATCCTAAGGAAGAAACGAGAAAACACGACGAAACGATCGAAAATGAAAGTTACAGAGACGAAAACCACACATGAGGAGAAAATCCACCAAAACATATATTATAATATAATAAATCCAGATACATGAAAACCAGTCGTTACATCCTCCCCAACTTAAGAAAAATTCTGTCCTCGGAATTTCCAAACACTCACGTGTCCGAAAACAAAAGTGGGAAACGCTCTCGCATCTCATCCTCATTCTCCCAAGTAGACTCTCCAGGTGAGCCGTGTCGCCACATCACCCTCACAAGATTGACAATCTTGTTCCGAAGAGATTTCTGACGCCTGTCCAGAATCTGCACTGGATGCTGGTCATACGTCAAATCGGGGCGAACGGTAATCTCCAAAAAATCCACAGCATGAGATGGATCGCTAATGTATCGCGAAGCTGCGACACATGGAAAACATTGTGAACTCCTTCCAAAGATGGCGGCAAGGCTAAGCGATAAGCTACCTCGCCAACCCTCTCCAAAATGTCAAACGGTCCAATGTATCGCGGGCTCAGCTTCCCTCGCTTCCCAAAACGAATCACACCACGATTCGGGGAAATCTTCAAGAACACATGGTCGCCCGGCTGAAACTCCAAAGGACGACGTTTAGCATCCGCCCAATGCTTAAAACGGTCCTGAGCAATTCTCAACCTCTCCCGAATATTCCTGACGATATCCACGGCCTCCACAATCATCTCAGGTCCCAACAACTCCCGATCACCAACGTCATCCCAACTCAATGGCGATCGACATTTCCTCCCATAAAGAGCGGCGAAAGGCGCCATGCCAATACTCGCCTGGAAGCTGTTGTTGTAAGAGAACTCTACCAGATGTAGATGGTCCTCCCATAAACCCTTGAAATCCAACATGTACGCCCTCAGCATGTCTTCCAAAATCTGAATCGTCCTCTCGGACTGGCCATCTGTCTGCGGATGGTACGCCGTGCTGAAACTCAGACGCGTACCCAAACTCTTTTGCAAACTCTGCCAGAACTGAGATGTGAACCTCGTGTCTCTGTCTGACACGATACTCATGGGGACTCCATGAAGTCGCACGACCTCCTCCATATATCTCCTTGCTAGCGCCTCAGTGGACTGTCCCACTCGGAACGGAATAAAGTGCGTAGATTTGGTCAATCGATCTACGATCACCCAAATCGCGTCATTCTGCTTCGGACTCCGAGGTAGTCCAGTCACGAAATCCATAGTGATGTGTTGCCATTTCCACTTCGGAATCGGAAGCGGTTGTAGCAACCCGGCCGTACGCTGATGCTCCGCCTTCACTTGCTGGCAAACCAGACACTTGGCCACACTCCGAGACACACTCCTCTTCATACCATGCCACCAATAATTCAGACGAAGATCCTGGTACATCTTGGTGCCACCAGGATGCACAGAATACGGCGAACTGTGTACCTCCACCATCAACTCCTCTCTAATATCTCCAGCTGGCACACACAACCTGGCTCCAAACCTCAGCGAGCCATCCTCATGAATCAAAAAGTCAGTCCACAGACCGGCTTCCACCTGCTCCCGAATCCTCACCAGCTTCGGATCCTCAGCCTGGCCAGCCTTAATCCGATCCACGATCGTCGACTGTACCTGCATGTACATCAACGAAGAAGCCTCCCCAGGAAGAACAATCTCAACACCAGACTCGCAAAAATCCTGCTGCAATCTCCACTGCGAGGTCAAAATCATCACCGCTGGAAGCCTACTCAGCGCATCAGGAACCACATTCACCTTGCCAGGGTGAAACTGCAAATCAATCTCATAATCCGCCATGAGCTCCAACCATCGACGCTGTCGCATGTTGAGCTCCTTCTGAGTAAAAATATACTTCAAGCTCTTGTGATCAGTGAAAATCTTCACTTTCTCACTCAGCAGGAAGTGCCTCCAAATCTTAAGAGCAAACACAACGGCAGCCAACTCCAAATCATACGTCGGGTAATTCTTCTCATGAACCTTAAGCTGACGAGACGCATACGCCACAACATGTCCGTGCTGATGCAACACACAACCGAGACCCTTGCCAGAAGCATCACAAAAGATCTCAAATCCACCGCTGCGATCAGGCACAACAAGAATAGGGGCAGTCGTCAACCTCTCCTTCAGAACGCCAAAAGCACTCTCACAATCACCCGACCAAACAAAAGGAACATCCTTCCGCGTCAACCTGGTCATCGGCTCAGCAATACGGGAAAAGTCCTTAATGAATCGTCGATAGTAACCAGCAAGCCCAAGGAAACTCCGAATCTCAGACGCTGACGACGGAACGGGCCACTCTCTGATGGCCCTAATCTTCTCGGGATCCACTGAAATACCATCTCCAGTCACCACATGCCCGAGAAAAGCAACTCTATCCAGCCAAAACTCGCACTTCGAAAACTTAGCATACAAACGATGCTTCCTCAAGATCTCCAACACCGTCCTTACGTGCGAGGCATGCTCTTCCTCTGACTTTGAATAGATCAGAATGTCGTCAATAAAGATAACGACAAACTTATCCAAAAAGTCGTAGAAAATCAGGTTCATCAGATTCATGAAAACTGCGGGCGCGTTAGTTACGCCGAAAGGCATAACCACAAACTCATAGTGTCCATACTTCGTCCTGAACGCTGTCTTCGGCACATCATCCTTCTTCACCTTCAACTGGTGGTAACCACTCCTCAAATCCAATTTAGAAAACACCCTCGAACCCTTCAGCTGATCAAAGATATCATCGATGCGAGGCAACGTGTATTTATTCTTAATGGTCACCGCATTCAACTCCCGATAATCCACGCACATGCGACGCGAACCATCCTTCTTCTTCACCAACAACACCGGTGCTCCCCACGAGGACACACTAGGATTGATGTAACCCTTCTGCATAAGCTCATCCAACTGCCTGCACAACTCCTCCAACTCTGCTGGCGCCATACGATATGGTGCCTTCGAAATGGGCTGTGCACCTGGGATAAGATCGATAGAAAATTCTAAAGCTCGATCAGGTGGCAAACCAGACATCTCCTCGGGGAAGACGTCGCCAAAATCACGCACTACAGCTGGCCACTCCAACTCCATCTGCATAGCCACAACCTCCACCGGCCTGGCCCGAAATCTGACAGGACCAAGCGAACTGCTACCACGACTGAACTCAAATACTGGATGTCCGGGAATCTCGAACACCACCTTCTTCCTCATGCAGTCAATCGTAGCATAGAAGCTCGCAAGCCAGTCCATCCCAAGAACTGCATCATAGTTGACGATGTCGAGGATAATGAAATCAGCGAAAAGCTCATGTCCACAGACCACCAACGAGCAAGAAGTGCAACCACGATGCACCGAGACCACGCCATTCCCTGTAACGATGTTCCAACTCTTGGGAAGAGGGGACGTCGACAAGGAATGCCTCTCCACGAAGCTCCGAGAAATAATGCACATCGATGCACCAGAGTCAAAGAGGACTCGTGTAGGAAATGTGCACACCAAAACCACACCTAACAAGCAATTAACAATCAAACCCTAGTCTAGCAAACAACCATGTTCAAGCAAACAACACAATCTAACATTCAAACCAGCTAGGAAAGTAACAGCCAGGTTGAGGATTACCTGCAATAACCTCATCCTCAGCCTCGCTCTCCACCGCGGTCATCAGAAAAGCCTGCCTCCTTGGCGGAACAGCCTGCTTAAAAGCCTGCCTCTGTGGAACAAGAGCTGCTCCACGTCCAGCAGGAACAGACGCTCGCTGCTGCAACGGTTGTGCTACAACAGGTGCCCTCCGCAGCTGGTTCGCATGCCGACAATCCTTCGCGGCATGGGAAGCATCACCACAAACCAGACACTGGCCCAAAAACTTCCGACACTGATCCTTGATGTGGCCAGGCTTGCCGCAGAAATGGCAAGTCTTCAAAATAGGCCCTCCTGGCCTCTTAAACTGAGCGGGCTGATTAGGCTTGAAACCAGGCCTAACCACCGCTCTGGCCTGCTCCATAGGCCTCTTCCCAGCACCAACAATAGACTCCCTCCTCTGACTCAGGTTCAGCTCCTGCCTCCTGGCAGCTACCAAAACCTTCTGATAAGAGTCCAGATCGGAGGAAGACACAAAACTCTGGAGCTCCAAAGCAAGTCCCTGCAGGAACCTCTGAGCCCTCTCATCAGCATCCTGCACCATCTTCGGTGCGAACCGACTCAGCCTAGTGAACTCTTGGTGGTACTGATCCACCGACAAGCTCCCCTGCTTCAGATCTATGAAGCACTGCAGCATCACCTGCCTAGCAGCCTCGGGAAGAACTCTTCATCAAATCTGGACTTGAAGGTAGCCCAAACTATCGGCTCCACCAGCATCTTCTCTTCAGCATCCCACCAATTTCTGGCATTGTCCTTCAGCTGCCTCTTAGCCAGATCAACCCATCCAGCCGGGTTAATCTTCGCCATTGCCAGGTTATCCTCAATGTTCCGAATCCACTCATCGGCAGCCAGAGGACCCTCAGACCCATCAAAATATGCAGGACCCAGCTCCCGAAATTGCTTCGCTCCCGGCTCAGAGCGAGGGACATCTGGAAGTGCCCAGGCAGCTCGAGCAAGTGGAGCATTCTGGACTTGCAGGAGCACGCCCTGCTGCACTTGCATCATCTGAAGCATCATCCGCATCATCTCTCCGTTGGTGGGTTCCCGCTCAGGCTCCTCATCATGAGGGAGCGCACCACTACCCCCACCACGGGTGAATCGCCTTCCTGCCATCTAATGACACAGAAAACGAAGCAGATTAGACTCATAGCTTATGACTCGGATATCGAACTTATTTGTTGGACAATCTTATATTATTATTGTTATCCCTGATAATTGCAGTTACAGAGGGACCAGCATGGGCCACCAATAAAACCTGTCACGCCCCGCTTCCCTAAAATGGAGGCGAGACGTGAGGAGGTCCGCACGAGAGTGGAGCTGTGAAGCCCAAAACCCGATAAGCGTCAATAAAACATAAGCAGGTCCCTGTAACCACAACGGAGCAACAATAATAATAAAAGGAGAGACAGAAATAAAATTCTCATATCTCATAAATTGTCCAATATGAAATTAAGTTCAACATCCAGAAAAGCCACCAGGCTAAAAGAAAGAGTCTAAGGCCCAGAACAAGGCCAACAAAACCAACAGCATAACAAGGTATAGGTGCCACGTACCGACAACAAAACAGCAGTCTAAATAAAAAGGGAAACACAACGAAAACACTAGGACTGGTCCCCAGTGTCCACGTACTCCCCGTCAAACACAAGCTCGGGCTCGGCGTCAGCAAACACCTCGTCCTCAACAAGGTACTCAGGCTCGGGATCTAACATGTGTCACCCAAAAGAGTAAAGGGGCACATGTCAGCAAGTCTAAAAGACTTGGGCAAGGAAACTGGAAGTAAGGCAACTAGCAACCTAGCAGTTATAGTATGCATGACATGGCAGTTATAACATGAGTGCACAAGTACGACATGGTGAACAATAAGTACAGGAGAACAATTATCGGTGCAAGACAAGAGTAGCCAAGCTACTAACAATCTCAATCAATTCACTATTCACGTTTCACGTTGTTTGTAGATGTTTACGCCCTTCAGCTGAATGGTACAACACTCACGCCGATCGTCACTAAACACTACCCCACCCCAGAGTTTACGCCTTACAACTGCAGTTGCTGATCAGGCAGACTCCCAGTTGAATGGCAGCTTAACCCTTACCCCATCCCACACGTAAACAAGCCAGGGTCCCTGTACATGAGCCCAGCAAGTGAGCCAGGGTTTCCCCGTACGGGAGCTTGTTTTCCTAGTTCACAATTCAATATCGAGCGTTGGGGTTAGCAACTCATTATGCTCGCTTTTGGTCACGAGCCAGGAAACACAAGTATTGTAGCGATGCTACGCAATCACGGGATCACTTAAAGAATGCAATGACATGACAATTAATTTGCGTACCGTTAATGGAATTTAAACATGACATGGTAATTGTGCAACATGATATATGTCGGATCTAGCTTCGTTTTCAAGCTAGTTCCTAAATCTGCGCCTAGGCGAGTATCATTTCGTCGCCTAGCCTCTTTTACGCCTACAACGAGCAAAATGGCCTAAAACATGGCCTAACCCTAAGTGGCAAGTTTCACTTGCCTAGCACCGGGGATGCCGATCATGAAGGTTCGTCTCGCGGATGCCAATCTACGGGGAAATCGCTGTTATGGGGAAAACAATCATCAAAACAACATTCATTCATTAGGGTTTTATAAAAAATACAAATAGGTTATGAAAACATCAAGAGATCGATTTCTTACCGTGAGGAGGCGAAAGAAACACTCCGGAGAACCTAGGGACCAGATCTGGAAACGAATGGAGAAGTTTGGAGAACTAGGGTTTTTGGGGGATTTTGGGGATTTGATGAGATTTTGGGGAAGATGAGAGGTAGAATGAGTTGATGGAGGGTTTAAATGATGGATTTAGGGCTTGGAATGAAGGAATAAGGGTTTGAGGAAGATGGGGGCTCAATGGGGGAGAAACTAGGGTTTTGGGTCGAGTGGAGGAAGAAGAAAACGTTTGGGAGGGGTATAAATAGGTTGGGCTGGCGGCTGTCCAGAAATTAGGGTTTTAACACAGACTAGTCGGTCAAAGAGCAACCACTGACCGACTAGTTTGGCAACTAGTCGGTCGGTCGACCAACGCAGACCGACTAAGTGTAAACAGTAACTTCTGAACGAAAATAGGATTTGGATTTAGTCGGTTGATGAACAAATACTGACCGACTAGTTTGACAACTAGTCGGTCGAGAGATGAACTTAGACCGACTAAGAGTGAACAGTATTGATACCAAAAATAAGATGATGTGTTAGTCGGTTAAAGAATCATTGCCGACCGACTAGTTTGCAACCTAGTCGGTCAACCAACGTTCTTAGACCGACTAACGATAAACAGTAACTCCCGAATAATTTAGAAAGCCAACTAGTCGGTCCAAGAAGGATTGCCGACCGACTGGATCGTCATCTAGTCGGTCGGTGCCCCTTCTTACACCGGCTAACGTGCACCAAAAGTTCCGATACGGAGTGCAGAGCTCCGGGATTGATTCTTATGACTCCTAGGCTTGATCTAATAGTAAGATACGACCGTTATGAAGCCCGTCACGAATGACTTACTCCGAAATCGACGATCCTAAGGAAGAAACGAGAAAACACGACGAAACGATCGAAAATGAAAGTTACGGAGACAAAAACCACACATGAGGAGAAAATACACCAAAACATATATTATAATATAATAAATCCAGATACATGAAAACCAGTCGTTACATTATTTCTGCATTTTTCTATCCTATAACGATTGCTCATATCGCGATTTTAACGCTTAAACGATGTTTTCACGATATTGATCGTGCCAGAATCAACTCCAAAATGATGTCATCTAACCGCAAGCGCACTGTATAGTGGCAAGCGGGTATCGAACACGGGAAGCGGTGCTATACTACCTATCTACTCCTAGGGTGAGTTAGACTTGCGGGTTTATTGGTGGGTGTGGATTGTGTAGTGTCGTGATGATGATGGATGCGAAAGTCGTGTCACTCGATATCGCAAACAAGTAATTCCACACAATATAAAAGAATAAAATATAAAAAGATTAGGGCTTTAGGACTCGCCACTAGGACCGTCAGATGTCGATGCTAGGCTAAGACTCTTACATTGCATTGGTTTAATTGGGGATTTGTAGCATCTAGAAAGTGAATTCGTGCGTCTGGGCATCATGAATCTAACGTATCACATTAACCCCGCTCTCGCGATGGGCACATACGATACGCGCATTAAGGATCTACAAAGTTCTCACCACTCTCGTGGTTCGAACGCTCTCAACTCGTACTACTCTCGTGGGTTAGAGCTTCGAGGTATTTTGGTAGCTCTTATTGACGCAATGTCGGTAGTCGTCAATTAGTTATATAGTTCGTCGGTGGATCCCCTCAAGGTATGAGCCGGACATGGTCACGTGCCTCGGTTGAATCCACTAACTCCCTAATTAAATCCGTAAGATATTTCTTAAGCTAATCGATTCCACCGACCGTGGGCACGATCTCAGTACGAATTCTCCTAGGGATCTTGCTAGATCAACCAAAATACAACCCCTTTTATACCCAACGCACCATAAAAATCCCAACTTTGCGTCTAAATCCTAAGTTCCATGGGCTAATCCCTTAGCCCTAGAAAAGACTACTCAAGCATAGCAATATCAATAGATAATATAACATACAAAGAATTCATTGCATGCATCAAAAAGAGATAAAACAATAGGAAACTACAAAGAAATAACAAATAGAATTAAAGAGACAAAAGTACTTATCTTGATACAAAGGAGGGGCCTACGACATGGCCAAACTCCCCTAAAGATCGTCGTCGAAAAACTCTAAAAAAGATCTAAAAATTCCTCTCTAAAAGTATACAAAAGTCTCCCCAAAATCTAATCTAAAAGTCTCCCCCGAACTCTCCCCAGAACTCCCCAATGACGGCCGCTCAATATCCCCCCAAAACCCTCCAAATTGTCCCCAAAAAATCCAGGCGCAGCTCAAAGAATGGGCCCACAGCAACTCGGTCGAGCACAAAGCTTGTAACGGCCTGTTTCTAACGTACCTTCTTCGTGCACGTGCTTTTGATCGTGCACGTGTTTATTTTAGACTTTATTTGTTTTTGAACGTTTTTGTGTGATATGTCGTCGTGATCATCTCTGAAAGTATTAGATTGTGGAATAACTTGGGAACGACATATCTCGAGTCGTTCTTCCGCGATACTAACTTATTTGACGTGACGTCGCGACTTTCTGTTTTGACGCGTGACGTTTCTATTTTTAGTTTCGTCCGTCGACGTCGAAATTTAGTTCCGTCTTCTCCACGCTCTTTCTTTAGTCGTCCTGAACACCCCATAATTATTTTATAATTTTTGGACTTAATTTGACCTATTTTCTATTTTTTTGAAAGCTTTAAATAATTTTAAAACCTATTTTTATAAAAGTTTTAATTACAATAAAATTACTATATTATAATAACGTATTAAAGAATTTTCTGGCAAAGTTTTAGAATTTTTGGCCACACCAATTTCGTGTGAGGGAGAGGAGAGTAATTTTTAAGTAAATTAATTATTTTAAATTATTTTAATAATATTTTTCCGAACCCAAACCCTAACCCTAGCTCTAACCTATTTAAGTTTGCCCTAGGAAAATTTATTTCGTCATAGCTCAAAACCCTAGCCGCCGTTTCATCTTCTAAAGCTTTGTCGCAACGTTGCGACTAGGGCTGTTGACAAACAGAACGTTCGACGAACTACTCGTGAACAAGCTCGGTACATGTTCGTTTACGTTCGTTCGGGAAGCTTAATGAACAAGCTTGAACAGATTTTTAGAGCTCGGTTAGTAAACTTACAGAGCTTGAACATAACTATGTTCGTTTATTTATGTTCGTGAACAAGCTCGTTAAGTGTTCATGAACAAGCTCGTTAAGTGTTCGTGAACAAGCTCGTTAAGTGTTCGTGAACAAGCTCGTTAAGTGATGTTTGTGAACAAGCTCGTTAAGTGTTCGTGAACAACCTCGTTAAGTGATGTTCGTGAATAAGCTCGTTAAGTGTTCTGAACAAGGGCTTGAGTGAACTAAAATTAAAATTAAACACTCACCTCTTCAAATTGAATTAAACACATCCACCTCTTCAACTTCCCAGCTTCCCACTCCTAGACTCGCGGGCTCCCAGCTCTCGTTTGGTCCATTGCCATTGTTCGTTCGTTTGTTTGCAAATCTGTTCATGAACAAGATTGATTGTGTGTTCGTTAACACGTTCCCGAACATGTTCACGAACAAGCTCGATAAGTCTTGTTAATGAACAGAACGTTCGTTCGGTAAGCTCGGTTTACGTTCGTTTATGTTCATTTACGTTCGTTCGGTAAGCTTAACAAACAAGCTTGAACATGCTTTTAGAGCTCGGTTAGTAAACGAACAGAACTTGAACATGGATTTTGTTCATGAACAAAACCAAGCACACTGTTCAAGCTCGTTCAAGCTCGTTCGTCAACAGCCCTAGTTGCGACGATCGCAACGTGCACGACCGACGGCCGCCCCCGCAAATCTCAGCGCACGACCGGAGCTGCTCCCCGCATCGCCGCTTGCAACGCTCCGCTGCATCGCCCCCGCTGTCGCCCGCTCCGACCGAGAGCACCGCTCGGTCAGACCGAGCGCCCGCTCCGCACAGCCGCTTGGCCCGCTCCGCTGCACCCCGCTAGCGCTTGACCGAAGCCGCTCCCCGCTCCGACCGAGAGGCCGCCCCGCACCCGCTCTCCGCTCCGCCTCGTTGCAAGTTGCAACGCTGCAACTTGGCCCGCCCGCTGCGACCGATGGGATCAGTCGGTCTGACCGACGGATTCCTCCGCACCCGCCGCTGCAACCGAGCCCCCGCATCGCCAGTGCACGACCGAGAGCTTCTCTCGGTCTGACCGAGAGAAACCCTCGCACCGAGGGTGAACGACCGACAGAACTTCGTCGCAAGTGGGTTTCTCCCACACCAACTTCTGTGGTGGGCCCCCCAAGTGCTCCTGAGGTGTTGTGGGCCCCCCTTGGACCCCTAGCACTGCTGTGGGCCCCACTTGGACGTGCTACTTCGCGGATTTGCCGTCTACGACGTTGCGACACGTCGTAGGCCTTCGTCGCAAGTTTGGACTTTTGGAGAATCGTGCGAGGACCAGATCTGAAGCTGTGGAGTGCTCCGATCAGACACGACATCCATTCTACGACAAACTCCGGTTCAGGTTAGTTCCCCGAAACTCGTAGAAACCCCCACAATAGCTGACTGAACCCTAAACTAAAAACCGTCAACTTGAACTAAATTTAATTTTCAGCTCCTGTAAAACGTTGTACGAACATAGAAAATCGACGAACGGACTAATTTGACTGTGCACATAGGATAGATCGTCGATTAGGTTGATACATCAAAAAGTGACTTTTGACGAATAGGATAGTCCCGAAAACCTAGAAACGAAACCTAATAGGACTTGATGAATTTGAGACCTGACATCGTCGCCGTGGCGATATTTCAGACGGACTTCTGCGGACGAGACGCTTGGACGAGACGCTTCGAGAGGACGACACACTCGCCATTTCAGGCAAGTGTACCCACTTGCGTTTTTGACCGTGCTTTGGTCTTAGGTTGCTAGAACTGTTAGACTGTGAATGTATAGAACCGGACGTGAAATGATAGCGTCTGGGACGACTCTTGACGGCTCAGACTTGACGACGAAGTCTGAGCCTGACAACAACAATTTTTGATGCTGTAGGGCTATCATGTGTGTGCGTGTGTGTGGACACCCTAGAATAACCTTTCCCGTCTTGTCACGTCACGTCCTGTCTTGCACAGCCCGCTGGGCAATAGAGCACTCGCCGAGTGATCCCTTGTACAGACTCACAGCCTGCGGGCAATAGGGCACTCTCCAAGTTGAGAGAGTGATCCCTTGTACGGATACACAGCCCGAGGGCAATAGGGCACTCTCCAAGCTAGAGAGAGTGATCCCTTGTACGGATTCTCAGCCTGCGGGCAATAGGGCACTCGCCAAGCTAGAGCGAGTGATCCCTTGTACGGATATCTTGTCTTGTCTTGTCTTGGGGTTTGGGGTTGGGTTGAGCGTGCGCACGGTAAGAGGGTCTGATCCCCCTCGAACCGTAAGGCGTGAACCCTTTCGTGTCTCACTTGTCTTGTCCTGCCTTGCTTCCGTCACGTCACGTCTTGTCCTGACACCTGTAGGCTAGTCCCGTAGTTGGTAGCACACGCTACGACTACTACTTGTCCCGTTTTACTTTCCTGCTGCGTTACTCCTTGTCGTGTTACCCTGTTATAACCACAGCATGTTAATCAACCAGTAAACCGTTGTTTAAAGTTCGGTGCACTTGCAGTAAAGTCTAACCCTTCTTGTAGACTTTACCTGACGTACAGTTCCTTTTTCTTGGGTGCTGTACGTCAGGTGTTTAGCCAGAGATCGTGGACGAAGCAGACTCGCTGGAGTACGTGGAGCCGAGGACGTCGACCCAGAGCACGTGCCCGACAAGGACCAGACCTTGAGGTCTTTTAGTCGCCACTTACAGAGGTTATTACTTTCAGTTTTCTTTTAGATAGTCTGTTGCCATGCTTAGGCTTCTTTTTAGACTTTGTACTTGTTGGATATCATATCTCTAATTTAATGAATGCAAATTCCTTTTCTGTACTTTTGTTGTTTCGAACTATAAAAATGCAAGAACCTGAAAAGTCTTTTAAAATGGTACCTCTACAGACGCTTATTGGGTCCGAGCTTCTCAAGCTCTGGCCTAAGCGGGCCTCGTCACGTTTCGCTTTCGTCCATTTTGGGAAGCGGGGCGTGACAGGTTTTAGTGGTGGCCCATGCAGGTCATGCAAAAAATTCGGAACAATAAAAGTACCGCATTCATTTAATATCCACGTACAAGTCTGAATTAGGTTTTTCCAGTCTTAGATGGTAGGAAGACTTAGGTAGACGTCCCAGTTTGATAGTTAGACGCCTTGGTTAAGATGTAGTCATCCTCGTCTTAGGATACCTTAGTAGCCCTCACTTGATTCTGGCTGTGTTAGATTTCTAGAGTCCTTCTTTTAGTCGTTCGCTCAGTTCCATCGACTTCGGGTCCAGCAGAACGTAACCTTGATTCTCTTAGGAACTTTTCCTTAGATCCTGATTATAGTTTAGCTCATTAGGAAGTCTTAGAACTGAGTTATCCCGATCTTTAGACAACCCGAAAATTAGAATCCCTGACTTCTAGCGTCTTCCTGATCATTACCCATTCGTGTTATCGACCGAAGAGTTCCATCTTAGCTTCATGAATCATATCCTAGGTGAAATCCATCATGCGATCATTTTCCTTTCTACCGATTCACGTGATCGTTTCTGACGAGTATCGTTGACCCTTCGAGTCTTTTTTTTTCCCGTTGCCAAATCTGCTTCCTCTAAAGGTATTTTCGAAATTCCTTATTGAGTCCTTCGCTCAGCTTAATTTCTTTGAAACCCTCTTGGTCGTAAATTTTTGTTGTTACTACCTCGTGCTTATTTTCAAAACGATATCTCTCATATTTTCAGTTTTTAAAACCTCGTTAACATTCTGATAATTCAATTTATACTTTTCTGGACTACAAGATCTATTTCTAATCACTTACCGTACATACTTTTTAAAATATTTTCTAAACTAGAGGGAACTCCAAATTATTTTATTATTATTATTATATCAGTTCTATGTTCTTCGTGACCACATTTCAAAATCTTTGTGTAAACTTAATTTCATTTGCAAAACAATCGTTTCTCACCCTACTCATCCTTCCTTCGTCTTACTTTTTCCAAAATTTTAATTTGCTACATCTGTTCACTTTTAAGTATAATATATATATATATATATTTAAAAGGTATATGATACCATATTTTGCACAACATCTTTTATCGTTAAATCATTTTTGCAATATTTTGTCCCGTCCATCCGACTACCTCCTTATCTTGCCTTATTTGACCTCTATCCTTCCGATCTTATTTCGTTCCGCTTTTGATTTAGTTTTCTTTCCTTCTTTTATCTAGACATTAGACCTTGTAGTTATCCATGCTATCTCCAGTTTAGGAGTAGGCCCTCTGGTAGGTGATGTCGTTGCAGTGCCTGAGTATAGGTAGAGTGTGTAGACCTGTATGAGTGTGTCATCTTTAGGATCCTAATGATCGCCTTTTTGTGTCTTGAATGTGTACTCAGTGTTAACCATGGTATGATGGGAGTTGTCTAAATGACGGTATTCATACTTATATGAATGGTGTCATCGCAGGCAGATCCTTAGACTTAGTTTTAGTTTTAATGAATGGTTTATCTTGGTTGTATGTGACTGTATCAAAAAACTTTGTTTTCTTTAAACCAAATCTTTAAAGTTTTAAAACCAGCTCACAAGATCACAAATCACTTAACCTCCCTCATCCATTACCGCAACGCCACACGTTTTTCCAAATGTTTTAAAATATTTCTTTGGCCTTGAAGTCTCTCTTTCTCTTCTCTTCTTTCTTCCTTAAACAAAGATTTTCATGTTTATGATTGTTATATTAATTGGGCCTAGCTACTATCGTTGTAGGATTTTGTTTGCGGGTAGGCTCAGGGAGTGAGATGAGTTTTATTCTGGCAATGATTAATTGATTTTGGGAACACGAGGATGATGGATTAGAATATTTTTTTGGATGAAAAGAATGAACTGTCTCAGACTTATTTATAAAACCGAAGTGTGGTGGACTCAATGGAGAATTCTGTTTGAATGAGATTAAATGCGAGGAGATGATGACTTATCAGACTTGAGGCTTAGACGGGTAGTAGATAGGAGTAACTGCCGAGAATAGTATGAGTTAGGGTGATCATGAGATTGAGAAGAGCTTATATTAGCATTGAGACTGATTGATGAATTGACGTGAGAAGACTTTGAGGATAACACGACGTGTGGAGATAAATGGATGATTAGGCAGTTGGACTTAATATTGGTTGGGATTAGTTATAGTGAGTAGGATGAGGGGTAATTCTGGCAGATCAAAATATTTGGTGGATGAATTTATGAGGAGATATGACGAGAATGTAATGAAGACACGACGATTGCTGATTGGTGAAGGTATTATAGGATAGACAAATGTTTTGTCTTGGATTGGTGGATGACTAGAATCGCGTTTTTTTGGAGATTTATTAATGTTGGGAAAATGTTTAGAAATTCAAAAGATATTAATGAGCGATGATGATGCTTAGTGGAGTGGTACGATATCAGAAGATGTTATTATTTCTATGAGAACTTGGAGTTGGAAATTGGAACGGTAGTGATGGAACTATATATTAGGAGGAGAGATTAGTCGTGGCTTTGCCCAGTGAAAAGATGGATTATGGGGTATTATTGAGGAATGTTGTTCGAAGTTACAGGATTAGAAATCTTTACGAGTAGGTATGAGAGTTGCGGGTATAAGGTTATATGAGTAATATTATTACTAGTGTGAGTGATTCCGAGGGCGGAATCATTTCTAAGGTGGGTAGAATGTAACGGCCTGTTTCTAACGTACCTTCTTCGTGCACGTGCTTTTGATCGTGCACGTGTTTATTTTAGACTTTATTTGTTTTTGAACGTTTTTGTGTGATATATCGTCGTGATCGTCTCTGAAAGTATTAGATTGTGGAATAACTTGGGAACGACATATCTCGAGTCGTTCTTCCGCGATACTAACTTATTTGACGTGACGTCGCGACTTTCTGTTTTGACGCGTGACGTTTCTATTTTTAGTTTCGTCCGTCGACGTCGAAATTTAGTTCCGTCTTCTCCACGCTCTTTCTTTAGTCGTCCTGAACACCCCATAATTATTTTATAATTTTTGGACTTAATTTGACCTATTTTCTATTTTTTTGAAAGCTTTAAATAATTTTAAAACCTATTTTTATAAAAGTTTTAATTACAATAAAATTACTATATTATAATAACGTATTAAAGAATTTTCTGGCAAAGTTTTAGAATTTTTGGCCGCACCAATTTCGTGTGAGGGAGAGGAGAGTAATTTTTAAGTAAATTAATTATTTTAAATTATTTTAATAATATTTTTCCGAACCCAAACCCAAACCCTAGCTCTAACCTATTTAAGTTTGCCCTAGGAAAAGTTATTTCGTCATAGCTCAAAACCCTAGCCGCCGTTTCATCTTCTAAAGCTTCGTCGCAACGTTGCGACGATCGCAACGTGCACGACCGACGGCCGCCCCCGCAAATCTCAGCGCACGACCGGAGCTGCTCCCCGCATCGCCGCTTGCAACGCTCCGCTGCATCGCCCCCGCTGTCGCCCACTCCGACCGAGAGCACCGCTCGGTCAGACCGAGCGCCCGCTCCGCACAGCCGCTTGGCCCGCTCCGCTGCACCCCGCTAGCGCTTGACCGAAGCCGCTCCCCGCTCCGACCGAGAGGCCGCCCCGCACCCGCTCTCCGCTCCGCCTCGTTGCAAGTTGCAACGCTGCAACTTGGCCCGCCCACTGCGACCGATGGGATCAGTCGGTCTGACCGACGGATTCCTCCGCACCCGCCGCTGCAACCGAGCCCCCGCATCGCCAGTGCACGACCGAGAGCTTCTCTCGGTCTGACCGAGAGAAACCCTCACACCGAGGGTGAACGACCGACAGAACTTCGTCGCAAGTGGGTTTCTCCCACACCAACTTCTGTGGTGGGCCCCCCAAGTGCTCCTGAGGTGTTGTGGGCCCCCCTTGGACCCCTAGCACTGCCGTGGGCCCCACTTGGACGTGCTACTTCGCGGATTTGCCGTCTACGACGTTGCGACACGTCGTAGGCCTTCGTCGCAAGTTTGGACTTTTGGAGAATCGTGCGAGGACCAGATCTGAAGCTGTGGAGTGCTCCGATCAGACACGACATCCATTCTACGACAAACTCCGGTTCAGGTTAGTTCCCCGAAACTCGTAGAAACCCCCACAATAGCTGACTGAACCCTAAACTAAAAACCGTCAACTTGAACTAAATTTAATTTTCAGCTCCTGTAAAACGTTGTACGAACATAGAAAATCGACGAACGGACTAATTTGACTGTGCACATAGGATAGATCGTCGATTAGGTTGATACATCAAAAAGTGACTTTTGACGAATAGGATAGTCCCGAAAACCTAGAAACGAAACCTAATAGGACTTGATGAATTTGAGACCTGACATCGTCGCCGTGGCGATATTTCAGACGGACTTCTGCGGACGAGACGCTTGGACGAGACGCTTCGAGAGGACGACACACTCGCCATTTCAGGCAAGTGTACCCACTTGCGTTTTTGACCGTGCTTTGGTCTTAGGTTGCTAGAACTGTTAGACTGTGAATGTATAGAACCGGACGTGAAATGATAGCGTCTGGGACGACTCTTGACGGCTCAGACTTGACGACGAAGTCTGAGCCTGACAACAACAATTTTTGATGCTGTAGGGCTATCATGTGTGTGCGTGTGTGTGGACACCCTAGAATAACCTTTCCCGTCTTGTCACGTCACGTCCTGTCTTGCACAGCCCGCTGGGCAATAGGGCACTCGCCGAGTGATCCCTTGTACAGACTCACAGCCTGCGGGCAATAGGGCACTCTCCAAGTTGAGAGAGTGATCCCTTGTACGGATACACAGCCCGAGGGCAATAGGGCACTCTCCAAGCTAGAGAGAGTGATCCCTTGTACGGATTCTCAGCCTGCGGGCAATAGGGCACTCGCCAAGCTAGAGCGAGTGATCCCTTGTACGGATATCTTGTCTTGTCTTGTCTTGGGGTTTGGGGTTGGGTTGAGCGTGCGCACGGTAAGAGGGTCTGATCCCCCTCGAACCGTAAGGCGTGAACCCTTTCGTGTCTCACTTGTCTTGTCCTGCCTTGCTTCCGTCACGTCACGTCTTGTCCTGACACCTGTAGGCTAGTCCCGTAGTTGGTAGCACACGCTACGACTACTACTTGTCCCGTTTTACTTTCCTGCCGCGTTACTCCTTGTCGTGTTACCCTGTTATAACCACAGCATGTTAATCAACCAGTAAACCGTTGTTTAAAGTTCGGTGCACTTGCAGTAAAGTCTAACCCTTCTTGTAGACTTTACCTGACGTACAGTTCCTTTTTCTTGGGTGCTGTACGTCAGGTGTTTAGCCAGAGATCGTGGACGAAGCAGACTCGCTGGAGTACGTGGAGCCGAGGACGTCGACCCAGAGCACGTGCCCGACAAGGACCAGACCTTGAGGTCTTTTAGTCGCCACTTACAGAGGTTATTACTTTCAGTTTTCTTTTAGATAGTCTGTTGCCATGCTTAGGCTTCTTTTTAGACTTTGTACTTGTTGGATATCATATCTCTAATTTAATGAATGCAAATTCCTTTTCTGTACTTTTGTTGTTTCGAACTATAAAAATGCAAGAACCTGAAAAGTCTTTTAAAATGGTACCTCTACAGACGCTTATTGGGTCCGAGCTTCTCAAGCTCTGGCCTAAGCGGGCCTCGTCACGTTTCGCTTCCGTCCATTTTGGGAAGCGGGGCGTGACAAAGCTGCTCGGTCGAGTCGTCTGGCTGCTCGGTCGAGCAGCCCTCTTGCTCGGTCGAGTACGACAGGGAATCAAACTTCTCCGAAATATGTTGCTCTGCCAAACCGGCCGGAGTACGTAGCTGCTCGGTCGAGTATGCAGCTGCTCGGTCGAGTAATAGGCTGCTCGGTCGAGTCTGTCAGTAGATTGTAGCTCTTCCCAAAATCACGCTCTGACTGCTCGGCCCAGGTCGGTATTGCTCGCCCGAGTAGGCTACTGAGAACAGTTTCAACATTGCACCGTCAACTTGCAGAAATTGTCCAGGGCTCATCTGACCTCCGATTAGCACGTTCTCAGTGGCGTTGGAACCGTCTTGAGGTCTATTATCTGAGAAAAATATCAGAAAAATAGTGAAAAATCCCAAGTGATAGCAAATTTAGAAATAGTGCACGGCTGTCCTGTTTCCAGCACTTCGGATCGCTCGATTCCTTCGCCACATCATATCTCGATCGAGCGACCTTCTCTCTTGCCCCTTCCTTGCTCCAGTATTCTTCTTTGGCACCTCAAACATGTCAGCATGAGTCTCATTGGTGCTCTCACGTCACTGACCATCTTATTGACTTCAAATTGCTCCAATATCTCCCAAATCCCTGAAATGGACATAAACGCTCCGAAAGTCATATTATTCCAAATAATAGCATGAAAGCGTATAAAATTGGGATTTGGAGGGTGAAATGTGTCTTGAAGATATGCGATAAAACATGTAAAATAGGAGCATATCAAAATCCCCCAAGCTTACTTCTTACTCGTCCTCGAGGAAGACGAATACGAAGCTCACCGGGAGGTAAAAATAAGAAAACAAAAAGGAATACGAAGAAACGAGAGTCGCTATATTACTCTCTCAGATTTCTCAACATTCACCATATATCACAACTACTCAGAAATTGAATCACACACTACCATAGAGATTTCATATCTTATATAAACGAAGTACTTGAGAGTTAAGAATGAATGAAATTAAGGGCCTCTCTGGTATTCATACATTTAGTTTATATCAACATCCTATGTTTCTTAGCATCGAATATGCATAACATTGGCGACACACTTTTCAATCAGAAGATATAGCTGAAGCGTGGAGATTCACACAAAGCATGCAATAAAGAATAGAATAAAAATAAAGACATACACATCCTCATATCAAATCATAAGAAATCCCCGTAACTAAATTGTTTCGTTAAGTTTTAGCATTATCAAACTTTCCCGTTCGTGCACGACCCACTCTAATGTCATGCTCACTCATGTGGTCAAAATATTTCCCACCAAGCTTGAATTGAGGCGTCGCATCCAAAGAAGTATTTGTGGATTTGGAATTTTGTTTTGATTTTCCCAATAGTATATATATTGCTCCAAGTAATGAAAATTGAGCTCTTCTTTGAATTTTGAGCTTTGTTTCCTTTTTTTTCTTTTTGGATTTTTGTAGGAGCAATAGTATTTGTATTTTTCGTTTTTGGCTCCTTTTTGGCTTTTTGAACTTTTGGAGCAAGCTTTTTGTAACGCCCCACTTCCCAAAAGACACCGGAAGCGAGAGCGTTACGCGGTCCGCTTGAACTGGAGCGGCGAAGCTCGAGTTCAATAAGAGTCTGTGATTAAAATGCAGATGAGGTCCTTGCAACCACCATTCAGAAATAATAAGAAACACATCCAGAAAAGATATAGCCACACCCAGAAATAATGTTCGTACACAGAGTTTAACAATGCCACAGCTGGGCTAAAAGTAGCAACAAGAAAAGTAACGTACTCGAAAGTAACTACAACGACAAAAGGAACTAAGAAAGCAGTAAAGGTGTCGGGGTCCACTAGTCCTCTACTGGGAGAGGCACTGCGTCAGGTGCGAACTCCTGACTCTCCAACTCAGGCGTCTCGTACTGGTCCTCCTGGTACTCAAGCTCTGAACCTGACATACATCCACAAACATGAATGTATGTCAGCTAGGGGTCTGCAAGAAAGAGTTAGCATCCCAAAGAGAAGTATATAACAAGTATATGAAATTTAGAAGCATTTAGTATTTTGAATGAAACGACTGCAGCAATTTAACAATTAGCAATTTCGGAGCAGAAAGAAACATTCCTAGCATGCAGTTCTAGTCGATGGCAAGTTCAAAATTCGATTCTCTGAGTTTGTTAGCATTTCAATATTCACGAAGACCAAGTTAGCGTTACAATGACCATATCAAGACTTCACATCTAATCTAGGGTTCTCGCCTTTAGGTCGTGATGAGAAGGTCGTTCCTCTCACGGGGGCTTACCGTGATTGACACTAACCCACCGCGTCGGGTGGTGCTCTTGAGGAGAGTACCTTTCATATGCCCAGTGGCCGCTCAACCCTAACCCCACCCAAAAGTTTTGCCGGAACACGAGCCGGCCTAGTCGACTCACACGACATCACGATATCACGATTTCGCCTTCGAGGCGCACGATTTCACGATGTCCATATAGTTAATCATGTCAGGACTCACTGAATTCCATTGTTATCAATATTAGTGTTTTATGGTGACAGTTCTGCAAAGCGGAAGCGGGTCGAACGACCGGTTCCGTAATTTCAAATAATGACGATTTTGTCCTTTTTGTTCAACTTGCTACAGAAACAATTTCTTTCTCTAGTTGCTTAAATCGGGGATATATTGTATGATATACCGTTGGATCCCAATTTTCGTCCTAGTCATTATGGTGTCAGCTTTGTACGTCATTTCCCGTCTAAATTTTGAGTTACACAGCAAAACATGAAGGCGGCGTAAACGTGCCGAAACTTCTAAAAATCATAACAAATTATATACTTGCCTGTTTTTGGCGTTCTTGGTGTCGTTGGATTCGTCTCGACGAATACTATGATGTGGAAGGTTCGGTTCGCTGTTTTGGCAGAAAATAAAATCAGAATTGGTGTTTTTCAGTTCTGGTCAGATTTCGTAAATACTCCTACGACGTCTAATCACCCAGTTTTATTAAGTTTACTACTTTACGGTGTGGGTTAAGAGTTATGGGGGTAGATCTACCAACCTGGAGTGAAGCGTGGGATCGGATGACGCCCACGAGCAACGACGACACGTACGGTGCTGAAACTTCGACGTCTACTCTCCGAACTCGAAGCGGCAGCGAGTAGGCGACGGACAGAGGTTGTCAGCGCGCTCCGGGGGCTGTCGGCGTCAGATCTGAGGGCGTGGGGCTGTTGGTTGTGCGCCAGAGAGGAAGAAGAAGCCGTGGTGTTCTGTTCGGGCTGTGGGTGCTGCTCACGGCCTGATGGGGCTTTGCGGATCTGAGGGGAGAAGCTCAAGTGGTAGATGGCCAGCTGCGTGGAGGAGGAGGCCGTGAGGAGGAGATCTCGGACTGTGTAGCCGTAGGGAGAAGTGGAGATGGGCTCGGCTGTTGGGGGGTGGTCTGTTGGTTGCCGAGGGTTTATGGAGAAGGAGGAGAGGAGATGGAGGGTGCTTTGCGTGGCTGAGGAAGGAGGAGAAGGGCAGCGAGTAGGGGAGCTCGGCCTGGTGAAGTCGACGGCCTGGGAGGGGTTTGCGCGTGCGTTAAAAGAGAGGGGAGGAGCAGCGTGGGGTTTTGGCGTGGGGAAGGAGAAGAGGCCGTGGATGCGTGGAGGTTGTCGTGGCTGCGTTGCGAAGAGGAGCAGCGGTCTGGAGTTGTTTGTGTGGGAGGGAGGGGATGAAACAGGCTGGCGGCTGGGAGGAATAGGATTCTGTAGGGTTTTAAAAGAATAGATATAGGGTTTTATAAAGATATAGTAGGCCTAGGGTTTTATAATTTGAGAAAATGGGTGACTGCGGCTGCTAGCTTGCCCTAGGTCGTTGTTAACACGTGACCTCAGATTGCTAGTTGTGCTATGGTCTTAGGGTTATAAAAATATGACAGTATGTGGGTTTGTGTAGGGTTTTATTATTATATGGGGGGATGGCTGTAGTATGGCTATAAAAGTAGGCCTAGGCTAGGGTCTTTCAGGCTTAGGTTGTTTTTTTAAAAAACAAGTGTGTGTGTGTGCAATGCGTGAGCAGCCATGGGGGTTGGCTAATTAGGAAATGGGATTAAATAGGTTAATGGTTTGAATGATAAATTAAGAGGAAATATAATAGGAAGGAATTGTAATGGAAAAGTGATTAAAAGGAATTATTAGTAGTCAATTGGGTTTAATGGGTTTTAAAAAAGAAAATTTGAAATTCGAATTTAAAAAAAATTTGAATGCTTGAATTAATAATATACTTAAATAATAATAATAATAATAATAATAATAACAACAATAGAAATAAATTAACTAAATAGTTTAATATAATGATAGCCATCAAATTGTATGAAAAGCAGGCACGTGCACAGGGACGGATACGCTTAATACGGATACGGACGAAAAATTACACTAGATAAAAACAGATAATATCATTGATAAAGACCGGTCGTTACATCCTACCCACCTTAAAGAAAATTCCGCCCTCGGAATTCCAAACAATCACTGGTCAGGGAATAGGTGGGGGTAACGTTCTCTCATCTCATCTTCTCTTTCCCATGTGGACTCTCCTGGCGAGTCGTGTCGCCACATCACTCTAACAAGATCGACAGTCTTGTTTCAAAGTGACTTCTGACGTCCGTTGAGAATCTGCACTGGCTGCTGATCATACGTCAGATCTGGACGAACGGTGATCTCAGAGTAGTCAACATTGTGAGATGGGTCGCTGATGTACCGACGAAGCTGAGACACATGGAAGACATCGTGAACACCCTCCAAAGATGGTGTCAAGGCTAAGCGGTAGGCTACCTCGCCAACTCTCTCCAGAACATCGAAGGGTCCGATGTATCTCGGGCTGAGCTTGCCACGTTTCCCAAAGCGAATCACTCCGCGATTCGGAGAAATTTTCAGGAACACATGGTCTCCAGGCTGAAACTCCAGAGGACGCCGTTTAACATCAGCCCAATGCTTATAACGGTCCTGGGCAATCCGAAGCTTGTCCCTGATATCTCGAACAACGTCCACAGCTTCGACAATCAACTCCGGTCCCAACAACTCTCTATCTCCAACGTCGTCCCAGCTCAGGGGCGAACGACACTTCCTTCCATAGAGAGCAGCAAAAGGCGCCATGCCAATGCTTGCCTGATAACTGTTGTTGTAGGAGAATTCCACCAGGTGTAGATGATCCTCCCACGAACCCTTGAAATCTAGCATGCAAGCTCTCAGCATGTCATCCAGAATCTGAATGGTCCGCTCTGACTGGCCATCCGTCTACGGGTGATACGCAGTGCTGAACTTTAGACTGGTACCAAGATTGGTCTGCAGACTCTTCTAGAACTGAGACGTGAACCTCGTATCACGATCGGACACGATGCTCACAGGGACTCCATGCAATCGCACGATCTCCTACACAACATATTCACATCACTATTGGCACTAGAAAGGAAATACGAAAGAATGAGTCAGATCATTACCTCCATATACTTCCTAGCCAGTATCTTCGTGGGTTGTCCTACTCGGAACTGTATGAAGTGCGCAGACTTGGTCAGTCGATCGACGATGACCCAGATTACGTCATTCTGTTTGGTGCTCCGAGGTAAGCCAGTCATGAAGTCCATCGTGATGTGCTGCCATTTCCACTCCAGGATAGGCAGTGGCTGTAGTAGTCCGGCGGTGCGATGATGTTCAGCCTTCACCTGCTGACACACCAGGCATTTGGCAACACTCCGTGCCACACTTCTCTTCATCCCGTGCCACCAGAAATTCCGACGAAGATCCTTGTACATCTTCGTACCTCCAGGATGAATGGAGTAAGGTGAGCTGTGAGCCTCATTCATCAACTCTTCTCTGATATCTCCCGCAGGCACGCAGATCCTACTGCCATACCTCAAAGATCCGTCCTCGTGAATCAAGAAATCTGTCCGGAGTCCGGCTTCGACTTGCTCTATGATCTTCATCAACTTAGCATCACCAGCTTGAGCAGTCTTGATCCGATCAACAATCGTCGACTGAATCTGCATGTTCATCAACGATGAAGTGACTCCGGGAAGAACAGCTTCAACATCCATCTCTCGCAAATCCTGCTGCAATCTCCACTCGGCTGTGAGAATCATCACCTCTGGCAGTCGGCTCAAGGCGTCCGGTACGACATTCACCTTCCCTGGATGATACTGAAGGTCGATGTCGTAATCTGCCATCAACTCCAACCATCTGCGCTGTCTCATATTCAGCTCCTTTGGAGTAAATATGTATTTCAAACTTTTGTGATCGGTGAATATCTTCACCTTCTCACTAAGTAAGAAATGACGCCAAATCTTCAGCGCGAATATGACAGCGGCGAGTTCCAAATCATGGGTTGGATAGTTCTTCTCATGAACTTTCAACTGTCGCGAAGCATACGCGACCACATGGTTGTGCTGGTGCAAAACACAACCAAGTCCCTTCCCCGATGCATCACAGAAAATCTCAAAGCCTCCGCTTCTGTCCGGAATAGCTAAGATCGGTGCAGTCGTCAGTCTCTCCTTCAAGGTGCTGAAATCCTGCTCACAAGATTCTGACCAACTGAACTTGACATCCTTCCGAGTCAATCTCGTCATCGGCTCAGCTATCCTCGAGAAGTTCTTGATAAATCTGCGGTAGTAGCCAGCCAATCCGAGGAAACTCTTGATGTCCGAAGCTGACCGCGGTGTAGGCCAATCACTGACTGCTCTGACTTTCTCCGAATCCACTGAGATGCTGGCTCCTGATACTACATGTCCAAGAAATGCAATTCTGTCCAGCCAGAATTCGCATTTGCTATACTTGGCATATAGTCGATGATGGCGGAGCGTCTCCAATACCAATCTCAAGTGCTCTGCATGCTCTTCCTCGCTCCTCGAGTACACCAGGATGTCATCTATAAAAATCACCACGAACTTGTCGAGGAAGTCGTAAAGATGAGGTTCATGAGCACAACAGGAGCGTTGGTCACACCGAATGGCATGACAACGAACTCATAGTGCCCGTACTTGGTCC
Source organism: Scilla litardierei (assembly GCA_030789695.1). Classification (NCBI taxonomy): domain Eukaryota; kingdom Viridiplantae; phylum Streptophyta; class Magnoliopsida; order Asparagales; family Asparagaceae; genus Scilla; species Scilla litardierei. Next base: position 377,481,675 of record CM061142.1, read on the forward strand.
GGAAAGCTGTCTTGGGCACGTCATCCTTCTTGACTCTGACCTGATGGTATCCGCTCCGAAGATCCAACTTCAAAAACACCTTCGATCCACCAAGCTGATCGAAGATATCGTCAATACGGGGCAGTGGGTACTTGTTCTTCACAGTGATCTGATTTAGCTCCCGATAATCGATACACATCCTCCTCGATCCATCTTTCTTCTTCACCAGTAAGACGGGTGCACCCCAGGGAGACATGCTAGGATGAATAAAACCTTTCTGCAGTAGCTCATCCAACTGCTTCCTCAGCTCCTCTAACTCAGCTGGAGCCATACGGTACAACGCCTTAGAAATCGATTGAGCTCCTGGCATCAGATCAATGCCAAACTCCAATGCTCGATCAGGCGGCAAACCGGAAATGTCCTCGGGAAAAACATCCTCGAAGTCTCGCACTATAGCTGGCTTCTCCGGCTCTGCTATCATGGATGCGACTGTCAATCTGTACGGCTGGGCCCGGAACTTGACAGGTCCAAGCGAATGTCCTCCGCTGACGAACTCAAACACTGGGTGGCCAGGAATTTCAAACACCACTTTCTTCCGGTGACAGTCGATCGTGGCGTAGAAAGCTCCTAACCAATCAATGCCGAGGATCGCATCGAAATTGGGTAGGTCGTGGACGATGAAATCTGCATACAATTCGTGTCCACTAACCACCAATGGGCAAGGTCTACAACCAAGTGCAACCTTCACCACACCATTCCCAGTCGTGATGTTCCAACACTTGGGAAGTGTGTGGGTGGGAATCAAGTGTTCGACTACGAACTTCCGTGACAGGATGCACATGGAAGCTCCAGAATCGAACAGGGTCAGGGCGGGGTGAGAAGAAACTAGGATAACACCTAAGGGGTACAAGCAACTATATCAACAAGGAAACTAACTAATCAAACATAAATGCAGAAAAGTAAAGACTAGGTCAAGGGTTACCTGCGATCACGTCGTCATCAGCTTCAGCCTCAACGGCTGTCATGGTGTAAGCTCGACGCACTGGGGGTTTGGCCTGCTGAAAGGCTCGCTCCTGCGGTACCAGAGGTGGTCCTCACTGTCCTGGTGCAGGCACTGGTCTTTGGGCGGGTCCAGGTGCAGGCGCTGTCCGCTGAACAGGTCCAGGTGCTCCAGTAGTCATAGGTCAAGAACCTCGGGGGCAGTCCCTCGCAACATGAGCAGACGATCCACAAACCAAACACTGATTCAGCATCTTCCTGCAGTCCTTCTTCACATGGCCAAGCTTGCCATAGAAATGGCAAGTCAGATCAGCTCGGTAGGAAACAGGTGCAGCTGGCCTCTTGAACTGAGTGGTCTGGACTGGACATACACCAGGCCTAGGTGCACTCCTCTGCATCTCCATCGGGCGCTTGCCCGCCTGTCGGGCCTTCTTCAGATTGGCCACGTGCTCCTGATTCTTCGCAGCCACCAGAACATCCTCATGAGTAGAAAAAGTATTCCCAGACATCACACTCTGAATGTCCAGGTCCAAGCCCTGCAGGAAACGGTGTGCACAGTCCTCAGGTTCCTTCACCATGGCAGGGGCATAGCGGCTCAGCATAGTGAACTCTGCCTCGTACTCATCAACGGTCATAGTACACTGCTCCAGGTTGATGAAGCGACTCTCCATCATCCGCTTCGCCGACTTCGGAAAATACTGGGCGTCAAATCTCTTGCTGAAGGTGTCCCATGAAATCGGCTTGGTCAGCCTAGCCTCCTCTGCAGTCCACCAACTGCGGGCATTATCAGTCAACTGCTTCCTCGCAAGATCCACCCATTCATCTTTATGGATTCGGTCAAGGCCCAAATCATCCTCAGTGCTCTGACGCCACTCTTCGGCCGCTAGCGGGCCCTCTCGTCTGGAAAAGCTCTTCGGACGCATCTCTCTGAACTGCTTGGCCCCCGTGGCGGGTGCAACTGGTGCGGCTGGCGCAGTCGGTGCAGCCTGGCGTCCCTGCTGGACTAGATGATGCTGAACCTCCAGCATATCTCTCATAACTCCCAGCATCTGGCGGATGTCGTCCTCTCCGCCTCCGGTAGTTTTGGCTTCGTTTCCGACTCCGGCTCCGGCTCCGTGTCGGGTGATGCGTCTTCCGGACATCCTGCAAAAGAGAAAGAAAGCCCGAGTTAATCCCGTGTATACGATTATTCTAGATGTTTGGCTAATGATAAATGTTCTCATTATTTTGAATTTCGCAGTTGCAAGAGGACCTGCATGGGCCACCAACAAAACCTGTAACGCCCCGCTTCCCAAAAGACACCAGAAGCGAGAGCGTTACGCGGTCCGCTTGAACTGGAGCGGCGAAGCTCGAGTTCAATAAGCGTCTGTGATTAAAATGCAGATGAGGTCCTTGCAACCACCATTCAGAAATAATAAGAAACACATCCAGAAAAGATATAGCCACACCCAGAAATAATGTTCGTACACAGAGTTTAACAATGCCACAGCTGGGCTAAAAGTAGCAACAAGAAAAGTAACGTACTCGAAAGTAACTACAACGACAAAAGGAACTAAGAAAGCAGTAAAGGTGTCGGGGTCCACTAGTCCTCTACTGGGAGAGGCACTGCGTCAGGTGCGAACTCCTGACTCTCCAACTCAGGCGTCTCGTACTGGTCCTCCTGGTACTCAAGCTCTGAACCTGACATACATCCACAAACATGAATGTATGTCAGCTAGGGGTCTGCAAGAAAGAGTTAGCATCCCAAAGCGAAGTATATAACAAGTATATGAAATTTAGAAGCATTTAGTATTTTGAATGAAACGACTGCAGCAATTTAACAATTAGCAATTTCGGAGCAGAAAGAAACATTCCTAGCATGCAGTTCTAGTCGATGGCAAGTTCAAAATTCGATTCTCTGAGTTTGTTAGCATTTCAATATTCACGAAGACCAAGTTAGCGTTACAATGACCATATCAAGACTTCACATCTAATCTAGGGTTCTCGCCTTTAGGTCGTGATGAGAAGGTCGTTCCTCTCACGGGGGCTTACCGTGATTGACACTAACCCACCGCGTCGGGTGGTGCTCTTGAGGAGAGTACCTTTCATATGCCCAGTGGCCGCTCAACCCTAACCCCACCCAAAAGTTTTGCCGGAACACGAGCCGGCCTAGTCGACTCACACGACATCATGATATCACGATTTCGCCTTCGAGGTGCACGATTTCACGATGTCCATATAGTTAATCATGTCAGGACTCACTGAATTCCATTGTTATCAATATTAGTGTTTTATGGTGACAGTTCTGCAAAGCGGAAGCGGGTCGAACGACCGGTTCCGTAATTTCAAATAATGACGATTTTGTCCTTTTTGTTCAACTTGCTACAGAAACAATTTCTTTCTCTAGTTGCTTAAATCGGGGATATATTGTATGATATACCGTTGGATCCCAATTTTCGTCCTAGTCATTATGGTGTCAGCTTTGTACGTCATTTCCCGTCTAAATTTTGAGTTACACAGCAAAACATGAAGGCGGCGTAAACGTGCCGAAACTTCTAAAAATCATAACAAATTATATACTTGCCTGTTTTTGGCGTTCTTGGTGTCGTTGGATTCGTCTCGACGAATACTATGATGTGGAAGGTTCGGTTCGCTGTTTTGGCAGAAAATAAAATCAGAATTGGTGTTTTTCAGTTCTGGTCAGATTTCGTAAATACTCCTACGACGTCTAATCACCCAGTTTTATTAAGTTTACTACTTTACGGTGTGGGTTAAGAGTTATGGGGGTAGATCTACCAACCTGGAGTGAAGCGTGGGATCGGATGACGCCCACGAGCAACGACGACACGTACGGTGCTGAAACTTCGACGTCTACTCTCCGAACTCGAAGCGGCAGCGAGTAGGCGACGGACAGAGGTTGTCAGCGCGCTCCGGGGGCTGTCGGCGTCAGATTTGAGGGCGTGGGGCTGTTGGTTGTGCGCCAGAGAGGAAGAAGAAGCCGTGGTGTTCTGTTCGGGCTGTGGGTGCTGCTCACGGCCTGATGGGGCTTTGCGGATCTGAGGGGAGAAGCTCAAGTGGTAGATGGCCAGCTGCGTGGAGGAGGAGGCCGTGAGGAGGAGATCTCAGACTGTGTGGCCGTAGGGAGAAGTGGAGATGGGCTCGGCTGTTGGGGGGTGGTCTGTTGGTTGCCGAGGGTTTATGGAGAAGGAGGAGAGGAGATGGAGGGTGCTTTGCGTGGCTGAGGAAGGAGGAGAAGGGCAGCGAGTAGGGGAGCTCGGCCTGGTGAAGTCGACGGCCTGGGAGGGGTTTGCGCGTGCGTTAAAAGAGAGGGGAGGAGCAGCGTGGGGTTTTGGCGTGGGGAAGGAGAAGAGGCCGTGGATGCGTGGAGGTTGTCGTGGCTGCGTTGCGAAGAGGAGCAGCGGTCTGGAGTTGTTTGTGTGGGAGGGAGGGGATGAAACAGGCTGGCGGCTGGGAGGAATAGGATTCTGTAGGGTTTTAAAAGAATAGATATAGGGTTTTATAAAGATATAGTAGGCCTAGGGTTTTATAATTTGAGAAAATGGGTGACTGCGGCTGCTAGCTTGCCCTAGGTCGTTGTTAACACGTGACCTCAGATTGCTAGTTGTGCTATGGTCTTAGGGTTATAAAAATATGACAGTATGTGGGTTTGTGTAGGGTTTTATTATTATATGGGGGGATGGCTGTAGTATGGCTATAAAAGTAGGCCTAGTCTAGGGTCTTTTAGGCTTAGGTTGTTTTTAAAAAAAAAAAACAAGTGTGTGTGTGCAATGCGTGAGCAGCCATGGGGGTTGGCTAATTAGGAAATGGGATTAAATAGGTTAATGGTTTGAATGATAAATTAAGAGGAAATATAATAGGAAGGAATTGTAATGGAAAAGTGATTAAAAGGAATTATTAGTAGTCAATTGGGTTTAATGGGTTTTAAAAAAGAAAATTTGAAATTCGAATTTAAAAAAAATTTGAATGCTTGAATTAATAATATACTTAAATAATAATAATAATAATAATAATAATAACAATAGAAATAAATTAACTAAATAGTTTAATATAATGATAGCCATCAAATTGTATGAAAAGCAGGCACGTGCATAGGGACGGATACGCTTAATACGGATACGGACGAAAAATTACACTAGATAAAAACAGATAATATCATTGATAAAGACCGGTCGTTACACTTTTCTTTTGTATGGAATTTTTGGGAATGGATGCGGTAGAAATAGCTTTGGGGAGTGAAATCGAGTGACATGTAGAGAATATAAGATAAAAGTCGAGAAGGAATAGATATAACGCTCGGTTCACTCAAAAGTGTGCACAAACGGTTCTGTAAAATAATACATCAACTAAACTCGTATAATAGCATGAATATCCTTAATCATATCAATGAATAGTGAAATCAAGCAGTAATATTTTCAATTATGTCAAGCATGCAATAAGAATACGAATAAGAGATGAAAGCAAGGCTTCAGATATTCTAGTGAGGCGTGAATCTTGGTGTATTCCCAATGAAAGCATACGAGATACTACTCTACATATTCAGTTTCAATAAGCTTCATGCATTCGCGCTAAAGAGACCATCAAAAGAATATTTTCAAGTACTTATAAGGATTAGGATTATGAAATTCTCTAAGTAGCATGGCATGAAAAATAAGCGTTGTAAGAAAGGTGAAAGCATGAGATATGTAACATCTCTAGCAAGAGAAGGAGAAGAAAATAGAGAAATAAAAATAGAAGAAAGAAATAAAAGAGAAACAAGCACACAATGTGATGCATGAATACACATAAAAGAAAAATGAGATGTGAAAAACAAAAAGATGATGCAAAAATTTGAAAAATTCTAAAAAAAATCCTAAAATGAAGAAAAAATGCAACTAAATGGCATTGAAATGCACTCCCCCAAGCTTAAAGATCATAAAAGGAAAAAGGTGAGGAACAATAATAAATAGGGAGGGGGTGAATGAAAAATGATGAAATGAATGACATGAAATCCTAATGCAACTACATGCACATGCAATGATGCATGAGAGCGCTTTCCCCCAAGCTTATACCAAACAATCCTATTTAAATAATTTGATCAAAAAGGTCACGACTTCGCTAAGCAGGATCAAGTCAAACGAATAAGAAAGTGAGTATTCGCTTGAAAGAAATGCTCGATGATGGTTAGCAAAATGGCCGGACATATCAAAATATGAAGAGGGCAATTATTAAAAATAATGGGCTCGGGGTGTAATAGATTTTTGTGGCTGTCATAAGAGGTGTTATTTATTCAAGCAAATCTATAGGTCCTCTCGATGTCGAGAGGATTCATGTTTATTGAAAGCATAAAATACTACACTACTGGATTGATATCACCTATAACAAAAGGCGGATCCAGAATCTTTGCTGGTACATGCAGCTGCTCTATCTGCACTTTTTGTGGCTCCACCAGGTGCGTATCTCCACGGGCTCTATCAGATTCCAGCAATGCAGCTCCCAGCATCTCTCCAAGGACTCCACCTGTACCCTGAAAGAGATAAGCCGCATCAATCTGATGTGGAAAATTCTTCCCCAAAATAAATTTTTTCCAAAGAAGATCATCAAAAGAAATATGTAAAGTAAAAATAGGCAGACGATACTTCCCTGAAAATAAATCTCTATGCTCGTGCACCACGTCGACCAACTCCTCGTTGTTTTCCTCTGGTTCCTCAGGCAACTTTGGCATAATAGAGTGGGTCTCGTCAGGATGCTCCTCATCATCGTCAGACTCATCCCAGCGCACCTCCTGATCGTATTCAACAGCGTCCATGTGTGCTAACTCCTTGCCCTCTTCCTCATATACGTCCCATTGTACCTCTTGATCATATGTATGTGTATCATGCAAAAGGTGCAATGAGTCATTGAAATCTGAATCATAATAAACATCATACACAGGAGGGGAATCAAATGTAAAGGGCGAGGAGGGGAAGAGATCTCCTTGAAGGGGAGCAGTAAGCTCTGGTGGGTGGTCCTCAGAGTCAGTGGAATGACGAGGTGGCTGTAGAATCTCTAAGGGAGGAGGGTGATGCTCGGGATCCTCGTAAATGGCTATGTCCTCGTCCCGACCCACGACCTCCTCGGCGAAAGTCTCTGGCTCCGCATGCAATATGTAAAATAAATATAGCTCGGCCTCCTCACGATGCACTGCCTCGGCCTCCTCCTCGGGTTCCTCTGGTATAGTAGGCAAAGTGAATTTCATCTTCTCCTTTCTATGCCTATGTCTTTGTTTCTGTCCTGGAACTCGAGGCACCTGATTGCATGGCTTGGCCCTCTCAATAGTAGGTGTAGGAGGCTCTATGGGCTCCTGTATCTTTGCCACGGTATAAAAGTGGGTCTTGTGCCCCTCAACTAGAGTGCAGATTCCATCATCAATTGTGCCTGTGGAAGAGGTATGATGAATAATAAACTTTTGAAATCCAAGCTCAAAAGGTTCACCTGCCATTATCGTTAATGGACCGGTGCATCGAACTGCGTCCACGATGCTTCTCAATAGGTCCATATATGTGTCCTCCTCTGGCAGCTCAGATGTCTCTATTCGTGGTGTGTTAATGGTGTAAAGGTGGATATGATCACCTTCGAGTGAAGCATACACTCCATCTATGATAGTACCTGCATCAACGACATTAGTCATAACAAAATCGATGAATGCTTGGTCGGATGGTTTACCTATCGTAACAGTTAGCGAATCGGTAGATCGAGCATCATCTATCATTTGCTCCAAAGTTGCTGCCAACTGCAGATCACTGAACTTTCCCACTTGCATCCTCTTCATAAACTCCCTTGAGTGTCACTTTAGTCTTCCAACAAAAATATCAAATAGCCTGGAACCATCCCACTCATGGTCTGAATCCGTATGAAACATCCCTAACATTCTTTTGAATTTGTACAATACCTCTCTGAAGGACTCTCCATCAGCCTGATAGAATGTAGCGAGGTATATATAGGACCGTATAGAACCCGGTTGCGTCTTTGAAAGTACCATCGCTGCATCAACTGTACCTGATCAAGAAAAATAGACAACCTGGAAAAGACGTCAGTGGTACAAAGAGAGATAAAGATAATAATAATATCAAGTGGTGGGAAAAAATCTCTCGGTTTTTTATTTAAAATTTTTTTAAATATATTTTTTATATGTTTTTTACGCAATCTAATCAATCTAATCGTGGTAAATAGATAATATGGCGGAACGCTCCCCGGCAATGGCGCCATAAACTTGATCGTGCCGGAATCAACTTCGAAATGATGTCGTCTAACCGCAAGCGCATGGTATAGTGACAAGTGGGTATCGAACACGGGGAAGCGGTGCTATACTACCTATCTACTCCTAGGTTGAGTTAGACTTGCGGGTTTATTGGTGGGTGTGGATTGTGGAGTGTTGTGATGATGATGGATACGAAAGTCGTGTCACTCGATATCGCAAACAAGTGATTCCACACAATATAAAAGAATAAAATATAAAAAGATTAGGGCTTTAGGACTCGCCACTAGGACCGTCGGATGTTGATGCTAGGCTAGGACTCTTACGTTGCATTGGTTTAATTGGGGATTTGTAGCATCTAGAAAGTAAATTCATGCGTCTGGGCATCATGAATCTAACATATCGCATTAACCCCACTCTCGCGATAGGCGCATACAATACTTGCATTAAGGATCTACAAAGTTCTCACCACTCTCGTGGTTCGAACGCTCTCAACTCGTATCACTCTCATGGGTTAGAGCTTCGAGGTATTTTGGTGGCTCTTATTGACGCAATGGCGGTAGCCATCAATTAGTTATATAGTTCGTCGGTGGATCCTCTCAAGGCACGAGCCGGGCATGGTCACGTGCCTCGGTTGAATCCACTAACTCCCTAATTAAATCCGTAGGATATTCCTTAAGCTAATCGATTCCACCGACCGTGGGCACGATCTCAGTACGAATTCTCCTAGGGATCTTGCTAGATCAACCAAAATACAACCCCTTTTATACCCAACACACCATAAAAATACCAACTTTGCGTCTAAATCCTAAGTTCCATAGGCTAATCCCTTAGCCCTAGAAAAGACTACTCAAGCATAGAAATATCAATAGATAATATAACACACAAAGAATTCATTGCATGCATCAAAAAGAGATAAAACAATAGGAAACCACAAAGAAATAATAAATAGAATTAAAGAGACAAAAGTACTTATCTTGATACAAAGGAGGGGCTTACGGCATGGCCAAACTCCCCAAAAGATCGTCGCCGAAAAACTCTAAAAAAGATCTAAAAATTCCTCTCTAAAAGTATACAAAAGTCTCCCCAAAATCCAATCTAAAAGCCTCCCCCGAACTCTCCCCAGAACTCCCCAATGACGGCTGCTCAATATCCCCCAAAACCCTCCAAATTGTCCCCAAAAAGCCCAGGCGCAGCTCAAAGAATGGGCCCACAGCGACTCGGTCGAGCACAAAGCTGCTCGGTCGAGTACGACAGGGAATCAAACTTCTCCGAAATATGTTGCTTTGCCAAACCGGCTCAAGTATGTAGCTGCTCGGTCGAGTATGCAACTGCTCGGTCGAGTAATAGGCTGCTCGGTCGAGTCTGTCAGTAGATTGCAGCTCTTCCCAAAATCACGCTCTGACTGCTCGGCCCAGGTCAGCACTGCTCGGTCGAGTAGGAGGTTGCTCGATCGAGTAGGACGTAAAAAACACATCTCACAAGTATTTTGCACACTACTTGGTCGAGAGTGCACTGCTCGGACCGAGTAAAGTACTGCTCGACCGAGTAGGCTGCTGAGAACAGTTTCAACACTTCACCGTCAACTTGTAGAAATTCTCTAGGGCTCATTCGACCTCCGATTGCCGCGTTCTCGGTGGAAGTTGGAACCGTCTTGAAGTCTATTATCTGGAAAAAATATCATAAAAATAGTGAAAAATCCCAATTGATAGCAGATTTAGAAATAGTGCACGACTGTCCTATTTCCAGCACTTCGGGTCGCTCGTTTCCTTCGCTGCATCATATCTCGATCGAGCGACCTTCTCTCTTGCCCCTTCCGTTCTCCAGTATTCTTCTTTGGTACCTCAAACATGTCATCATGAGTCTCATTAGTGCTCTTACATCACCGACCGTTTTATTGACTCCAAATTGCTCCAATATCGCTCAAATCCCTGAAATGGACATAAACGCTCCGAAAGTCATATTATTCCAAATAATAGCGTAAAAGCGTATAAAATTGGGGTTTGGAGGGTGAAATGTGTCTTGAAGATATGCGATAAAACTTGTAAAATAGGAGCATATCAGATATATTTCACTATTTCTTTGTTTCGTCCGATTTCAGGAAATACAGAGTAATCGGGAGCGAAGAGGAAGCAAGAAGAAGGAGAAAAGAGTACTGAAACAGGTTACTCGGCCGAGTGACGCAGCTCACTCGACCAAGTGGAGCAGCGCACTCGACCGAGTGAAGCTGACACGCCCAATCTAGCCTGAAGAAGAGCCAGAATGTACTCGGCCGAGTGGGAGTTTTCACTCAACTGAGTGAGAAGCCCACTCGACCGAGTGGAGATTGAAAATGTGAAGAAATCCTTCGACACTTCTCTGTTTTTAGAGAGGATTTGCAGTAGGTCCTACTTGACCAAGTATGAATTTCACTCTATCGAGTGAGAAGACTACTTGACCGAGTGGTCTGAACTTCCAGAACGCTGAAAACCCATAATTTCTGCAGATTTCACACTCGACCAAGTGAGCAGTTCACTCGGCCGAGTGCGCCATCGGCCACTTTTCGAAAACTAGGGTTTGCAACTGTTCAGGGGTAAATCTGTCAGTATTTTCTGTATTTTTTGGGCGGATATAAATACCCAGTTTTGTGGACAACCCAAGGAGAGACTCTTTAGAATAATTTTCTTAGTTTTAATTTTAGTTCTAGTTTTCTTTTGGCGAAAGGATTGGAGAGAAGGATCTAAATTTCTTATTCTTGAAGCTTGTATTCCAAAATTGGTTTGTCTAAACTCTTGCAAGTTGATATTTTTATGATATATTTCTCTCTAAATATGAGTTTTGTGATGAATTCTATTACACATCTTGTTTCTATTATGATTTATATGATGAATTGTGAGTAGTCTCTTTCCTCTAGGGTAAAGGGATGAACCCTATGGATTTAAAGTATGATTTGCGAGATCTATTGAATTGCTATGTCGCTAAGCTTGTTAAGAGTTAGGTTGTGATTGATTTACTACGGATAGCTAGGGATTTCTATTTGATCTTGAGATCTCGAGAGAGGATCTTGATCTAAGGGAAGCCCTAGATATTTGATTTAGATATATAATCGAGATTCCCTATAATTGGTGCGCGAGAGCGACCAAAGCTAGCATCTTTATTATATTTCTATAATTATATTCGTTTGTATGCCGGTAAAACAAATACAAACTATCACGATCTAGATTCAAACTTAAGTTGCGCGAGAGTGAGCTTGAGTTGGAATTGAATATTATTGTCGATATTAATGCTAGTAGTTTGAACTAGGCTTGCACGAGAGCGAGGCTCTAGTTTAGATTACTATAGACTTGAGTATCACGAGAGCTTGTGTTGGTTCCCAATTTAGTTGTGACAAGTTCATCCTAAATCAAGATTAATAATATAGAAATTCATGTTTCACATTGATTGCTTGAAATCTATAGTTGGGATTCCCAAGCCCTAGGCATTCGTATAAATTGAATTTACATCCAACACTTTGAACGATTCTGATACCAATATTTCTTTGCCACCATTTCACAATAGCTTAGTAATCCATATACATACCAATAGTTCCTCCCCTGATTCGATACTTGCTCACCACTTAACCATGTGCTTGCGGTAAAACTACATTGTTTTCAGAGTTACTATCCGGGAGGACCAGTGACATGGAACAATACAAATCGATGGACCTTTTTGACCAGAGAGGGGGTTCGGATAACTCCAGACTCCTTCTTGTTGAGAAACCAAAGCTCATTCCCGTCACCGACATGGAATACAGGTTCGTATCTATCGGATTGGAGCTCAACCCCGTCGTGAGGGATGAACTGATCGGATGCCTAAAAGCCAACCTGGACGTCTTCGCTTGATTACCCGAAGACATGCCTGGCGTGAACCCCCGGGTAATCACCCACCAATTAAATGCCGACCCTAACTTCAAGTCGATTAGGCAAAAGAAGATGAACTTGGGTGGCAAAAAGATGAAGGCCGCAGCCGAGGAAGTTGAGTGCCTTCTCGAGGCCGGATTCATCAGAGAAGTCTGGTACCCCGACTGGCTGGCCAACATAGTGATGGTGAAAAGTCAAACGGCAAGTGGCGAATTTGTGTAGACTTCGCTATCCTCAATAAGGCCTGCCCAGACAGCTACCCGCTGCCCCGCATCGACTACCTCGTAGACAGTGCCTCGGGCTACGAGATGCTCTATGATCGCTATCCCCAAGAGGGGACCAAACGATGCTAATAAAAACCGCAGGGCACAGATCGTGTGTAGTCGCTTACGGGTTGAACACGAGGAGGCGGTTAATAAGTATCGGTTTCTATGGGTCCTTGGATGGAAGCTACACGATAGTCATGGTAAAATGTCGGGGAATGGTAGAAACATGTGAACAAAGAGGTAAAAGCTCTAGGGCGTGGGGAATCCCTGCCATTTGACTGGGGGTTAAGGTTAAATTAATAATCGATAGGTTGCCGGGTTCATTGGGACTCAGGAGAGGTTGTATTACCTAAGGGCATTTGCTTATCCCCCACTGTCGTGATGCATGATAGGTTATTCCCTTATGTCATGTCCTACCCTCTGTTGGTGCGATGCAATGCTAGGCCAATCCAACCTACACCGATGTCGGGGTCTCCGATTGCATCGGTATACGTCGGACGCATTACGCTCGACGAATATCCTCAATCATCCTCCTACCCACAGTGGCGTTCGAGGATTAGACCTACATTAGGGCAGCTCTAATCGGTGCCCGTTGGCATATCAGTCACACCAATAGTATGGATCGTCGTAGGGATCAAGTCCCCAGGCCAGTCCCGACTTTTGATCGGAGGCCGACCCAATTGCTCTGAAGGGAGGGAGTCGAATCTACGATGATAATAATCGTCCCAATGCACCCCTAATCTATACTAACCCAGCAACCCAATCAGTTATTTGGCTCAACCCATGGCCCCAATCCAATGAGGTTCATCCCATTGCCCTAGATGAAAACTACTCACTTCCCATTAGAATAGAGGGTGATTCTAGCAATGGGTAAGTGTTGAAAGGCATGGATTCAAGCAAAAACATCAATAGATGATAAAACAACACAGCAATAACAAAGAGGGAAAGATTCTATTCAAAGGAGATAGAGTATTACACTAATCAATGTTTAGAACAATAAAAACAATTGAAATAAAGAGTTGGAATTCTTACAAAATGACCCAAAACCCTAGAAAAGATAGAAAATCTACAGAAAATGAGATTCCTCTCGCAGGAGGATGAAGGGGCGCTTATATACGGGCGCCCCAAAATAGAAAAATACCCCCAGATCTGCCGCAGAAAAAGCAAAAGCGGGGTTTGACATGACCACGTCAAGGAATGACCGGGTCGCGTCATCCCCTAATTGAATGGGGAATTGGGGGCTCGGCCACGCGGTCGCGTCAATAGAGATGTGGCCGCATGGAAAATGATCACGCGGCCGCATGGTCTGGTGACGTGGCTGCGTGGTCTGGTGACGCGGTCGTGTCATTCTTCTTTGGATGCTGATATTTTGCGGCTGCCTCGTCCTTGCTCCTGCAGGCCGTGAAAGTCGCTGATATTCGTTTTTCGCTTCACTCCAAAAATATTCTGACACGGCTGTTTGGTGGAATTAAACGCGGCCGCGTCGTTGATGCTTCTTTGACAGATTGGCACGGCCGTGTGAGTCAGAATGACGCGGCTGCTTAGGGCTTTATTCTTCACAAATACGTCTCCCTTTGTGCAATTGACTCCCGAGCTTCGCTCCTTTTGCCTCTTTGCGCTAAAACCTTGCTATATGATCCCAAATTGGCATATATCTTTTGTAAAGCATGTGAGAGACCAAAAAGCAAAAGAAGATATAAAAACGGGGAAACCATGGATGAATAGAGAATGAAACGGAGTAAAACGTGCATGAAAAAGAGTGGAAAACTATATATAATAAACACTCATCAAAATCCCCCAAGTTAAACTCTTCATTGTCCTCAAGGAAGACAAGAGAAAGTGTAGATCGGAGGAATGCAGTCAACATGCAAATGATGCGATGAAGCTTCGAGAAATTTCAAAAATTGAGAATATATACGCGAGTGAAATGAAAACTCGAATTCGGGAAACCAAAATGCTTGTAAATCTTTCTGACGATGAGAATATGTTCTTAGGACGTGATTCCTACTCAAATCGCCAAGCGATACACTAGGCGACGACCATACTCACATTCTAAGAGAAGTCCTCTAACCCGTCCTTAGATTGAGCGTGTAGGAACCTAAGCTATACTATGGTCAAAGAGGAGATAAGTACGGGGTAATGGGATAATGGTCGATCGAGGAGGTAGGACTCACGACACGACACGATTCCTTGATTCAAGAAAATGATCAGTTTATCCATGATTTCATATATAAAGGGTATATACATAATGAAATTATATACACAAATATATATATATATATATATATATATATATATATATATATATATATATATATATATATATATATATATATATATTCTTTTTTCTTTTTTTGGGATTTTTTGGGATTTGCACTTGGGTCGTGTAAGGAGCATTGGGTTGGTGACTCCCAGATCAGACGACCGTAAGGCACCGGGCCAAGAAGGACCCATCGGACCTACTTACTCAACCCAAATGAAATCCTTATTCATATGCACTCCCCCAAGCCAGTCCTTTTTACACGAGCCCCCGACAGTTACTATCGTGGGGATTCGGTTACTCAGCTTTGCTGGGGTAATGGTGCATATTTTTTTTTTCATATTCATAATTTTCTTCTTTTGGTTCTTCTTTTCTTCTCTCTCTCTCTCTCTCTCTCTCTCTGAAAATCATGGGGTGAACTAGGCAGATTCAATCCTCAGTACTAGGTGAAGTGTGGTTATCCAAATCTCGAGGGACTATAAACCATTAAACACGACTATCGGCTCTAGGGGTCCACGCATAGGATGGGTTCCTAAGTTTCAATCTAGCCCGGTTTCAAGTACTCATATCTTGGGGATTGCGAGGACGGTCAAAGCTAGGGTATAAACAAGGGATTTGAGTTTAGGTTACGAACTATTCACATATTCAAATCGACATCATGGAAATTGAGCATTAAAGTTCGAAAAACAATTTTCAAATCAAGATTCAGCGCATATAAAAACTCGTTTTCGAAAAATTCTCGAGGCAAATGCAAGTATTCACAAATGCATGCATGAGGATGCGAGATGTATGATGCGAATGCAAATATTTTTGGAGTTTTTGATTTTTTTTCATTTTTTGTCTTTTTGGATGCATATTTCGAATTTCAACGTGATGCATATGAAAAAGAAAGAAAGGTGGAAAAATAAGAAAGAAAAGTGAAAATAAAACAAAAATAATGATAAAGATGGAGAAATAAGAGAGAAAAAGAGAAAATTAGCGCAAAAGAGCTCCTCTCCCAAGCTAAACAAGGTCCTCAATGCAAAACAAAACACAGAAAAAATTGTGAGGACAAATAAGATGAGGGGAAGGAGACCCAGGAGCATCCCCCAAGCTAAATAAAACTGTGCCCAAAAATGATGCAAGTATGTGATGCATGGGCTAAAAGATGAGGAGGTGCCAAAGAATGTTGGTGCTCCTATCAGGCTAAGCCACCGTCAGGTGGTGGCCGAGTGGGTGTGGTGGGAGGAGTGGAATGGACGAGCTCAGATTTGATGGGTGGTTGTGCTTGTGGGGATGGGGTGGTCCAATCGTCATCGGAGGATGTGGAGATGAGGATGACGGTGTCATTATGTGTGGGAGATGTGTGAAGGGGTGAGGGAATGTGCAGAGGGCATGGAAATGAAGTGGGCTCCGTAATATATGGTGGAGAAGTGTATGCAATCATGGGGCCGGGGATGTGCTCAAGCTCTGGTTCAGGCTGTGAGGAGGGTGGTGGTGTGGTGAGATGTGGTGTGACGTCAGGTGGGTCCTTGAGCACCGGGGATGGGTGGGATGGAATGTGAACGTGTAGTGAGGTGGAGGGAATATCTGCAGGAGTGGAAGTGGAAGCAGGGGTCTGAGCAGTCTGAGGGGGTTAAGATGGAGTGGGTGTGATACATATAGGAAGGAGATGTGGGGGCAGCAGCAGGATAATGGCCCTGACTGAAATGGTACTAATAGACTCGGTCAAACTGGGACTGAAGCGTCACAACAACTAGAGCGAGGCCATCAAAAGAAGTGCGAAACTCAGAGAGGGTGTTTTAGATCCCAGTCAGGGTGTCGACGGTAGAAGATCTAAACTACTTGAACTCCTCCTCAATACGAGCTAGCTGCTCGGCATGCATGGGAGGACGAGGTGCAGTGCTGCTGGTGCCTTCGATATGAGGTCGAGATCTCCTATACTGACAGAGGGCTGGGAGAATAACAGGGCTAGGGATAGTAAGGAAGCATCGGAAGTGTCGGCGTGATCCCGGGGCTGTGGTTGGCGAGGGTCAATCAGCTGGATCAGGGCTTGGACACCTGAATCTAAATCAAAGTTGGGTGAGAAGAACCACCGCAAAGTGGTGCCATGTCCAAACAATCCAAGGTTGGGCAATCAGGTGTATGGGATGGAAGCAGGGCCATAAACCCATAAGTAATGCTCTCGATCAAGCACTCTGATCATACGCATATTCGTGAGCACTGAGAGGTCAAGAGATGTAGGCCCAGGAATGTGAGTCATGGAATCAAGGATCCGAAGAGAAACATGAGTGAGGGAGGCAATGACGGTGATAAGTCCCCCGCAGCAGATAGGTGATCTGGGGTCGGCTATAGTGTGGAGAAATCTTTGCATGAGCCAAGACCCACCGTGTAGGATATACTGGGGGGACATCGACGTTGCCTTTGCGGAGCACATGGACCTGCATAGCAACCACAGAAAGAAAAGCTCATCTTGAGAGACCTGGTCAGTCTCGTATCGGCAAAAAAGTGTGTTCGCGATAATGCGATGCATGATACGGAGGCTAGGGTGTATGATGCTAGATGCCTTTGCTCGGGTCTTCGGGAAGACATCGATCTTGGTGATCTGGAACCAAAAATGGTTCACATCAAACTCTCGGAGGTAGGTGTGATTATGGTGGATAGCAATGGGCTCAATGGCTCTGGGCCATCTAAAGAGCAAGTTCAAGGAGCCTTTGGAAATTCCATACTCCTTGTTCATGATCCTAAATGAGAAACCTGTGGGGTGAACCCTAAAGGTGGCGAGGAACTCAAGAGTGAGCCTCCTATATGTCCTAGCCTCACACGGCAAAAATTCCTCCCATCTGAGATTTAGGAGGAGGGTGCTGACGATATCAAGGAGGCATAGGGTCGAAAGAGAGGGGACACTAGGGAATTTGGTGGGGACGATCGCACTAGAGTTCATCGAAATGAGCTTCGTGCGTTTGTCCTCACTCAAGAAGTTTATACCTAGTGTGTCTAATTGATGGGTGGGAAGTGGGTCACCCCCCTCTGCCTAATGTCACGAAGGTGAAAAATTTCGGCTGCAAGAGCCTGCGTCTTACGACACTTTCCTTTGCCTTGGGAGGGGCCAGAAGTGGTGGCCTTCTTTTTGCACTCGTAATGAGGAGGCATTGTGTAAAGGCACGAGGGATGCAAAGTGGATGTGATATGAGAGTGTGCAAACTTACGCGAAAATCGACAATTTCAGCAATAAATTTTTGAAATTAAAGAGTTGAGGAGCGAAGTTACCCAAATCGATGCTCCTCGCTGAAGCAGATACTCCCAACACTTGTGGATCAGTCCCCCAAGCTATCCCAGACCAAGAAAACAAGAGACGGTCGCCCATGTCGTTGTGCTCACAAAAACCCCCAAAATTGTATGCCCTAGGGTTTGGGATGGAAGCGGGTGAGAGATGAAGAGGGTGAAGGAGAGGATGGATGAAGGGAAGGGAAGGTTTGTAAGTGTTTTGGGATAGATTTGGAGGGTTTGGAAGAATTTTGGGAGAGATCGAGTCGGAGGAGAAAATGAAGAGTCGGACCGTTTCGAGTGAAATGACAGTGATCGGCCGTTTGGGGCATTTTAGAGCTTATATAGGCATTTTACGCGGGTCACGTTAAGCATTAAAACGTCGCGTAAAATGATGTGAAGGTAAAGAGTTGACGCGGTCGCGTCGTCTGAACAACGCGGCCGCGTAAGCTCTAGCCATTTTGGAAATATTTTGGGCTGAAAATCAGATAGATTTGCAGCCCGCATCATTTAGATTGACGCGGCCGCATTGTTTTGTCTAAAGAGCGAAATTGACGCGGCCGTGTCGACTAAAGTGACGCGGCCACAAATATGCTCTGAGAAATTTTGGGTTTTGCCCAAATTTCAATAACTTTCGTGGCCCGATTGGGTTTGTTTGACATGGGCACATCAGTAGGTCCTTTTCCTATCATCCACGCGGTCGCGTGGGTCAGAATGATGAGGTCGCGTGGGGATTTTTCCTCCATTTCTTCTTCTTCTTCCTACAAATCAAATACTTAGCCAATTTCTTTGGATTTTGGGGATTTATTAAAGAACAAAAACTTCTATTAACTTAGTCTAAATTGAGGATGAAAATAAGAATGAAAAATCTAAATAAAAAACCCTTGGGTTGCCTCCCAGGAAGCGCTCATTTTAAGTCGTGAGCTCGATTCCCTGTTTTGATGTCATCATGGCGGCTTTAGGGTGTAGAGATCCTGAATGTGGTCATCTCCATGATACACCTTGTTGGTTAGCTCGTTGTGGCTCTCCTCAAACTTCTTCTTGTCTCCAGGGCCTAGCGGATGCGATTGTGGTGGTTTTTCCGTCAGATTTGTCTCAACGATCTCATTGCCATCCTCCTTTACTACAAGCTCCTTGAGCTTAGCCTCTTGCCCAATGGGGGGTTCGTTGTTGTCTCCCAAAAACAGCTCTTCCAAACTTGTCTCCTCGATTGTTTCTTCGAGGAGATCTACTTGGCCCCGACGGTGATCTTCTGTGAAGTTCCTTATTGATTTCTTAAGGTCAAATTCGACCTTCTCTGTTCTGACGTTGAGGGAGAGTCTCCCTCCCTTTACATCAATGAGGACCCATGCTGTATCTAGGAAGGGTCTTCCAGGATGATTGGGATGTGTGCGTCCTCCGACATGTCCATGACGACAAAGTCGCATGGAACTAAATTTTTTTCGATCCTCACCGGCACACCTTCTACTATTCCGAGGGGGTATTTCATGGAGTGGACCGCTAGCTGCAGTGACATGTTTGTGAGCTGGAGCTCTCCTAGATTCAGCTTCTCACAGATACCGATGGGCATTAAGCTAATGCTAGCTCCTAAGTCGCAAAGGGTGCTCTTGACATCCAGACCCCCAATAGTGCACAAAATGGAAAAAATCATGGGATCCTCAAGTTTCTCCACCATTTTTCTCTGAATGATGACGCTACACTCCGCAGAAAGCACCACCTTCTCCCTCCTACTGCCCTAGGTAATAATTTCCTTTAGGAACTTGGCGTAGGTAGGGATCTCAGAGATCGCGTCGAGAAAGGAGATGAATATGTTAAGTTGCTTCAAAATATTGAAGAACTTTCCGTACTTTTCATCCAATTTGGCCCTCGCCAATCTCGACAGAAATGGGACTCTCGGCATGTATGGCTTGGGAGGCTCGTCAGTGGGCTTCCCTAGCTCTTTCTCCACTTGCTTGTCCTTTGTGGATCAAGATTACGGATGCTCCACATCGCGCTCACTTCTTCGTCATTCCCGGATTCAAGCTCAATGCAAGCTTCCTCTTCTTTTTAAGCCTCCTTCTCTGTCACAAGCATAGTGGGACCTTCAAACATCTTCCCATTTCTCAATGTGATTGTGTTCACATGCCCTCGGGGGTTCTCTTATGTCTGCCCTGACAACTTCCCCTGTGCCTTGGAGAGCTGAGAAAGCTGCTGCGCCATCTACACCATCGTGGTCTCCATGGACTTTTGGCCTGTCGCCAGCTGTTGTGAGGTGGACGTAAGCTATTACGTCGTCATTATTAGTTGCTGGATGGAGTTTTAGAAACAATCATTCCTCTGGCCTTGAGTCCAGATGTGACTCTCAATCAACATTTCTAGGCTCGATTTCTGGATAGGAGGTGCGTTAACTGGAGGCCTCTGATTGTAATTCTGAAATTGGGCTTGAGGAGCTGGAGTCTGAAAATCCTGAGGTTACCGAGGATATGGTGGAGGAGCTTGCAACCCATGGGTCCGGTATGAGAGGTTGGTGTGATTCTTCCACCCTTGATTGTATGTGCCGGAATATGGGTTACTCGTTGGCCTCAGATTATTCCCATATAAAGCGTTAGCTTGTTCGATCGTCATATCCGGGGGCACCGCCATTGGTGATGAACATTCAGTGCCTTAGTATCCCTGCACACCACATACCTCACAAACTACCGCCGTAGGCGGTTTAGCAGCACCAAGTCCAAATAGGGAAAGTTGTTTAGTTAAGGCATCAAACTTAGCTGAAAGTAATGATACCTCGTCGGCGTCATATTTACCTCCTTTAGTGGAGGTGCTCCTCTCACTGCTCCAGGAATCATTGTTCTCAGCCATCGCCTCTAGTAATCTCTTAGCTTCGGTTGGAGTTTTTCTCATTATGTCATCATTAGCGGTGGCATCTATGGACATCCTCACCGACGGCGTTAGGCCATTGAAGAATGCCTGGATAAGTAGCCAACCTGGAACACCATGGTGAGGGAAGACTCTCTGGAGGTCCTTGAACCTCTCCCAAGCTTCATACAAAGACTCCCGCTCTGATTGCCTAAAGTTGGTAATTTCGTTGCGTAGCTTGGCAGTCTTACATGGAGGAAAGTATTTTGTCAGAAAAGCAAGAGACAAACTATCCCAAGTAGTGAATGTATTGGGACTGTGGCTTCTGAGCCAATCCTTGGCCTTATCCCTAAGTGAAAAAGGGAAGAGCCTTAGCTTGATGGCATCATTTGTGATCCATTGATCTTCAATGTATCCATCTTCTCCAGGAAAGTGTTCAGATGGTCATTTGTGTTCTCCATAGAGGCCCCTGAGAATTGGTCCCTTTGCATGAAATCAACCAAAGATATTTTGAGTTCGAAATTATTCGGCTCCACTCCCGGCCTTTAAACACTAGAGGTCGACCTATTATGAGGCATTGAGTAATCAAGGAGCGACCTAGGGGGTGGTGGATGCAGCGGCGGCGGCGGTGGCGGTATACCATTCTCAGGGTTAAGAATCTCATCCATTGCCTCGAGGACTTCTCTCCACCTCCTCTCGGCGTCAAGCCTTCTCGGGTTAGCTTCGATCTCAGGGTCTAGTAGATGCAAGTCATCTATTCCTTTAGCTCCTCTGCATGCAAAAAGTCTACACCAAAAGGGAATGTCAAAAGCACCAAGAGGCAATGAAAGAGAAAATATGAACAAAATAAAACAAAGAAAAAGAAAAAGAGCGTAGTCTCTCTACAAAGACTAAAAACCAATATTAAATCGTGCTTCCTCGACAACGATGCCAAAAAGCTGATCGCGATCCCCGAAAGGGGACCAAAGGATGCTAATAAAAAGCACAGCGCACAGATCGTGTGTAGTCGCTTACGGGTCGAACACGAAGAGGCGGTCAATGCGTATCGGTTTCTATGGGTCTTTGGATGGACGCTATGTGATAGTCACTGTGAAATGTCGGTGAATGGTAGAAAAGTGTGAACAAAGAGGTAAAAGCTCTAGTGCATGGGGAATCCTTGCCATTTGACTGGGGGTTAAGGCTAAATTAATAATCGATATGTTGCCAAGTTCATTGGGACTCGGGAGAGATCGTATGACCTAAGGGCATTCGCCTATCCCCCACTGTCGTGATGCATGATAGGTTATTCCCTTATGTCATATCCTACCCTCCGCTGGTGCAATGCAATGATAGGCCAACCCAACCTACATCGACGTTGGGGGTCTTCGATTGCATCGGTGTACGTCGGGCGCATTACCCTCGCCGAATATCCTCAATCTTCCTCATGCCACAGTGGCGTTTGGGGATTAGACCTACATTGGGAGAGCTCTAATCGTGTAACGACCCGCTCTCGGGGCCCGTTACTTATTTGATTTATTTGCAGGTTCCGCAGTTTACCAGTGAAATCAGCATAGTCACAACGCAGAGATGTACCAACAACACTCAAACTAGCTTACAGACATTATTACAGTCCAAATTAAAGTACAACAACCAGCACTCTCTCACACCAATACATGAAAGGAAAAGTACGGAAAGGAAATACAGAATGGAAATACATCTCACAACACACACCAACACAGATAACTAAAACTCCGCGGCTTCTGGGACGTACGCAGGCTCCTCGTACTCTGGGGCGATCTCCTCGATCGGGTCGTCGTCTGTCGGTGCCACAAGTGGAACCGAAGGTAAGTCACAAAGATTCTAAACAAAGAAAAGGAGTACTGTACAAGTATGACAAGCAGAGGTAAAGTAAAGTACGGTGTAGCGTCTGTACAAGTGCAGAAAGTAAAGTGCATGACTGTAAAGAAGTAACCGTGCAAGCTCCACTAGAACTACGTGACTCAAGTCGGAGAGTACAATATGTGACCGTTCAGTTCGTCTCTTGCCTGGGTGCTACCCAGACGAATGCCGGTACCCAGGCAGCAGTATGGTTTGCCGAAACGCAGGCAGCAGGTCAGGGCGCCGAAACACAGGCGACAGGACAGGTAGACCAAACTCTAGTCACTCCCGTACTCTCGCAAACTATGAGTTACCCCAAAACCCGGTGATGTGTCAAGTACAAGTTCTTTACATGAACGTTCCACGGGATGTTCCAAGTCAAGTCCAACACAAGAAAGTGGCGTATGTTTCCGTGCTTCGAGCACGTAGTAGTGCGGTGCTACAAGTTCGTACGAGCACAGTGGCTAGATTTCTAAGGTTAGAACCTATCGTGACTTACCAAAATTAATACCGTTGTAGTAAGCCGGAAGAGGATCTAGGGCTTCCTCAGAAGTTGGTACACCAGAGTCTGTACCTGCAACACAAAATACTTATTTTAGAAAAACACGACTTTTTCCTATTTAATAATTAGGTTAGTTTGATTTTTAAACTCATTAAAACGGTGTCGAAAAATATTTAAAATTTTTATATAGACCTAAAATAATTATTTAGATTTTACTGCAAGAGGGGAGAATTTTCAGAAGCTTCTGTAATTTTTTATAATTTTTAAAAACTTAGAAATAGCTTAAAACCCCTAAAATACTTAAGTGACGCGTATCTTCCGTAATTTCTTACGGGAACAATACAAGTCGGAATTACATGAGTGAGTGGTCAAAACGACCGTCTCGAAGTCTATTAGCACATATAATTTTATCACATATTTGTGTACGTAAAATCAGCGAGTTACGAATTTTAGAATGTTTTATACGTATTAAATTTTCAAGTTCAAAAATTTATTCTGAAAAAAGTAGGCATCTGCTCGCAGTGAGACTAGCGCCATTGGATCCGAAATATCGTTTCTGATTTTTTGAGGCTATCCACACATTTTTCTAGCCCCTGTATAATTAGTTATGGATTTTATACGATAAAATCCCATTAATAATCATTTAATAATACGAAAATTCGAGTTTTCCTATTATTTACGAGTTTGCCACTCGTGTAGAAACTTACGCAGCGATCACTGCCGGCGGGCTGTGGGCGCTCGACGAGCGGCGGGGCGGCCCGTGGGTGGTCGGCGACGGCGGGGGCGTGGCTCAGGCGATGGGGAGGCGGGGACAGCGGCGTGCACGGCGGCGGGAGGCGGAGGCGAAGGCGGCGGCTCGGGGTCCGGGCAGCGCGGGCTGCTGTCGAGGGGTTCGCCGGTGGTCAAGGCCGCTGGAGGCGGCGGCGACGTCGGCGGAGTGGGGCGGCGATCGGCTCCGGCGGTGGAGCGGCGGGCGTGGGTCGGAGCAACCGGAGGGCGGGGTGCTGGCGAGAGAGATGAGCGGGAGAGAGAGAGAACGCGAGGGAGATTTTTAACGGCCTGGGGAAATTTTTTTAAACAAAGGTTAATTTTTGGATTAAGCTGGGTTTAGTGGTGTATTTATAGGCTTAAGATTCTACTATTAGTCATTAATAAGGGGGTTAGGGGTTGTTGACTATCTTAGACATTTTAAATACGGTAGTTAGGGCTTTTTGACTAACTTTGGAAAATTTGTAAAGTGTATAAACGTGTTAAGCATGGGGGGTTAAAGTAATTAGTAATTAGGTTATGGTAAATAGCTAGGGTAATTAAATGGTGGTAAAATTTGTAACGAAATTACGATTTTGCCCCTACTAGCAAATGTGTCCGAAAAATTACGAAAACATACCCACGGGATCGTATCGTCGCGAGGATGGCGAATACGAAGTCCGTTTTAGGGTTTGGACTACGGGGATACTAGTTTTTGGCCAAAACGTTTAGAAAGCGGGTTTGCGGGTTCTATATTGAAATGTTATCAGAAAATTACGAAATTAATGTGGGGAGTCCTAAATGGTCATAGGAGGTTACTGCAGAAGTTTGAAAATGTTTTGAAGACGTTTGAATAGAAAATAAATTCATCGAATCAAAACGGTAATTTTTGAAAGTGAATTTTAATAGGAATGTTTTGGGTATTTGAGGAAATCTGAAAATACTGAAATATAATATAATAAGTCTAGTATTTCAAAATATTTTTATAGAATTTTTTTTTTCTGACAAGTCATTAAAATATATTAAATTTGTAATTAAATGTTTTGAAAAATTTCGAGTCGTTACAAATCGGTGCATGTTGGCATATCAGTCACACCGATAGTATGGATCGTCGTAGGGATCAGGTCCCTGGGTCAGTCCCGAGTTTTGATCAGCGGCCGACCCGATCGCCTCGAAGGGAGGGGGTCGAATCTACAACGATAATAATCGTCCCAATGCACCCCTAATCTCAACTAACCTAGCAACCCAATCAGTTATTTGGCTCAACCCATGGCCCCAATCCAATGGGGTTCATCCCATTGCCCTAGATGAAAACTACTCACTATACATTAGAATAGAGTGTGATTCTAGCAATGATTAAGAGTTGAAAGGCATGGATTCAAGTAAAAACAACAATAGATGATAAAACAACATCACAAGAACAAAGAGGGAAAGATTCTATTCAATAGAGATAGAGTAGTACACTAATCAATGTTTAGAATAATAAAAACAACTGAAATAAAGAGTTGGAATTCTTACAAAATGACCCAAAACCCTAGAAAAGATAGAAAATCTGTTGAAAATGAGATTCCTTTCGCAGGAGGATGAAGGGGAACTTATATAAGCGTGCCCCAAAAGACAAAAATAACCCCAAATCTGCCAAAGAAAAAGCAAAAGCGGGGTTTGACATGACCGTGTCATGGAATGACGCGTTCACGTCATCCCCTAATTGAATGGGGAATTGGGGGTCCTGGCCACGCATTCGCGTCAATAGAGACGCGGCCGCGTGGAAAATGATCATGCGGCCATGTGGTCTGGTGACACGGCCGCGTCATTCTTCTCTGGAGGCTGATATATCGCGGCCGCATTGTCCTTGCTCACTCTAGCCGCGAAAGTAGTCGATCTTCGTTTTTTGCTTCACTCCAGAAATCTTTTGACGCTGCCATTTGGTGGAATTAGATGCGACTGTGTTGTTGAAGCTTCTTTGGCAGATTGGCATGGCCATGTGAGTCCTAATGATGCGGTCACGTGGGGCTTTATTTTTCAAAATACTTCACCCTTTGCGCAATTGACTCTCCGGCTTCGCTCCTTTCGCCTCTTTGCGCTAAAACCTTGCTATATGATCCCAAAGTGGCATATTTCTCCTGAAAATCATGTGAGGGACCAAAAAGCAAAAGAAGAAACAAAAAAGGGGAAAACGGAGATGAATAGAGAATGAAACAGTGTAAAACGTGCATGAAAAAGAGTGGAAAACTATATACAATAAACACTCATCACTCAACTTCATGAACACTTACTCCAGATATAACCAGGTTCAAATGGACCCGGAAGACGAGGAGAAGACATCATTCATCATTGATCGTGGGACATTCTGATACACAAAGATGACATTCGGTCTGAAGAACGCAGGGGCGACCTATCAAAGAATGGTCGATAGAGGCTTTGGCTCCCAGATTGGGAGGAACTTGGAGGTTTATGTGGACGACATGTTGGTCAAATCCAAGAGCCCGACCGACCACATCGTCGACCTCTAGGAAACATTTGAACAATTGCAGAAGCACACCATCAGGCTCAACCCCACGAAGTGCACATTTGGGGGTGAAGTCTGGAAAGTTCTTGGGCTTCATGATCACCAATCGCAGCATCAAAGCTAACCCGAACAAGATTGAGGCTCTGATCAACATGAAAGAACCAACCACCATCAAGGAGCTGCAGAGGCTGAACGGCCGGATCACAGCCCTGGGGTGCTTCCTATCCAAATTGGCAGAAAGATCGCTCCCGTTCTTCTGGGTCCTGAGAAGGGCCCTGGCCGAGCTGGAGAGGAAGAGAAAATCCATAGAGTGGGACGTGAGCTGTGCCATGCATTCACCGAACTGAAGGAGTACCTCCGCAGTCCCCCGCTCATATCCAAACCCAAGGAAGGGGAACCACTAAGCCTGTACTTGGCTAGCACTGGGGAAGCAGTGAGCTCGGTGCTAATCAGGTAAGACACAGGGGTACAAAGACCAGTGTACTACACCAGTCAGGTCCTATGAGATGCGAAGGAGTGGTGCATCCCCTTGGAGAAATTAGCCTACGTCCTTGTCCTCTCGACATGGTGACTTCGACCCTACTTCCAAGTCCACACCATCCTGGTCCAGTCCGATTCCCAGATCAAGCAAAACCTCAAGAGGTTTGATCGAATGTGGAGGATGCTAAATTGGGGGGTCGAGCTGAGCAAATTCGACCTCAGATACAAGCCGAGGACGGCCATCAAAGGACAAGCACTGGCAAACTTTATCGTCGAGTGTACCATTGGCGATACGATGTTCCCCGATGGGGCAGACTGGGACATGGTAACACCTCACCCCTTATCTCTCTTTTTGATTAACAATGCTCCTAATGATCGACCAGAGGACAAGGATGCGTGGGTCATCCATGTGGACGGGTCTGCAACCAAGGCAGGCAGTGGAGCGGGCATCGTCATCCGGCCCCCCGACGGGAACACCACAGAGTACGCCCTCCGATTCGAATTTACAACCACCAATAATGTGGCCGAGTACGAGGCTACCATCAATGGCCTGAGGCTGGCCCCTGCACTGGGGGAAAACTCAGTGTGCCTCCGCAATGAATCCAGGCTCATCAACAGCCAACTACAAGGGGACTATGTAGCCCAAGATGAAACCATGCAGCGCCACCTGACTTCGAACAAATCCAAACTGTCCAGGTTCAAGCACGCCGAGTCCATTTACATGCCGAGATTGAAAAATGCTCGCGCAGACGCCCTCTCCAAACTGGCCTCTTCTTCACTCAAAGACTTGGGTCATGCCATCTACATCGAGAGCCTCCAAAGCCCTAGTACAGAGGGAGATGAGCTTATGAACATCGACAGGGAACCTTCCTGGATGGGCCACATAATACGGTTCCTCGCCACCGGTGAGGTCCACGTGGACCAGGAGGAGCGTCGAACGCTGGAGCGAAAGGCCCTTCGGTACGTACTCCACGAAGGTGTACTATATAGAAGGCGCTGTACCAAAACTGACATCTTACCATACCTCAAGTGCCTTGGACTGCATGAAGCGGATTATATCTTCTGAGAGGTCCACGAAGGACTCTGCGGGAACCATCATGGAGGCAAGACAGTCGCGATGAAGATCCTAAGGCAATGGTACTACTGGTCGACTCTGGCCCACGACTCGACAGAGTACGTTCGGAAATGCTCGGAGTGCCAGAAGTTTGCAAAGCTCAGTTCATCACCTCCAGCTGACCTTGTACCTATAATCAGCCCCTTCCGCTTCACCAAGGGCTGGACATTCTTGGTCCCTTTGCTTCCGCGAAAGGACAGATGAAGTACCTGATCGTGGCGGTGGACTACTTTAGCAAATGGATCGAGGCCGAACCCTTGGCCACCATCACCTGGAAGAAGGTGAGGAGCTTCGTGTGGAAATCCATCATCTACAGGTTTGGGATTGATCACTCCCTATTTTACACCTTTTTTCTGCATGTTTTCATGACGTTTTGATCACCCATATTACGTTTTCATGATTATTTAATGAGATTGCGATGCTTTTCACTACTTCTTGTTTTTCATCGAATTTCAGGAAATATGGAGCGATTTTGAGCGAAAATAAGATCAAAGGATTTTCACGCAATTCGGAGTGTCACCACGGCTTATTGGAGGAGTTATCAGCGATAGAGGATGAGCGGAAGAAGAAGGAATTTGATAGGAGCGACAAGGAGGTGAAAAGGAGAAGGAAGGAGCTCAAGAGCACCTCACTCGGCCGAGCAAGACTGCTCATTCGGCCGAGTAAAGGATCAAACTCGCTCGAGTGAAACGGATACGAACTGAAGATTTTCCACGTTTTCTCGACCAAGTAAGGAAGTCTACTCGGCCGAGTAAGAAATCTCACTCGCCCGAGTGGTACAGAGAATTCAGACAGAGAAGAGCCCAAGTTACTGGAAAATTTGAGAAAGCTCACTCGGCCGAGCATGATTCCTCACTCGACCGAACGAAGAAGACTACTCGGCCGAGCCACCCCGAGAGACATACCCCTGAAAACCCCGAAGTTACTATTATTTTACAGAGTTTGTCACTCGGGCGAGTGACAAGGGTCACCCGGGCGAGTGACAAGGGTCACTCGGCCGAGTGACCCTCTCCGACTGCTGCTAGGAATGCAAATTCTGGGCTGCGCAGGGGCAGTTTTGTCACGATTTTTTGGACGATATTGGCTTGTATTTAAGCCTAGTTTTACCCTAGTTTTAGGAGAGACTTGAATTTTATTTTAGAGACTTCTTTTAGGTTTTAGACGGCTATTCTTATGTGAAATCTCAGCTGGAGATCATTGGCGACTATGTTGGTTTGTTCTTTCCTGTTAAAGAATTCATTTTTATGAATTGTTTCTTATTTGCAATGAATTGTGCCATGATTATAACTATTATTTCCGAGATTTTTCATGATGATTAGTGATTAGTTCCGTCGTTCTAGGGCATGTGGATGAACCCTATGGACACGATCTTTGAATTGTGATGAATTTACAGATTTGTTGCTAGAATTGATAATGGTTAGGTTGTGATCGATTTATTACGAGTAGCTAGGAATTCATATCGATTGGGATTTGCAAGAGATTGGATCCCAATTGATAGGAAGGCCTAGATATTCGATTTAGATTGATAATTGAATTTCTCTAGATTTGGGTTGCAAGAGATTGGACCAAAGCTAGGATTTTTAATTATTAATCTATACTAATATTCGTTTGCAAGAGATTGGATGAATACGAACCATCATAACCTAGATCGTAGCTCGAGTTTGCACAAGAGTGGGCTCGAGATGCGATTGGACGATGATGTTGATCTTCACGCTAGCGGCCTAGGGTAGAGTTTGCACGAGAGTGGGCTCTATTCTAAGTTTGCTATAGACCGGCAATAGCACGAGAACATGAGCTTGGTTCTACATTAAGTTGCGACTAGTTCACTTATATTCAAGCTTAGCAACAATGAAATTTATGATTCACAAGGATGAGAGACGGTCCGTAGTTGGGATTTCCTATCCCTAGACGCCTTTATTATATTGATATTTCTTGCTATTTGAACGATTGTGACTATTACATCAAAACTATTCTTATTCTCTTGATAGCTAGGTAATCAAAGTGAGATACTATCATTTGTCATCCCTGTGTTCGATATCCGCTCGCCACTACACCATGCGCTTGCGGTAAGACTACAAGTCGTTTTTTGGGTGTATATCCGGACGCGATCAAGTTTTTGGCGCCGTTGCCGGGGAGGCGACGGTATTTTATTTTCTTACTTAGTTATTTCTTTTTATTATTATTATTTTTATCTTTTTATTCCTCTATCATGGTAACAATTCCATCGAAGCTCTATTTTTCTGTGCATGTACACGAGATCGACGGAGCATCAAGAAGATCTATTATTTGACCCGGAGATCGAGCATACTGAAAGGAGGTTTCGAGCGGAGAGAATACTTGCTATAGAGGACGATTGTATGAACCGACGGGAGACACCGGAGGAGGTAGCGGCACGCATGGCTAGATTAATATCTATCAGAGATAGGCTTCGGCCTAAGACTACTTCTACTGCTTCATTCATTGCGATGCCAGAGTTGGCAGCGGACAAGAATTTCGAGCTAAAAACGGGACTAGTGGTTCTACTGCAACAAGACCCATTTCATGGGAATGCCCACGAGAATCCACACTACCATCTTCAATTATTCTTGTCCAAGTGTGCCACCTTTCATATGCCCGGTGTACTGGTCGATGCTATTCGACTGCGCCTCTTCCCATTCACTCTCAGAGACAAAGCTTTGTATTGGTTGAGGACGCAAGGGGAGGGGATCTTTACTACATGGGATGAGTTGGTGAGTGCTTTTGTGAACAAATTCTATCCACCATCCAAGACCGTCAAGATAAGGAGCGCGCTCATGTCCTTTAAGTAAGGACCACAGGAGACTCTATTCGAGGCATGTGAGCGCTTTAAAGATCTCCAACACCAATGCCCCCATCATAGCATTGAAGCATGGGAGCTAGTACATAGCTTTTATAATGGACTCCAACCGGGCACCAAGCAAATCATAGATGCAACCGCTAATGGAGCCATTCTATCTAAGACACCGGATGAAGCTACGTCCCTACTAGAGGAGATGTCCTCTAACAACCAACAATGGGGCGACGAGAGAGGACATTCTCCATCCTCCTTGAAGCCAACAAGCATATATGAAGCCAAGGCCGTAGCGGAGCTTTCTACGAAGTTTGATTCTCTCCACAAGGTCACAGAGAGATTGGAGAAGTTGATTACCGAGCCACATGAAACTCCCGCCACATCTACACCGGGAGGCAATATGAGTGATTGGCAAGACCAAGCTCAAGTTATGTTCGTCGGAGGAGAGCAAGGAGAGGGTGCTATTGAACAAGTCCAATATGTTGTGGGGAACACCGGTTATTGGGCCAACCTGGCCACGAGGAATCATCAAGGCTTCTCATATGCTAATAATGATGAAGCTTTGAACCCACCACCACTGCAACAACCTCAAGCTCGGCCTCCACCTACACAACCTCAATAGAAAACGAGAGGGCCACCACAACAAAGCTTCCCGCCTAGGCAACAAGCGGGACCATATAGGCCACTGAGTTATAATCAAGGGTGGAGAGCTCCAAACCCACCACAAGCGCCACCGAGGTCGGATCATGAAGCTAGGGTGGAAGAATTTATGGTGGAGCAAAAGAAGATAAATGCTAGATTGACGGCTCAACAAGACTCTCTCAATACCGTGGTAGCTCAACTAGTGGAGCAACTTGCGTTGCTTAACAAAAATACTCAACAATTGCCGGCCCAACCGGAGCCAAACCCATGGGGAAATACCGGCCACATCAATGCGGTGGTAGCGGTTACTACTAGGGGCGGGAATGACGCTACTCCCGCCATGGTTCAAACCAAGGAGCCCGTGGAAGAAATCTTGGATGACAAGGAGCCGGCTATTGAGGAGGAGTGCCAAAAAGAGCCACAAGAAGGCGAAAATTCTGAAATTGTTAAGCCACACGAGGAGCGCACCTACATGCCACCGGTACCCTTTCCACAACTGTAACGCCCCGCTTCCCAAAAGACACTGAAGCGAGAGCGTTACGCGGTCCGCGTGAACTGGAGCGGTGAAGCTCAAGTCCAATAAGCGTCTGTGATAAAAACACAGGGGAGGTCCTTGCATTTGCATATCAGAACAATCAGAAAACATTTCATTAAAATTAAAAGGAGCACTTCCAGAATTGTTCGTACAAGAAATAAGACAACTGGGAATCAGCATGGCCAAAAGGAAACTACAACAACACGCTAATCCTACAACAAGGTACAAAAGCTAAAACTCAAAGTAGTGACGGAAGGGACTCTAGTCTTCCGCAGAAAGCGGCTCGGCGTCTACGACGAACTTTGGCCCTCTAAGTCAGGCATCACGTACGGATCCTCCGGGAACTCAAGCTCAGAATCTGACATACATCCAAAAACATGAATGTATGTCAGCAAGGGGACTGCAAGAAAAGGTTAGCAACCCAAGACAAGATATACGACAGATATGAATTTAAGAAGCATTTAATACTTTAAAGAAATGACTGCAGCAATTTAACATCAACGGATATATTGAAACGGAGATAGAACATCCCTAACATGCATTTCTAAATAGTTGCAAGTTTAAAGTGAAGATTTCCTCTGAATTCATTAGCATATCAATTTCATGAGACCAAGTTAGTGTTGCAAGTTCCATGTCAAGAGTTTACATCTAATATAGGGTTCTCGGCTTTAGGTCGTGATGAGAAGGTCGTTCCTCTCACGGGGGCTTACCGTGATTGACGCTAACCCACCGCGTGCAGGTGGTGCTCTTGAGGAGAGTACCCTTCATACGCCCAGTGGCCGCTCAACCCTAACCCCACCCAAAAGTTTGCCGGAACACGAGCCGGCCTAGTCGACTCACACGACATCACGATATCACGATACCGCCTTCAAGGCGCACGATTTTCACGATGTCCATATTTGTTAAACATGTCAAGACTCACAGAATTTTACTGTTATCAATATCATTACACTATTGTGACAATTCAAAACAGCAGAATGGGGTGAATGATTTTTAGAACAATCTTTTAAAATAACATCGAACCTGTACTTTCGTTGGACTTGCTACAGAAAGTACTTTTTCCTTCTATTTGTTTAAAATTAAGGTATATCATATGATATACTGTTGGATCACAAATTTTGTCCTGATCGTCATGGTGTCAGTTTCTTACGTCATTTCACGTCTAATTTTCAAGTTATTCAATAATACATGAAAGCGGCACAAAAGTGCAGAAAGTTCAAAAATTCATATCAAATCAAATACTTGCTTGTTTTTGACATTCTTAGTGTCGTTGGAAACGTCTTGACGAATACTACGCTACAGAGGAGACGGTTCGCTGGTTTGACAAAACATGAAATCAGAATAGACATTTTTCGATCAGGACTGATTTACAACAAACTCCTACGACGCCTAATCACCCGGTTTTATTAAGTTCTCTACTTTACGGTGTGGGTTAAGAGTTTTTAGGGGTAGATCTACTGACTGGTAGTGCAGAGGAGGATCGGAACGCAGCGATGGGCAGTGGCGACTCGTATAGTTCCGGAACAGCGATGTCCACAGTCTGAACTCGTCGCGGCAGCGAGGAAATGGCGGACATCGGCTAGCAGTGAGGCCTGGGGAGTGTTCACAGCAGTTCTAGGCGTGACAATAGCGAGGAGGAGTCGTCGCGCGACGTTCACGAGCGAGGTGGTGCGGCACAACGTGCGCGGGGCTGTGCGTGCACGAGGGAGCGTCGGATCTGAGCGTGGTAGCAGCGAGGAGGAGCTCCGATGTTCTGCTGCATTGAGGGGGCTCTGGCGCTTCACGGTGATCTGCAGGCGTGAAGCAGGCCGCGCGAGCTTGATGCGTGGTGGCTGCGGAGCATTCGTGGCGGTCTCCTGGGCGAGGGAATGGGGAAGAGGCAGCTGGGGTTGCGAGGGGGTGGTGCTGTTGTTCGGCGTGGGGAGGAGAAGGCGGATGAAGGCGCGGGTTTGTGATGGTGAGGGGGAGTGTCACGCCCTGCTTCCCAAAACAACAGAGGCGTAGCGTGACTAAGGCCCGCTTAGGCCAGAGCTGAGAAGCTCGGACCCAATAAGCGTCTGTAGGGGTACCATTTTAAAAGTTTTAGGTTCTTGCATTTATAAAGTTCGAAACAACAGAAAGTACAGAAAGGAAATTTGCATTCATTAATGAAAAGAGTTAATATCCAGCGAGTACAAAAGTCTTAAAAGAGGGAAGCCTAAGCATGGCAACAACTACCGAAAGAAGGAAGCTAAAGGTAGTAACCTCAGAACGTCCGCGTTAGAAGAGACCTCTAAGTCTGGTCCTCGCCAGGTACTTCCTCCGGGTCAACGTCCTCGGGCTCTGTGTACTCCGGTAAGTCTGCCTCGTCCGTGAACTCTGGCTCGACACCTGACGTACAGCACCAAAAGAAGGAACTGTACGTCAGGTAAAGTCTACAAAAAGGGTTAGACTCTACTGCAAGTGTATCGACTATTTAACAACGATTTACTGGTTGATTAGCATGCTGAGGTTATAACAGAGGAACGAAAAGAAAGTAAACATAGCAGGAAAGTAAACGTGACAAGTAGTAGTCATAGCGTGTGCTACCAACTACGGGACTAGCCTAACAAGTGTCAAGAAAAAACGGGACAAGGCGGGACAAGACAAGACAAGTGTGACACGAAAGGGTTCACGCCTTACGGTTCGAGGGGGATCAGACCCTCTTACCGTGCGCACGCTCAACCCTACCCCAAACCCAAGTATTCAAGACGTGACAAGACAAGGGATCACTCGCTCTAGCTTGGCGAGTGCCCTATTGCCCTCTGGGTTGTGTAACAAGACAAGGGATCACTCGGAGAGTGCCCTATTGCCCTTTGGGCTGTGTAACAAGACAAGGGATCACTCGGAGAGTGCCCTATTGCCCTCTGGGCTGTGCAAGACGGGACGGGACGTGACAAGACGGGAAAGGTTATTCTAGGGTGTCCACACGCAAGCACACACAAGATTGTCCTACGATGTCAAAAGTTGTTATTGGGCTCAGACTTCGTCGTCAAGTCTGAGCCGTCAAGGGATGTCCCGGACGCTATCATTTCACGTCTGGTTCTTTTTGTTCACAGTTAACAGTTCTAACAAAACTAAGGCCTAAGCACGACCAAAAGTGCAAGTGGATACACTTGCCTGCGGTGGCGAGTGTGTCGTCCGTCCGGGGCGTCGCGTCTAAGCGTCGCGTCCGCGGTAGTCCGTCTGAAACAGTGTCACGGCGACGGTGTCAGGTCGCGATTTTCATCAAATCCTATTTAGGTTCGTTTCTAGGTTGTCGGGACTACCCTAATTGTCAGAGTGACGTTTTTGGTGTTTAATCAGCCTAGATCGACCACTACCCTATATGCACAGAAAATTTGTCCGATGGTCGATTTTCTACAGTGACAACATTTTACTGATGTGAAAAAGTAAATTTAATTGTAGTTGTCCAGTTTTAATAGCTAGGGTTTAATACACAAGGTAGGCTCACGTAGGTTATAGCTTTGTGTTGTGTGGGGTTATTTGACAGCACATGAGGCCTATTGGGTTATAGGTTTACTTCCCCCCTATATTATATGCTTTAAACTCTGTTTCATGTGTGTTGTGTGGGTACCTGGGCTTAGATGTAGGATATATGCGTGTTTCTTTTTTTTTCTCTTGGGTGTTAGTGGTGTGCGTGAGTGATGATTCAGCCTCAAGGTAGGGTACGGCCTAGGGTAGGAAAATGGGCTAAAGTTTGATTTAGGAAGTAATTTGAAATATGATTAATATGATTTAATAGGAATATGATACAGTAGGAAGGTTTTTGAAATACTAATAATGGGATTTAATAGTCTTAATCAAGGGAAATTAGGGCTAATCAAGTCAATTAAAAGTGTTTTAACATGGAAAGTATTTTTAAACATTTAAAAAGTTTTAAAATTAAATTGAATTTTGAATTTGTAATTTAAAAACAATTTTAAGAAGATGTATTTAAAAAAATAATAATAATAAAGGGTTATAATAGTAATAATAATGATAAGTATGAAAAAAATAAGTGGATGCGGATAAGAAATGGATGCGGGTACGGGTACGGAGACAGAAACGTATAATAACGGATACGGGAAAAATAATATACGATAGATACAGATGTAGCGTAACGATAAAAAAAACCGGTCGTTACATCCTACCCACCTTAAGAACGATTCCGTCCTCGGAATCTCATCGGCTACGGCATCAAAAAAAACATAAGGGTAGCTCTCGTACCACTTCTTCTAACGTATACACGCCCTAAATAATCATCATGACATATCCAAATACTATTTCTAATACTACATCGACCCCAATAGTAATACCACAGATGATACTAATCAAAGTCCATGCTATTAGTAGTAACAATACACATACACACATTACTAACTAGGTATTAACATAACACGTTTAATGTAATACCATCCTACAAATACAATCCAACTAATATTATACCCGGGCGTATAGTAACATGCTACCGCACAAACACATCAATTTACTAGCAGTAAGTGTGCCATCACCATGCACACTCACATTATTATTAATACACAATATATTACCATATATCTTATACACTCACAATCTATAATGATATAGTTCCACATGTCAATTAAACACACCTCTAACACATAAATACAATCATTCTAGTCTATTAACACTTTAATCGTACAACCACTTTTACATACCGCATATTACCATATACACGTTATAATATATATCACTATACGTATATACATGTACGTAATACTTTACACCATACACAGATTTATATAAGCCTTACTCATAGTACTGGGGTCGTTGTAATCTACCCACCTTAGGATCAAGTCCGTATTCAGACTTCCTTAAATATGCCGACTTAGGGGCGAGCGGACTTAGGCACTAAGGTCATCTATCCCAGTCAGACATACATCCTAATGAAACCATATACATCCATATGCATACACTTACTCATATATCACACACTTTCAAATACCCATACGTTCATTTTACGCACATATACATGCTCACACTACTACACGCCTACCTCATATCTATATAGAACAGTCATATACACACACCAGCATACACAACCAGGGTAATTTACATAGGGCTAGTATACTATACATACATCCATATACGTAGTCACAAACATACGACCATACATACTTCCTGGTATACACATGCTCATGCATCATCCCGTAGGGGTAATACGATATTATAATCCTACCATACACAAAACACAGTTATGCGTACAATATATACATACATATATCTATAACTGACCACATACATATATACACACGCCAGACATACTAACATATAGATCACATAATAAATCTGCACACATAACTACACGTACCTATTATCATTACACTTAACATGCATATCACTCCACTAAATAAAAATCTTAAGGTCGGAAAGCGACCGTTACATTCTACCCACCTTAGAAATGATTCCGTCCTCGGAATCACCAATACTAATAATAATTATAAAATCTATCAATACTTAAGCTTATAACTCCCATCTTCCACACCATGATCTCTAATCTTATAACTTCATTATCGTTCCTCAAATAATCCATCGTAACCCTCCTCTTCACTGAATAATGCCACGACCAAACTCACATCCTAACACCTGACTACAGACCCATTGCTGCTGTTAAATTCCCAACTCCAAGTCCTCATAAAAGAATAATAATCATCTTCTCTTACCATACCACTCCACTAAACATCATCGCTCAACAACATCCTTAATTTTCTCAATCTTTTCCCAATATTTATCAGTCGCTAAAATGATTTTCAAGTCGATCACCAATCCAAGACAAAAACTTTGTCAATCTTACAACACCTTTCACGAATCAACAATCACAGTGTCCTTAATACATCCCTTGTCACATCTTCCCACAAATTTATCCGCCAAATAATTGAACTATCAAAATCACGTCTCATCCTACTCACTATAACTAATCCCAACCAATATTAAGTCCGCCTACCTAACCATCCAGTCATCTCAACACGTCGTGTTATTCCCAATGTCTTCTCACGTTAACCTAATAATCATGTCTTGATGCTTCAAATGTTTTCATCATTCCATGGTCACTCTAAATCATACCATACCTTTATAATTACTCCTATCTACCACTCGTTCAAGTTTCAGGTTGGTTAAGTACTCATCTACCTATACATAATTTCATCCAATCAGAGTTCTTTTCATCCAGAAGGAATCTAGTCTAATATCTTTGTGTTCAAAAAAAAATCAACCAATTGCCTCTACAGTACATCTCATCTCACTCTATGCCTACCCGCAACATAATCCTATAAGAAGGATAGCTAGGACTAACATCATCATACCATCAAAAAAAGATAACACTGCCGAAGGAAAGAAGAAGGAAGTTTAAGGCCAAAGACGGATTTTAAAATATTTGGAAAAACGTGTAGGGTTGAGGTATGTGATGAGAAAAATAGGTGCGTTGAGAACTTGTGTGCTAGTTTCAAAACTTTAAAGATCTGATTTAAAGAAAACAAATAGGTTTTGAAACATATAAAAGCAGCAAAATAAACTAAACTATAATATAGAGGACTAGGTCTAAGGAATTTACCTGCTATGACGTTATCCACACAAATATGAATACCATCATTCAGACAACTCCATATGTATGTCATGGACCACATTGAGTATGCATACAAGGCACAAGCGACAAACATCAAGATCCTAAAAGTAAAACACTTATACATGCCTCCACACTATACCAATATATACATCACGACGACATCACAAACCAAAAGGCCTACTACTAGCTAGGGATGACATATGCAACTACAGGCGCTGATGTCTACATAAAAGAAGGAGACCGAAACCAAAAGCGACACGAAACAAGATCGAAAGAACGAAGTCAGGTAAGGCGAGGATAAGAAGATAGTCGGATGGACGTGACAAAAATATTGCTAAAAATGATTTAACGATGTAAGAAGGATTTTGCGCAAAATATGGTATCATATACCTTTAAAAATATATATAAACTTAAAAGTGGGCAGATGTAGCAAATTTAAAAACTTTGGAAAAAGTGAGACGAAGGAAGGATGGGTAGGGTGAGAAACGATAGTTTTGTAAATGAAAATAGGTTTACACAAAGATTTTGAAATGTGATCACGAAGAACATAGAACTGATATAATAATAATATTAATAATAGTTGGAGTTCTCTCTAGTTTAGAAAATATTCTAAAAGTATGTATGGTAAGTGGTTAGAAATAGATTTTGTAGTCTAGAAAAAGTATAAATCGAATTATCAAAATGTTAACAAGGTTTTAAAACTGAAAATATGTAAGATACCGATTTGAAAATAAGTACGAGATAGTAACGACGAAAATTTCAAGAGGGTTTCAAAGAAATTAAGCTGAGCGAAGGACTTAATAAGGAATTTCGAAAATTATTTTAGAGGAAGCAGACTTGGCAGAGGAAAAGACTCGAAGGATCAACGATACTCGTCAGGAACGATTACGTGAATTGGGAGAAAGGAAAAAGATCGCATGATGGATACACTCAGGATACGATTCACGAAGCTACGATGGAACTCTACGGTCGATGACACGAAAGGGTAATGATCAAGAAGACGCTAGAAGTCAGTGGTTCTAATTATCGGGTCGTCTAAAGATCATGATAATTCAGCACTAAGACTTCCTAACGAGCTAGACTGTAACCAGGATCTAATGGGAAGGTTCCTAAGAGAATCAAGGTTAGTTCTGCTGGGCCCGAAGTCGATGGGCCCGAGCGAAAGACTAAAAGAAGGGCTCTAGAAATCTAACACAGCCAGAGCCAAGTAAGGGCTACTAAGGTATCTTACGACGAGGATGACTAAATCTTAATCAAGGTGCCTGATTACCAAACCTGGATGTCCATTTAAGTCTTCCTACCATCTAGGACGGGGAAAACCTAATTTAGACTTGTACATGGATATTTAATGAATGCGATACTCTTATTGTTCCGAACTTTTGCATGACCTGCATGGAACACCACTAAAACCTGTCACGCCCTGCTTCCCAAAACAACGGAGGCGAAGCGTGACTAAGGCCCGCTTAGGCCAGAGCTGAGAAGCTCGGACCCAATAAGCGTCTGTAGGGGTACCATTTTAAAAGTTTCAGGTTCTTGCATTTATAAAGTTTGAAACAACAGAAAGTACAGAAAGGAAATTTGCATTCATTAATGAAAAGAATTAATATCCAGCGAGTACAAAAGTCTAAAAAGAGGGAAGCCTAAGCATGGCAAAAACTACCGAAAGAAGGAAGCTAAAGGTAGTAACCTCAGAACGTCCGCGTTAGAAGAGACCTCTAAGTCTGGTCCTCGCCAGGTACTTCCTCCGAGTCAACGTCCTCGGGCTCAGCGTACTGCGGTAAGTCTGCCTCGTCCGCAAACTCTGGCTCAACACCTGACGTACAACACCAAAAGAAGGAACTGTACGTCAGGTAAAGTCTACAAAAAGGGTTAGACTCTACTGTAAGTGTATCGACTATTTAACAACAGTTTACTGGTTGATTAGCATGCTGAGGTTATAACAGAGGAACGAAAAGAAAGTAAACGCAGCAGGAAAGTAAACGTGACAAGTAGTAGTCGTAGCATGTGCTACCAACTACGGGACTAGCCTAACAGGTGTCAAGAAAAAACGGGACAAGGCGGGACAAGGCAAGACAAGTGTGACACGAAAGGGTTCACGCCTTACGGTTCGAGGGGGATCAGACCCTCTTACCGTGCGCACGCTCAACCCTACCCCAAACCCAAGTATTCAAGACGTGACAAGACAAGGGATCACTCGCTTTAGCTTGGCGAGTGCCCTATTTCCCTCTGGGCTGTGTAACAAGACAAGGGATCACTCGGAGATTGCCCTATTGCCCTCTGGGCTGTGTAACAAGACAAGGGATCACTCGGAGAGTGCCCTATTGCCCTCTGGGTTGTGCAAGACGGGACGGAACGTGACAAGACGGGAAAGGTTATTCTAGGGTGTCCACACGCACGCACACACAAGATAGTCCTACGATGTCAAAAGTTGTTGTTGTTGGGCTCAGACTTCGTCGTCAAGTCTGAGCCGTCAAGGGACGTCCCGGACGCTATCATTTCACGTCCGGTTCTTTTTGTTCACAGTTAACAGTTCTAACAAAACTAAGGCCTAAGCACGGCCAAAAGTGCAAGTGGATACACTTGCCTACGGTGGCGGGTGTGTCGTCCGTCCGGGGTGTCTCGTCCAAGCGTCGTGTCTGCGGTAGTCCGTCTGAAACAGTGTCACAGCGACGGTGTCAGGTCGCGATTTTTATCAAATCCTATTTAGGTTCGTTTCTAGGTTGTCAGGACTACCCTAATTGTCAGAGTCACGTTTTTGGTGTTTAATCAGCCTAGATCGACCACTACCCTATATGCACAGAAAATTTGTCCAATGGTCGATTTTCTACAGTGACAACATTTTACTGATGCGAAAAAGTAAATTTAATTGTAGTTGTCCAGTTTTAGTTAGGTTTTCGGTTTCGCTACGGTGTGAGTTGTGCTACGAGTTAGGGGGACCAACCTGGTGTGAGGAACACGCATTTAATCCAGCGTCGGGTCTGAAAACGGTGGCGGTGCTCGTGTCCCTGACTGCGGGTAGCGCAGTGGAGGTCGTCTCAGGATCGCCTCAGGATTGTGACGGCTGCGGGTAGCGCAGCCGAGATGTCACGGCTACGGGTACGGTGTCGAGATTGCTTCGGTTGCGGGTAGCGCAACAAAACGTCTCAGGCAACGGTAACGAATCACGATACCGGAAGATCGTGATCCCTGCGGCGTCTACGTTGTCTCGACTACGGGTATCGTAGTGAGACTCGTCCGGTCAGCGAGCACGATCAGTCTGACGGCAAAACAGCGAGCTACGGGGCGTAACAGCGACGATAACCTGTTGGAATGCCAGTCTAAGGGCCGATCAGCCTAGTAGTCGTTGCGGGGTGTCTCGTGCAGCTGCTTGCGGCGTCGGGAAACAGGAGGCAGCGGCAACAGCGGGGAGCGCTGCGCGCGGCTGAAGGCGGTAAGAGGGGTCGTGAAGCGAGGCGGCAAGATTTGGCCACGGACCATGCGGAGGGTCACGGCGGTCAGATCGTTATGACGGAAGGCAGTGCGTGGTCGGGGTCAGCCACACCGGCGGCTGCTCGCAAGGGGATGCGGCGAGCGGCACCGAGAGGGGGCCGGAGACTGAGAACGCGGACGACGGGGTGCGTCGCTGTGGGGCGGAGCGCGGTGGAGGACAGTCTTGGGGGTGATCGGCGGCCAGCGGCGGCCTCGGGCGGTGGCCTCGGGCGGGGGCCTCGGGCGGCGGCCTAGCTGAGAAACACGGCGGAGCACGACGCTGCGTAGGGAGAGCGAGGGCGAGGGCGAGGCGAGGGGATCACGACGGAGTCGGGGTCACAGGCGGGCGTCGGGGTCGCAGGCGGGCGTCGGGGTCGCAGGCGGGGCTGTGGTCGCGGCGTGCAGCGGATCACGGCGGCGGCGCTCGGGCTCGGAAACGCCGGAGCGACGTCTTGCAGAGGCGGCGGGCTGTCACGGCGGTTGGGAAACCGCAAGGGTGGCGTTGCGAGAGAGACAATGCTCGGGGAGTCGGGGTATAGGCGTCAGCGGGATCTCGCCGTGAGGGAGTGGGAGATCGGAGAGAGGGAGTGGGGAATTTGGGGTTTTTGTGTTTTAGGGGGGAAATGGTCCTGCGGCTGAGAGCCCTAGGGCTGTGGGAAAATATTTATGGATAGGGTTTTAGGGTTAAGTTTTGGGTTATTATTATTAATAATAAAAATCGCTATATAACATTTAGGGTTTAGCCAAAAGTGTAGAGCTCAAAGAGATAATGGGTGAAATTTTGGGGTAAGTCTAGGTGAGGTTAGAGAAACAGGTTAGGAAAGTTTTAAAACGATTTAAAAGAAATATTTAGCCAGATTTGGCTAACAAATTCGAAATTTGAATCTGATTTGGGGAGATCGACGGTCGTGGTTAATCCGGTTGATATCTTGCAATCCAGGCGTCAGAAAAATAATCCGAAAATACCGGGGCGATCGTGGAGACAAGACGCACAGATCTACGGATCCCAATCGTTCGTAACGCCTACCAAGAATTTACGTAAAATTGGAAACAGCGTTTTGAGTCAAATGACTAAAACGCCCCTATCGTTCAAAGTCGTTTTGCGAGAAAACGAGCCGTGAAACGACGTTCCCAAAAATTACAAAAAAATTCTACACCCCAAAATTATCGCAACGGCATACCACATCGCCAATACCGGAACCCAGAAATAGCCAAATAAAATTACGTGCACGATAAAGCACGTGCACGCAGAAAAATCATAAGGTCGGAAAGCGACCGTTACAGGGAGAGGAAAGTGCGAAGAAGAAGGAGGGGTGGCTGCAAGCGCTCGTTGCGTGAGGGAGGGAGAGCAGCTGAGCGTGGGGTTGTCGCGAGGGGAAGGGGAGATGCCGCGACGTTGCTCTCTCGCGTGGAGAGAAAAAGTCAAGGCGGCGGCTGTGAGAAGGAAAATGAAGCCTAGGGTTTTTTTAATAGCTAGGGTTTAATACACAGGGTAGGTTCACGTAGGTTATAGCTTTGTGTTGTGTGGGGTTATTTGACAGCACATGAGGCCTATTGGGTTATAGGTTTACTTCCCCCCTATATTATATGCTTTAAACTCTGTTTCATGTGTGTTGTGTGGGTACCTGGGCTTAGGTGTAGGATATATGCGTGTTTCTTTTTTTTCTCTTGGGTGTTAGTGGTG
The DNA here is from genome assembly GCA_030789695.1 of Scilla litardierei. Lineage (NCBI taxonomy): Eukaryota > Viridiplantae > Streptophyta > Magnoliopsida > Asparagales > Asparagaceae > Scilla > Scilla litardierei. Next base: position 377,525,278 of record CM061142.1, read on the forward strand.
TGCGTGAGTGATGATTCGGCCTCAAGGTAGGGTACGGCCTGGGGTAGGAAAATGGGCTAAAGTTTGATTTAGGAAGTAATTTGAAATATGATTAATATGATTTAATAGGAATATGATACATTAGGAAGGTTTTTGAAATACTAATAATGTGATTTAATAGTCTTAATCAAGGGAAATTAGGGCTAATCAAGTCAATTAAAAGTGTTTTAACATGGAAAGTATTTTTAAACATTTAAAAAGTTTTAAAATCAAATTGAATTTAAAAACAATTTAAAGAAGATGTGTTTAAAAAAATAATAATAATAAAGGGTTATAATAGTAATAATAATGATAAGTATGAAAAAATAAGTGGATGCGGATAAGAAATGGATGCTGGTACGGGTACGGAGACAGAAACGTATAATAACGGATACGGGAAAAATAATATACGATAGATACAGATGTAGCGTAACGATAAAAAAAACCGGTCGTTACATCCTACCCACCTTAAGAACGATTCCGTCCTCGGAATCTCATCGGCTACGGCATCAAAAAAAACATAAGGGTAGCTCTCGTACCACTTCTTCTAACGTATACACGCCCTAAATAATCATCATGACATATCCAAATACTATTTCTAATACTACATCGACCCCATTAGTAATACCACGGATGATACTAATCAAAGTCCATGCTATTAGTAGTAACAATACACATACACACATTACTAACTAGGTATTAACATAATGTAATACCATCCTACAAATACAATCCAACTAATATTATACCCAGGCGTATAGTAACATGCTACCGCATAAACACATCAATTTACTAGCAGTAAGTGTGCCATCACCATGCACGCTCACATTATTATTAATACACAATATATTACCATATATCTTATACACTCACAATCTATAATGATATAGTTCCACATGTCAATTAAACACACCTCTAACACATAAATACAATCATTCTAGTCTATTAACACTTCAATCGTACAACCACTTTTACATACCGCATATTACCATATACACGTTATAATATATATCACTATACGTATATACATGTACGTAATACTTTACACCATACACAGATTTATATAAGCCTTACTCATAGTACTGGGGTCGTTGTAATCTACCCACCTTAGGATCAAGTCCGTATTCAGACTTCCTTAAATATGCCGACTTAGGGGCGAGCGGACTTAGGCACTAAGGTCATCTATCCCAGTCAGACATACATCCTAATGAAACCATATACATCCATATGCATACACTTACTCATATATCACACACTTTCAAATACCCATACGTTCATTTTACGCACATATACATGCTCACACTACTACACGCCTACCTCATATCTATATAGAACAGTCATATACACACACCAGTATACACAACCAGGGTAATTTACATAGGGCTAGTATACTATACATACATCCATATACGTAGTCACAAACATACTATACATACTTCCTGGTATACACATGCTCATGCATCATCCCGTAGGGGTAATACGATATTATAATCCTACCATACACAAAACACACTTATGCGTACAATATATACATACATATATCTATAACTAACCACATACATATATACACACGCCAGTCATACTAACATATAGATCACATAATAAATCTGCACACATAACTACACGTACCTATTATCATTACACTTAACATGCATATCACCGTACTAGCATACAGTTACAACCATCAACAAGTACGACTAAGGTACATCTATTCCTAGTAACTAGCCCATATCAAATTTATTATGTATAAATATTCCTACAGTGATATAGCTAATCACTCGCCTAAGTATAAATTTAATACTTACTACTCTATACTCGGCTATGTACATATATAACACATATTACCGTACATGCACATACAACGCAATAGACAATCACACTACACAATATACTAAGGGTAAGCACACTCATACATAGGTGGCATACATGGATTCGCACACATGGGTCCACACCCACCATCTATATACGTGCACCACAACAACACCACAATCGAAGCTAAAGGTCTCACTATGCAATGATAAGCACTAACGTGGTAACTAAGTAATGGTGTAGGATTCAGAGTTGAATGATGCAACGAATTAATGTTGTGATGGACGGTTCCGAATGTGGCATGGATAAGAGATTTGTTGGTTAGGTGACATGAGTAATTAAATAACTAAGAAGATGAGGGTTTGTGTAAAAATAATAACATCTTTAAAATAGCGAACATATGGTATAAGTTAAAACATAAAATGTGACCAGTCAAAATAATAGGTGAAGAGTAATACGGGCCTAGTGATGTAGTGCTTGTTTTGCAAATGGAAACTAGGTTTGAAAAAGAAATGTTTTTAAGGAATATGAAGACAATGATCATAGAACTGACACACAAGATTTTGAAGTTCTATTTAACTTAGGAAGGTAGTCTAAAAGTATGTAGGAATGATTTTTTTTTTGTTTTTTTTGTTTTCTTGAAGTATGTTGGTAAGAAAAAAAAGAGGATGATATTTTGAACTTAGAGAAATAAAAATAATTTTTTTATAAAAAAATTCTTTACATGAGGAAAATAGAGTGACTATACGAGGTTATGTGAAATAGAAGTGTGGAAAATGTATGTTAGGAAATCGTTATAAGATAATAACTAAAAATCGCGTCAGAAAAGTTCCATAATCATGGTTGGGTTTAAGTCGACTGATGTGTAGAAAATCTAAATAAAAGTTTTCGAACCGATTTTAAACTTGGCGAAGAATTCAATAAAAGAAATATCAAAAATACTTTTTAAAAGACCCTGGATCTGTAATGGGAAAGTTCAAGTTTAAAGACGGGGGCCTGAATAGTCTATGTGAATCGAGGGCAAGGAGTAGGTTTGACGATCGAAATGTAAAGACGACTAAGAAGTAACTCCGTGAATATGCTACGATGGCTTCCTACGATCATTAATATGGAGGTGTAATGATTAGAAAAATAATAAAATCAGGGGAAAAATAATCATTGTGTCGACTAACATTTAGCACTAGTGTTCTTCAACGAACTAGACTGTGATAGGAGAGTCGAGGTAAGGGTTCGTTGCGGATCGAGATCGTGGTCTTATCTATAGTTCTGGAGTATCCTACGCTTCAAAGTCCACTCATTGCAGGCGCCTCAGGTTCGACTGGCTTGGCGACGTTCGCTACGTTCGGTTGGGCCTTAGATTCGATAAATCTAAGCGAACGACTAACAAAACTCAAAAATCTAGTTTGGTCAGAGCTGGATGATCAATCGATAGGGTGACTCCTAAGGTGATAATTCTAAGTCGTGGCAAGGGTGTCTAACTAACGAGCACGAGTGTGTAACGACTGCTTTTCATGTATCTGGATTTAATATAATATAATATTTGTTTTGGTGAATTTTCTCCTCTTGTGTGGCTTTTGTCTCCGTAGTTTTCAATTTCGATCGATTCGTCGTGTTTTCTCGGTTCTTCCTTAGGATCGTCGATTTCGAAGTGTGTCACTCGTGACGGACTTCATAACGGTTATATCTTACTATTAGATCAAGCCTAGGAGTCTTAGGAATCGATCCCGGGGCCCCGCGCTCCGTATCGGTACTTTTGGTGCTCATTAGCCGGTGTAAGAAGGGCCACCGACCGACTAGATGACGATCCAGTCGGTCGGCAATCCTTCTTGGACCGACTAGTTAGCTTTCTAAATTTCTCAGGAGTTACTGTTTGCTCTTAGTCGGTCTAAGAACGTTCATCGACCGACTAGATGCTAAACTAGTCGGTCAGCATTTGTTCATGGACCGACTAACTCTAAATCCTATTTTCGTTCAGGAGTTACTGTTTGCACTTAGTCGGTCTGCGTTGGTCGACCGACCGACTAGTTGCCAAACTAGTCGATCAGTGGTTGTTCTTTGACCGACTAACCAGTGTTAAAACCCTAATTTCTGGGCAGCCGCCAGCCCAACCTATTTATACCCCTCCCAAACGTTTCTTCTTCCTCCAACACGACCCAAAACCCTAAAATCGCCCCCATTGATCCCCCATCTTCCTCCTAGCTTCAATCCTTCATTCCAAACCCTAAATCCATCATCCAAACCATCCATCTTCTCCATCTACCTCTCATCTTCCCCAAATCTCACCCAAAATCCATCAAATCCCCAAAATCCCCCAAGAACCCTAGTTTCCCCAAACTTCTCCATTTGCTTCCAGATCTGATCCTAGGACTCCTCGGAGTGTTTCTTCCGTCTCCTCTTGGTAAGAAATCGTTCTACCATTGTTTTCTTAACCTATTTATAATTTTATGAAAACCCTAATTAATTTCATGTGTTGGTGTTGTTTCCCCCTTAACAGCGATTTCCCCGTAGATTAGCATCCGTGTGACGAAGTGATCGTCATCCCCGGTGCTAGGCAAGTGAAACTTGCCACTTAGGGTTTAGGCCATGTTTTAGGCCATTTGCATGTTGTAGGCGTAAAAGAGGCTAGGCGACGAAATGATACTTGCCTAGGCGCAAATTGGGGAATTAGCTTGACAACGAAGCTAATTCCGACATTTAGCATGTTGCACAAATACCATGTCATGTTTACTTTCCGTTAACGGTACGCAAATTAAATGTCATGTCATTGCATTGTTTTGGTGATCCCGTGATTGCGTAGCTTTGCTACACTACTTGTGTTACCTGGCTCGTGTTCCAGAAGCGAGCCCTGTAGTTGGAAACCCCAACGCTCGATATTGAATTGTGAACTAAGAAACAAGCTCCCGTGCGGGGAAACCCTGGCTCACTTGCTGGGCTCATGTTCAGGGACCCTGGCTTGTTTAGTGCGGGGTGGGGTGAGGGTTAAGCGGCCATTCAACTGGGAGTCTGTTTGATCAACAACTGCAGTTGTAAGGCGTAAACTCTTTGGGGTGGGGTAGTGTTTGGGGCCGATCGGACTGACATGCTAGCCATTCAGCGAATGGCGCAAACATCTACAAAACAACCGTGAAATGTGATTGGTGTTTAGTGCCGATCGGTCTGAAATGCTTGCCATTCAGCGAAGGGCATAAACACCTACAAAATGTGAATTGATTGAGATTGATAGTAGCGTGGCTACTCTTGTCTTGTCTTGTCCCGATGATTGTTCTCTTGTACAAATTGTCTTGCCATGTCTTAAATTGTGCACTCATGTTATAACTGCCATGTCATGCATACTAAACTGTTAGGTTGCTAGTTGCCTTACTTTCAGTTTCCTTGCCCAAGTCTTTTAGACTTGCTGACATGTGCCCCTTTACTCTTTTGGGTGACACATGTTAGATATTGAGCCTGAGTACCTTGTTGAGGACGAGGTGTTTGCTGACGCCGAGCCCGAGCCCGTGTTTGACGGGGAGTACGTGGACACTGGGGACCAGTCCTAGTGTTTGCGTTGTGTTTTACTTTTGTTAGGCAGTTGTTTTGTTATCGGTGCGTGGCACCTATACTTTGCTTTGTTATGTCGTTGCTTTTGTTGGCCTTGTTCTGGGCCTTTAGACTCTTTTCTTTTAGCCTGGTGGCTTTTCTGGATGTTGGACTTATTTTCTTGTTGGACAATGTTTGAGATGCGAATTTTATTTCAGTCTCCCCTTGGGTTATTATTGTTATTCTGTTGTGGTTACAGGGACCTGTTTATGTATTGTGGACGCTTATCGGGTTTGGGGCTTCGCAGCTCCACTCTCGTGCGGACCTTCTCACGTCTCGCCTCCATTTTAGGGAAGCGGGGCGTGACAGAGTGTCTAACTAATTTTTTCCGATTATACTTGTATTGGGTTTCCTATCGTGATGAGACAGTTATTCGAGTAATTTTGCGTACGAACTAATTCTGAATGTTTTGGCTAATGAAAAGTGTCCTCATTGTCCTGAATTTCGCAGTTGCAGGACCTGCATGGGCCGCCACTAAAACCTGTAATGCCCTGCTTCCCAAAAGACACCGGAAGCGAGAGCGTTACGCGGTCCGCTTGAACTGGAGCGGTGAAGCTCAAGTCCAATAAGTGTCTGTAATAAAAACACAGGGGAGGTCCTTGCATTTGCGTATCAGAATAATCAGAAAACATTTCATTAAAATTAAAAGGAGCACTTCCAGAATTGTTCGTACAAGAAATAAGACAACTGGGCCTCAGCATGGCCAAAAGGAAACTACAACAACACGCTAATCCTACTACAAGGTACAAAAGTGAAAACTCAAAGTAGTGACGGAAGGGACTCTAGTCCTCCACAGAAAGCGGCTCGGCGTCTACGACGAACTCTGGCCCTCTAAGTTAGGCATCACGTACGGATCCTCCGGTAACTCAAGCTCAGAATCTGACATACATCCAAAAACATGAATGTATGTTAGCAAGGGGACTGCAAGAAAAGGTTAGCAACCCAAGACAAGATATACGACAGATATGAATTTAAGAAGCATTTAATACTTTAAAGAAATGACTGCAGCAATTTAACATCAACGGATATATTGAAACAGAGATAGAACATCCCTAACATGCATTTCTAAATAGTTGCAAGTTTAAAGTGAAGATTTCCTCTGAATTCATTAGCATATCAATTTCATGAGACCAAGTTAGTGTTGCAAGTTCCATGTCAAGAGTTTACATCTAATCTAGGGTTCTCGCCTTTAGGTCGTGATGAGAAGGTCGTTCCTCACACGGGGGCTTACCGTGATTGACGCTAACCCACCGTGTGCAGGTGGTGCTCTTCAGGAGAGTACCCTTCATACGCCCATTGGCCGCTCAACCCTAACCCCATCCAAAAGTTTGCCAGAACACGAGCCGTCCTAGTCGACTCACACGACATCACGATGTCACGATACCGCCTTCGAGGCGCACGATTTTCACGATGTCCATATTTGTTAAACATGTCAAGACTCACAGAATTTTACTGTTATCAACATCATTACACTATTGTGACAATTCTAAACAGCAGAATGGGGTGAATGATTTTTAGAACAATCTTTTAAAATAATATCGAACCCGTGCTTTCGTTGGACTTGCTACAGAAAGTACTTTTTCCTTCTATTTGTTTAAAATTAAGGTATATCATATGATATACCGTTGGATCACAAATTTTGTCCTGATCGTCATGGTGTCAGTTTCTTACGTCATTTCACGTCTAATTTTCAAGTTATTCAATAATACATGAAAGCGGCGTAAAAGTGCCGAAAGTTCCAAAAATCATATCAAATCATATACTTGCCTGTTTTTGATGTTCTTGGTGTCGTTGGAAACGTCTTGACGAATACTACGCTACGGAGGAGATGGTTCGCTGGTTTGACAAAACATGAAATCAGAATAGATGTTTTTCGATCAGGACAGATTTACAACAAACTCCTACGATGTCTAATCACCCGGTTTTATTAAGTTCTCTACTTTACGGTGTGGGTTAAGAGTTTTTAGGGGTAGATCTACTGACCGGTAGTGCAGAGGAGGATCGAAACGCAGCGATGGGCAGCGGCGACATGTATAGTTCCGGAACAGCGATGTCCACGGTCTAAACTCGTCGCAGCAGCGAGGAAACGGCAGACATCGCCTAGCAGTGAGGCCTGGGGAGTGTTCACGGCATTTCTGGGCGTGACACCATCAAGGAGGAGTCGTCGTTCGGCGTTCGCGAGCGAGGTGGTGCGGCACAACGTGCGCGGGGCTGTGCGTGCGCGAGGGAGCGTCGGATCTGAGCATGGTAGCAGCTAGGAGGAGCTCCGATGTTCTGCTGCGTTGAGGGGGCTCCGGTGCTTCACGGTGATCTGCAGGCGTGAAGCAGGCCGCGCGAGCTTGATGCGTGGTGGCTGCGGAGAATTCATGGCGGCCTCCTGGGCGAGGGAATGGGGAAGAGGCAGCTGGGGTTACGAGGGGGTGGTACTGTTGTTCGGCGTGGGGAGGAGAAGGCGGATGAAGGCGCGGGTTTGTGATGGCGAGGGGGAGTGTCACGCCCCGCTTCCCAAAACAACGGAGGCGAAGCGTGACTAATGCCCGCTTAGGCCAGAGCTGAGAAGCTCGGACCCAATAAGCGTCTGTAGGGGTACCATTTTAAAAGTTTCAGGTTCTTGCATTTATAAAGTTCGAAACAACAGAAAGTACAGAAAGGAAATTTGCATTCATTAATGAAAAGAGTTAATATCCAACGAGTACAAAAGTCTAAAAAGAGGGAAGCCTAAGCATGGCAACAACTACCGAAAGAAGGAAGCTAAAGGTAGTAACCTCAGAACGTCCGCGTTAGAGGAGACCTCTAAGTCTGGTCCTCGCCAGGTACTTCCTCCGGGTCAACGTCCTCGGGCTCAGCGTACTTCGGTAAGTCTGCCTCGTCCGCGAACTCTGGCTCGACACCTGACGTACATCACCAAAAGAAGGAACTGTACGTCAGGTAAAGTCTACAAAAAGGGTTAGACTCTACTACAAGTGTATCGACTATTTAACAACGGTTTACTGGTTGATTAGCATGCTGAGGTTATAACAGAGGAACGAAAAGAAAGTAAACGCAGCAGGAAAGTAAACGTGACAAGTAGTAGTCGTAGCGTGTGCTACCAACTACGGGACTAGCCTAACTGGTGTCAAGAAAAAACGGGACAAGGCAGGACAAGACAAGACAAGTGTGACACGAAAGGGCTCATGCCTTACGGTTCGAGGGGGATCAGACCCTCTTACCGTGCGCACGCTCAACCCTACCCCAAACCCAAGTATTCAAGACGTGACAAGGCAAGGGATCACTCGCTCTAGCTTGGCGAGTGCCCTATTGCCCTCTGGGCTGTGTAACAAGACAAGGGATCACTCGGAGAGTGCCCTATTGCCCTCTGGGCTGTGTAACAAGACAAGGGATCACTCGGAGAGTGCCCTATTGCCCTCTGGGCTGTGCAAGACGGGACGGGACGTGACAAGACGGGAAAGGTAATTCTAGGGTGTCCACACGCACGCACACACAAGATAGTCCTACGATGTCAAAAGTTGTTGTTGTTGGGCTTAGACTTCGTCGTCAAGTCTGAGCCGTCAACGGATGTCCCAGACGCTATCATTTCACGTCCGGTTCTTTTTGTTCATAGTTAACAGTTCTAACAAAACTAAGGCCTAAGCACGGCCAAAAGTGCCAGTGGATACACTTGCCTGCGGTGGCGAGTGTGTCGTCCGTACGGGGCGTCTCGTCCAAGCGTCGCGTCTGCGGTAGTCCGTCTGAAACAGTGTCACAGCGACGATGTCAGGTCGCGATTTTCATCAAATCCTATTTAGGTTCGTTTCTAGGTTGTCGGGACTACCCTAATTGTCAGAGTCACGTTTTTGGTGTTTAATCAGCCTAGATCGACCATTACCCTATATGCACAGAAAATTTGTCCAATGGTCGATTTTCTACAGTGACAACATTTTACTGATGCGAAAAATTAAATTTAATTGTAGTTGTCCAGTTTTAGTTAGGTTTTCGGTTTCGCTACGGTGTGAGTTGTGCTACGAGTTAGGGGGACCAACCTGGTGTGAGGAACACGCATTTAATCCGGCGTCGGGTCTGAAAACGGTGGCGGTGCTCGTGTCCCCGACTGCGGGTAGCGTAGTGGAGGTCATCTCGGGATCGCCTCAGGATTTTGATGGCTACGGGTAGCGCAGCCGAGATGTCACGGCTATGGGTACGGTGTCGAGATTGCTTCGGTTGCGGGTAGTGCAACAAAACGTCTCAGGCAACGGTAACGGTAACGAATCACGATACCGGAAGATCGTGATCCCTGCGGCGTCTACGTTGTCTCGACTACGGGTAGCGTAGTGAGACTCGTCCGGGCAGCGAGCACGATCAGTCTGACGGCAAAACAGCGAGCTACGGGGTGTAACGGAGACGATAACCCGTTGGAATGCCAGTCTAAGGTCCGATCGGCCTAGTAGTCGTTGCGGGGTGTCTCGTGCAGCTGCTTGCGGCGTCGGGAAACAGGAGGCAGCGGCAACAGCGGGGAGCGCTGCGCACGGCTGAAGGCGGCAAGAGGGGTCGTGAAGCGAGGCGGCGAGATTTGGCCGCGGACCATGCGGAGGGTCACGGCGGTCAGATCATTGTGACGGAAGGCAGTGCGTGGTCGGGGTCAGCCACACCGGCGGCTGCTCGCAAGGGGATGCGGCGAGCGGTACCGAGAGGGGGCCGGAGACCGAGAACACGGACGGCGGGGTGCGTCGCTGTGGGGCGGAGCGCGGTGGAGGACGGTCTTGGGGGTGATCGGCAGCCAGAGGCGGCCTCAGGCGGTGGCCTCGCTGAGAAACGCGGTGGAGCACGGCGCTGCACGGGGAGAGCGAGGGCAAGGGTGAGGCGAGGGGATCACGGCGGAGTCGGGGTCACAGGCGGGCGTCGGGGTCGCAGGCGGGGCTGTGGTCGCGGCATGCAGCGGATCACGGCGGCGGCGCTCGGGCTCGGAAACACCGGAGCGACGTCGTGCAGAGGCGGCGGGCTGTCACGGCAGTCGGGAAACCGCAAGGGCGGCGTTGTGAGAGAGACAACGCTCGGGGAGTCGAGGTACAGGCGTCGGCGGGATCTCGTCGTGAGGGAGTGGGAGATCGGAGAGAGGGAGAGGGGAATTTGGGGTTTTTGTGTTTTAGGGGGGAAATGGTCCGGCAGTTGAGAGCCCTAGGGCTGCGGGAAAATATTTTGGGTTAGGGTTTTAGGGTTAAGTTTTGGGTTATTATTGATAATAATAAAAATCGCTATATAACATCTAGGGTTTAGCCAAAAGTGTAGAGCTCAAAGAGATAGTGGGTGAAATTTTGGGGTAAGTCTAGGGGAGGTTAGAGAAACAGGTTAGGAAAGTTTTAAAACGATTTAAAAGAAAGTTTGAGCCAGATTTGGCTAACAAATTCGAAATTTGAATCTGATTTGGGGAGATCGACGGTCGTGGTTAATCCGGTTGATATCTCGCAATCCAGGCGTCAGAAAAATAATCCGAAAATACCGGGGCGATCGTGGAGACAAGATGCACAGATCTACGGAGCCCGATAGTTCGTAACGCCTACCAAGAATTTACGTAAAATTGGAAACATCGTTTTGAGTCAAATGACTAAAACGCCCCTATCGTTCAGAGTCATTTTGTGAGAAAACGGGCCGTGAAACGACGTTCCCAAAAATTACAAAAAAATTCTACACCCCAAAATGATCGCAAAGGCATACCACATCGCCAATGCCAGAGCCCAGAAATAGCCAAATAAAATTACGTGCACGATAAAGCACGTGCACGCAGAAAAATCATAAGGTCGGAAAGCGACCGTTACATTCTACCCACCTTAGAAATGATTCCGTCCTCGGAATCACCAATACTAATAATAATTATAAAATCTATCAATACTTAAGCTTATAACTCCCATCTTCCACACCATGATCTCTAATCTTATAACTTCATTATCGTTCCTCAAATAATCCATCGTAACCCTCCTCTTCACTGAATAATGCCACGACCAAACTCACATCCTAACACCTGACTACAGACCCATTGCTGTTGTTAAATTCCCAACTCCAAGTCCTCATAAAAGAATAATAATCATCTTCTCTTACCATACCACTCCACTAAACATCATCGCTCAACAACATCCTTAATTTTCTCAATCTTTTCCCAATATTTATCAGTCGCTAAAATGATTTTCAAGTCGATCACCAATCCAAGACAAAAACTTTGTCAATCTTACAACACCTTTCACGAATCAACAATCACCGTGTCCTTAATACATCCCTTGTCACATCTTCCCACAAATTTATCCGCCAAATAATTGAACTATCAAAATCACGTCTCATCCTACTCACTATAACTAATCCCAACCAATATTAAGTCCGCCTACCTAACCATCCAGTCATCTCAACACGTCGTGTTATTCCCAATGTCTTCTCACGTTAACCTAATAATCATGTCTTGATGCTTCAAATGTTTTCATCATTCCATGGTCACTCTAAATCATACCATACCTTTATAATTACTCCTATCTACCACTCGTTCAAGTTTCAGGTTGGTTAAGTACTCATCTACCTATACATAATTTCATCCAATCAGAGTTCTTTTCATCCAGAAGGAATCTAGTCTAATATCTTTGTGTTCAAAAAAAATCAACCAATTGCCTCTACAGTACATCTCATCTCACTCTATGCCTACCCGCAACATAATCCTATAAGAAGGATAGCTAGGACTAACATCATCATACCATCAAAAAAAGATAACACTGCCGAAGGAAAGAAGAAGGAAGTTTAAGGCCAAAGACGGATTTTAAAATATTTGGAAAAACGTGTAGGGTTGAGGTATGTGATGAGAAAAATAGTTGCGTTGAGAACTTGTGTGCTAGTTTCAAAACTTTAAAGATCTGATTTAAAGAAAACAAATAGGTTTTGAAACATATAAAAGCAGCAAAATAAACTAAACTATAATATAGAGGACTAGGTCTAAGGAATTTACCTGCTATGACGTTATCCACACAAATATGAATACCATCATTCAGACAACTCCATATGTATGTCATGGACCACATTGAGTATGCATACAAGGCACAAGCGACAAACATCAAGATCCTAAAAGTAAAACACTTATACATGCCTACACACTATACCAATATATACATCGCGACGACATCACAAACCAAAAGGCCTACTACTAGCTAGGGATGACATATGCAACTACAGGCGCTGATGTCTACATAAAAGAAGGAGACCGAAACCAAAAGCGACACGAAACAAGATCGAAAGAACGAAATCAGGTAAGGCGAGGATAAGAAGATAGTCGGATGGACGTGACAAAAATATTGCTAAAAATGATTTAACGATGTAAGAAGGATTTTGCGCAAAATATGGTATCATATACCTTTAAATATATATATATACTTAAAAGTGGGCAGATGTAGCAAATTTAAAAACTTTGGAAAAAGTGAGACGAAGGAAGGATGGGTAGGGTGAGAAACGATTGTTTTGTAAATGAAAATAGGTTTACACAAAGATTTTGAAATGTGATCACGAAGAACATAGAACTGATATAATAATAATATTAATAATAGTTGGAGTTCTCTCTAGTTTAGAAAATATTCTAAAAGTATGTATGGTAAGTGGTTAGAAATAGATTTTGTAGTCTAGAAAAAGTATAAATCGAATTATCAAAATGTTAACAAGGTTTTAAAACTGAAAATATGTAAGATACCGATTTGAAAATAAGTACGAGATAGTAACGACGAAAATTTCAAGAGGGTTTCAAAGAAATTAAGCTGAGCGAAGGACTTAATAAGGAATTTCGAAAATACTTTTAGAGGAAGCAGACTTGGCAGAGGAAAAGACTCGAAGGATCAACGATACTCGTCAGGAACGATTATGTGAATTGGGAGAAAGGAAAAAGATCGCATGATGGATACACTCAGGATACGATTCACGAAGCTACGATGGAACTCTACGGTCGATGATACGAAAGGGTAATGATCAGGAAGACGCTAGAAGTCAGGGGTTCTAATTATCGGGTCGTCTAAAGATCATGATAATTCAGCACTAAGACTTCCTAACGAGCTAGACTGTAACCAGGATCTAATGGGAAGGTTCCTAAGAGAATCAACGTTAGTTCTGCTGGGCCCGAAGTCGATGGGCCCGAGCGAAAGACTAAAAGAAGGGCTCTAGAAATCTAACACAGCCAGAGCCAAGTAAGGGCTACTAAGGTATCTTACGACGAGGATGACTAAATCTTAATCAAGGTGCCTGATTACCAAACCTGGATGTCCATTTAAGTCTTCCTACCATCTAGGACGGGGAAAACCTAATTTAGACTTGTACATGGATATTTAATGAATGCGATACTCTTATTGTTCCGAACTTTTGCATGACCTGCATGGACCACCACTAAAACCTGTCACGCCCCGCTTCCCAAAACAACGGAGGCGAAGCGTGACTAAGGCCCGCTTAGGCCAGAGCTGAGAAGCTCGGACCCAATAAGCGTCTGTAGGGGTACCATTTTAAAAGTTTCAGGTTCTTGCATTTATAAAGTTCGAAACAACAGAAAGTACAGAAAGGAAATTTGCATTCATTAATGAAAAGAGTTAATATCCAGCGAGTACAAAAGTCTAAAAAGAGGGAAGCCTAAGCATGGCAACAACTACCAAAAGAAGGAAGCTAAAGGTAGTAACATCAGAACGTCCGCGTTAGAAGAGACCTCTAAGTCTGGTCCTCGCCAGGTACTTCCTCCGGGTCAACGTCCTCGGGCTCAGCGTACTTCGGTAAGTCTGCCTCGTCCGCGAACTCTGGCTCGACACCTGACGTACAACACCAAAAGAAGGAACTGTACGTCAGGTAAAGTCTACAAAAAGGGTTAGACTCTACTGCAAGTGTATCGACTATTTAACAACGGTTTACTGGTTGATTAGCATGCTGAGGTTATAACAGAGGAACGAAAAGAAAGTAAACGCAGCAGGAAAGTAAACGTGACAAGTAGTAGTCGTAGCGTGTGCTACCAACTACGGGACTAGCCTAACAGGTGTCAAGAAAAAACGGGACAAGGCGGGACAAGGCAAGACAAGTGTGACACGAAAGGGTTCACGCCTTACGGTTCGAGGGGGATCAGACCCTCTTACCGTGCGCACGCTCAACCCTACCCCAAACCCAAGTATTCAAGACGTGACATGACAAGGGATCACTCGCTCTAGCTTGGCGAGTGCCCTATTTCCCTCTGGGCTGTGTAACAAGACAAGGGATCACTCGGAGAGTGCCCTATTGCCCTCTGGGCTGTGCAAGATGGGACGTGACGTGACAAGATGGGAAAGGTTATTCTAGGGTGTCCACACGCACGCACACACAAGATAGTCCTACGATGTCAAAAGTTGTTGTTGTTGGGCTCAGACTTCGTCGTCAAGTCTGAGCCGTCAAGGGACGTCCCGGACGCTATCATTTCACGTCCGGTTCTTTTTGTTCACAGTTAACAGTTCTAACAAAACTAAGGCCTAAGCACGGCCAAAAGTGCAAGTGGATACACTTGCCTGTGGTGGCGAGTGTGTCGTCCGTCCGGGGCGTCTCGTCCAAGCGTCGCGTCCGCGGTAGTCCGTCTGAAACAGTGTCACGGCGACGGTGTCAGGTCGCGATTTTTATCAAATCCTATTTAGGTTCGTTTCTAGGTTGTCAGGACTACCCTAATTGTCAGAGTCACGTTTTTGGTGTTTAATCAGCCTAGATCGACCACTACCCTATATGCACAGAAAATTTGTCCAATGGTCGATTTTCTACAGTGACAACATTTTACTGATGCGAAAAAGTAAATTTAATTGTAGTTGTCCAGTTTTAGTTAGGTTTTCGGTTTCGCTACGGTGTGAGTTGTGCTACGAGTTAGGGGGACCAACCTGGTGTGAGGAACACGCATTTAATCCGGCGTCGGGTCTGAAAACGGTGGCGGTGCTCGTGTCCCCGACTGCGGGTAGCGCAGTGGAGGTCGTCTCGGGATCGCCTCAGGATTGTGACGGCTGCAGGTAGCGCAACCAAGATGTCACGGCTACGGGTACGGTGTCGAGATTGCTTCGGTTGCGGATAGCGCAACGAAACGTCTCAGGCAACGGTAAAGGTAACGGATCACGATACTGGAAGATCGTGAGCCCTGCGGCGGCTACGTTGTCTCGACTACGGGTAGCGTAGTGAGACTCGTCCGTGCAGCGAGCACGGTCAGTCTGACGGCAAAACAGCGAGCTACGGGGCGTAACGGCGACGATAACCCGTTGGAATGCCAGTCCAAGGGCCGATCGGCCTAGTAGTCGTTGCGGGGTGTCTCGTGTAGCGGCTTGCGGCGTCGGGAAACAGGCGGCATCGGCAATAGCGGGGAGTGCTGCGCGTGGCTGAAGGCGGCAAGAGGGGCCGTGAAGCGAGGCGACGAGATTTGGCCACGGACCGTGCGGAGGGTCACGACGGTCGGATCGCTGTGAAGGGCGGCCGTGCGCGCTCGGGGTCAGCCGCACCGGCGGCTGCTCATAAGGGGATGCGGCGAGCGGCACCGAGAGGGGGCCGAAGGCCGAGAACACGGATGGCGGGGTGCGTCGCTGCGGGGCGGAGCACGGCGGAGGACGGTCGCGGGGTGAACGGCGGCCGGCGGCGGCCTCGGGCGGCGGCCTCGGGCGGCGGCCTCGCTGAGAAACACGGCGGAGCACGGCGCTGCGCGGGGAGAGCGAGGGCGAGGGCGAGGCGAGGGGATCACGACGGAGTCGGGGTCGCTGGAGGGCGTCGGGGTTGCAGGCGGGCGTCGGGGTCGCAGGCGGGGCTGTGGTCGCGGCGTGCAGCGGATCACGGCGATGGCGCTCGGGCTCGGAAACGCCGGAGCGACGTCTTGCAGAGGCGGCGCGCTGTCACGGCGGTTGGGAAACCGCAAGGGTGGCGTTGCGAGAGAGACAATGCTTGGGGAGTCGGGGTATAGGCGTCAGCGGGATCTCGCCGTGAGGGAGTGGGAGATCGGAGAGAGGGAGAGGGGAATTTGGGGTTTTTGTGTTTTAGGGGTGAAATGGTCCTGCGGCTGAGAGCCCTAGGGCTGCGGGAAAATATTTATGGATAGGGTTTTAGGGTTAAGTTTTGGGTTATTATTATTAATAATAAAAATCGCTATATAACATTTAGGGTTTAGCCAAAAGTGTAGAGCTCAAAGAGATAATGGGTGAAATTTTGGGGTAAGTCTAGGGGAGGTTAGAGAAACAGGTTAGGAAAGTTTTAAAACGATTTAAAAGAAATATTTAGCCAGATTTGGCTAACAAATTCGAAATTTGAATCTGATTTGGGGAGATCGACGGTCGTGGTTAATCCGGTTGATATCTTGCAATCCAGGCGTCAGAAAAATAATCCGAAAATACCGGAGCGATCGTGGAGACAAGACGCACATATCTACGGATCCCAATCGTTCGTAACGTCTACCAAGAATTTACGTAAAATTGGAAACGGCATTTTGAGTCAAATGACTAAAACGCCCCTATCGTTCAAAGTCGTTTTGCGAGAAAATGAGCCGTGAAACGACGTCCCCAAAAATTACAAAAAAATTCTACACCCCAAAATTATCGCAACGACATACCACATCGCCAATGCCGGAACCCAGAAATAGCCAAATAAAATTACGTGCACGATAAAGCACGTGCACGCAGAAAAATCATAAGGTCGGAAAGCGACCGTTACAGGGAGAGGAAAGTGCGAAGAAGAAGGAGGGGTGGCTGCGAGCGCTCGTTGCGTGAGGGAGGGAGAGCAGCTGAGCATGGGGTTGTCGCGAGGGGAAGGGGAGATGCCGCGACGTTGCTCTCTCACGTGGAGAGAAAAAGTCAAGGCGGCGGCTGTGAGAAGGAAAATGAAGCCTAGGGTTTTTTTAATATCTAGGGTTTAATACACAGGGTAGGGTCACGTAGGTTATAGCTTTGTGTTGTGTGGGGTTATTTGACAGCACATGAGGCCTATTGGGTTATAGGTTTACTTCCCCCCTATATTATATGCTTTAAACTCTGTTTCATGTGTGTTGTGTGGGTACCTGGGCTTAGGTGTAGGATATATGCGTGTTTCTTTTTTTTTTCTCTTGGGTGTTAGTGGTGTGCGTGAGTGATGATTCGGCCTCAAGGTAGGGTACGGCCTGGGGTAGGAAAATGGGCTAAAGTTTGATTTAGGAAGTAATTTGAAATATGATTAATATGATTTAATAGGAATATGATACATTAGGAAGGTTTTTGAAATACTAATAATGGGATTTAATTGTCTTAATCAAGGGAAATTAGGGCTATTCAAGTCAATTAAGAGTGTTTTAACATGGAAAGTATTTTTAAACATTTAAAAAGTTTTAAAATCAAATTGAATTTTGAATTTGTAATTTAAAAACAATTTTAAGAAGATGTATTTAAAAAAATTATAATAAAGGGTTATAATAGTAATAATAATGATAAGTATGAAAAAAGAAGTGGATGCGGATAAGAAATGGATGCGGGTACGGGTACGGAGACAGAAACGTATAATAACGGATACGGGAAAAATAATATACGATAGATACAGATGTAGCGTAACGATTAAAAAAACCGGTCGTTACAACAACGGTTGGCAAGAGCTAAGATTAAGAAGCGGCTAGCTAAATTCCTAGAGTATTTGTGAGGAGTGAGCCTTAATATACCTTTCTAGGATGCTATTGTAGAGAACCCGTCATATGCCAAGTTCTTGAAAGACTTAATTTCGGGAAAGAAGAGAAAGGAGAAGATAATGCTCACCGAGTAAGGCACTTGGTTCACCCAGAGGGAGAAGGAGCCCACGAAATTCAAGGATCCCAGAAGCTTCTGCATTCCATGCACACTTGGAGGAGTCCCGCTACAAAAGGCTTTGGTAGATTTGGGAGCAAGTGTGAGCCTAATACCCCTAAGTATGTTTGAGAAATTGAATACGGGGACCGACTTGAAGCCAACGGATATGAGAATACAACTAGCGGACGGTCGGGTTACTAGGCCGGTGGGAATTGCGGAGAACATTCCGCTCCAAGTACCGGGAGGAATTTGCGTGTCGTGCGATTTCGTTATTATGGACATCAATGAGGAGGGCGACACATCGCTAATTCTTGGACGCCCCTTCTTATCCACCGCCGGCGTGATAGTTGACGTGAGGGAGGGCACCTTGTCTTTGAATGTCGGAAACATCGAGGTGGAGCTCCATATCCCTAAAGCAATGAAGCATATGCCCTACCAAGAGGAAATGGACTACATGGACCTCCTCGATGAGGTGATCAATGAAGCTATACCACATTCTATCGGCGCCCTAAACGATGATGGCTTTGAAGAAGGCCAATTTTCTAGCAATGGAGAAAAGTTGGAAGATCTGCCGGACCATCCCATGGTCGATGACAAGGGCGATGCTGATGTCGCAAGAATTAGGGAGCTATGCAATCTCTCCATGGCCAACAATTTGAAGAAAGCTCCGCCGAACAAGAAAGTATCATCATCAGTGAAGAAAAAGAATGGTACAAGCTCAAGCTTGGGGGACCTATCCCCCAACACTACCCAGATGAGGGGAAGCTGAGGAATGCCCACGAACATCAACAACTAAATCAAAGTGGTCTTCCCGGCAAGTTTGACGGGCGCATCTCACATGCGCCGAATATCGAGCACTAAACGAATATCTTAAGGGGTCGAGCTCAAGACCATAAACGAGCGCTTGTCGGGGGACAACCCGACGGTTTTGCATTATTTTTAGCTGAATTCTATTTTTGTTTTAGATCTTTCTTAGTGTTTAGAGTCTAGAGTCAATAAAAATCGTGACATCGGGCTCTATTTTTCATGACAGGAGATGGAGAACGAGAAATCATTCATATGGAGGATGACCATGGCAAGGGAGAGCGCTCCAGGAATGTGCTCAGGCCTCAGGAGAAGGAAGAAACTGACGGGAGGAAGAAAAACAGAGAGTAGAGCGAAAACAGAGAGCCGAGGCAGAAAACAGCAAGCCACTCGGCCGAATGAACTTTTCATTCGGCCGAGTGAAGACTCTATTCGGCCGAGTAGAGTACTGATCAGGGAAGATCCCACAGACCCACTTTCTGTTATTTTCTGTGATTTACAGTGTTTATTTCCACTCGGCCGAATGACTATGTTACTCGGCCGAGTGAATCTGATACCCTACACGCTTCATTATCGCTGAGTGGCCTTGCTACTCGTCCGAGTGGAACTTGTCCATTCGACCGAATGGGAAAAGCTGCTCGATCGAGTCGTAAGTATAGGCTGAAAGTCAAAAATTTTTTAACGCCGAGCCGTTCGGCCAAGTGAACGCATCACTCGGCCGAGTGACCCACCTTTATATAACCCTGCGGACGAGGCTCGAATCCTGAGCACTCAAAATTTCCCAATTCTTCCCTGAGCTGCTTCGAATTCCCAGCGCTTCGACTCCCCCTCGCTCGAACCCCGTCCCTCCTCGCCCGAGCCGCCCACCACCGATGTCGCCGACCGCTGCCCCTGGTCGCCGACGATTCACCGTCGCCTGCAACCACCGACGCCGCCGTCCCTTCGTCGTTTCGCCCCCATTTCTCCCCAAAACTCCTATTTCTTCTCCATTCTCCCAATCCGCTAGCTTGGGGGAGCTTGGGGGAGATTCAGGACGCTTTTGAGCTCCGCAGAGGAGGCGATTCTTCGCACACTTCACTTTTTGCTCTTGCCTCGTGCTCAGGTATACTCATTCCATTTTATAGCACTTCGCATTTCATTTGGGTAGGCATGCCTTATGGGCTTCATGCCCCCACGTCTTAGGTCACGCACTCAGGAGCCCGCTTCCAAGCGAAAGAGGTCGGGCGATCCTGGCTCCTCTTCCGCTAGGGCAGACTCCCCTCCACCTAGCCCACCACCACCTACATAGCCGCCTCCTGCCACACCCATTCCACCACAGGCACCGCCTGCCCCCGCTATCGATGCGATGGGGATTACGTTCAGAGACGATGCTCAGCACGCCAGATTTGAGTGTATCTCCCATCGCTCGATCGTACCCACTAGGTTCGCACACCTCGCTGACTTTGAGCGCCTAGGGGTACTAGAGGGGCTACTCCAGTTGTATGACAACATGGGGTGGCGTGATTTCTTGTCGGTGTCGGCGGACACTTACATCCGCCCGATACTAGAGGTCCTTAGTTCTATTGACCGGACCCCTGGAGGATGCTCCTTTCGTCTGGTGGATCGAGAGTGCGAGGTCACTCTCGACATGCTCCGAGCATTCTTCCAGTGGCCCCATGTCCTGGACCCTGACCATGCCTATAGTCCCACGCACATCCCACCCTCGTCATTCGGCACGCACGCTTTTTGGACACATATCACATGCTCTCCCCTCGCCTTTGACCCTAGTCGGGCCAAGGCATCCGCGATCCTCCACCCATGCCTCCGCATTGCATAGCGCTTTATGGCGACCACTTTTCTTGCGAGGTATGAGCCGGGGACGATGTCGACACCAGAGCTCTACATGCTCTACGTGATGACATGATCGCTGGCCTTCGATCGAGGAGGAGACGTTTTGGTCCCTGCCGTCGAGATTGATATTGCCAGTTGGTACATCGACCACATCATTATTTATGTCGACGCTTGTACACCCATCTGTTGCGTCGGTCTGATTACCCTCTTGGCCCTTTTGTGCGGAGTTGACCTCCCAGCTGCCTTGCTGAGATCTCCGGGCCCCACCTCACTCTCCATAGGTGTTATGGCCCGGATGAGGATGCTTCGTCCTTATGGTCAGCACCACTGGGTGTGGCTGCACGGTCCCCACAGCACCGACTACATGAATCTGCCGATCCCTGGTCGGACACATATTGGACCCGTCGACGGAGAGTGGATTCCAGCGATGGATATCCTTATCCCCGCCGCGTACGTGCTTGAGCCTGAGGGTGCTCAGCAGGAGCCCCTCCTTCCACCCCTTGAGCCCGTGATACCCCACCCTACTCCAGATCTGTCTGTACCTCCTGACACCTCTGTCAACACGTCTGCTAGTGTCGGGAGCACTTTAGCTGCGTCCACCACCACCACCACCACTGTGCCCATATCCATAGATCCTATTTCTGCGGCGAGCCCCGAGCATCCCCCCACCATAGTTGAGTGTGGAGAGCCTTCTTTTGCCTCCATGGTGGAGACCCTTTCCTCATTCTTGTTCTCGACCCATGGGGAGTCATTTCGTTCGCACTTCACGACCTCCCTAGTCGTCGACCCTTCGGTCTGCACTGTCGCTGTATTCTCTGAGAGTGTTGTGACATCTGTCCCCACATCTGTGTCATTGACCTCGCCTCCCACCTTGTCGCTTGCCACCACTCCTGCTTTTGCTGCTGCTCCATCCTCTTCGACCTTTCCTGCGTCTCGGCCTCCCACAGAGGCTGAGCGTCACTTCGTGAGTACAGCACCACCACACCACCCCACGGTCGCTCCAATCCTTTACGGTAGCCGTACAAGACATCCTCGCTCTTCACCTGTTCGTTCTGCTCGACCCTCTGCTCCACCCCACTGACACCCTGGTTCAGCACCTCCATGCTCTAGAGGGGACGGTGAGTGGACTTAGAGCAGATTTTTGGGCTCTCTCTGCTACCGTTAGCACTGTCCAGACCCACGTCGCGTTACTTCATGGTATTCAGGCTTGCCTGAACCAGATTCTAGCGCGTCTGCCTCAACCACCCACCCCACCCAGCAGCCTCCACGACCACTACCTCCGCCATAGCACGGTGCTGGTGCACCACCACCACCATAGGCATACTCTGGATGCCTTTCTTATTTTTGCTGCTGTTATTCTTGATATTTCCTGCCTGCTGATTTTTTCCCCTCCTCTACACATGTTTTGGTCACTTTTTGTTCGTATCTGTCTATATCTTTTTGGGAGAGAGGCATTATTTTTGGGGACACTTACATGGTACTATTTTGTTCTCTACATGCATCATTTGCATACTCATCTCATTTTTATTCATATTTTCATCATGCATGCATCCGCACCCACCCCACCTATATTTTGTCTCTCAGTGTGCCACACTTTGGACATTGAGGACACTGTGCACTTTAGCTTGGGGGAGTGAGTTCTCACGTACTTTTTATTTTTGTCGCCTTTTATTTTTATTTTTTCACCCTTCTTTGTTTTTACACTTATTTTCACCCACTTTTTCATTTTTTCATGCATCACGTTTTCTTATTCCTTTGAGTGTGCTGCATTGTACAGTAGTTTTTATTTTCCTTTATCCTTATTTCTTTCATTCCTTTTTGCTAGAGAAGAATTTTCTGTGATGATGATGACGTGGTATTAGCTTATCTCTATATGCATACTATCTTGTCTTGCCATAGTTTTTATTTCAGATATCATATGCTATGTCTTGCTATGCATTTGAGATAGTAATCCACCTCTTCATTTATGAATATGGATGAAACTCTTTTATTAGATGAGTCTGATGATTTTTACTGTATACTCTTCATAGAAAACACACCAAGCTTCACGCATTGATTGCTTATATCTGGAGTACTGCTTTCTTGTCTTATATCACTTCTTATTGCATGAAAATTGTACGCTTCACTTTCATATTGATTGACTGTATGCTAGGTTGATATAACTGGATTAGTTTACTTTCTGAGATTAAACTGAGTGGATTACATTTGTAACGACCACTTTTCGTTGTACGTTGTTCGTGCACGTGCTTTTGACCGTGCACGTGTTTGTTTTAGACTTTGTTTGTTTGTAAACACTTTCGTGTGATATACCGTTGTGAACGTCCTTGAGAGTATTAAATAGTGGCACTATCTTGGAACGACACTTCTCGAGTCGTTTTTCCACAATTTAATCTTACTCGATGAGACGTGACGATTCTCACTCTTGACGGGAGATGTTTCTATTTTTAGTTTCGTTGTCCGACGTCGAATTTGAGATCCGTCTTCTTAGTTAGCTCACATTCGTTATCACGATCACTCCGATATTTATTTTATAATTTTTGGAGTTTATTTGACCACTTTTATATTTTTAACAAGTTTTATATTATTTTTAATAATTAATTTATAAATTATTTTCGGCCAAATAAAATTTATTTGAGTTTTAAACGTTTTAAAGAATTTTTGAGCCAATTTCCAGCTCATTTGGACCAAGTCAAATCCTTGGGTGAGTTGGAGAAGTTGAATTTTAAATTTTAAATATTTTTAAACTTCTAATCCTATTAGATTTAGCCCTAGACCAAGTCAACCCCCCCTACACTATATAAACAACCCCTAGGAAGACCTATTTTCGCAAGAAATTAACCCTAGCCTATTCCAAAACCCAAATTGGACGTTGCGACGAATCGTCGCAACGTTGCGACGAATCAGCCCCGCACCGACCGAGAGAACGGCCTCATTTTCCCCGCACCGACCGGCCGCTGCACCCGCACCAAGCCCCGTCTGCACCCGCTGCTGTCGCCCACCCCGTTCGCCCGCACCGATCGAGAGAAGCTCTCGGTCAGACCGAGAGATTCGCCCGCTTTCCGCTCCGCACAGCCGCTCCCCGCTCCGCACCACGCTCCACACCAAAGCAGCTCCGTTCGCCCGAATCGCGCCGTGCCCGACTGACAGCTGCCCCCGCTCACGCCCGCTCTCCGCAACGTTGCAATGTTGCAACGTTGCAGCACCCCGCTCCCCGCATCCAAGTGCCCCGACCGGGACATTGCCCCGCACCGACCGAGAGCCCCGACCCCGCACCGACCCGCTGCGCTGCACAAGCCCGTTCCCCCGCACCGACCGAGCCATTCCCCCGCATTTGGCTGAGTACGACTGATGGCCAAACGTCGCAACCCCGCAACCGTCGCACCACTTGCCTCCGTGGGCCCCCCAAGTTCTCCAGAGGTATTGTGGGTCCACCAAAGGTCCCTAGGACTACTGTGGGCCCCACCTAGGTGCTTTCTCTTCGAGGATTCGCCGTGCACGACGTTGCGACACGTCGTAGCCCGTCGTCGCACGTGCTAGCTTTGGAATCTGGAACCGTTGCTCCGGTCGATGCTCTGAACTTTCCAGCGAGGAAACTATATTGGAATCAGGACTTGGAGCGCGTTCACTTATTCCAACCCCCGGCGTCGCTACCCGACGCCGGTGTAGCTTTCGCGTCGTGTTAAGGTAACGCTTTGCACCCCTAGGACCCCCAACCCAATTGCATGCTAATCAAGACTAAAATCAGTATTTTTAAAGTATTTTAAATGTTTTAAATTCACTAATCAAGATTAATAATATGGACTTTAGGCCGGTGGACTTGTGCACGTAGGATAATTGTGATTTTTGGACTCATTGGACGGTGTGCTCAGACGTCGAACTTGCAGGCAAGTGAAACTTGCCAACTCTTGTGTAGGGCCATGTTTTTAGGCCACTTCCTTGTTCCTAGCATAAAAGAGACTAGTCAGTGAAATGATAGCTGGCTAGACGCCTACTTGATCTAGTTTGACAACGAAACTAGATCCGTCACCTAATTGATCTAGCTTGACAACGAAGCTAGATCCAACCCTTTAAACTTGCTGTTCATGCATACTAAACTGTCACGTTTACTTTCCTTATCTGTACGCACTTTTAACTGCCATGCATTGCATTCTACATGTCATCCAAGTTGAATATTGCATTCGTAGCACACGCTACATACTTGTACTTGCTTGTCCTGGCTAGGTGCACCCCTCTGCCATCATGAAAAACACTTCCTGGCTCGTGTTCCAGAAGCGAGCATTACCGTTCGGGGGTAAGGCCCTGGCTCGATACACGTGGGAGGGGTAAGAGTTAAGCGGCCAATCAGCTGGGAGTCTGCCTGATCAGTAACTGCAGCTGTAAGGCGTAAACTCTGGGTGGGGCGGAGTTAAGCGACCAATCAGTGTGAAAGAAAGTCATTTCAGCTGTAAGGCGTAAACTCTGCACATGACATGAAAACATGACTAGAGAAATCCTTGTAAATATTATTAGTCTTGCCACACTTGCCATGCCATGCTAGTTTACTTGTTGTTTTCTTTACCTGCTGCACTCATACTTTAACTGCCATGTCATTGCATCATGCTAGAACTGCTAGGTTGCTTTACTTTCAGTTTCAGTTTCCTTGCACAAGTCTCTTGTAGACTTGCTGACATGGGCCCCTTGCTCTTTTGGGTGTCACATGTTAGACCCTGAGCCAGAGACCGTTGCTGAGTACGTGGTGTTTTGCTGACGCTGAGTCTGAGTCCATGATTGCCCAGGAGGATTTTGGTGGACACCGGTGACCATTCTCTGAGTCCTTGTTGAGCTTTATTTTGTTTTAGGCCTTTTGTTAGTTGTTGGTGCGTAGCACCGTTGTTTGTACTTTGTACTTTTGTTGGCCATGTTTGGGCCTTTAGTCTCTTTTTCTTTTAGCCTGGTGGCTTTTTCTGTGATGTTGAAACTTATTTTATGGATATTCTGAGATATATCTTTTGTCTCATTTCAATATTATTATCTTTGTTTCGTTCGCGTTGCAAGGACCTGCAGTTTAAATTTGATTGACGCTTATCGGACTTGCAGCTTTGTAGCTACAAGTCTGAGCGGACCTTTTCACGCTTCGCCTCCATATTTTTGGGAAGCGGGGTGTGACAGGTTTTGTTGGTGGCCCATGCAGGTCCAGTCTTGCAATTGCGAATTAACGAAACAACGATAATAACGGAATGTCCATTAAATAAATTGCAACATCCGAGTCATAAGCCCGAGTCTAGTCGTTTTCTTAGGACACTAGGTGATAAGAAGACTCAGTTAGACGTCTGTGCTTGCTATTTAGAGGCCCCTGATTGTGGTTAGACTCCCTTTTAGCAATTGATTTGATCGTCATAGGAGTTACCTTAGTGGTTCATGTCTACCCCTGACCATATTAGACTTATAGAATTTCCTTTAGTCGTTCGCCTGGGTTCATCGATTTCGGACCAAGCTGAACGCATTTTCCTTACCGTCTAACTTTTAGAAGTCTTAGCGCCTAGTCCTTAGTCTTTAAGTTGGTCGACCGTAGGAGTTTCCCCGTAGACTCTCCTGATTCATAACCTAGGCGTATGAATGTTTTGATCATCCGACCAATTTCCTTGCCTCGATTCACGAGATCGCCTCGTGACGATCATCGTCAATTTTCAAACATCGCCATTGCAAAACTTGAACCTTCTGAAAGTATTTTTCAATCTTCTCTTCCACTAAGTTTAATTTTGTTCAAAATTTTAATATACCTATATTTCATCCTCCTTCATTGATTTAAATTTTTAAAACGTTTGTCGGAATTTTTGAATACTAGCTTATGGTATTTTCCCAGCCTATATTTTTTATACTTATGTAAATGAGTCGTTCTTTCATATATTAGTTTTACTTTTGCCCTGCCCAATTCGATTTATAATTTTCCCTCTTATTTGTGTTATTCGAATGATACGTCGTGTTTACTTTAATATACTTTCAAGACACATGGAATTTCAGCTTTCAGCAAGTTGGACTTTGCTCGTCGTTTTCGCTACTCCAGATTTTTGCAAAATTACTATTTTCATAGCCTCTTCCTGCTTTAGACCCTCCCTGATATGATTTTAAAGATTTGCTATTCGATCTTGATAATCCTTATGCTAAGTTACTATTATTTTCTTTCCGCTCACCATACACGCTTTTAGAAAAATTTCTAAACCAAATTGAATTTCAATTATTTTTATATCCGTGCCAGACTTATTGAGCTCGTATATTAAGAAACTTGCGTAAATCCGTTTTTTTTATTTTTGGCAAACCTGGTTCTCTAAAAGCAGTTTCAAATTGATCATTTTAAAATTTTCCATACCCTAAAGTTTTGAAGCATTTAACATGAGTTTAAATTCTTCCGTTACTTGATTTCATTCTTTGACTTTCAAAAACGTTTGACAACATTATATTAAATTACTGACGTATAAGATTTCTAAAACCTCGTCCTTAATATTCGTGTAAATGATTTTACTTTCTTTTACAATGATTTTATATAAACCAATAAAACATTTTCTCTTATTATGAATATTCGACCCAAACTTATTTCAACTCGCTTTATCGGTCTTCAAATATTTTATACAGATAAGGAATTCTAATTCTTTTTGAAGAACAACAGTTTTCAATTTTGCGTATTTTAGCTTATGCTATTCACCCTATTTGTTTTTCTGTATCCTATTTAAGCATCACTACATCTCCCTTTTCCCTCAACCTAAACATCACCATTGAGTCAATGTTCTCCCTAACCAAGCCGTCTCCTTGTATTCGTCCTACCTGAACTCGTGCTTATCGATCCTTCCCTCGTCTCGACCTCGACCTCTCCTCATTGCTTAGGCCTTAGGGTCCGTCAATGTCTGTGTCAACCCTTACGTGTTAGTAGGCCCTTGGACCTTGTGAGGTAGTCGTAGTGCACGTACCTAAGTTGTGTACGTGGGCTTGAATGAGTGTACCCCCCATATTATATTGATGTTTGCCTATTGAGTGATATATATATACTCGGAGTTATTCGTGATAGTATGAAGTTGTTGTGTGTTAGTAGTTATAGATTTTTGTGTGGATAGCTATACTATACTAGGGATTCCTGTGTATATAAGAGTTAGCGCTGGAATATCTAAGTTGTGTATGTAGTACGAGATACTTGTAATGGTTGAAATAAAATGATTGGTAAAGCTATGTGTAAGCTAGGGGTGATAATAATATGTGAACGTATAGATAAGAAAGTAGGCCTATTGAGTGACCCATATATTAGTAGGTATGAGTATGTGCTCGTAGGTAGATATATAAGGCGTTTAGACGTAAGTAGTTGTGTTTTGTTGCAGGAGTATATATGTGATATACATATGGTAATAGGGTTATAATTTTGATTGGTATTGTTTGCTCTTACGGGATGTTGCATGCGTGCATACCGTGAGGTATACATGACTATTGCACATCTTAAATTATGTATGTGTGGATGTGTTAGTATACTAATTATAGGTAGTATGCTATGGTGTGAATATATATATAAGTTACATGTGAGTGACTAAACAATGGATGCGTATGAATTAGGGAGTGTATTATAATTATACGTGTGCTGATGTCTGTATTATTATTATGGTATATAGAATGATTGAACCACGTGAGTATTGCCTGACTAAATATTAAGTGTGATTGATTTATGAAATGTAGATGGTTGTATTGGTAGATGTATATATAGGGGTATGGTATTGGTATAGGTATGAATGTCGTGTTACGTATATAGAATATTCTGATACGTGTATTGAGTCTCATTCAAGCTTGAGTGAGTATACTCTAAGTATATTGGATGCATGTTTGTAGTTTGAATATAGCAATGCTTGATGTATGTATAGTGATAGAAGTGTTTGTGCCTGGTTGAGTTACGCACATGACTGTGGGTCGCTATACCAGTATATAGTTATAGTTGTTGGTCTTGTGGCATAGTTAATTGCTAAGGACTTGCTAGTGTGAACATATGTGTACTAGCTAAACTAGGTGTGTTGGTGTGCTAGTTATATATAATGGTATGAATGGTATGCGTAATTGAAATGTTAGCGTGTATGGGTGTGCACCATGCACGGGTAAGTATGTGCTTAGTTATAGGTATTGATGACTACAATATATGTGGTGTGTCGTAAATACAGTTATAGGACCGTATGTGATGAGAATATATGGTGAACTATTTGCATACACTGTATGGCTATATATCGTGAAATTATAGTAGTGGTGAATGTATATTAGATATAGTGAATTTGATTTAATAATGGTATGGTGTGACTATATGTGCTGAGATGTTGGTATTGGATGAATATTAGAGGGTAGTATACCCTTGATGTTTGTGCATATGTAGCTATCTATACGTAGAGCAATGATTGTATTTGCTAAGTAGACTATCCTTATACGAGTATCTGAAATATTGTTTGTGATTAGGTAGGTAGTAGTTATATAAGGGGTGCATGCTTATATATGTGATTGAAATACGTGTATGGATTTGACTGACTATAATAGGTATAAGAGTGTGACGTACGTGAATATATATAAATATATATACGTGTTGGTAGTATTAATGTTTGACTACCTAGTGCATATATAAGCACTTGTAATGACTATACCTGGTTGAATTATTATATGACTTGATTGGGGTAGTTACTAGAGCGACTAGCTATATTAGAAAGTCCGAGGACGGACTTTATTCTAAGGTGGGGAGGATGTAACGACCACTTTTCGTTGTACGTTGTTCGTGCACGTGCTTTTGACCGTGCACGTGTTTGTTTTAGACTTTGTTTGTTTGTGAACACTTTCGTGTGATATGCCGTTGTGAACGTCCCTGAGAGTATTAAATAGTGGTATTATCTTGGAACGACACTTCTCGAGTCGTTTTTCCACAATTTAATCTTATTCGATGAGACGTGACGATTCTCACTCTTGACGGGAGACGTTTCTATTTTTAGTTTCGTCGTTCGACGTCGAATTTGAGATCCGTCTTCTTAGTTAGCTCACATTCGTCATCACAATCACTCCGATATTTATTTTATAATTTTTGGAGTTTATTTGACCACTTTTATATTTTTAACAAGTTTTATATTATTTTTAATAATTAATTTATAAATTATTTTCGGCCAAATAAAATTTATTTGAGTTTTAAACGTTTTAAAGAATGTTTGAGCCAATTTCCAGCTCATTTGGACCAAGTCAAATCCTTGGGTGAGTTGGAGAAGTTGAATTTTAAATTTTAAATATTTTTAAACTTCTAATCTTATTAGATTTAGCCCTAGACCAAGTCAACCCCCCTACACTATATAAACAACCCCTAGGAAGACCTATTTTCGCAAGAAATTAACCCTAGCCTCTTCCAAAACCCAAATTGGACGTTGCGACGAATCGTCGCAACGTTGCGACGAAGCAGCCCCGCACCGACCGAGAGAACGACCTCATTTTCCCCGCTCCGACCGGCCGCTGCACCCGCACCAAGCCCCGTCCGCACCCGCTGCTGTCGCCCACCCCGTTTGCCCGCACCGATCGAGAGAAGCTCTCGGTCAGACCGAGAGCTTCGCCCGCTTTCCGCTCCGCACAGCCGCTCCCCGCTCCGCACCAAGCTCCACACCAAAGCAGCTCCGTTCGCCCGCATCGCGCCGTGCCCGACCGACAGCTGCCCCCGCTCACGCCCGCTCTCCGCAACGTTGCAATGTTGCAACGTTGCAGCACCCCGCTCCCCGCATCCAAGCGCCCCGACCGGGACATTGCCCCGCACCGACCGAGAGCCCCGACCCCGCACCGACCCGCTGCGCTGCACAAGCCCGTTCCCCCGCACCGACCGAGCCGTTCCCCCGCATTTGGCTGAGTACGACCGATGGCCAAACGTCGCAACCCCGCAACCGTCGCAACCCCGCAACCGTCACACCACTTGCCTCCGTGGGCCCCCCAAGTTCTCCAGAGGTATTGTGGGTCCCCCAAAGGTCCCTAGGACTACTGTGGGCCCCACCTAGGTGCTTTCTCTTCGAGGATTCGCCGTGCACGACGTTGTGACACGTCGTAGCCCGTCGTCACACGTGCTAGCTTTGGAATCTGGAACCGTTGCTCCGGTCGATGCTCTGAACTTTCCAGCGAGGAAACTATATTGGAATCAGGACTTGGAGTGCGTTCTCTTATTCCAACCCCCGGCGTCGCTACCCGACGCCGGTGTAGCTTTCGCGTCGTGTTAAGGTAACTCTTTGCACCCCTAGGACCCCCAACCCAATTGCATGCTAATCAAGACTAAAATCAGTATTTTAAAAGTATTTTAAATGTTTTAAATTCACTAATCAAGATTAATAATATGGACTTTAGGCCGGTGGACTTGTGCACGTAGGATAATTGTGATTTTTGGACTCATTGGACGGTGTGCTCAGACGTCGAACTTGCAGGCAAGTGAAACTTGCCAACTCTTATGTAGGGCCATGTTTTTAGGCCACTTCCTTGTTCCTAGCGTAAAAGAGACTAGTCAGTGAAATGATAGCTGGCTAGACGCCTACTTGATCTAGTTTGACAACGAAACTAGATCCGTCACCTAATTGATCTAGCTTGACAACGAAGCTAGATCCAACCCTTTAAACTTGCTGTTCATGCATACTAAACTGTCACGTTTACTTTCCTTATCTGTACGCACTTTTAACTGCCATGCATTGCATTCTACATGCCATCCAAGTTGAATATTGCATTCGTAGCACACGCTACATACTTGTACTTGCTTGTCCTGGCTAGGTGCACCCCTCTGCCATCATGAAAAACACTTCCTGGCTCGTGTTCCAGAAGCGAGCATTACCGTTCGGGGGTAAGGCACTGGCTCGATACACGTGGGAGGGGTAAGAGTTAAGCGGCCAATCAGCTGGGAGTCTGCTTGATCAGCAACTGCAGCTGTAAGGCGTAAACTCTGGGTGGGGCGGAGTTAAGCGACCAATCAGTGTGAAAGAAAGTCATTTCAGCTGTAAGGCGTAAACTCTGCACATGACATGAAAACATGACTAGAGAAATCCTTGTAAATATTATTAGTCTTGCCACACTTGCCATGCCATGCTAGTTTACTTGTTGTTTTCTTTACCTGCTGCACTCATACTTTAACTGCCATGTCATTGCATCATGCTAGAACTGCTAGGTTGCTTTACTTTCAGTTTCAGTTTCCTTGCACAAGTCTCTTGTAGACTTGCTGACATGGGCCCCTTGCTCTTTTGGGTGTCACATGTTAGACCCTGAGCCAGAGACCGTTACTGAGTACGTGGTGTTTTGCTGACGCTGAGTCTGAGTCCATGATTGCCCAGGAGGATTTTGGTGGACACCGGTGACCATTCTCTGAGTCCTTGTTGAGCTTTATTTTGTTTTAGGCCTTTTGTTAGTTGTTGGTGCGTAGCACCGTTGTTTGTACTTTGTACTTTTGTTGGCCATGTTTGGGCCTTTAGTCTCTTTTTCTTTTAGCCTGGTGGCTTTTTCTGTGATGTTGAAACTTATTTTATGGATATTCTGAGATATATCTTTTGTCTCATTTCAATATTATTATCTTTGTTTCGTTCGCGTTGCAAGGACTTGCAGTTTAAATTTGATTGACGCTTATCGGACTTGCAGCTTTGTAGCTACAAGTCTGAGCGGACCTTTTCACGCTTCGCCTCCATATTTTTGGGAAGCGGGGTGTGACAACATTACTCTGCTGATGTCGTGCATATTCTATAGAGTGAACCGAGTGTTACATATATGTCTTTCTCCACATATCTTGAGCATTATTTCTATACTTAAAATCATTGGTGAATCTCCCTTTAGCGATTCTTATATTGGCATTTTCTCCCGCTACAAAAAAAAATCCATGCTCCGACCCCCCAAAATCAAAAAGAAAAAAATACATGTATATCTTTCTATCTTTTGATTTGGGCTCACAGTTGTATATATAAAGAATAAAATAAAAAAAAAGAGAAGAAAAAAGAGGAAAAAAAGAAAACAAAAGAGAAAAGAAGTTTATACATGATCACACTTCATATCCTTTCTCTCTTTCTTCCCTCTTTTATTTTTTTATTCTTGTTCTTTGGAGTTTCAAAAATGGGGAATGTTCTTATTGCTAGATTTGATGCCACCACGCTTATAGATAAGCTTGGGGGAGAGGATCCAATGATGTGAGAGAGAGTGACTACTTGATTGTGCATGACAACCTAAGCTAGGTAATTTTCTATACTCGGTGAGATTACTAAAAGTTTTACGAAATCCAGGAATTGAAACTTAGCTTGCATTTCATGAAAGCCGCTCCTTTCTATTCTTATTGCTTCATATTGTGTGATACCTCTTATACTCCAAATAGAAAGCATTCAATTGAAAAGTGTGTGGTTTATGGTTATGTATACCGCTTTAGATGCTTCAGATGATGTTAATTTTAGAATGATTCCATATTCCATATTGTTTTTCTATTCTCGGGTGTCTATTATGAATGCATCTTTATATCATGATATCGAGATAAAAATCTTTGGCATGTGTTTTATATTCGCCGTGTGCTATATGAGTAAGCAAAATCCACGTCCTGGGAAAATGACCTAGCATATCCCTCTTCGTTTTCTTATCTATTTTCTATTTTCTATTTCTATTTTCCCTTTTCCTTATTTTTATCTATCGAGTTTGCCTTTTACTCATTTTCCTCGAGGACGAGTAAGAGGTAAGCTTGGGGGATTTTGATCACTCCATATTTTACACCTTTTTTCTGCATGTTTTCATGACGTTTTGATCGCCCATATTGCGTTTTTCATGATTATTCGATGATATTGCGATGCTTTTCACTAATTCTTGTTTTTTTTCGAATTTCAGGAAATATGGAGCGATTTGGAGCGAAAATGAGATCAAAGGATTTTCACGCACTTCGGAGTGTCACCCACGGCTTATTGGAGGAGTTATCAGCGATAGAGGATGAGCAGAAGAAGAAGGAATTCGATAGAAGCGACAAGGATGCGAAAAGGAGAAGAAAGGAGCTCAAGAGCACCTCACTCGGTCGAGCAAGACTGCTCATTTGGCCGAGTAAAGGATCAGACTCGCCCAATTGAAACAGATACGAACTGAAGATTTTCCACGTTTCCTCGGCCGAGTAAGGAAGTCTACTCGGCCGAGTAAGAAATCTCACTCGCCTGAGTGGTACAGAGAATTCAGACAGAGAAGAGCCCAAGTTACTGGAAAATTTGAGAAAGCTCACTTGGCCGAGCATGATTGATCA
This sequence comes from Scilla litardierei, assembly GCA_030789695.1. NCBI lineage: Eukaryota > Viridiplantae > Streptophyta > Magnoliopsida > Asparagales > Asparagaceae > Scilla > Scilla litardierei. The sequence goes on from CM061142.1 coordinate 377,559,301, forward strand.
CTCGGCCGAACGAAGAAGACTACTCGGCCGAGCCACCCCAAGAGACAGACCCATGAAAACCCCGAAGTTACTGTTATTTTACAGGGTTCGTCACTCGGGCGAGTTACAAGGGTCACTCGGCCGAGTGACCCTCTCCGACTGCTGCTAGGAATGCGAATTCTGGGCTGCGCAGGGGCAGTTTTGTCATGATTTTTTGGACGATTTTGGCTTGTATTTAAGCCTAGTTTTTACCCTAGTTTTAGGAGAGACTTGAATTATATTTTAGAGACTTCTTTTAGGTTTTAGATGACTATTATTTTATGAAATCTCAACTGGAGATCATTGGCGACTACGTTGGTTTGTTCTTTCTTGTTAAAAAACTCATTTTTATGAATGTTTCTTATTTGCAATGAATTGTACCATGATTATAACTATTATTTCTAAGATTTTCATGATGATTAGTGAGTAGTTCCATCGTTCTAGGGCATGGGGATGAACCCTATGGACCCGATCTTTGAATTGTGATGAATTTACAGATTTGTTGCTAGAATTGATAATGGTTAGGTTGTGATCGATTTATTACGAGTAGCTATGAATTCATATCGATTGGGATTTGTAAGAGATTGGATCCCAATTGATAGGAAGGCCTAGATATTCGATTTAGATTGATAATTGAATTTCTCTAGATTTGGTTTGCAAGAGATTGGACCAAAGCTAGGATTTTTAATTATTAATCTATACTAATATTCGTTTGCAAGAGATTGGACGAATACGAACCATCATAACCTAGATCGTAGCTCGATTTTGCACGAGAGTGGGCTCGAGATGCGATTGGACGATGATGTCGATCTTCACGCTAGCGGCCTAGGGTAGAGTTTGCACGAGAGTGGGCTCTATTCTAGGTTTGCTATATACCGGCAATAGCGCAAGAGCGTGAGCTGGGTTCTACATTAAGTTGCGACTAGTTCACTTATATTCAAGCTTAGCAACAATGAAATTTATGATACCCAAGGATGAGAGACGGTCCGTAGTGGGGATTTCCTATCCCTAGACGCCTTTATTATATTAATATTTCTTGCTATTTGAACGATTGTGATTATTACATCAAAACTATTCTTATTCTCTTGATAGCTAGGTAATCAAAGTGAGATACTGTCATTTGTCCTCCCTGTGTTCGATACCCACTCGCCACTACACCGTGAGCTTGCGGTAAGACTACAAGTCGTTTTTCGGGTGTATATCTGGACGCGATCAGGGATCCCTCGATCCATCGTCACCGATAACGGGAAGCAGTTTGACTGCGCTGGATTAAAGGAATTATGTGTGGATTGGAAGACAAAAATCCTATTCGCCTTTGTGGCCCATCCCCAGACCAACAGGATGGCAGAAGCTGCAAATAAATGCATCCTCAAACTAATGCGTAAGAAAGTAGGGGAAGCACATGGGGCTTGGCTGGAAGAGCTCCCTGTGATACTCTGGTTATACCGAACTACCCACAAGGAAGCCATGGGGGAGATGCCCTTCAAGATCGCCTACGGGACCGAGGTGGTTGTACCTATCAAAGTAGGCGAAGAGTCACTCAACCTCAGACACTTCGACAAAGAGAGGAATTTGGAGGGCCTAGAAATCAATCTAGAGCTCATGGACGAGCAGCGCGGCTAGGCTTTAGCCTCCGTCATCTGACAGAAGCAGCAAGTGGCCCGCTACTACAACTTCCAGGTCAAAGGAATATGCCTTCACCAAGGAGATCTTGTCCCCGCAGAAAGCCATTTTCAACCCAGAGATTGCTCGCAAGGGAAAGCTCGTCGCAAAATGGGAAGGGCCATACAAGATCACCAAGGTCCTCGGCTCGGCAACTTACCGGCTCTCGACCCTAGAAGGTAAAGCGCTCACTTATACCTGAAACGTGGAGCACTTGCGTAAATACCACCCGTGATGCAAAGAATGTATGGACCCCCTCTGAAACATTGTACCAAAATAGGAAAATGTTCAAAATAAAAAGGAGCCCCTTTTTCGCCTAGGCATCCTGAATCCCGCATAGTAAAATAGATTCGGTCGTAAGGCTGGGGGCAACTCCCCCAGCAGGCCGATCACCCGATCGACCTTAAGTCTAGGGCAACTCCACCAGTAGGCTGATCGTTCGATCGACTGTAAGGCTGGGGTAACCCCCTAGCAGGACGATCACCCGATCGACCATAAGGTTGGGAGCGACTCCCCCAGCAGACCGATCACCTGATCGACCATAAGGCTGAGGACGACTCACCCAGCAGGCCGATCACCTGATCGACCGTAAGGCTGGGGGCAACTCCCCCAGCAGGCCGATCGTTCGATCGACCATAAGACTGGGAATAGCTCCCCAAGCTGGCCTTCTGACCTGTCGACCGTAAGTCTAGGGGCAACTTCCTGAGCAGGACGACCCCACGTTGACCATAAGGCTAGGGACAACTCTCCTAGTAGGCTGACCATTTGATTGACCATAAGACTGGGGGTAGCTCCCTCAGTTGGCCGACCGACCTGTCGATCGTAAGGCTGGGGGCAAATCCCCCAGTAGGCCGACCGCACATCGACCGTAAGGCTGGGGGCAATTTTCCCAGCAGGCTGATCATTCGATCGACCATAAGACTAGGGGTAACTCCCCCAGTTGGTCGATCATTCGATCGACCGTAAGACTGGGGTAGCTCTCCCAGCTGGCCGACTAACCTGTCGACCGTATGACTGGGGGCAACTCTCCATCAGGCCGACCATGCATCGTCCGTAAGGTTGGGGCAGCTCCCCCAGCAGGTCGACCATGCATCATCCATAAGGCTGTGGATAGCTCCCCCAGTAGGCTGACCGACCCAACATCTATCGTAACGCTGGGGGCAACTCCCCTAGTAAGCCGGCCCCACATCAACCACAAGACTGGGGGCAACTCCCCCAGTAAATCGACCGCACATTGATCTCTGGGCCAAGGCAACTCCCCCAACGTGCTGATCATCTGACCGGCTACGAGCAAAACGATCAACCATCGATTATCAGATTTCCCCAAACCTGGCCGTACGACAGCAAGATTGCAACCAGGATTAAGGAAGGGGGCACAGCTACAGACAAACAACAAACACAGGACGATCGTCGATTCTCATTACAAAAATTGAAGAAAACTGAGATCATTTACAGAATAGCCAAAGGAGGAAAATACCACAAAAGGGCTAAGCCCCCGCTCCAGGCCGGGCGACCGCAACCACCTCGGGGCCATCTTCTGGATGCTCGGCGTTGACGTCCTCTACGCCCTCTCCAGGAACCGGATTACGGGTCTTCACGCTGCCTTTGACCCTAGTAGGGCCAAGGCCTCGGCCATCGTCCACCCTTGCCTCCGTATAGCTCAGCGCCTTATGGTGACGACCTTTTTGGCGAGATATGAGCCGGGTATGATGTCCACGCCGGAGCTTTATATGCTCTACACGATGACACGCCCCAGAGCTCTATCTAGGGAGGGCGATGAGTTGGTCCCCGCCGTCGTGATTGATGTCGCGGCCTGGTTTTTGGACCGCATCATTGTATCGGTGGGCGCTCGCTCACCGATATGCTGCGGCGGCCTGATCACCCTGCTCGCCCTTATGACCGGCGATGACTTTCCAGATGACATGCGACGAGCACCGGGCCACACTTCACTGTCCATAGATGTTATGGCCCGGATGAAGATGCTTCGTCCGCACGGTGAGCGACACTGGGTCTGGCTGCATGGCCCCTACGGTGCCGATTACATGATTCTTCCGAGCCCAGCTCGGACTCAGATTGCACCGGCCCAGGTGGACTGGCTCCCGGTGATGGATCATCTGATCCCTGCCGCTTACGTGCTCGAGGCCGAGGAGGCCGAGCAGGCCCACGCTGCCCACGCTGCACCCGCAGACCCCGTTGCACCTGCCGAGCCCGCTGCACCTGTTGACCCCGTGGCCCCTCAGCCTATCCCTGATATTTCTACTGCTCCCAACACCTCTGTCCACACTTCTGTCGGTGTCGGGAGTACCCTCACTGAGCCCACCTCCACTACCTCCACGCCCACTCCAACTGGCCCTCTGTCCGTTGAGCCTCTTTGCTCTGCACTGCCCGAGCGCCCACCGACCTTTGTTGAGAGTGGAGAGCCCTCTTTTACTGCGGTCGTGGAGACCATGGCTAGCATGATCTCCGCTGGGGTTGCGCCTTTCGGACCACACACTTCCTCCCCAGCGGTAGTCACTTCTGTCCCCACCACAGCCGTACTTTCTGAGAGTGTAGTGACGTCTGTCTTCACTTCTGTGTCACCTACCTCTCTGGCCGCCTCGTCGCCACTCTTATACTCCACTTCCGCTGCTGTTTCTTCCACTTCACACCAGCTTGCGTCCCAGCCTCGCCCTGAGGCTAGGCCCACACTAGTGAGCACAGCACCCTACCTCCACATGCCTGCTGAGCCCATCACCTACGCCACCAGAGTACGCCAGCCCCGACCTGCACAACACAGACCGGTGCGTCCCTCTGCACCACCAGCCCCAGACACTGTACTTCAGAGCATTCGTGCTCTCGAGGGGGCGGTGAGTGGCCTCAGAGGCGACCTTAGGACCCTGTCCTCCACCGTCTCCGCGATGGCTGTCCGCTTCGACCTGCTTCCGCACATTCACTACTGCCTTACCCAGGTCCTAGATAGGCTCCCCCGCGTAGCCACACCCACACCCACCCAGCAGGTACCCACCCCCACCCCTACCCACACCCAGCCTGCTACCACACCCACACCCACACCCTCTCAGCAGTCTGTTCCACCACCACCACCTCCTCCGCCTCAGGACGGAGACGGTGCATCACCTCCTTCTTAGGCACCCTTGATGCCATCGTTCTTTTTGCCGTTGTGCTGCCTGTCTCTGCTGGGTCCTGATGACTTTTGCCCACCCCCCTCTTCTCACTGTTCTGGATACACATTTTGATCATATATTTATATATCATTTTTGGGAGAGCGGGAGAGTTTTTGGTGTCACTACTATATATCTGATTCACTCGTATATCTGCATGCATCATGTCCGCATCATATTTTTATTTCTTATTTTTCTTTTGTTATTTTATTTTCTTTTTCCCCATGCATGCATCCTCACTTACCCCTCCCATTACTTGTCTCTCGGTGTGCCACACTATGCACATTGAGGACACTGTACCATTTAGCTTGGGGGAGTGAGTTCTCACGTTCTTTTTGATTTACCACCTTTATTTTTTTAGTTTTTTCACGCCATTTTCCGCATTTGCACTCATCTTCATCACTTTTTCTTCTTTTTACCATGCATCACGTTTTCCTTATTTTCTTTGTGTGTTACATTGTAATTAGTTTCATTTTCCCTTTATCTTTATTTCCTTTTTCATCTCATGCTAGAGATGAATTTTCTTTGATGATGATTACATGGCGTTAGCTTTTTCTATATATGCATGCTATATTTGTCATGTCTTAGATTTTATTTCTGATATCATATGCTATGACTTGCTTTGCATTTAGAGATAGTAACCCACACTTTTTCCGCATGAAAATGGATGAAATTTTATTATTAGCTGAGTCTGAATATTCATATGTATGCTATCGCAGAAAACACACCAAGATTCACGCATTGAATGCTTATATCTGGAGTACCATTTTCTTTTCTTATATCACTTCTATATGCAAGATTTGTACATTTCACTTCAGGATGATTGAATGATGTTAGCTATGATGAATCTGGATTAGTTAGCTTTTTTGTGATCGAAACTGAGTAGATTAGATTACCCTGCTGAAGTTGTCGTGCACGTCTTATAGAGTGAACTGAGAGACATATTTATTTATTTCTCCACATATCTTGAACATCATTTCTCTATTTTAAAATCATTGGTGAATCTCCCCTTAAGCGATTCTATTATATGGCATTTCCCCCGCTATTAATTCCTAGCTCCAAATTTCCCAAGAACAAAGAAAAAAGAAAAAAGAAAAAAAATTCTTGTATATCCTTATTTCTCTTTGATTGGGATCATTGTGTATATATGAATTCAAAAAAAAGGGGGGGAAAGAAAAAGAAAAGAGAAAAACCTCAATGAAAGATCCCATCTGATGTTCTCTCCTTCTTTACTTCTTTTATTTTTATTTTTATTTTTATCACTTTTGGAGCTTTATAGAAATGGGGATGTAAATATTTTTTGTGCCACCACGCTTATAGATAAGCTTGGGGGAGAGAATCCATTAATGTGTGAGAGAGTGACTACTTGACGTTGCACGACAACCTAGGCTAAGTAATATTCTATACTCGGTGAGATTATTTTTAGCTTTACGAAGTCCAGAAATCTATGCCTAGCACTCATTTCATGAAATCCACACTTTTCTATTCTTTCTATTCTACGGTGTGATATTCTTATACTCCTCTTAGAAAGCGTTCAATTGAAAAGTGTGTGATCTGCGATATTGTATATCGCTTTAGATGATTCAGACGATGTTAATTCTAAAACTATTTCGTTTTTCATGTTATATCATCATTCTTGGGTTATCTATTTCTATTTGCACCTTTATACTATGATATCGAAATAAAATTCTTTGACATGTGTTTTACATTCGGTGCATGCTATATGCTTGAGCCAAACCCACGTCCTGAGAAAATGATCTAGCAGCTTCCCTCCTCGCTTTCTTCTTTCTTCTTCGTTTTTCACTTTCCATTTTTCCGCCGTTTTCGTTTTCGAAATCCACCGGGTTCGCCTTTTACTTATCTTCCTCGAGGACGAGTAAGAGGTAAGCTTGGGGGATTTTGATCACTCCATATTTTACACTTTTTTCCCGCATGTTTGCATGCCATTTAGATCGCCCAAATCATGATTTTCACGATATATCGACGATTATGCGATGCTTTTCACGATTTGTTGTTTTTGTCATATTTCAGGTGATTTGGAGCGATTTGGAGTGATCCCAAGATACGCCTACTCCAGAGTGTCACCGACGACCTCCCTGAGGGGTATTTTGCCATTGGAGAGGAGCAGAAGAAGAAAGAACGTTGCAGGAGCGACGAGGAGGCCAAAACAAGCTGTTTGGGCATTTTTGGTGTCTCACTCGGCCGAGTGAAGGAGTCACTCGGCCGACCAGTGAGACATCGCTCGGCCGACCAGATCGGACATGCATCATATGTGCACTCAACCGAGCATCGGAAGCCACATCGGCCGAGTGACGAGACCCCGTCCGCCCGAGTGGCACTCAGACGAAGCCCATCAAAACTCGCCAACTTACTGTTTTTCGTCTGCCTGAGCTTCAGAAGACCCACTCGGCCGAGTGGAAAATGCCGACCGCCCGAGTGTATAGAAGCCATCGGCCGAGTGACGACAACTCACTCGGCCGAGCCGCCCCCGAAGTGAAGGCCCCCGAAGACCAAGACTTACTGGAAATTTTCAGGGTTTCTTACTCGGCCGAGCGACTTTTGTCACTCGGCCGAGTGCGACGCGCTGCCTGTAGCGAAAATTGCGGTTTTCAAGCTGCGCAGGGGCATTTTGGTCACAGTTTTTTGGACGATTTTGGGGGGTATTTAACCCCTGTTTTTACCCTAGGTTAGGGAGCTTTTCTCTTGACTTTTTGCAGCTTTTTAGATTAACTTTTTAGCTTTAGATTATTGTGATTGGAGAGGAGAGAAAAGTTGATTTTTGTTGGATTCATTGAAGAACTCTATTGGTTTGCATCTCTCTCCTTTAAAAATAATATTTTTATTGCTTATTTGAATATTGTGATGAATTCTCTTGTTAATTCCATTGATTATTTTTGTATTTGTGCTATGAATTGTGAGTAGTCTATACGTCTTGGGGCGTGGGGATGAACCCTACGAGCCCAATTTCAGATTTGTGATGAATTGGTAGAAATATTGCTAGAATTGCTTATTAGGGTTGGATTGGGACCGATTTACTACGGATAGCTAGGTGTTCATATCGATTGGGATTTGCAAGAGATTGGATGCCAATTCGATAGGAAACCCTAGAAATCCGAATCGGGTAGGAATTGAGTTTCTGTAGTATCGGTTTGCAAGAGATTGGACCGATACTAGGGTTCTCGGTTGCAATTCCGTGCCGATACCCGTTTGCAAGAGATTGGACGGGTAGGAACTATCCCAACCTAGGTCGCGGCCCGAGTTTGCACGAGAGTGGGCTCGGGATGCGATTGAACGATGATGTTGATCCTAATGCTAGCTTGCCTAGGCTAGGGTTTGCAAGAGATTGGACCCGAACCTAGGATAGCTATAGACCGGCAACAGCGCGAGAGCGTGAGCTAGGTTTTACATTCAGTTGCAACTAGTTCATCCGAAATTCTACCCCAGCGATGTTGATGTCAACGAGTCACATTGACGAGATACGGTGAGTAGCGGGGATTCCCCATTCCCTAGGTGTCTTTATTTGATTTGATATCTTCGTACTTTTTCTGATGATTGTGACAGGATCGCCAAAGGCAAATTCCCTCTTTTCCGTTCTTAATAGCCAGGTTGTTCGGAGCAAGCACTTTCATTCGTCCTCCCTGTGTTCGATAACCCGCTCGCCGCTACACCGTGCGCTTGCGGTAAAACTACACGGTCGCACTTTTGGGTTACATTCCGGAGCGATCACCTATGCACAATTTTTGAAATATTTATTAGCAGGGAAGAGAAAGCAAGAAGCAGTGAAGTTAGCAGATAGTTGCACTTCGGTCCTCAAGAACACCTTACCGAAGAAATTGCCCGATCCTGGAAGCTTTACGGTGCTGTTATCCATTGGCAACATCCCCCTTAATAGAGCGCTAATTGACTTGGGAGCGAGCATTAGCTTGATACCGCTCTCCATCTATAAGAGATTGAATACGTGAACAGAGCTAGAACCCACCGGAATGAGCATACAGTTGGCGGACCAATCCGTCACTGACGTGCGTTTATATTTCATATATTCACGCACGTTTTCTTTTGTGTTTCTCCGTGTTTTTCCGCCGTCTTTTATTCGTTTTCTTGTATTTTTCTCGTTTTCTTTCACTTTTCTTTGTTTATCCATGATTGCAGGGGATTGACCACGTAGGGGACGTTTAACGATGATATCCCAAGTCCCCTGAGCAACGGGAGAAGTCACGCGTGATCCAGGGGGTCAAACGTCGAAGAATTCATCTTTCAGCCCCTCACCCGGTCGGTTGGTCATCTCCAACCGATCGGGTGATGCACGCGTGCACCACCCGGTCTCAGCCGGAGCTCACATGGAAGTCACCCGACCGGTTCGCAGACCGGTTTAGCGGGGGCCTGTTCTCTGTTTTCTCGAGCAAAATGCCAACCGATCGGGTGACTCTCACCCGATCGGTTCATCTGTAGCTGAAGATGAAGAGCTGAAGACACGGGCGCCAAACCGATCGCTTCACCCGACGGCTCCAAGATCCAACCGGTCACTCAAGAACTCACCCGACTGGTTCATGTAATTGGGTGAAAGCTCGCCGTTTTCTGTTATTATTTTGTAACAGATCAACCGATCGGTTGACTTGTCAACCGATCGATTGATGCAAGAGTCTATAAATAGAACCCCTAGGGTTCCAGAAACAGGAGCTGCTAGTTTTTTACTGTTTTCTCACTTTGTGACGCCTGTAATTGTTACTCTTTTGTAAGTTTTCAGATCTTTCCCAAATTTTAGTATTGTCTTATCTACTCTATTACTTCCGCATTGCAATTGTCCGATTATGATTCCAACGGTTAATTTTTATTTAGATCGCTTTTTCATGGATTTTTGTGAGTAGTTCCCAAATCTGGGATTTTGGTGGAAACCCCTTCGGGGGCTCTTCCCGATGCGTCCATAGGGTCAGGAAATCGATAGGGATTAGGAATCTAACAGTTACGCGGGGTGTTTCATTGTCATCGGCGGGAAAAAGACCGCCTTTGACCGTTGGGCCAAGGGGGAATAAACTTGGCGGTTGACTCCCTAGCCATAGCTCACACCCATAGCGTAGACGTCGAATCCTAGCACGCGGGAGCGGCAGGACGAGACGTTGGGAGTTATCGTTGTGGGCTTAGTGCTCCCGGGATCGAGCAATGTTAATGGACACGGGAGTGCCCACTGATCGAATCCGGGAAGTCCGGTGTATCATCCTGGGCACCGACCGGAATATCGGGCCCATGGGACGCCGGTACCACTTTCAGAGGCAACGTCTCACCATTAGACCCTAATCCCGATCGTTATCCATACCCGTAGGCCGTGTTGACGAGAGCCACTCGTCGGAGCGGAAACCAAAGTCCCGGGTTTATTTCTTTATTGTTCATACCCTTTATTTCTTCCCGTGACAACCATTTACCGATTCGGGCTAGCTCGCCCCTCGGGGTGATTTAGGTCCTACCTGACCCAAGCACAACCTCGCCTCCCTGAGTTCGATATTCCCGCACCCTACACTAACCGTGCACTTGCGGTAAACCGACACCGCGCCCACACCGCAGATAGCGGGGGCGCCGGTCAAGTCTATGGCGCCGTTGCCGGGGAGGTAACATGCTTGTTATTTTAGGATCTCTTGAACCCTCGTGTCTAGCTCTCATCCCTACCTCGCGATAATTTTCGCATTCTCCTTTTTCTTTTTATTTTTCTTATTTTTATTTCTTATTTTATCTGTTTCTTTCCCACTTGTCGCTTCACGGGTGTTTGTTGTTTTTCATGCGCAGGAGTTCAAGGAGTCTTGACGACTTGATTCCCCTCGATCCAGAGATTAACGCCACCCTTAGGCGCTTGGCCGCTGAGAAGCGAAGAAGAGAGGATCCCGAATCCATGGAGGAGAACACCCCGCCTCACAAGTCCCTGCTGGAGTACTCGATGCCTTCTATCGAGTCCACTTCCGCCATCCGTCCTCCAGCTATCACGGCCCAAAGCTTTGAGCTGAAGCCGTCTTTGGTGACATGGATCCAGCAGGATCAGTTTGCGGGTGCACCCATGGAGAGCCCGATCGAGCATCTAGACTCCTTCTTGGAGAAGTGTGACACCTTCCGGATTAATGGTGTCACGACAGAGGCTATCCGTCTGAAGCTGTTCCCCTTCTCTTTGCGAGAAAAAGCCAAGCAATGGCTTAGGGGAAAGGACCCCAACACTTTCAACACCTGGGAGAAGTTCTCCAACGCTTTTCTGACGAAGTTCTTTCCTCCGGGGAAGACCATGAAGTTGAGGAGTGAGATCTCCTCCTTCTCCCAGGCCAGCCACGAGTCCTTGCATGAAGCTTGGACGAGATATAAGGAAATGCAAAGAAGATGCCCTCACCATGAGCTTCCGAAGTGGCAGATTATTAATCTGTTCTACAATGGGTTGAGGGATGACCTGAAATCTTCTATGGACGCCGCGGCTGGGGGTTCCTTCATGTCTAGGAGTGAGGAAGATGCCGGACATATTCTGGAAAATATGGCATCCAACAATGAGTGGTGGTGTGACGAGAGAGCCACACCAAGATCCGGGGGTATACACAGAGTCGAGGACGTCGACAAACTTTCAAGCAAGTTCGACTTGCTTTTGACCCAAATCTCCGCACTAATGGTAGGAGCCGGTGGGGCCGGTACACAGCAAATTTCAGCGGTAGAATCCGAATTCTTTGGGGAATTCGACGGTGGTGACATCTCACCACCGTTGGATCAGGCGTGCGCACTATTTTACAACCCCACGGGAAATGCGCCGTATCCGCCAAGGACCAATTCCAACCCGGCCTACTCTCCAAACAACCGGAACCACCCAAAATTCAGTTACCGGCCACCATTTCAGGCCTCGCCGCCTCAGCAGCCGCAGCAACAAACTTATCAGCCGGCTAGGCCACAGCAGAGTCAGGTTCAGCAGCAACCGTTTCAGCAGCAACCATTTCAGCAACAACCTCAGCAACAATTTTACGCCCCCAGGAATCAGCAGCCATTCCAGCAGCAGCAGCAGTATGGCCAACAGAGGGCCGTCTCTCCGGTTGAGTCTCTCTTGACTCAATATATAACCAACCAGGAGAAGATTAATCAAAAGCTGGAAATGGGTCAGAGGGCCCTCACGGACCAGGTAACCCAGCTGGGGTTACAAGTGGCGAATCTTGCAAGGTCACAAAACCAATTGCCGTCACAACCAGAGGTGAACCCGAGGGGAGCAACCCAAACGTCGTCACTCGTGCACGAGCACGCAAATGTGTCCGCTATCGTTCTGAGAAGCGGGACACAAATCCCTACTAGAGTGCCCCCTAGCGAACCGAAAGCACCATTGGTCGTTGAGAGACCGATCGAAAAATCAAACGACGCCGGTGCTTCGTCGTCAAATCCTACGACTCCGGAGGGAGTATCTGAAGAAGAGAAGAAAAAGAATGAGGAAGGGAGCTCGAAAGTGTTCAAACCCGTTGTGCCATTTCCACAACGGTTAGCTCAGGCCAAAATTGATGAGAAATATGGCAAGTTCTTCGCCATGGTAAAGGACCTGAGCCTGCAAATCCCCTTCCTAGAAGCAATCGAAACAATCCCCTCCTATGCGAAATTCCTGAAAGATTTGGTGACTAGAGGGTCTAGAAAGGAGAAAGTAGTATTGACGGCGGAGTGTAGTGCTCTCATCCAGAGGGCAAATCCGCCGAAACTCAAGGACCCGGGGAGCTTCTCAATTCCTTGCACGATCGGGGCAGTAAAGATTCATCGTGCACTCGTCGATCTCGGAGCGAGTGTAAGTTTGATGCCCTTGTCGATGTACACAAGGATAGGAATGGGTGATTTGGAGCCCACCGGTATGACCCTACAACTAGCTGACCGGTCGGTCAAATATCCGGTGGGAATTGTGGATGACCTACCCGTCAATGTGAAAGGGGTGCATGTGCCAGTGGACTTCGTAGTCATGGACATGCCTGAAGACGCACACACCCCCATCATCCTGGGACGGCCTTTCATGGCCACTGCTGGTGTTTTGATTGATGTAAAGAACGGAAAACTCTCTTTAAACGTCAGCGGAGAAAAAGTTGAGTTTGATCTGGGGTTGTCCATGAAGTACCCCAATCCCCCTGATGACCCTCGGTGTAATTTGCTTGAGGTAGAAGAAGAAAAGGCCGCTGAAGAGAGGTCCTGGGAGATTCTCTTAAGAAACCCCCCCGATGACTTGGGGGATTTAGAAGACCAAGATGGCCCCAAGAACAAAGAAGCTGCTGGAAAAGCGAGTGCAGCAAGAACAACCCCTCCCGGGTTCCCCAAGGCTCCTCCTGCGAGGAGAACGGGAAAAGAGCCCATGGACCTCACTAAAGACGAGGTCAGGATCCTAAAGAAGATGGCGGGAAGCGCCAACACGAAAGAGAAACCCCCGGATCCCAAGAACAAGGAGAGGGTAGTTGAGCAAATATTTCTCCAGCCGCTAACTACTCCAAGGGCCTTCAGCTCCAATGAAGAAGAGATGCTGAACTTCGGGCATCACCCATATCAACCACCGTGAACATCTCTTGCGGGCGTCGAGCCAACGACGTTAAACAAGTGCGCTTCATGGGAGGCAACCCATGTTCTAAACTTTTTTCCCAATTTTAGCGTTATTTTTGACTTTATTTTATCTACTTTTATAAATAAAATCAGCCGCGAGAAGATCCGTTCAGGGACTTAGACAATCTGTTGGCTTTTGCAGGAAACAAAGCCCCAACCGATCGGTTGATAACTCACCCGATCGGTTGGGATGTATCTGATACATGCCGAGATCTGTCCCCATATGACCCGATCGGTTGAGGAATGAAGAGACCGGGTGACAGACCGGGTGAGCTGGAGAGAACTCTCGGAAATTTTTGGGGAATATCAACCGATCGATTGAGTTCGAGCGCGATCGGTTGATGAGACCGGGTGAGCAGCCCTAAGTTCTCAGGAAAATGAGTGGAGCGGCCAACCGATCGGTTGACAAGTCAACCGACTGGTTCGCCTATAGCATTTCTTCGGCAAGGATTTCGACCTAACCGTCAACCGATCGGGTGACAAGTCACCCGATCGGTTCGACTTAAAACCCTATAAATACCCCCAACCGCCCGTTCGATCCGCACTCGCCACTTTCCAATCCGGATCCGCCGTTTCACCTCTCCCTCGTGCGCCTGCCCTCTTTCTTCCCTTCAATCAACCTCGATCGCCTTTTCCCCCATCCCCCTACCCATCCACCATCGATTTCTCTCCATTCTACTCGATTCCACCAACACACAAAACCCTAACCTCCACCCGTTTTCCCCAATTTCGAAACTTGCTGAAGAGATCACTGCGGCTTCACAGCGTGCTCCAATCGAGTAGCATCGGGGCGTCTACGAGCAACTATCTTCATCTCATTTGGGTAAACTTGCTCCTTTGCTTAATTTTAATCTTACCCCAAATATTCCATTTGCTTGTTGGTCGTATTTCGTGTTTGTGTTGAATTCATTGTACTCTTACGTACCTACGCACACGAACGACACCCACACAATGCCTCCCCGCCATGTTAAGCCCACCGACGCCAGCTCTTCGAACCCTAGGCCCACCCATCGTACCCGTCGCACACAGCCCACCACCTCCAACCCATCCACCACACCACGCACCACTTCCACACCTCACGTTTACGATCCCGAATATGGGATGCAATTCCAAACCGATGACCATGCCGACCGATTCACGGCCATGGTCCTCCTAGCTGGTCAGGGTGGTCGGATAACCGAGGAGTCCGTCGACCGAGACCTCCCGTTTCTTCAAAGCTTCATTCGCCACATCCGTGAAGACCCGCCCGACGTCTCCGAGCTCCACATTCCACCCCCCACGACTCCTGGTCCTCAGCACAGGCCCCCGTCACCACCCCCAGTGGGTGGTGCCCCTGCTTGATTTTTCTCTCCCACTTTTGCCCCCCCATATTTGTGCCCATCTGTCTTTTCGGGGCCCTGCTTTGTCTCTGTCGGGGGGGGGACTATTTGCGTGTTGCTTTCTGAATTCACCTTTTTTGTTTTTGACTCCCCCTTGCATATATCTGGATTTCATTGATCATATCATTTCGCTAGCACTGTCTGGTTTAGCTTGGGGGACGTCTATTTTGGTGTGCTGTCGTGTTTTGTTTGTTTTTCTCATTTTTGTGTGTGTGCTTGTTTTTCATTTTTTGAGTGTCGTGTCGTGTGGTTTTATTTTTATTTTTATTTTCGTGTTGTTTGATTTTGATTTTGATCTTTCTTTCTTTTTCAGTTTCATCTATGTGTTTTCCTCGTTTTCATTTCTTTTTGTGTCAGTGCGTATTCCCACCCCATTTTCATTGCCCTCCCGTACTCACTCATATTGCATTGAGGGCAATGCAAACTTCAGCTTGGGGGAGTCGCACTGTGTGCGTCGTTTGAGTCCTTCTTTTTCGTTTTTTGTATCATTTTCATCGTGTTTTTATTTTTTTCTTTTCTTCTTTTTAGCTCTTTCTCCTAGAGATGAATCCTATGATGAATCGCCACAAAGTCACACACACCTAGCATTGCATCTATAATCACACTCACTAACCCTAGGATTTCGAGTCCTCTTGCATTTCACGCATCGTGGGTCCACTTAGCTTTCTTGTGAGTCGTGTGTCGTGCCTATCTATTTGGTGTGCTTCTGCTTTGTGATTTTACTTTATATACCTGTCCAGGAATGACCCCTAGATTATCATGCTTCGATTTGAATATGCGGTATTTGTTTCTACTATATGCATGCTATATTTATATCGTATATTTCAATTCGCATGCGTCGGGATTCCACAACTAAGGACTAGGATAACCCAGTTAGCCTATGCTCTATTTAGCGAAAA
This sequence comes from Scilla litardierei, assembly GCA_030789695.1. NCBI lineage: Eukaryota > Viridiplantae > Streptophyta > Magnoliopsida > Asparagales > Asparagaceae > Scilla > Scilla litardierei. Next base: position 377,574,982 of record CM061142.1, read on the forward strand.
TAGTTTCCTTTGCCCGAGTGTTTAGATTTCGACTTCTTTTTTGTTTTACTTGGTGCAAATACCCTCGTCGTGTACCGTTCTCCCACTTGGGAGAGTGCACATGTGTATAGCCAAAAACCCAAAAATCCAAAAAAATATAGAAAAAAGGAAAAGAAAAACCCAAAAAGAGAAGAAAAGAAAAATTTTGTATAGCCGAAAAGCCAAAAAAATACAAATGCCCGAAACCCAAAAAAAAATTTCCATGTGAATATTTTTTCCTACTCACCGAGAATAAAGGGAAGGCGAGAATTTGCACCAAGTGTTCTACTCCACATCATCTCAACCCCCATCGTTATCGAAAACACTTGGCGTAGAAACTTTTTAGCTAGTATCTAGGCTGTAGTGGCGTGATTTCCTTAACCCTAGTTGTGGAGTCCCCGACGCATGATACGTTTCGATTCTCTCTATTCTCATGCATGCTTGAACTATATATTCGCCGCTTAATTCAATTCGAATCGATATTTGGGTCATATCTTGGATTTGTGTATATCGAGCCTCATAGCACATTGTAGAAAGCGACACCATTTGCTAGCACACGACCACACTCACTCGCGCTTCACCGCGTGGGCCCACGACACTTATTTGGACTCGTTTTCCTAGGTTTAGAGGTGTGATTTGGCGTTTGCTTGCTTGGTGTGTCGTTTTTGATTTTGGTGGCTCTGACGGATGATCTAGGATTTAGAGTTTTCTTTTTCTTTCTTCCTCTCTATTTTTCCCTTCCAAGCTCCTTCTCTCACTCGTCTTCCTCGAGGACGAGGAAGAGTTCAGCTTGGGGGATTTTGACGTGCGTTTATATTTCATATATTCACGCATGTTTTCTTTTGTGTTTCTCCGTGTTTTTCCGCCGTCTTTTATTCGTTTTCTTGTATTTTCTCGTTTTCTTTCACTTTTCTTTGTTTATCCATGATTGCAGGGGATTGACCACGTAGGGGACGTTTAACGATGATATCCCAAGTCCCCGGAGCAACGGGAGAAGTCACGCGTGATCCAGGGGGTCAAACGTCGAAGAATTCATCTTTCAGCCCCTCACCCGGTCGGTTGGTCATCTCCAACCGATCGGGTGATGCACGCGTGCACCACCCGGTCTCAGCCGGAGCTCACATGGAAGTCACCCGACCGGTTCGCAGACCGGTTCAGCGGGGGCCTGTTCTCTGTTTTCTCGAGCAAAATGCCAACCGATCGGGTGACTCTCACCCAATCGGTTCATCTATAGCTGAAGATGAAGAGCTGAAGACACGGGTGCCAAACCGATCGCTTCACCCGACGGCTCCAAGATCCAACCGGTCACTCAAGAACTCACCCGACCGGTTCATGTGATCGGGTGAAAGCTCGCCGTTTTCTGTTATTATTTTGTAACGGATCAACCGATCGGTTGACTTGTCAACCGATCGGTTGATGCGAGAGTCTATAAATGGAACCCCTAGGGTTCCAGAAACGGGAGCTGCTAGTTTTTTACTATTTTCTCACTTTGTGGCGGCTGTAATTGTTACTCTTTTGTAAGTTTTCAGATCTTTCCCAAATTTTAGTATTGTCTTATCTACTCTATTACTTCCGCATTGCAATTGTCTGATTATGATTCCAACGGTTAATTTTTATTTAGATCGCTTTTTCATGGATTTTTGTGAGTAGTTCCCAAATCTGTGATTTTGGTGGAAACCACTTCGGGGGCTCTTCCCGATGCGTCCATAGGGTTAGGAAATCGATAGGGATTAGGAATCTAACGGTTACGCGGGGTGTTTCATTGTCATCGGCGGGAAAAAAATCGCCTTTGACCGTTGGGCCAAGGGGGAATAAACTTGGCGGTTGACTCCCTAGCCATAGCTCACACCCATAGCGTAGACGTCGAATCCTAGCACGCGGGAGCGGCAGGACGAGACGTTGGGAGTTATCGTTGTGGGCTTAGTGCTCCCGGGATCGATCAGTGTTAATGGACACGGGAGTGCCCACTGATCGAATCCGGGAAGTCCGGTGTATCATCCTGGGCACCGACCGGAATATCGGGCCCATGGGACGCCGGTACCACTTTCAGAGGCAACGTCTCACCATTAGACCCTAATCCCGATCGTTATCCATACCCGTAGGCCGTGTCGGCGAGAGCCACTCGTCGGAGCGGAAACCAAAGTCCCGGGTTTATTTCTTTATTGTTCATACCCTTTATTTCTTCCAGTGACAACCATTTACCGATTTGGGCTAGCTCGCCCCTCGGGGTGATTTAGGTCCTACATGACCCAAGCACAACCTCGCTTCCCTGAGTTCGATATTCCCGCACCCTACACTAACCGTGCACTTGCGGTAAACCGACACCGCGCCCACACCGCAGATAGCGGGGGCGCCGGTCAGTCACCTACCAGGTTGGCATCACACAGGACGTTATTTTGCAAGTGCATGGAGGAATTAGCATGCCAGTGACTTCGTTATTATGGACATGTTTGAGGAGGGGAGTTCTGAAATCATCCTAGGACTCTTTCATGGTTGCAGCTGGAATGTTGATCGACGTCCGTCAAGGGACGCTATCTTTGAATATGGGAAATATTGAGATTGAATTCCATCTATAAAAGCCGATGAAGGAGTGCTTCCCATGCGAAGATGCTAGCTATCTTGAGCTATTAAAGGATGAAGCTGCCGAAAAATATGCCATGGAGGAGATTGCAAGAGATCCTATGAGGAAGGACATAGACAATGACGTCGACATCATACATGATAAGGCGTTGGCCGCCTACTTGAAGGACTTGGACGAGGAGCTTTCCGGTATACCACTTCATCATAAACAACCCGAGGCCTCGATCTTTACAATTGCCAAGGACCGACGAAGCGAGGCCAGCCAACTCCCAATAGATGGCCTCATATGAAAGCACGATGAGCCCATCTGATATGCGCCCAACATCAAAAAGCATCTTTTAAAATTATTGGGATTCGAGCTTACGACTTTAAACAAGGGCTTATCGGGAGGCAACCCGATTTTTTCTTTATTTTTCTAGTTTCATTTCTTAATTAGTTCTTCATTCTAACTCAAAAACCAAATAAAAATGCTTTTTATTCATTAGAAAACTATAAACTATAAATATAAAATTATAAAAATTTCTGATGCATTCTATTTTGTGCAGTTGACCAATGAAGGGAACGCTTCAAACCATAAAGAAGCGGAGAAGGAACCAAAAGGCGATGATGAGAGGAGCTGTACTTGCATTGGAGATCAAGGGAAGCCCACTCAACCGAGCAGATACAGTGCTCGGTCGAGCTTAGGAGTAGTCAGAATAAAGCTGAAAACAGCACTCTGGAATTAATTCGACTCCACTGAGTAGCTACAGTACCGGTCGAGCTCATTGCAACAGCAGACGAAGCCAAAACTAGAGTTATGAAAGTATTCAGCCCAACCGAGCTGAGTAAGCAGCTCGATCAAGTAGCATGGCCACAGATTGGGGGATTAATTTCGTTAAGTTTTATTTTCAACTCGATAAAGAAGCCTAAGTTTCTCGATCGAGCAACGACTTAAAGCGGAGGGCCTATTCCTTTTGAATTCGCAACAGGACCGATCGAGCAGACCTAGCTCGGTCGGCCCCATTTATATACCACCCGACCTAACCAAAACACCCCACACTTAAAATTCCAGCCCGAGCTCGATTGCCCTCCCCTTTCTCAACCCTCACTCGCTTGATCTCCCTCCTGGTGGATCGCCATTGTGCGTGCTGCCTGAGCAAGGCCGTCGACCACTCGGTCCGATCCCATCACCCCCTCCATTCCATCCCTCCTTCTCGCCTCTCTCCCCACATCTCTCTATCTCTCTCATTCCTTATTTCAACGCTAAAATCGGATATTTTCTAATTTTGAACCCTAAACCCCATTAATTTTCTAAATCTGCAACTAATACTTCTCTTATACTCTAATGCAGTTACATTTGGAGCGTTTGGGTTTGGATTACATTCGTCGCTTGGACTAGCTTGTGTGATGTTTGACTTCGAGGCTTCACACTCACAAAGCGCTTGCGACCGCCACGCTTCACGAGATTGGGTACACTCGTTCCTAGCTTTATTTTACATCTCCATATCTCCTGTTTGCATCCATTCGCACACTATACACACGATGCCTCCTAGGACGTGGGGTAGGAATCCCCCGGCAAAGAAGAGGAAGGCCGATGACCCTGGCCCCTCATCTTCTCGCCGGACATGCCGACGTCGACCATCTCCATCCCCCTCACCACCACCCACACGTTCCCCATCCCCTACACCACTCGCACTAGAGGGATCACACGCTAGTACCGCCACTTCCATTCACACATCCACTCCCCCACCACCACCTCAGCCACCACATGAGACCCTGAAGACATATGACATTGTCTTCAGGAACGACGCACATCGCAAGATATTCACGTCCATTTCTCGTCGCTCCGTCGTCCCCACTAGATTCGCTGACATCCCAGCCCTCCAGAGTCTAGAGTTACTTGAGGGGCTCCATCGCCTTTACCAGGCCATAGGTTAGGATCACTTCTTGCATATGACCACCACCACCTATGTTTGCCTCTCCTACGACGCGATGAGCTCCATTATGTGGGTAGCCCAGTGCATTAGGTTCAGGCTCCTAGATCGTGACGTTGTCGTCACCTTCGACATGATCCAAGCCTTCTTCAGCTTCCCACACATCCCAGATCATTTTTAGGCCTTGCACCCGACACTGAGGTCCCATCCTTTAGTGCAGAGTGTTCCTGGAGATGGATAGCCTGCCTCCTTCATTTCAGCCCTAGCAGGACAAAGTCCTCATGTATCATCCACCTGTGTCTGTACTACGCTCAGCGCCACCTCGCCACGACTATATTTTCTAGGCCTGAGGTTGGCACCATCTCACATCCTGAGCTTATACATCTTAGTGGGATGACCAGACCCGTGCGACGCACTAATGATGGCATACTTCGACCCTACCTCCTATCAGATATGGCCCGTTGGCTGTGTAGCCGCCTGATTTCCACTTCCACCTCTGTCACGAAGATTTGTTGTGGCGGTTTCTTCACCTTCTTCGCCCTCATGCTTGGCCTAGACCTTCCTGCCGATCTCTTGGCTGCCACCGGGCCCACCACACTGACACCGATGTGCTTGTACGCATGCACATCATCAGGCCCTACAGTGAGTTCCATTGGATCTACCTCTTAGGCCCCCAGCGTGAGCATCACATGGTCCTCCCACACCTTAACCTTACACGTATTGAGCCTATCCAGTTAGACTGGCTACTTCCAGGCATGCCCCCTATTCCACCCATACATGTTTTGGAGCCCAGAGGAGCAGCCGTTGAGGAGGGTGATGATGATTGGGAGCTTAGCTCCGAGGAGGACCGTGAGAGAGCAGCCATCCCCAACACTTCCATACCTTTAGAGAGCACTTCTGTCCCCACTTCTGTCAGTGCTCCTACAACTACCACACCTTCCACCACTCCAGCCGAGAGTTCATGGGTAGTCCACACTTCTAGCCCTGAGGTCACTGCACCATCATCATCACTGCCTGTATCTGAGGGCATTTCTGTATCTATTGCTCCTGAGCCTACATTAGAGCCCACATATATTGAGCCTGTCGGCACTAAGCCTGCTGACACCATTATCCCTACCACCACTGTCTATGCACATGTGGACTCCACTTCTACCACTCCTATCATTCCTGAGTCCACACTCACATTGTCTACACCCCCTTTAGGAAGCACATCTGTCTCCACAGCTACCATTTTCACAGAGAGCATCGTGGTATCTGTCACCACATCTGTTGCCACGACGAATCTACCTGCTGATATACCCATTCCGACCTCTGCACCTGATCTCACATCCCATCCTGTTTCATCTTCAGCTGAGATCCCATCTAGGCCACCCTCTCTCGATTTCGCTTTCAGACCTCGTGCAACACATGCACGAGTCTAGGTAAAGAAAGATGCCCCTAGTGGTGCCGTTGTTGTTCTGCGAGGATGCACACCCCCAAAAAGGTGATGCACACACACACCCCCCCCCCCTCAAGTGCAAGGGTGTCAGAGTAATATATTCCCGATGAGTTCGGGGTCGAATCCACAAGGAGGCATTGCTTATACTACTTATTGATTCCTAGGTTGATTGGACTTCGAAGTTATTGGTGGAGATAAATTATGAGAGAGGTCGTAATGGTGATGGAAGTGGAATGCGAGGGTGTCACGTCTGTAAGGCACAACCAAGGACTCCACACAAAATAAAAAAAATAAAATAAAGAGCACAATTGGGAGAAAGATTACTAAGGCGTTGGGAATCCCTGCTAGGACTTTCGGACATGGATGTCAGGTTAAGGACCCTTTCGTCGAACTACGAATAAGGGTAAGAGCGTCACATCCGGAGATGTGAATGAGTACTTGATTTTCGTCATCTTACTCGTCTAATCCATATGCTCGGTTGCTTTTTCTATGCACTTCACACATGAATATGTGCATTACGCTCGACACGATTCCCGTATCTCAAACCGTATCCATTCTCATGATCTACGGATTAGGATACTACACCATGGTTGGCTCTAGCATTTAGGCTACTCTCCTAGTCACCGACTAGCAGATCAGGGGGTAGTAATCATCCCTAGAACATGAGTCATTCTCATGATCACGAGCCCTAAAAGGTGATGCTAATCCATAATCAGATTTATGGGGATCTTCCTTAGAACATGGAGCTACTTTTGCAATCCTCCAATTCTAGGGTTAATCCCCCAAAATCCTTGTTCAAACTACCATAGAGGAATCGTAGATTCATTCAACCAAGGTTAATCTAACATCCAATCCCTAGAATCCTAGGGTTCATCCCTAACCCTAGCAATAGAACTAGTCAATCATGGGGAAAGATAAGAAAACAATAGAAATCAACATCACAAACAATTAAAAGAAAAGCAATAGATGATTCAACAAGGAAATACTTAGATTAATGAATATCCAATACAGAAATCAGCAAGGAGGGGGCCAATGGCGTGGCCTAACCTCCAACATAGTGCCCAAGAATAGAAGATGAACAAAAACCGAACCCCCCTAATGATGGCTACTCAAAACATATTTATATCGCCTTAGAAAACCCTTAAAGATGCCCAGGAAACCAAGCGGGTCGCAACTTGCGGGTGCTGGGACCCACACCGCTCAACCAAGCGTGCCCTACCGCTCGGTCGAGCGCCTTCTTGGTGCTCCGGTTCCTCAATCTGCGAAAAGGGGCCGCTCTGTCAAGCGAGGTAGCTGCTTGGCCAAGCGCCCTCTAGGGCTACCATTCTTCGACTTGGGAGGAGGATGCCACTCGGTCAAGTGAGGTAAGTCGCTTGGTCGAGCGAATTCAACAAAGATTTCCAAGGCAAATCTGGGGGTCGCCTGCAGAGGGTCGGTCAGTCGAGCGAGGTAGGTCACTCGGTCGAGCGACCTGCTGTCTGGAAGCTCATCTTGGACCCCACTTAGCTCTTCTCTTTTGTAGCATCAGCTCAACCGAGCAGGGTAGCCGCTCGGCCGAGCGAACTGGAATTCCAGCCAAGGTCAGCTCTTGCCACTTTCTTCTTTCTTCTTCTTCTCTTTCTTTCTTCTTTGCTTTCTTTTCTTGCTCCTCTATAGTAGCATGAACTCCTCAAATACGATGCCGTTGATTCTCTATCATCGACGATTGTATCCTCCTCTCCAATATGCTCCGAATTGCTCGATATTCTCTGAAATGCAACCAAACACTCTCGAAGTCAAATAGTTCCAATCATCAACATAATAGCATATAAAATCAGGATTTAAGCAATCAATTTGACGTGTAAACATATAGATAAAATATGGAATATTATGACACATCAAAATCTCCCAAGCTTATCTCTTACTCGTCCTCGAGGAAAACTAGTAAGAAGTGAACCCAGGAGAGGGATACAATAGAAGGGTGAGGTGATGAAGTGTAATGGAGTCAAGGGGCTTAATCTTAAACACTGCAAATATATGAACCAATGTACACAAGAATAGGTGAATACACACCAATATATAATCGAAAAACACCTTCACACAAAATACTTAAGTCTCGCTTAAATGAACTTATTGTGGATTTCAACAATTGTAATGAACTCAATAAATAATAAAATGAGAGTAGAGCTACATCCTATCATGGTTTGTCATGAAATATACTAAGTTCATAGAGACGAATCCAATGTCCACAACTTATTCTCTAAGTAGCATAAATATGTAATGATCAAACAGTTTCAAGCATGCATGGTGTTTTGTTAAGCTTCATGGAATGAGTTAGTAAATTCAATTAATCTAATGAAATCACCACACTACGCTCGTTTCATGACTCCTAGAACCCATCAACTCTGCCATGTCCTTATACTATATAGAAATGGTGATAAAGATATGGAATTTTTGTGTTTTTGTACTTTTGACTATTTGTCTTGCAATGGAGTGCAAGGAGTGGCCTATGCGTCCTAGATCAGACGATCATAGGGCATCGGGTTACGAGGAACCCCAATGACCTTTTATTTAGGATACTTGTTTATTTTTTTGTAATTTTTGTATTTTTTCAAACTCACGTAAACGCGATGGAATGCAAAGTATGATCAAAGATAATTTATTTGAATATATACAAAAGAAAAGAAAAAACATAGAATCTAGACATGGCTCGGTTTCTAGACGTGATAACCCTACAACTACTTGGGTTGTCGTAGGGTTATCATTTCTCTTTTGAATTACTAAACATCCATAAAGCAATAGAAGTATCAATGAAATCACGCAAGAATCAAATAATTTTCAAATTTTGATTCAATCATTTTTAGCTCAGCTGTTTCGAGAATATGGTTGTGAATATGGACTCTACTATGAAAAAGCATATTAACAATAATACTCTAAGCAAGGAATTAAACTCTAATATAATAGATATCATAGTTCATAAAAAAATAAATTCACAATATTTCATAGAAAATAAAGCATATGATACAAAAATAGAGAAGTGAATATGGTTCATCAGAAAATTTTAAGGTGTGTTTCACGACGAAGCAAAGTGCATGCACTGTGTGTTGAGTATCGGTGTTTCATACCAATCTTATTTTGATGATGATCACAACATTATGTTGTTGCTAATGACTCTCATATTTTAGTCTCACAATTTCTTTTCAAGAATATCTTTCTTGGAGACTAATCACTTGGTGCAAGGATGTGCATCAAGTGGAGAAGGGCCAAAGCTTGGACTCAAGGGGTGCCAAAGCTTGAAGATGATGGAAAGCATCAACGCATCAAGATGGAAGACTTAGACTCTAAGGAAAGCAATGTAATCCATGTAATATTTACTTTATTGCTTTCTCTCTCATTTGAGTCTAGGTTAATGTAATTCGTTGTTAGATGGTCTACTCATACATGCATATGCATTTAGCCATCTTAGTGAGCCTAATAGGTTAGGATTATCATAGAATTCTACCTAATAGGTTTGTCTTGACCAAAGACTCACTTGTAGTCTCTGGGTTTCCATCAGTCGTCTGTTGACTGGGTGATTTCTAGTCGCCTGTCGACCCTTCTACAGTCGACTGATATGCACTGCTCAAGTCAACATTTCAATTGACTCTACTTGAGCTTTTTTGCATCAGTCGACTGCTGCACAATTTACAGTCGCCTGAATTTTTACAGTCGCCTGTAGATTGGTCAACAGTCGTCTGAGAAGCGTAAGTGCAATCTCTGCCTCCTTCTATTTTTCTCCATCTTCTGTAGCAGACGACTGATGAAGGTTTTACAGTCGCCTGACTATTTTATAGTCGAATGTATTATTGACATCAGTCGCTTGTATGCGTATCTGGAGAAAGAGTGCAGCTCTCTGTTTTATTCCATCCCCTGCAACAGTCGCCTGCTGAAGGTTTTACAGGCACCTGTCCAGTTTTCAGTCGACTATATTGTCTTCTTCAGTCGACTGTCCTGGCTCAGAGTATATCCATTGGATATTTTCTAGCCGTTGATCAGTCGACTGTCTTATGATCATCAGTCGACTGTTGATGTCGTTTTCGCCCAGTTTCTAGCCGTTGCAGCTTTGGGCTGTTGGCTGTTTTCTTGGGTTTTGAGGGTTGATATAGGGTTCCTATATATATGGGTGTGCTGATATCTCTAGAACTTCTTGATGCTATTGAAAATCACAAGAGATTTATAAGCCACTCTAAAACTCTCTCAATTCCCTCTTTTGAGCTCTCATTCCTCTTCATGCATTGAAGTCCATCTCAAGGGAATTCATCCAAGTGCTTTCAAGCATATCTCAACACTTGGAGATCCTCTTCCATGTCTTGCATTCATTTATGATTAAGCATCTCAAGGCATATGTAAGCTTTTCTTGTAACACTAATTCTCTTTGTGGGAATTAGTCTTTCTCTATTTGTGGGAGTTTATCTCTTTGTGGGATTAGGATATTCTCTTTGTGGGAATAACTCTCTTTGTGGGAGTAACTCTCTTCGTGGGAGTTTAGTGTCCTAGTGTAGGGCTAACCCTAATTCTCTGAGTGAGAGTTAGTGATTCTCTTGGTGGGAGTCTTGACCCTCGTGTAGGGTTGGTTGGGTCCTTGTGTAGGGTAAAATCCTCTTGGTGGGGTATCTCTTTGTGAGATTTGTATTCACTTCTCTTTGTGGGAATATAGTGAATATTGGTGTGGCTGGACGTACCCAAGTTTTGGGGAACCAGGGTAAAATCTTGTGTTTGCGTTTGGTTTGATTGTGTCAATTATTTCCTCTTGCATTTATTATTCCGCATTTACAAGTTTAATTTTAATTGGACAAATTTATTGCCATTACACTATTCACCCCTCTACTGTGTGTTGTTAGTATTGCTAGGGTAAGGCGATCCTTACAATTGGTATCAGAGTGAGGTTATAGCATACTGCAACGATGGCATTCAACGCCTCATTCGCGTCTCATGAAGAAGGTCATTCAATCGTTCGACCCCCGCTCTTCAACGGAACCAACTACCCAAGTTGGAAGATCAAGATGATGATCTACATGGAGGATCAAGACCTATGGGACATTATGGAGGTGCCATTTGAGAAGCCCACTACACCTGTGGCTTCAAGGACAAAGGCGGAGAAGGACTCGATCAAGTACAATGCGAGGGCTATGAATGCATTCCATTGTGCCCTCTCAACAAATGAGTTCAACCGCATCTCCATGTGTAAAACGGCCAACGAAATTTGGCATACCTTGGAGATATGTCATGAAGGGACTGCAAAGGTAAAGAAATCTAAACAAACTGTGTTTAGATCTAAATATGAAATGTTTAAGATGCATGAAGGAGAAAGCATTTCAGAGATGTTCACAGGGTTCACAGATATCATGAACGCTTTGAAGGGACTTGGGAAGACAATTTTCCAAGAGGATCGAGTAGAGAATATCCTTGACTCTCTCACACCTCATTGGGAGTCAAAGACCAATGGAATTTTGGAGTCCTATGACACATCCAAATACACTGTTGAGGAGTGCATTGGGAATCTCATGGCGTACGAAGTAAAGCTTCAACACAAAAATGAGATTCAACCATCGAAGCTCGAGAAGCCATAGAAGCAAAATAGGATTGCATTCCATGCCAAGGGGGAGGCAATCAAGTGGAGGAAGAAATTCCATCGAGAAGCTCCTAGTGAAGAAGATGAGCTAGAAGAAACAAGTGGAGAAGAAATTGAGGATCTTGCCGAGCAATTCAAGGCATTCCTCAAATGCAAGCAAGGTAAGTCTTTGTCAAAGTTTGCCTCCAATTCTAACAAGGTTCCTACTTGTTACGCTTGCAGTGGAAAAGGTCACCTATCCACCGAACGCCCTTCCAAACCCACCAAAGAAACTTACAAGGGTAAAGGGAAGAAGCATTGGAAAGGGAAGTTCAAGTCCAAAAATCACAAGAAGGGACTTGTTGGGACTTTTGATGATTCGAGTAAGGATACATTAAGTAACGAAGAGGAGGATGCGAAGGACGATGCTCATGCGTGCTTTGTAGCAACTATTGTTCCTACACCAATCCCCGCTGGCTTAAATGAAGATGAGGTGGAAGCATGGCTCAACTCTTACAACTCCTATGAGGAATTGTGCCTCATTAGCTATCGAGGAGAAGTCTTCTTCAAGATCTAGCAAGGAAGAAGCGATGATGAGATTGAGGAGAAGATCCATATGAGAAGCTTAAATATCATTTCGGTATGGTTTCCGAAAAGGCTAGTAAGTGCATCAACTCTTACAATAAATTGAAAGCAAAATATAAGATTGCTAAGAGTAGATTGCATGAACTAGATATTTCTAGTGTAATCAATGATGAAAGGCATGATTATGACACTTGTGAGAGAGACACACTTCTCTCTCAAGTTAAGAAATTGAGTTTAACTAATGAGAATATTGTTGCTCAAAACCTTAGCTTAGATACTCGCATTCAACAACTTACGTTGAAATGTGAAGAGGAATCCTGGAAGCTTAAAAGCTTTGTGTATTCTAGGGATTCACTCCACGATTTGTTGGAAAAACAACATCCGGTAAATCATAGAGGAGGTTTAGGTTATATTCATAATGTGGTACCCAAACCTACCTCTAATTCCTCTTATGGTGCAAATACAAGAAATATTGCTAAAGCACCTACGAAGAATCACCATGCTTTCTTGTACAACAATAACATCAACAAGAAGCATGTAGATCATGAAGTAATGAGGACGAATGAAAACTCTTCATTTTTTGCTAAGAAGCAAAATCCTCATTCTTTGCATGCCAAGAAATTAGTTTCTACACCTAAGCATGCCACATCCATCCCTCCTGCAAAAGAAAAATCTTTGCCTAGGAAATCCTTGAGTTTATGGATTCCCACTAAGGTTAGTGTGCAAGAGAGGGATAGTTACATAAACTCTCTAGTTAGGGATGTGATCACCTCATGTGATTACATTATGAAGTCAAACTCCTCTTGGGTTTGGTTCCCTAATGTTTAGATTCCTCACACATATGCATTTTGTATGGGTATTGTGCTTAAATATTTTATTTTTAGCATACCCATTGTTTGTGTGTTTCATGATTTTGAAAATGTTTCAAACTTATTTTCATGAAAATGGGAATCTTGGAGAAGACACTAACATACATGCATTTGTTGATCCATATGTATGTCAATGGGGGAGTTAATATGTTGTATATTTAAAATATTCTAAAACATATTTTGACAATCATTTCGGGGTAAGTTTGAGATCATTTTTTACAATTGGTTATTATGTGGACTCAAACCAAACCCCTTAGATATTGCCATGGTGTTTCATGTTATATTCCTTTTGGCAATATCATTGTGTTTCATTGAAGCTTGATTTTTCTATATCTATTACTTTGATACACGTTTGGCCCATGGCTCCATTATATGTATATCAATTAGTAAAGATGATTATTTTCCAAGATTCTTTTTCTACAATTGGTATTTACCTCAATTGTTAGAGATTGTTAATCTCCTTCTTTACAATTGGTATTAGATCCTAGAAGTCAAAACTTGACCATTTTTATGATCTAGGGGGAGCATGGGATAGTGATTGATACCCACTAAAATTTTCAATTTGGTATCATACATCTCCTTATTTCTTGCATGTTGTCACATCTTGGTTAAGATGGCAAAGGGGGATATTTTTGTTGTCCACCTTTTTGACAATGTCAAGGGGGAGAGATATATGCATTATGTAAATGTCTATCTTGTATTTCATACATATGCATATTGGGGAGAGATATATCTATGGAGAGAGATATATGGGATCGTATAAACCATTCATGTTTGCATGATATTGTCTATTGCATTTGGTTTATGTAATCCATGCCTATTATATGTCACTATGACTTTATATGGTATAATGAGATTTTTACTATTGTGTATCTCATTATATAATTGGTGCAAATAAGTAGGGGGAGTTCATTAGCACTGTGCTTTAATTCTTTGTGTTTTACATAATGTGTGTCATCATCAGAAAGGGGGAGATTGTTGAGTATTAGCGTTTCATACCAATCTTATTTTGATGATGATCACAATATTATGTTGTTGCTAATGACTTTCATGTTTTATTCTCACAGTTTATTTTCAAGAATATCTTTCTTGGAGACTAATCACTTGGTGCAAGGATGAACATTAAGTGGAGAAGGGCCAAAGCTTGGACTCAAGGGGTGCCAAAGCTTGGAGATGATGGAGAGCATCAAGGCATCAAGGTGGAAGACTTAAACTCTAAGGAAAGCAATGTAATCCATGTAATATTTACTTTATTGCTTTCTCTCTCATTTGAGTCCAACTTAATGTAATGCCTTGTTAGATGGTCTACTCATACATGCATATGCATTTAGCCATCTTAGTGAGCCTTAGGATTATCATAGAATCCAACCTAATAGGTTCATCTTGACCAAAGACTCACTTGGAGTCTCTGGGTTTCCATCAGTCACCAGCTGAAGGATTTGCAGTCGACTGGGTGATTTCTAGTCGCCTGTCGATCCTTCTACAGTCGACTGAAATGCACTGCTCAAGTCAACATTTCAATTGACTCTACTTGATCTTTTCGCATCAGTCGACTGCTGCACAATTTACAGTCGCCTGTATTTTTACAATCGCATGTAGATTGGTCAACAGTCGTCTGAGAAGCGTAAGTGCAATCTCTGCCTCTTTCTGTTTTCTCCATCTTCTGCAACAGACGACTGCTGAAGGTTTTACAATCGCTCGACTATTTTACAGTCGACTGTATTATTGACATAAGTCACCTGTATGCGTATCTGGAGAAAGAGTGCAGCTCTCTGTTTTATTCCATCCTCTGCAGCAGTCGCCTGCTGAAGGTTTTACAGGCACATGTCCTGTTTTCATCGACTGTATTGTCTTCTTCAGTCGACTGTCCTGGCTCAGATTATAGCCGTTGGATATTTTCTAGCCATTGATCAGTCGACTGTCTTATGATCATCAGTCGACTGTTGATGTCGTTTTCGCCCAGTTTCTAGCCGTTGCAGCTTTGGGCTGTTGGCTGTTTTCTTGGGGTTTGAGGGTTGATATAGGGTTCATATATATATGTGTGTGCTGATATCTCTAGAACTTCTTGATGCTATTGAAAATCACAAGAGATTTATAAGCCACTCTAAAACTCTCTCAATTCCCTCTTTTGAGCTCTCATACCTCTTCATGCATTGAAGTCCATCTCAAGGGAATTCATCCAAGTGCTTTCAAGGATATCTCAATACTTGGAGATCCTCTTCCATGTCTTGCATTCATTTATGAGTAAGCATCTCAAGGCATAGGTAAGCGTATTTATTTTACTTTGTGATTCTTGTAACACTAATTCTCTTTGTGGGAATTAGTCTTTCTCTCTTTATGGGAGTTTATCTCTTTGTGGGATTAGGATATTCTCTTTGTGGGAATAACTCTCTTTGTGGGAGTAACTCTCTTAGTGGGAGTTTAGTGTCCTAGTGTAGGGCTAACCATAATTCTCTGAGTGGGAGTTAGTGATTTTCTTGGTGGGAGTCTTGACCCTCGTGTAGGGTTGGTTGGGTCCTTGTGTAGGGCAAAATCCTCTTGGTGGGGTATCTCTTTGTGAGATTTGTATTCACTTCTCTTTGTGGGAATATAATGAATATTGGTGTGGCTGGACGTACCCAAGTTTTGGGGAACCAGGGTAAAATCTTGTGTTTGCGTTTGGTTTAATTGTGTCAATTATTTCCTCTTGCATTTATTATTCTACATTTGCAAGTTTAATTTTAATTGGACAATTTTATTGCCATTACACTATTCACCCACCCTCTTGTGTGTCGTTAGTATTGCAAGGTAAGGAGATCCTTACACTGTGCACTTCCCCAAGCTTAAACGTCACATTGTCCTCAATGTGTGTGTAATATGGATAGAGGATAACGATAAAATAAGGAGCTACACAACACAATAACTTCTCTCTCCCCTAAGCTATATCAGATGGTGCCCAGTGTGGACAGATGGGCACAAAAATTGGGAAGAGAGGCAAAGTAAGCACCATAAAATCAGGGTGAGTAATCAAATCATAGAATACGATGGGGTGAAAAATATTATTGTGTAACCATCATAAGTGGTGAATTTATTAAACTAGGAAAGAATAAAAATCCTCTACGGTCCTCTCGCTATCGAGATGATTCGTGATTATTGAAAGCATACAGTTCTACACTACATATACACTACTGGATTGATACCACATATAGCAAAAGGCCGATCTAGTATCCTTGCTGGTGCAGTCAACTGCTCCTTCCATGGCTCCGCCATGTGCGTGTCTCCACGGACTCCATCAGATTCCAGTAATGCAGCTCCCAGCATCTCTTCAAGGACTCCATCTGTACACTGTATGAGATAAGCTGCATCAACCTGATAGTAAATTTTCAACCCCGAAATATATGTATTCCAGAGAAGATCGTCAAAAGAGATATGGGAGATAAATAATGGGCTACGATACATTTTTGAAAATAGATCTCTACTCTCGTGCACCACATTTGCCAACTCCTCGTTACTCGCTTCGGGTTTTTCAGGCAACGCTTCCTCGTGGTCCACTTCAGGCTCTTCGACGGTGGACACATCCTAAAGTATCGAAAACTCCTCTCCGTCCTCCTCAGATACATCCCAACGCACTTCCTATTCATATACACATGTGTCCTGTAGAAAATATGGTGTGTCATGGACATCTGAATCCAGTATAGGATGGTCATCAAAATAGGAGGGGAATCAAATTTAAATAGCGAGGGTGTAAAAGATTCTCCCTGAGTGGGAGCAGTAAACTCCAGTAGATGGTCCTCAGCTGCAGTGAATATTGGATGTGGCTGCGAAAGCTCAACTGAAGGTGTGCAATACTCGGGCTCTATGTGAATATATGTATCCTCATCCCGAATAGCATCCTCCTCAACGGTCTGCTCCGGCTCTGCTAGCAAGGCCTCCTCAACAATGTCCTCTGGTGCTGCAGGCTTCTCTGTGGGCTCATGTATCTCAACCACGGTATAAAAGTATATCTTATCCCTCTCAACTCGAGCGTGGACTCCATCGTCAATGGTACCTATAGAAGGGATGCAATGAATAATAAAATTATGAAATTCACACTCAGAAGGATCACCTGCAGTTAGTGTCATTGGACCGGTGGACCAAACTACGTCCATAATGTTTCTCAATAGGCCCAGATATGTGTCCTCCTCTGGCAGCTTAGATGTCTCTATCTATGGAGTTTTGATGGTGTAAAAGTGGAGACGACCACCTTCAAGCGAAACATACACTTCGTCTATGATAGTACCTGCATCAGAGACAATAGCCATAACGAAATCGATGAATACTTGATCGGATGGGTCACTTGCCATAACGGTTAGCGAGTCGATAGATCGAGCCTCATCTATCATTTTTTCAAGGCTGCTGCCAACTGCAGATCACTGAACTTTCTCACGTGCATCCTTTGCATAAATTCACTTGAGGGTTCCTTTAGCCCTCCATCGAAGTGACAAAGAAGCTCTGCATCATAAAAATATGCACGAAATGAGTATCTACATAATATGTCGTTGAACCTCCCCCAAGCTTGGCTGAGACTCTATCCGTTAGCTTGGTTAAAGCTAAGGACCATGCTAAATGCTTAGTTCATTGGAGTGAACCTCCCCCACATCTTCGAATGCATAGAACTTGAGCAATCATAGAAATAAACAACCTGGAAAAAAGTCAGTGGCACAAGAGAGATAAAGATAAAATTAATGTGGTGGTGGGGTAAAAATCTCTTTTTGTTTCTTTTTATAAATTTTACTGTTTTATGATTTTTCTTTTTATATTTGTAGTCTAATCAACCTAATTATGACAAATAAGTAATATGGCAGAACGCCTCCCTAGTAACGGAGCCATTTTGTTGTTCTACGAGGTTGCACACCCCCAAAAAGGTGATGCATACACTCACCCCCCAAGTGCAAGGGTGTCAGAACAATATATTCCCGATGAGTTCGAGGTCAAATCCACATGGAGGCGTTGCTTATACTACCTATCGATTCCTACGTTGATTGGACTTCGAATTTATTGGTGGAGATAGATTACGAGAGAGTTCGTAATGGTGAAGGAAGTGGAATGCATGGGTGTCACTGTTAGCAAGGCATGACCAAAGACTCCACACAAAAGAAAACAAATAAAACAAAGAGCACAATTGGGACAAAGATTACTAGGGCGTCGGGAATCCCCGATAGGACTTTTGGACATGGATGTCAGATTAAGGACCCTTTCATCAAACTACGAATGAGGGTAGGAGTGTCACATTAGGAGATGGGAATGAGTACTTGACTTTCATCGTACTACTTGTCTAACGTATCCCTGTGCTCGGCTGATTTTGCTATGCACTTCACACACGGATATGTGCAGTACGCTCGACATGATTCCCGTATCTCAAGCCGTATCCATTCTCATGACCTACGAATTGAGATACTACACCATGATTGGTTATAACTATTGGATCTGGATCTAAGCCTAGAGGGGGGGGGAATAGGCTAATAAAAATTCTCGTGGAACCCATGAGGAATCACATGCAGTTATAGCAGATGCAGAGTAAACAATAAGCATCACAGAGTATACATCAGATTTACCCTGTTTCGGTCGACCCACGACATATGTCCAGCCCCCAAAGTACATACTAGATTAATAATATAAAAGGTACAACCATACAGCGCTAGAGCACCTCCTCTACGATCACCAGGCTCTCCGTACCCCATGACCCACGTGTTCTGCAAGACTAATCCTAGTATAAGCTCTCTATTGACTAGCCCCAGCTAGTTAAGCCCTCTTGTCTAGTACCAAACTAGACAAGACCGCAAAACAAGTATGGTAAAGTTTCCCATACAAAGATCACTACACCAATCACAAATATAATAAAGTAAAGAGTTCAGGATTGCTCAGATTGTGATGGCGTCGATATCTCTGTTTATCAGCTAAGGTCAGATCAAGTCTGACGATGATGTAGTCTCTGATCTGAGCAACTCAAGTTGCAGCTTTCCCCCTTGGTATGTTGCAGCCTAGGATGTCTCCCCTTGGATGAAACTTATGGCAATGGAAGGAGCTCTCCAAGGGTGTTGCACTATTATTGAGGAGGATCGACTTGGAGCTTTGTTGTTGCAATGTTACACAATATATTCTTGAACCTAGCAAGTTGCGGCCTTTATGGTGAACCCCCAAAGATGTTGCGGACTTGATGAAGGGGATGGTGTTGAGTCCCTTGCTTTTGGCAATGAATAGGAGATCTTTGAACTATGAAGCTTTGATGTCTCTTTGATGCTTTGCTCTTGGGTTGATGCTTGCGGCCAAGGAGATGTCTCTTGCAAGTTGCGCAAGGAAGGAATAGGGATTTGTTTCAAAGTTACGCAAGGTGGGAGGGCTTCTTTTTGGTTCGGCAATGGAGAGGGTGATGGCAATGAGCTTGGCCGAATTTTCCTTTGGGTTGATGCTTTGCTTGAAGGCTTTGTGAAGAAGGGGCTTGAAGCTTTTGGCAATGGGGGAAGATTGCGGCCTAGTACATGAAGAAGGTTGCGCAATGGGTAGCAAGGGTGAATATTTTTGGCTTGCCTCCCTCTTGGTTCTCTTGAGTTTTTCCCTCTATCTCAAAATACCTCTCTTTGAATAAGGGTTTATATAGGAGAGGATGGGATCAATTATAATCAATTAGAATCCCATAATTGATGGAGATTGGATGGAATCCTAACTTGATTAGGATTTGAATGAATCACCATGGATATGGAGTTTGAATATGGATAGATATATGATTTCAATTAAGATCTCATTTAATCTCTTATATTGTTTTATATGCGATTCTCCATATCTCTCCATTTTTGACCAAGTCTTCAATTTGTATGGCTTTAGGATTTGATTCATGCACCAATTGATTTGAATCAATTCAAATATGGATTTGAATTGTGTTCCTCCTTATCTCCCCATCTTTGACTTCGTCCAATATTTGTAGCCATTATCTACATCTTTGACCAAGTCCACTTTGCTAATGCATGTCAAATACTCCATCACTTTGACTTAGTCTCCCTTTGAGTAATTACAAGAGTGCCATTCCTGAAAACATTTAGCATACACATTAAATTGTTCACACATGTTTGTTATCATCAAACACGAAGTTATCGATCGTTGTATCCAACAACACGTTGTATCCAACAATCTCCCCCTTTTGATGATGACAAACCAATATAAGATTTGAGCAATAACGTACCATATAATATTATCGTGACATGTGTGTGAAGTGTGATGATGGAGGATGTATGCAATATACAACAAGTATGACAATGATGTGCAACATACAAGCATGCTAAACAATATGACAATGAATAGCATGCTCCCCCTATATTCATTCTCCCCCTTGAACATATATTCACATACTCATTAAGCACATGCATTCATTCATTAATGCCCCCCTTAACCAATATTCATATATTCAACATGTAAGCATTAATGCACATTATCAAAAGTATCAATATCAAAAATCTTTCCCAAATATTCTCTCCCTTTTGTTATCATCAAAAGTGTGCTTACGAAGTCAATTTCATACCACATGCAAACTAACGAGTATTATAAATTACAACTAGCACTTGCATATAGACATTCATGGAATAAGTCTTTCAAATTCAATGAGAATTATAACATAGACTTCAATACCTTCATGTAAGTGTGATGTTTAAACATTGAAGCACATAAGGAGCACTTTTAAAAAATTCAACCAAAACCAATCCACATTTTCCATTAAACGTGAAATAATCTAGGATTGATTTTCCCTATCTCATTAAAAATGAGTGCAATGTACCACACCAAAAAATATAGCCTATAAGGACTCTTAGATGTTGGGGGTGGCATTGCTTGACGAGTATAACACCAATGCTAAAGATTACCCGTAAAGCATATGTTGGATACTCGTGGGTAGTGTCGTTGCCAAGAATTGTATCCATTTTTCATTCGGAGCTATTTTTCATTTTTTGTTTCATATTCAATTAGTTTGTGCTCAATTTTTATCCATGGCAAGAAAATCCCCCTGCAGGCCGACCCCACGTCGACCGTAAGGCTGGGGCAACTTCCCCAGTAGGCTGATAATTCGATCGACCGTAAGACTAGGAGTAGTTCCCCCAGCTGGCCGATCATTCGATCGACCGTAAGACTGTGGGAAGCTTCCCGAGATTGCCGACCAACCTGTCGACCGTAAGATTAGGTAAAACTCTCCTAGCAGGACGACCATGCATCGTCCGTAAGGTTGGGGCAACTCCCCCAACAGACCATGCATCGCCGGTAAGGCTGGGGATAGCTCCCCCAGTAGGCCGACTGACCCAACATCGACCATAAGGCTGGGGGTAACTCCCCCAGTTGACCGGCCCCACATCAACCACAAGACTGGGAGCAACTCCCCCACCAAATCGACCGCATATTGATCTCTGGGCCAAGGAAACTCCCCCAGCGTGCCGATCATCTAATCAGCTACGAGCAAAACGATCAGCCATCGATTATCAGATTTCCCCAAACCCGGCTGTACGACTGCAAGATTGCAACCATGATTGAGGAAGGGGGCATAGCTACAAACAAACAACAAACACATGATGATCATTGATTCTCATTACAAAAATTAAAGAAAACTGAGATCGTTTACAGAATAGCCAATGGAGGAAAACACCATAAAAGGGCTAAGCCCCCGCTCCAGGCCGGGCGACCGCAACCACCTCGGGGGCGTCTCCTGGATGCTCAGCATCGACGTCCTCTACGCCCTCTCCAGGAACCATCTTGATCCTCTTGAACGCAATACCCGAGCCCGGGAATTTGCAATCGATCTTGCACCAGTACTGGAGGAACCCCTCCTCAAATGCCCTGAACATCCCTGGGGCGATGAATGTCTCGGAATACTCCTTAACTGCCTCCTGTGCTATTCGGGCAGGGTCCACCTTCTCTAGCTCCCTGACCCGGACCTCAAGGATAGCTATCTGACACTGGAGCCTTAACCTCTCCATCTTCTCTGCCTCATTCGCACGAGAGGCCTCGGTGAGCTTGGTTGTGAGGGCACCCTCCCTCTCTTCCATCGCATCCAGCAGCTTCTTGAGCACCTTGATCCTAGCCTCATCCTCGGCCGACCCGGACACCATTAATTTGGCAGTTCTCTCCTCTGCCTGGGAATTTTTGACCAACATCACGGCCCTCTCGACATCCAATCTGTCGACGTCTATGGTAAACTCGGAGATCCTGGTCTCTATCGACCTCACACACGACTCGACCTCCTGAGCCTCCTCCTCGGCGGTCCCCTGATACCGAATTTCGGGCGAGACTCGCCTCCACTTCAGCGAGCGCCACAAACTGTCGCCTCATTGACAAGACAACCAAGGATAGTTGCACCAAATGAAAACCACAGGTCAGGACCGCCCACCAAAGATGATGCACGGAGTTGCAAGTGAGTTTACCTGCTGGCTAGAGTGCACCACAAAAGTTGCGACCCTGTCGCCCTTCATCCCATCTAGCACGGACCGGTCTTGGGGCAGGCAAGAGTTCTCGGCCAATCGAGTCGCGACCCCGCTGTCTATGAAGGTAGACTCTCAGTTCCACCGGGAACCAGGAGCCGAGCAACCCTTCGATTGACAGCAAAAGATCGACCTCGATCGACCTAAAGACGTCCAAAGACCTCTTGTAGTCCGTGGGAATCGAGCCTGGGTAGGCCGTGGAGAGACCGCCCCAAGGCCACTTATCATCGACCCGCTGGGAATGGGTGGGGGACACAGGGGCTTTGGAAGCTGTGGCTCCCTCACCAGAGGCTGGAACCCGAGCCTTTTTCTGCTCGGCTCTCCCTCGCCCAGGCGGCGAACGGTCCATTTCCCTCTTCATGGCCTCCCCCGACGAACCCTTGTTGATCGGGGAAACCATAACCTGTTGCTTGGGCCGGACTTCTAAGCCGTGATTCCCCCTCCTGGGGGTGGGGTCAGGAAGGGCGGCCAACAAAACGTGTAGGGAAGAACCAGATGCAAACCCACCTAGCAATATGGAGGTAAGGAAGCGACCAGGAGATGGTGAAAAATTCGAACTAGATAAATGAAGACTCACCGATAGGCCACACGGTCTTCCTCAAAACATGGTCCTAGAAGAGGGTCTTGACGTGCCGATCGGCAGGGGGACCGCAGACAACTTGCTAACCACTGCAAGCTCTGCATCGGTAACACTCTCCAGCGTGAGGGTCAGTGAGCACAGACTACCCCATTGTACTGAAAAGTTTGCCTCCTCGGGGAGGGTCACAAATACGTACTCCTCTTTCCAATGCTTCAAGGAGGACGACGGCTCTGACACCAGGTTCCTCCCCTTTCGAGTGGTGATGTAAAGCTAAGCGCCCGATTTGTGATGACTCAGACGATAAAAATGGTTGAAAAGGGGAAGAGCCGGCTCCACCCCATGCAGTGAGCAAAGTACGAGGAACTGCACTAAAGACCCGACATTGTTGGGGCTAAACTGGCACAGGGCGAGCCTAAAGGTCCTCAGGAACATCGCCACAAAGGGATGAAGAGGGAACCGCAGCCCTAAGGCAAAATTCTTTACGTACACCCCAACCTCACAACTACCAGGGAAGAAAATCCTCTCGCTCATCTGTGGGGCCCTGACACGATGAGAAGGAAGAAGGTACTTAACACGGAGCAGCCTAGCAAAGGTGGCACGAACCATCGATGGCCGTTCCATCACCGTCGGAGGCACACCAAAAGGGTCGCCCCTAGCCATATGAATCTCGAGGGCCGCACTAGGAAGAGTGGCAGCCACAGTGGCAGAGCCCACCAAAGATCCCCGGCACCGCCGACGGCAGCTGCAGACTGGCTCGCCCCTGAGGAGGAGGAAGAGATGACGAAGGACACATGGCAAAGTGCTGCAAAAATCAACGATAAGGGAGAAAGAAAGAGAGGGGAGAAGAGCATTGGAAGGATAGAACCTTCGCTCGAAAGGTAACCACCCCTTTTTATACGGCGCTCTCCGAATACCCTTGTGTCATCCCTGACCATTCGTGAGGGCACACACATCGGCATCCCAAAAGAGGAATCTCATCGAGTCTCGTATCCAAAGGGCGGGAAGATCCTTGGTATCTAGTGCCATGATGGCTTTCATTTAATGCGTTGTCACGCCTCTCAAATCCTAGCATATCACATCCCTCAGATCGAACCGCCAAAACCATATAGCCCGAGCGATGGGGGCAATTGATACGACCCCTCGAATGGGCCGAAGAGAGACGTGCCAACCTCACACCTAAAGTGCAGAACTGGGCCTAAGCCCAAAAGGCCACGTCAGCAGATCCAGGGCATCGCAGCCCGGAACCGTGCCCGATGCACTGTTGGCCTTTTTCCCTTCGATAAAACCGCTCCCCGGATCATGCCTGCCTTGATCGCCATTGAAGGGGTCATCAAAGCAGGCGGGCACTAAGGGCATGATGTCGGGACGCCATAAATATGTTGACATGCGGACTCCTACAAGAGGCCAAAGAGACGAAACACCACAGGATCGAATCCTAAATACTCGAATCTCAAATATTCCACCTCTTTAAGACCTTTCTTCCACTTCATACATTTCTCCTCCATAGCTCAGCCCGATGACTCGCCTATTAGTTTCTCCGTGAACCATACTCGATCCCACTGAGCATCCTTCAAACAAGTGCTGACATAGGCATATGAGGGACTTGGAACCAAGGTCCTACCCTACTGACAAGCTTTCTCGCCTAAGCAGGTCGATGGAGACTCCAACCAGCCAAAGCCACCATTCGGTGCCACATCGTTCGGTCCCGAATGCTCTCGAGCCCGAGCCCGTTCGACCGATCGTTCCAGGAAACCATCGCTCTACTGAAGCTACCCTTCAACACATCGACGCACAAATCCATGTGTTCTGCCCAAGCGAATGCTCGGATAATCGACCCCGGAGACCGCATGCATCCCATGTGATCGCGACGACCCCCGGACCCTCTTAGTATCAATCAGCGGTGAGAAAACACCTCAAAACAATTTGGATTCATTTGCTTCCGAATAACCAAGTCCAAAACGTTGTGTGGCCAGAAATTGGGCTGAAAGCAACTTATCCAATTGTCGTTTCCCTTTGTTAAATCTTTTAACTTGGGAGGACATGAGCTCATATCTCTCCCTAAGGAAAGAAATAATAGTGTCCAAGGTGGACACACATGTGGTGAGCTCATGTACTTGGGGTTTGATAGATTTATTCTCAATACCCAATTGTCTATTTTATGAAAGGAGATCATCACTATCTTCAAGAGATACATGATCTAATTGAGATTTGAGGGAATTCACCTCATTTCTCAATGTGCCATTCTGAGAAATCAAATTTGCTTTCTCAAGAGTGAGTGTTTCAATAATGATGTCATTGTTTGTGATGGATGGCATGGATGGCTTACTAGCATTTAACGTCTTAAAATTAGTATACCTAAGCATGAGAGATTGATATTTAGAAAATAATTCTTCATTAGCTGTACGAAGTTCATCCATTGTTACCTTGGGTCCATCACTCTTACTAGCACTCCCATTGGAGGGTGTATCCTCACGTGTCATGCAGCACATATGTGCACTCTCACCGTTCTCATCTTCAAATTCGCTTGAAGAATCCATACTCGAATCATCAAAGGTGCCAACGAGTCCTTTCTTCTTATCCTTCTTGAATTTGTCGGACATGTGGTACTTCAGTGCTTTCCACTTCTCCTTGTTCTTTAACATTGGGCAATCCTTCTTGATGTGCCCTGGTTTATTGCACTTAAAACAAAGGGAAGAAGAATTATTAGTGGAATCAAATTTGGATTTGGATGGGGACCTACCTTTGCAAAAGAAGCGTTGGAACTTCTTCGGCATGAGCTCCATTTCTTCAAAATCCATCTCGTTCTCGGACTCATCATTATCGGAGGATGAAGAAGTATCTTTGAATGCTAGAGCTTTCTTCTTTGCTTCCGTTGGCTTCACCATTCTTCTAATCTTCAATCGATTCTCTCTTCTCACTTCGTAATACATGAGAGTACCGATGAGATTCACCACGGTGTAGTTCTTCATGTCGTTGACCTCCTCAATAGCAATTGCTCTTCTTTCCCATTTTGAGGTCACAGACATGGTGATCTTCATCACCTTCTCCTGTTGGGTGTATGTTTGTCCAAGAGCTTCAAGCTTATTGGTGATGTCGGTGAAGCGACCATACATCATGGCAATGTTCTCATCTTCCTGCATTTGAAACATGTCGAAGTTTTATATAGCAACATATAACTTTGACAACTTTACCTTGTTGGTCCCTTCGTGGGTGATGATGAGATGGTTCCATATTTGATATGCACTCTTACATGTACATATCTTGTTGAACTCATCGGGATCCAATGCACAATGAAGAGTGTTCATTGCTTTGGCATTGTTTACCTCGACGGACTTCTCGGTGGGAGTCCATTTGTTGAAATCCTCTTCTGTATGTTCTACGTATTCCTTATGGAGGGTTCTCCATAGAGAAGCACTCCTAAGGAACGTCTCCATCCGATACTTCCAATAATCAAAATTCGTGTCATTTAAACGCGGAGGACGAACCGTAGGTTGTCCTTCGAATACGAAAGAAGTACCATCACGATCATGGTTGTTGAAGGAAGTATGTGGAGTATCGTTGTTGTTATTGGGTGCCATAGCTATGTCAGATCCTGTCAAAACAACGACGTTAGGATCGAATAATAACATAGACTTACGCTTGCGTATGCGGCACCGTAGTCTCTGAACTTCACCCTCGGATTCGCCACAACAGTCAGTACTTCGTCACGGAGGATCGAAGCAGCGTTTCACCGCCTAAATCTCTATTTAGAAGAGGATTTTAATGGAAGGGAGAAGAAGAACATAAGTTGCCTTATGCAAACTTATGTCATGGATGGAATGGTATGAATGCCTTAACCTTGGGTCCTATTTAAGGCTTTAGGGGTAGTTATTGTAGGAAATAACTAAATATAAGCTTATTAGCCTATATTAGCACATTCACTTATCCTCTTCTTCATTCACTTATCAAGTGCCTTTTTGCACTTATAAAGTGACTTTTTCCACTTATCGAGTGGTCCTTTTCACACGAGAAAAGGTTCCCTTCGCGCACGCTTTCGTGCACGTGACATCTGAGGTCCATATTCCCTCATACATCCCCTCATGGGTGTATTCATGTCGTCCATATCCAACATCTCACACTCACACTTGAGGGGATTGTAAGGAAACATCTTTTCCTTTAACTCTTCTGTTTATCATACCGAGAAATAGGCCGTGTGAACGTCATGCGCATAGAGTCCGCTGTTTGTGCACTTGTTAGAGATACACAACACTCCTCGAGGTGCAAAAGTTGAGTAGATCAACGCATGCTTTACCCTAGATTATTTCTTCACATTTATTATACTTTATATTCAACAATTGAATCCCATCTGGATTACAATTGGCTGGTCAATGTGAATATGAAATTAATCTTCCTCTTCTTGCGATCCTTTCGATCTTGACTTGACTTGCTTTTCTAACATGCCCTGTCGGACCGAATTGACCATAGTCCATAAGTAACATGCTAAGATAGCAATCACCCAGTCAAATCTAAAGGAACCAATTAGAGTCCATAAGGGTAATGAGTTAAGACCCATGTGGTCTTTGGGTCTCACATAATAGTAAATACAATTACTATTCTAACCCAAATGGTCAAAAATGCATACGTAGTATGAATACGTATTACAACATCACTCATTTCCCAGGGAGCGTATGTCTAAATGATGTTGTAAGGATGATGATCAGACACCACAATGTCCGACTTTGAGTCCCTTTTACTACTCAAATAATCTTCTGGACCCACATCCTGCATAATACAGATAGGATTTAAGAATCCTCTTAGATCTTTTGTAAGCATCCATATGATGCAGATCTTTCATACGACCATTTTATTTAAGTCATTACTCTAAATCATCCGTCTGACGATTTTGACTTTAAACAGGTCTCCTCTTTATTTTATCCGTCTTATATAATAAAGGCGGTTGCTCATGTGAGAGAGCCAACCTCAATTTGTCCGACATACTAAAAATATAGCTGAGATTTTAAAAATGTACACAAACATTTTCTAGAAACTTATATGCAATGTTGAAAAAGAACTTATTCTTTTATTAAATTTGATCCTTTACAGACATGGGAATTTACATTGGTACAACTTAGCTCTTACGCAATCCTTGAGATGATAAGTGTTTGTAAAACACATCTCTGGGGATCGCCTTCGTAAGTGGATCCACTATCATCTCATGCATAGATATGTACCTTATTTCTACCTTCTTGGTCTTATCATAGTCTTTTGCAAATTTGTAGCGGATATCTATGTGTTTGGTCTTACAATGGAATTTTGGATCTTTGACATATGCTATAGATGCTTGACTGTCACTGTGTATTGGTACATCACCTGAGTCACTTGCATCAATTAGCCTGTCTAAGAACTTCTTAAGCCAAACAGCCTCTTGGACTGCCATGCTAAATGCTACAAACTTGGCTTCCATAGTTGAAAGTGTGATGCAAGATTATTTCTTGCTACTCCAGGATATTGCACCAGATCCGAGTAGAAAAACATATCCTGAGGTCGATCGTCGCTCATCGAGATCACCCGCCCAATCAGCATCAGTGTAGCCTTCGAGCCTCAAGGCATCTCCTTGATAGCATAAAGCATAGTCCGTAGTTCCTTTAAGATACCGCATTATCCTTTTAACCGCTTTCCAGTGTACTTGCTCTGGATTGGATTGGTAACGACTTACCATTCCAACGGCAAAACAGATGTCCGGTCTTGTACACATGCGTACATAAGACTACCAACTGCACTGGAATATGGAACTTTTTCCATAATTTCCTTTTCCTTTTGGTTCTTTGGACACGATTTCAGACATAAATTATCGCATTTGCTTATAGGAGTATCAATGGACTTGCAGTCCTGCATATTAAAACATTCTAGAACCTTCTTTATATAAGTCTCTTGTGAAAGAGAAAGAAGTTTCTTCGAACGATTCCTTGAAATCTTAACTCCAAGAATATATGCGGCTTCTCCCATGTCTTTCATCTCAAAAACTGATGAATGCCAAGCCTTGATATCCATCACAAAGCCCTTGTCATTTCCGGCTATTAAAATGTCATCTACGTATAGAGGCATAATAACATACTTGCTTTTAATCCTCTTGATATATACACAGTTATCTTCATCAAGCATGGTAAAACCATTTGATAAGAAAACTTCTTGAAATCGTATATACCATTGCCTCGAGGATTGTTTAAGACCATATATGGACTTACGAAGTTTACAAACCTAATGTTCGTTTCCTTCTTTTACGAACCCTGTTGGTTGTTCCATATAGATCTCCTCGTCCAATTCTCCATTGAGAAAGGTAGTCTTTACATCGATCTGATGTAATTCGAGGTCTAAGCAAGCTACCATAGCCAGAATCAGGCGAATCGAGGTAAAACGAACAACAGGTGAGAATGTCTCTTCGTAGTCTATCCCTTCCTGTTGCGTAAAACCTTTCGCGACAAGGCGAGCTTTATATCTGTCTATAGAGCCATCAGCCTTATGCTTGATCTTGAGAACCCATTTGTTTCCAATAGCTCTACGTCCTCTAGGTAAGTCAACTAAGTCCCAGACTTGGTTAACTTTCATGGATTCCAACTCCTCCTTCATCGCTTCCATCCATTTGTCTTTTGCAGGGCATGATACAGCCTGTTTGAAAGTAGCAGGCTCGTCATCATCTTGTAGTAAAGTCATAAAGGTTTGCAGAAATTCATCCTCAAATCTTAGAGGAGCCAACCTTGTGCGACTACTACATCGTATTTGAGATTCTTCAAGTCCTTGTTGACTCGAATTTAGATCAATTCTAATATCACTCCCACTTGGAATGTCGTTAGAAATGCTCCCACTTGGATCATTATTCCCGTATGGAATAGGATTCACGTCATTCATATCTTCCATTGGTGAAGGTTGAAACATATTTTCGTCTTCACCAAGAATTCTCCCACTCGAATAAGGTAATCCTTCTTGATCATTAATCTCAAATAGAGATAAGTCCTGACTTATCTCGCCCTGTCTTGGAAACTCATTTTCCAAGAAAGTGACATCCCTCGACTCAAATTCAATTAGACCTCCATTGTCTTCCTGACCTATGAAAACATAACCTTTGGAGTTTTCTGCGTATCGTAAAAAGATACATTTCCTTCCACGTGGCCCAAGTTTGCCATACTTATGGGAGGAAATATGTGCATATGATGCACACCCCAAGGTTTCAAAATGTTTAAGTCAGGAGGCCTTTGGTTCCACAACTCATAAGGAGTGGAGCTAACTGATTTCGAGGGTACACAGTTCAAGATGAAAGCAGCCGTCAATAATGCATCACCCCAAAAGGTGATTGGCAAGTTAGCTTGCGCCATCATTGAATGGACCATTTCCATCAAAGTCCTATTCCTCCTTTCAGCAATACCATTTTGTTGAGGAGTATAAGGCATAGTCACCTGATGAACTATGCCCTTTTCATCACAAAGTTCCTTAAAACTTGCTGATTGATATTCACCGCCTCTATCGGTTCGCAAGACCTTAATCTTGCAATCTAATTGATTTTCCACCAAACTCATATAGTTTTTAAAGCATGTTAATACTTCACTTTTGTGGGATATCAAATAGATATGTCCGAATCGGGTGAAGTCATCAATAAAAGTGATGAAATAGGACTTCCCGCATCTTGTCTTGACATTCATCGGACCACATATGTCCGAATGGATGAGCTGTAATGGAACCTCGGCCCTTGTGCCGGTTCCAAACGGCTTGCGACAAGATTTCCCTACAAGGCAATGTTCGCAAGTCGACATTTCGACCTTTGAAACATTGGATAGAAGGCCACATTTGGCAAGTCTATCCATACGCGTTGGTCCAATGTGACCAAGCCTTGCGTGCCAACAAATCATATCTGACTCATAAGTCGGAGAATTTGTAACAAGGAAATTTTCATTACAAAATGAAGAGTCATACATTGTATTTAATACAATAAATCCTTTAAATACATACCCAGAACCAATAAGAGTATTATTACAAAACAAGTCCACTTTACAATTTTGAAAGAACCAGCTATAACCAAGACCCATTAACACAACCACAAAAATAATATTCCTTCGAATATCTGGAGCGAAGAGGACATCATGTAGTAAGATAGTGTGGCCGTTGTCCAAGACTAGCTTGCAAGTCCCAACGCCTTTCACTTCAACACGTGTGTTGTTTCCTACATAAATCCACTTTGTTCCTTGGGGTATCCGGTGATACTCCACGAAGGACCGTCTGTCCCTTGCTATGTGGTTGGTGGCACCTGAATCAATTATCCAAAATGGATTAGATTCCACAAGAAATATTGAACTAGAAACATATATGTAACTATCATTACAAGTTACCTTGTCACCTTCATCCGTACAAGAACGGGCATAGTGACCTAACTTGTTGCACTTGAAGCACTTGATCCTCTTTAAGTCTTTCTTCTTGTGCCATTTCTTGTGCCCACCCTTATGTTTGGGTTTCTTGGTAGACTCAGGTTGCTTATTACGTTCATTAGTAAACTTCGAACGATCTTTCCGTTTCTTTCCCCCGTGTGAGGAACTAGCAACCATGTGCACTTCTGCACTTGGCTTGGCGGCCGCAAGCCGCTCTTCCTCTAACTCGAGGTGCTTTGAAACATCGCTGATGTTCTTGATGCTCTCATTATGAGTGAGATACATCTTCATTTGGTCCCACCCATTTGGTAGGGAACGTATGACTGCTTGGATTTGTTGCTCGTCAGTGAGCACATGACCTGCATCCTTTAACTCTGAGATGAGATTCGCCATATGTCGTAGATGTTTCCCCATGGAATGATCTGGACGTTTTTTGTATGAATCAAATCTTATAGTTAAAGAACGAAGTTTGGACACCGAGGTGCCACCAAACTTCTCCTCTAGCTTGGACCATATGTCCATGGCTAGGTCATGCTCTCGGAAGATGCGCATTATGTCATCGGCCATACTGGATAATAACGTAATACGAGCTATCTTGTTCTTCCGAGACCAAGCATCAAAAGCTTCCTTGTCTCGTCTGTGTTGGGCCGTAGTGCCCGACTCAGGTTCAATCATCTTGTTCTTCAGAGTTTCGAGCACGTCTTGCTCCTCTAGAACGTATTGTATCTTGATGGACCATAGTTTCTAATTATCGCCGTTGAGTTTTTCACCTCTGTTTAACTCAGCGACGATGTTCTTTGAAGCGGAAGACATTTTAACTTTAAAATGCTGCAAAAGACACAAAAACCGAAGGTTCGATCAAAAAATCATTGCATAAAATTCTTATACATAGATATCACTCCCACTTGGAATATCCCACTTGGAATGATATTATTACATTTGATAAGTTACTTTCGAAAAATATTGAAGATGTTGCTCTAGAATCGGAAAGGTCTCTACGATTCCAATCACCATCTAGAACAACTTTAAACATTTCTCCCTCACTTATCAAACGATAGTACTCTTATAGTACTTCGCAGTGGAAAAGCATTTTTGAAAACGTATTTTTCAAAAAAAAATATATTTCAACTTAGTACCCTTATGATACTAGCGAAATATTCGGTAATCCCTGGCCATTG
Source organism: Scilla litardierei (assembly GCA_030789695.1). Lineage (NCBI taxonomy): Eukaryota > Viridiplantae > Streptophyta > Magnoliopsida > Asparagales > Asparagaceae > Scilla > Scilla litardierei. The sequence continues at coordinate 377,607,575 of CM061142.1, forward strand.
CCGGGATGAGCCGTAGCCGTGCCAAGGCCGGATCCCCAAAGTAGGGGGGTTTTGCCGTATGCAACTGCCGTCGGTCCCGTATGGGCCGATCATGCAGGTGGCCGGGGCCAAAACCACCGGTACCATAGGGCTTCTCGGCCTGGCCATGTCCCCTCGGCCAGGGCCTCTGCCCTGGCCGTGGCCGGCCATTACCGGCTAAGGGTTCCTGACTGGTCAGCCAGGGCCTCTGCCCTGGCCGGCCAGGGGCGCTGACCCTCCCCCCGGCCAGGGCTTCTGCCCTGGTCGAGGCCAGCCAAGGGCCGGCCAAGGGGGGCCCTGGCCGAGGCCGGCCAGGGCCTGGCCTTGGCCTCTGCCAGGGCCGGCCATGGCCCTGGTCTATGCCAGGGCCGGTCAGGCCATGGCTTGAGGCCAGGGCGTTGGCCCTGGCCTCTGCCAGGGCCGGCCAGGCCCTGGCTGAGGCCAGGGTGCCGGCCCTGGCCCCTGCCAGGGCCGGCTAGGCCGGCCCCTGGCCCTTGTCGAGGCCGGCCAGGGCCTCCTGGCCCTGGCCCTGGCCTGGCCTCGGCCAGGCCTGGCCATGGCCATGGCCAGGGCCCCCTGGCCCTGGCCGAGGCCGACCATGGCCGGCCTGGCCATGGCCTGGCCATGGCCCCTTGGCCATGGCCGGCGTTGGCCCATATGGCCATGGCCGGCCTTCCCCTTGCATGGGGTTGGCCGCACACCCCCCCCACCGGAGGGGTGGCCGTGGTAGTTATTGGCCGTAGCCAACCCCCTCCGCATGGGGAGGGGGGATGCATTGCCTCCATAGCCCATATGGCCATGGTGATCACACACCAAAAATTGTCATCTTCTCCGTTGAGAATAACCACCATTGTCTTCTCTGATGAAGCACCCGTTCGTCGAGAAAACGGTTTTGCTTCAATGGCCGTGTGCCAAAAAATGAAGAGAACACGTTTTCAAGGCCGCAAACTTCATGCTCTACATGAAGAGAGTTCACATTCTCAATTGAATGGAGACTCAGCATCCATGAGGATGGCGAGTTTGGCGAGATGAACGGTAAGTTCTTCCCGTCACGGAGAGTTCCTGCCATATCCGTAATGACAGAAGACCCTAACGTGAAAAGAACAACTATTGCGTTCTCTCCGTCACGATGCGTTCCTACCATATCCGTAATGGAAGGAGACTCATTCGTGAAAGAGACAACGCCGTGTTCATCGGTGAGACCGGGGCGAGGGTTAGACCGGGTGGAACCCGTATGACTCTGATACCAATGTCGGATCCTGTCAAAACAACGATGTTAGGATCGAATAATAACATAGACTTACGCTTGCGTATGCGGCACTGTAGTCTCTGAACTTCACCCTCGGATTCGCCACAACGGTCAGTACTTCGTCACGGAGGATCGAAGCAGCGTTTCACCACCTAAATCTCTATTTAGAAGAGGATTTTAATGGAAGGGAGAAGAAGAACATAAGTTGCCTTATGCAAACTTATGGCATGGATGGAATGGTATGAATGCCTTACCCTTGGGTCCTATTTATAGGCTTTAGGGGTAGTTATTGTAGGAAATAACTAAATATAAGCTTATTAGCCTATATTAGCACATTCACGTATCCTCTTCTTCATCCACTTATCAAGTGCCTTTTTGCACTTATAAAGTGACTTTTTCCACTTATCGAGTGGTCCTTTTCACACGAGAAAAGGTTCACTTCGCGCACGCTTTCGTGCACGCGACATCTGAGGTCCGTATTCCCTCATACATCCCCTCATGGGTGTATTCATGTCGTCCATATCCAACAAGCTATAATCAAGTAGCTCTGATACCAATTGTAAGGATCTTGGTTATAAAAAAACATTAGAAGGGTGGTTGAATAGTGTTTATAAAATTAATTAAGAAGCTACGCCTAATTAAAATTCTAATCCAACAAAGATGTGGAAATATAATTTAACAACAATGAAACAAGCAAATACAAAGATGTTTCAAGGGTTCGGATTACCCAAGTCAAAACCGACTTGTTCTTTGTAATGCTACGTCCCTTCCACCCGGGATACCACCAGGATACTCAAGTTAGAACCCTAAGTTGAGGTTTTCTTTCAACCCACTTTTAGCAACCCTACAAGTGTAATCAATACACAATTGATGTCCATGAATCTCACAACTTAGGATCTAGCAAAGCACTCTCACAACCGTGAGTAAAGCCAAATAATGAAAGTTATGAAATTTGAAATAAACACTTACAAATCACATATGTCTTGAAGTAGAACTTGAACGAGCAAAGTGAAGAGAGAGAAGAAATTCCCCTTGTCACCACCAAATGCCTAGAGGATATGAAATTTGATTCTAGGTTGGAGAGCAAGAGAGAATGAGAAAGGAATTCCAGGGCTTTAAGAAAATGAGAGCTTGAGAGTGACGTGTCCATAGTTTCCATGTTTTTATTGCATGTTTTCATAGCAGTTTCATCGTCCAAAGTTCATTTTTCTCTATATTATCGCGCTTTTCACGATATATTTGAATTTCATAGAGAATTATGTATTTTCAGGAACTTTGGAGCGATTCAGAGCAATTATGAGACATGAACACATTCGAGCTATCCGAAGCATCTATGGCGAGGTCCAATAGGTGTTTGAGAAGGTGAAGAAGGAGATTGAAGGAGAAGAGAAGAAGAGCAGAGGAGAGAGTTCTAAAGGTGTTGTATGATGAAATTCCAGACTACTCGGCCGAGTGCTTCAGTACTCGACCGAGCTGCTTTGACCCACACCAAGAGCTCCAACGCTGAGAAGATTTAATGTCACTTGGACCGAGTAGAGAAGCTACTCGGTCAAATCAACTCGGCTAACTAAATTTCATTCCCATTCCTAATTAAAGTCGGAGAGGTCAAAGACGAATCGACCGAGCACTGTAGGCACTCGATCGAGCTGAATCCAAATAGAACGATGTTTTTGAAGGCCTCTCCAGCATACAGTAGCTTGATCGAGTAGACCAGTGACTCGACCGAGTACTGCAACTACTCGATCGAGCGGAATCAATTACAGAGCGATATTTTGAGCCTGGCAAAAGACCTCAGTGACTCGACCAAGCACTGCAGTGACTCGACCGAGCAACACGTATCTGAAGCCAAATCAAGATGAGACCAAGCGGAGGGCGATCAGTGACTCGGACCGAGCGGCGGCCCTTCTCGACTGAGTAGGGCGCCACAACCCAACTTATTGTGGGCCCAAGAACCCCTTTTCCAGATTTTTGTGGGGTCCATCCCCTTTGTATTTAAGCATAGTGTTTACCCTAGTTTTAAGAGAGCTTAGTCTATTTTTCTAGTTTTTTAGTTTTCTTAGAGAGTTTGAGCCGGCGTTATTGTTTTGGAGACAAAGAGCGTATTTTTATTATTGAGTTTTGCTTTGGAATCTCTTGATCTTAATTTTCTGTGATTGCTTATTCATCTTCAGCGCTTTGGTAACGATCTCTCATCTCTCTATGCTTGTTTTAATGCCTTTCATTGCGATGTTGATTTCTATTGCTATTGTTAATGTTTCTATTGATATTTCCATGAATCACGAGTAGTCGTTTCTAGGGCTAATGGATTAGCCCTAGGATCCTAGGATTTAGATGTAAAGTTAGAATTTTTACGTTGTTTTGGTAGAAAAGGGATGTGTTTTGATTGATCTAGCCAAGCATGTAGGAGATCTCATAAAGGGTTTGCAATCCATGTTAGTGGCACACATCCTAGACGGGTATCCTATGATCTTAAGTAGGCACGTTAATGAATTCAATTAGAGTTCGTGATCGACGATAGTGGCACGCACTTTGATGGTTTTCACCAGTGTCTTATATTACTAATTAATGACCTACGATAATAGCATTAATGAGAGCCATCAAATCACAGATCGAAGCTCTAACCCACGATGGTGGCCTGAGTAGAGATTGAGAATAGTTGTTGTTCGTAATGCACAGATCGCGTGTAAGGCCATCCATGTGGTGGGGCCAAGCATGTAATTACAATGATAGTTGGCCATGAGTTCTATATTTTAGATGCGATAATCTCACCCTAATAAAGCCAATTCAACATATAAATTGTAACTTAGCATCGACATCCGACAATCCTAGTGGTGACTCCTATTGCCATAGTTCTTTATTCTATTGTTAATCTGAGATAGTAACCATTCGTGACAACCTTTTGTGTACGCACAACTGACATTGTTTTGAGATTAAGAATAGACATAAGACTATATAAGCATCTGCCTCCCTGCGGGTACATTTTTCTATATTACAAAGCAATCACCGTGCACTTGCGGTAAGTTTTCGGAGTTACAGTCCGGATTGATCAATCTTTTGGCGCCATTGCCAGGGAGGCAAACAGTTTTTCTTGGGTTATTTTCTTAGTTGAAGAATTTGTTAGTTACTCTTATCATCCCTTATCTTTCCATATTTTTATTTTTCTTTCCTTTTGTTACTGACATCTTCTCTGAGTTTGTTTCTTGTGCATAAACACTCGTCTTGGGGGACCCAACAATCTATTATTTGACCCTGAGATAGAATGGACGGCGAGACAACTCAGATAAAAAAGGAGGAATCAAACTTTACAGGATCAAATGGCAGGGACTCCTCCTAATTCTCCTCCATGTTCTTGCAATGTTCTGGATTACATGAAGCCCAATCTATCTAGCATATCTTCTATCTTGAGACCGCAACTGGCAGGGGGGACTTTGAACTGAAGATGGGCTTGATTAACTTAATGCAGTAGGACCCCTTCCATGGGCATCCTCATGAGAACCCCCATCATCGTATAGATCTTTTCTTGGCAAAGTGTGACACTTTCCAAGTTAAAGATGTGAGCGGAGATGCCATAAAGCTACGTCTATTTCCTTTACTCTGAGGGACAAAGCAGCTTATTGGCAGGGACCCCTTGAATACATTCAAAACTTGGGAGTAGTTGGCCTTGGCCTTTGTCAACAAGTACTATCCACCGTCCAAAACGGTGAGGATTAGGGGGCGATCACGAACTTCAAGCAGCTCCTGCAAGAGTCACTTTATGAAGCTTGAGAATGCTTCAAGGATGTACAGTATCAATGCCCACATCATAGCGTTCTAGATTGGGATCTAATACAGAGTTTTTACAATGGCCTCAAGCCCGACAAGAAGATGATTATTGATGCCTTTGCACAAGGCACACTATTGGCTAAGCTACCTGAGGAGGCCACATCACTTTTGGAGCAAATGGCCTCCAACAATCAATAGTGGAGCGATGATCGCTCAACATCTAGAGGTACCGGTTCTGAGATGAAGGCAGCTACGCATCTTGATGGGCAACTTGAGACACTTTCTAAGAAAGTTGCAAGAATTAAGCAGAGGTTGAGCACTATTTCTTCACCTTCGAGGGCTCCAGTATGTGACACTTACGAAGACTACACCGAGCAAGGGTACGCTCCAATTGAAAGTTCATATGAGGGAAAGGACGCACCGGCAGAGCAATTCAATTATATAGCGGGCAATGGGAGCAATCCTAGACCTCAGTGGTCAAATCCGGTCACATCCTGGATTCTCCTATAGCAATCCCAATGGAGCTCTACAATCGTCGTATCAACCAAGGCCACCACCACCACCACAAAAATAAGCACCACCTCCACAACAGTAGCAGTACAGATTTAGGCCATCTAGGCCCTATAGACCGCTGGGATATTATAATCGCCAACCATATCAACAGCAACAACAACAATAGCAACAACTGACGGCACAAAAATCTGGAGTGGAGGCTGCAATTGAGGCTTTTATGAGCGCCCAAACCAAGCACAACGCAAAATTGACATCCACACAAAGGCAACTCTCAGCCACCATTGATAACTCGTTGTCCCAATTGACACAACTTACGAAGGCTCAAGGGAGATTGTCATCTCAACCCAAGTCGAATCCAAGGGGTCAAGTTAATGTAGTTATGGCGGTTATGACTAGAGGAGGAAAGGGTACCGATACTGTGATGGTACCGATTTCTAAGCATGTGGATCCACCAACATCGACGACTATACAAGAGGAGGATACCACTATTTCTGAGCCCATCATTGCAGAGAACGAGGAGAAAGATATTGATGAGCCATCTGCCACCAAAAAGAAGGAGACACACCTACCACGTTATCTATTCCTATCACCATGGTACTGACAGATATTCCATCTTCTGAAAAATCTACGCCAAAGGATGCCGACAAAGACGAGAAGCCGTCCTCCACCTCCTTATCTACAAAGATTAGCCATGGCAAAGCTCAAGAAGAAATACACTAAATTTACAGAGCTTCTCAAGGGTGTTCACTTGAACATCCCTTTCATGAATGCTCTTACAGAGATCCCCACCTATGCACAATTTTTGAAATATTTATTAGCGAGGAAGAGAAAGCAAGAAACAGTGAAGTTATCGGATAGTTGCACTTCGGTCCTCAAGAACACCTTACCGAAGCCCGATCCTGGAAGCTTTACGATGCTGTGCTCCATTGGCAGCATCCCCATTAATAGAGCGCTAATTGACTTTGGGGGTGAGCATTAGCTTGATGCCGCTCTCTATCTACAAGAGATTGAATACGGGAATAGATCTAGAACCCACCGGAATGAGTATACAGTTGGCAGACCAATCCGTCACCTACCCAGTTGGCATCACACACGACGTTATTTTGCAAGTGCAGGGAGGAATTAGAGTGCCAGTGGACTTCATTATTATGGACATGTTTGAGGAGGGAAGTTCTGAAATCATCCTAGGACTCCTTTCATGGCTACAGCTGGAATGTTGATCGACGTTCGTCAAGGGACGCTATCTATGAATATGAGAAATATTGAGATTGAATTCCATGTATAAAAGCCGATGAAGGAGCGCTTCCCATGCAAAGATGCTAGCTATCTTGAGCTATTAGAGGATGAAGCTACCGAAAAATGTGCCATGGAGGAGATTGCAAGAGATCATATGAGGAAGGACATAGACAATGACAGTGACATCATGAATGATAAGGCGTTGGTTGCCTACTTAAAGGTCATGGATGAGAAGCCGCCCAGTATACCACTTCATCATAAACAACCCGAGGCCACGATCTTTACAATTTCCAAGGACCGACGAAGCGAGGCGAGCCAACTCCCACCATGTGGCCTAATATGAAAGCACAATGAGCGCATCTCATATGCGCCCAACATCAAAAAGCATCTTTGAAAATTATAGGTAGTCGAGCTTACGGTTTAAACAAGCGCTTATCGGGAGGCAACCCGAATTTTTCTTTATTTTTCTAATTTTATTTCTTAATTAGTTCTTCATTCTAACTCAAAAACCAAATAAAAATGCTTTTTATTCATTAGAAAACTATAAACTATAAACTATAAAAATTATTAAAATTTCTGACGCATTCTATCTTGTGCAGTTGACCAATGAAGGGAATGCTTAAAACCATAAAGAAGCGGAGAAGGAAACAAAAGAAGATGATGAGAGGAGCTATACTCACATTGAAGATCAAGGGAAGCCCACTCGACCGAGTAGATACAGTGCTCGGTCGAGCTCAGGAGCAGTCAGAATAGAGCTAAAAACAGCACTCTGGAATTAATTCGACTCCACTGAGTAGCTACAATACTCCACTAGATTCGCTGACATCCCAGCCCTCCAGAGTTTAGAGTTGCTTGAGGGGGTCCAGCGCCTTTACCAGGCCATAGGTTGGGATCACTTCTTGCATATGACCACCGCCACCTATGTTTGCCTCCCCTACGAGGCGATGAGCTCCATTATGTGGGCAGACCAGGGCATTAGGTTCAGGCTCCTAGATCGTGACGTTGTCATCACCTTCGTCATGATCCGAGCCTTCTTCAGCTTCCCACACATCCCAGATCCTTCTCAGGCCTTGCACCCAACACTGAGGTCCCATCCTTTAGTGTCGAGAGTTTTCGAGCCTTCTTCAGCTTCCCACACATCCCAGATCCTTCTCAGGCCTTGCACCCGACACTGAGGTCCCATCCTTTAGTGTCGAGAGTTTCTGGAGATGGATAGCCGGCCTCCGCCAATTCAGCCCCTAGCAGGGCAAAGTCCTCATGTATCATCCACCCGTGTCTGTGCTACGCTCAGTGCCACCTCACCACGACTATCTTTTCTAGGCCTGAGGTTAGCACCATCTCACATCCTGAGTTTATACATCTTAGTGGGATGACTAGACCCGTGTGACACACTGATGATGGCATACTTCGACCCTACCTCCTATCAGACATGGCCCGTTGGCTGTGCAGCTGCCTGATTTCCACTTTTGCCTCCGCCACGAAGATTTGTTGTGGCAGTTTCTTCACCTTCTTTGCCCTCATGCTTGGCCTAGACCTTCCTGTCGATCTCTTGGCTGCCACCGGGCCCACCACACTGACTACCGATGTGCTTGTACGCATGCACATCATCAGGCCCTACAGTGAGTTCCATTGGATCTACCTCTTAGGCCCCCAGCGTGAGCATCACATGGTCCTCCCACACCTTAACCTTACACGCATTGAGCCTATCCAGTTAGACTGGCTACTTCCCGGCATGTAATGCCCTACCAGCTACTGCACAAGTACTAGAGGGGGGGTGAATAGTACTTTAAAATAATAAGGCGTATTATTCCAAATTAAATTGCACACAACTACCAAGTCAATTTGCGGAAGCTTAAATTGAATGACAACAATGAAATTAACAATGCTAACAAATGAAGTTAATGGGTTCGGATCCACCCAAGTCTCCCCGACTTGTTCCCGGTGATCCTACGTCCCAACCACCCGGATCCCTTCCGGATACTTGAGTTAGAAACCCTAACTCAAGATTTCCACTATGAATATCTTGTGAAAAACCTTCACAAGATCAAATCATACATGCAATGGCAAAGTGAATCCCACAACCCGGGATCACAAACTTCTCTCACAACCGAGAGAGCCAATAAGCAATATAAAAGAGTTTAATATGAAATAAATACTCTTACCACAAAATCCTATACCTTGAGTTTTTCTTACCCAAAAGGTGGAATGAAGGATTTGAGGAAGATGAAGTTACCAAACCCTAGCACCAAGGAAATGAGCAGCAATGGGTGCCTAGGGAAGATTTGGAAACTTGAATCAAGCAATAGCTTGAAGAGCTCACCAAGAACAAGCTTCTCTCTAGATCTAGAAATGAGAGAGAATGGGTTTCTTGTGAGGAAGAGAGCTTTAGATTTGAGGGAGAATAGCTATCTCTTTAGAACTCAATGAATCTCTTAATGACAGCTCTATTGAAGATAGAAATGACCTAGGTTCGTATTTATAGGGTCACATAAAAACAAGTTAGGTCAATCTCCAACGGAAAGAAATCTGTGAGATCTAGTCGGTCAAAGAACACTCACTGACCGACTAGTTCATCAACTAGTCGGTCAGTCACAAAGCATGGACCGACTAAGAGCAGATCTGAGAAGAGATAGAATTTCAGACCTAGAAAACTAGTCGGTCCAAGAACACTGTCTGACCGACTAGTTTCACAACTAGTCGGTCATCCAATGAACGTAGACCGACTAAGAGGCAAAACAACATAGTCTGAAGGCAAGTTGACTTAGTCGGTCCAAGAACAAAAGTTGACCGACTAGATTGTCAACTAGTCGGTCATCAAACGTTCTTAGACCGACTAACGGTAAACAGTAGCTTAGGAGAATTTTAGAGTGAACAGTCAGTCTCAACTAGTCGGTCAAAGAAGCTTCACTGACCGACTAGTTCACAAACTAGTCGGTCGGTGAGTCAACATAGACCGACTAACTGTAAACAGTAAAGAGCTAAGAATTAACTGACAGAAACTAGTCGGTCCAAGAACAGTGGCCGACCGACTAGATCACCATCTAGTCGGTCAGTACTTGTTCTTGTACCAACTAACATGCACAACAAAGTCCGAATCGAAGCGCGACGCTTCGAGGAAGTTAGAGTGAACTTGTGCAAGAATCCTAGAGCTACGAAATGAGCGTAATGAAGATAGAAACGTAAGATATACTCAAGGCTTAACATTCTATCAATCGAAAATAAAAGACTATAAATAAAACCTTAATAAACGGTCTTTGAGAGCTTCGATTGAATCTTCATTACTTCCAAAGCGTCGCAAGAGCTTCAACGAAGCTTTAGGCATGAAAATGAGCTTTGGAAAGTGTTGAGATGTCGCTTTGAATGTTCACGTGAAATTGGCGACGATCTCCAATACTGCGCTCATAAATTGTTAGATCATGAATTATTTATGTTTGCTCATCATCCAAAACCAAATCCGGGGAGTCCAATATTCAACATTCTCCCCCTTTTTGGTGGTGACAAACCAACATAAATAATAATCAAAGATAATAATTCAAATGTAAAATACTTACTCCCCCTGCATTGATGACACGTTAATTCCAAAATGAATATAAATGAATTGCATCAAGCAGACTAGTAAGATAAATAAAGTGATTTGATTTTTGAAATATCGGATTTTGAAAATCCTTATATGTATCTTAACTCCCCCTGAATCTAGCATATCAAACTAGATTCTTGGAAATTGAGTTAAATTTTCATTTGCGCTATTTATTATCATTATCTCTCCCCCTTTGGCATTATCCCAAAAATGGGGGGCATACAACGACAACAATTAGGAAATGTAAAATCCAACATCGGGAGTCGTAGACAAAGGCAATGGACCAACTTGACACCAAGGGAAAAATTGTGGAAATCAAAACAAGGTGTGCCAAATTTTCCATTATCAAAAAAATCAAAATCATCAAAAACACCAAATCATTATTCATTTCTTGAATAAAGAAACATACTCTTCAATATTCAATTTTCCTGGTTAATTTTGTGCACGGAGAACAATTCTATAAAATTACAGAATTTAAATCCATTTAACCAACTTTTTATGCGTCGATTCGATATCACATTTCAAATATATTCAACGAATATTAAAATTTGCACGATGAATAAAAGATAAAGTGAACGATGATGAACATATATATATATAGAGACAACATGAGTACATCCAAAAAATATCACATCGAATATATGAGATACATCATATCAAGCGGTACATATCATCAAAAAGAAATACATCATCATCTTCATAAAATCCAACACCGACAACCAGAAAGCACAAAAAAATACATCAAAGCATCTCTCAACCCCATCCTAACCCAAGACATTCTCACTAGAATATATCATCCAAAGCGTATATGGAGAGTCCTCGGAACAACGATCACGAGGAGGAGGCTGGATCTGCAGCGTCCGTGGGTCCAGTCGACGGAGTGGACTCAGGCTCTGCAGGGAGAAGAGGTGTCTCAACAGATGGAATCGTCGGGGCAGGAGTCGAGATCTCAGCAACAGGCTCAACAGCAGCATGAGTCTCGACAGAAGCAGCAGCAGCAGATACATGAGCAGGCTCGGAAACTGGGTCAGCAGCAGGCTCAGAAGGCTGAAGAGCTGCAGCAGATGGCTCTGGAACACCGGAAGAGGTGTCAACTCCAGGAGCAGAAGTGGAAGTACCAGCAGCAGCAGTACCAGCAGAAGTGCCCTCGGGGGCACGAGTCGAAGCACGACAGAGCTCCTCAATGTCCTCCTCAGCCATCTCATCAAACTCCTCATCCTCAGACACGGAAGGAGGAAGCTCAACACCCATCCGACGAGCCATACGGCAGACTACCTCCTCGGTACGAGCCAAGCGGGACTCGTGACGACGAAGTATCCGTAGGACATCATCAAGGGTGGCAACGGGAGTAGCAGAGGCACTGGCAGAGGCAGGGACAGACGCAGAAGGTGTCGTCCTCTGAACGTGACGAAGCGCCGCAAGAGATTTCTTGACGGCCGTCGCATTCAGGGGAGGACCAAGGGGACGCTCATCGTCACGAGGTAATGTGACACGAAAATGACGAAACACGAGGGTCAACATGCAAGGAAATGGGATATGAGCCGATTTATTGGACTTTCGAATACACTCGAAAGAGTCAATCTTATCGAGTATAATTCGAGCCCAATTAATCGAGCTCCCCATGAAGATCGCATAGATAAGCTTCAAAAATGGCTGGGATGGTAAAGAAGAGGAGCCGTACTTGGGAAGCAAGCACGACTTCAGAATCAGATTTAGGACCCATGCATTTGGCTTGAAAGATTTAGATGGCACGCCAATCATGGCAGGAGGAATCTGATGGAAAATCTCTGAAAGGATGGTCTGATCAAGAGAAGAAATATCATCTACCGAGATATCAGAAGGAAGAAGGCCAGACGAAGAGATACCCAAAATCTCTCCTAAGATTTCCGCAGTGAGGACTATAGGAGTCCCCAAAACGGTCGTCTCAACAGAGTGGGTCTGATCGTACTGACCCCGGATCCTATTAGCATAGAAAAGCTTCACTAATCTAAGGTAGGGGTGAGGATTCGCCTTCGGGTCATATCGAAGGTAATCGAGAAGACCCGACGACGACAGAAGATCAGCTAACCCTATGAAGTCGCTAAACTGGACGAAATGCTCCAGAAGCAGCGGGCAATGTTCGATACGGTTATATGCCGCGAGACACAAAGGGTCATCGCGACATAAGGAAATATCGACACCGCCCACCGGCATCGGACCCTTTCCCTTAGGCTTACGGGTAGACGTACGAGGGTGGGTGCTAGACTCGGGATGAATAGGAGGAGTGGGTTCCCTATGAGTCTCGGTCTCGGGGTTATACTCCGTATCGGAATCAGTAGGAGTATGGAACGAAGATTGAGAAGCAAGAATTTTGGCCTTTGGCTTGGGCTTGGGTTTGGGTTTCGGTTGACCTCTAGGTTGAGCGGTCGTCGCCCTCTTCTTCTTGAGAGGAGGCGAAGACGACGAAGGAAGGGTGGTCTTGGCTCTACGCTTCGGAAGGGTTGGATGCTCGGGATCCGAAGAGATTGGATCAACGGTCATCGGAGAGGGGCTAGAGGAAGTGATCGGAATGCGTGTTCTTGCCATAGTCTCGGCACAACACGACACACGAGATTGGAAAGAAGAGATCCTAGCCGAAATTAGAAAACCCTAATCGAAACCCTAGGAGATGAAATCAACTGGAAAACCTAACCCTAGAGCTGAAACCGAACCCTAGATAGGAGAGGGAGGAAGAGAGGATACCCTAGGTCGGAGATCGGTGGACGGCGACGGCTGGAATGGTCGAAAAGTGGCCGGAAGACGAAGGGTCTCGAGGGAGGTCGGGGTTTTGAGCGGAGAGAGAAGAGATTTCGATCGATTAGAATGAAAATCGATCGACTAAACTGAGTTTAAGTCGGTCGATTTCGCAAAAGACCAAGCAGCCCCTGGCACAACTAGTCGGTCACAGTTCAAGCACTGACCGACTAGATCACGATCTAGTCGGTCGGTCAATGAGCTTGAACCGACTAGTTGCAAACAGTGGCTGAATCCAAGAATTACTGACAAGATTTAGTCGGTCTGCGTTCAAGTACTGACCGACTAGATCTCAATCTAGTCGGTCGGTCACTGAACATGAACCGACTAAAGAGTCAAAAACTTGAAAATCAAGTTCTCTCCATAATACGCTTGGACGATAAATCTCAAAACTCTCAATAAACATCGAAACTACCCCATTAATCATCGAAAAACAGAAATTTGACGATTACGCACAAATCGAACGAAAGATCAAGATATCACATAAAATTCCCGAAAAATCCAATAATTCTAGCATGAATGAGATATTGCCAAAAAAATAGCATGCAAAATTATTGAATGAAACATGAATCCTATATCTCGGATTCACCCATAATCCCCAATTCTCGACGCAACCGCACAAAGGAGTCCTCCTTTAGGGGTTTCGTGAAAATATCGGCGATTTGCTTTTGGGTTTCAACGTACACTAGAATGATGTCCTTTTTAGCAACATGATCATCTAAAAAGTGGTGTCGGACATCTATGTGTTTCGAACGGGAATGATGTACCGGGTTCTTGGAAAGACATATTGCACTTTGGTTGTCAACCATGATAGGGCAAGTATCACAATTTATACCAAAGTCTTTAAGTGTGTGTCTCATCCAAAGAACTTGAGCACACGCGGCACCGGCGGCAATATATTCCGCCTCGGTGGTTGAAAGTGATACGGAATTTTGCTTCTTGGAAAACCAAGAGACAAGAGAATTTCCTATAAAATGGCAAGTGCCACTAGTACTTTTCCTGTCGGATTTGCATCCCGCATAATCATCGTCACTATATGAGACTAACTCATATGTGCTAGATCTCGGATAAAGTAATCCAAAATCTAATGTGTAACTTAGATAGCGAAAAATACGCTTTACCGCTACTAAGTGAGACTCCTTAGGTTGAGACTGATAACGAGCACATATACATACGTCAAACATAATATCGGGCCTACTTGCGGTAAGATAAAGCAAACTACCTATCATACCTCGATATAGACGAATGTCTACATCCTTACCGCCCGTATCCTTGTCAAGATGCGTAGTCGTGCTCATTGGAGTCTTTTTCCCGGAGGCATTCTCCATTCCAAATCGCTTTAGCAACTCCACCGTGTACTTCGTTTAGTGGATGAAGATTGCATCGTTCATTTGGCGAATTTGGAGACCTAAGAAATATTTGAGTTCACCCATGTGGCTCATCTCAAATTGTTCCTTCATCACATTAGAAAACTCTTCGCAAAGAGCGAAGTTAGTAGCACCGAAAATGATATCATCAACATAAATTTGAACTAATAAAATATCATTATTCGCATGCTTAATAAAAAGTGTTGAATCGGCTTCGCCCATTTTAAAATTCAAATCCAAAAGAAAATTATTTAGGCGATCATACCAAGCTCGAGGAGCTTGTCTCAAACCATAAAGAGCTTTCTTTAGTTTAAAAACGTGATTTGGAAATTTTTCATTTACGAAGCCCGGAGGTTGAGAAACGTAAACTTCCTCAACGACATCTCCGTTTAAAAATGCACTTTTAACATCCATTTGAAATAATTTAAAATTCTTATGGCATGCAAAAGACAAAAGTAATCTAATTGATTCTAATCTAGCTACCGGAGCGAAAGATTCTTCGAAATCGATACCTTCCTCTTGACGATAGCCTTGAGCTACTGACCGAGCTTTGTTCCGGACGACGACTTGGTTTTCGTCGGTTTTGTTCTTGAAGATCCACTTTGTCCCTATGACGGTGTGGTTCTTCGATGGCAATGGAACAAGCTCCCAAACTTCATTCCTCTCGAATTGAATGAGCTCCTCCTCCATGGCTAAGATCCAAGCGCTATCTTCGCATGCTTCATTAATATTCTTTGGCTCTATCGATGAGGCAAAGGCACAATTTGCGAAGCGATGAACTTGGGATCTCGTCTTGACACTATCATAGATATTCCCAATGACTTGCTCATGGGGATGGTCACGAACCGAATGAAGCCGTTTGGGAATACCTTGATCACTTGGAACATTCTCAACAACTTCATTAGTTGGGTTAGTCTCAATAGAATCAATAGAATCATTAGACTTAGAATTTTCAAACGAATCACATAAAACATCCATAGAATCATTATCATTTGAAATTCTAGTTGGAACAAATCCTTCATTAAATGAGACATGAAGCGATTCCTCGATCGTTGAGGTTCGTTTGTTGAATATCCGGTAGGCTTTGCTACGCGTAGAATATCCAACAAAAATCCCCTCATCGGATCTCGGATCGAATTTGTCCAAACTACCATATGTGTTCTTAATAAAACATTTCGAACCAAAAACACGAAAATGTTTAACTTGAGGCAGCCTACCAAACAACAATTCATAACAAGTTTGTTTAGTGCCGGGCCTCAAAAGTATTCTATTAAACACATAGCAAGCGGTGTGTACCGCTTCCGCCCAAAATTGATGGCCAAGTTGGCTATCATCAAGCATAGTGCGAGCACACTCCACTAGCGTCCTATTCTTTCTCTCAACTACACCATTTTGAGGAGGTGCACGAGGGAAAGAGAAGGTGTGAGTAATACCAACTTCATCACAAAATGTCTCAAAAGACTCATTCTCAAATTCACCTCCATGATCACTACGAATAGTGACAATGGTGGTTCCTAAGAGATTTTGTACTTTCTTAACAAAAATTGTGAAGTTTTCAAAAGCTTCATTTTTATTACACAATGAAAATACCCAAGTAAATCTTGAATAGTCATCTACGATGACAAGTCCGTACCTTGCATTTCCTAAGGAAGCTACTCTAGTTGGCCCAAATAAATCTAGATGTAATAGCTCTAGTGGCCGTTTAGTAGAGATGCTTTTCTTAGGTTTAAATGAAGATTTAGGAAGCTTGCCGCGTTGACAACAATCACAAAAACTTTTCTTTTCAAAAACAAGCTTCGGAAAACCTTTAATAGAATTCAATTTTGAAAGCTTATATAGTGTTCCAAAGTTCACATGTCCAAAGCGTCGATGCCATAAGTGTTGTTCACTTGTGTTGGCAACGAGACATCGTTCATATGACTTCGGAAGATCCAAAATATAGATGTCTTTACGACGAGTTCCGGAAAATAATAATTTTTCATTATCCTTTCTTAAAATGTGACACAATCCTTTCGCAAAGCTAACTTTGTAACCTTTGTCATAAAGTTGACTTATTGAAATAAGATTATGATTTAAACCACTAACAAGATAAACGTCACTAATTAATGGTTTAGAAGGGTTACCGACTTTACCAACACCTATGATGGTTCCGCTCTCACTGCCTCCAAATACGACGCGGTTTCCATTCGCAATGGGAACCACTCCGGAGAGCAAACGAGCGTCACCCGTCATGTGTTTGGAGCACCCGCTATCGAGTATCCAATTCCCTTTGGAGCTAAATTTAAATTTGATGCTCCTTTTCTTTTTCTTTTCCTTGAGTACCTAAAGATAGACACTTTCATATCATGGTACCCAAGGTCATTGGGTCCAAGGGATTAGACCTTTGGAAGCCAAGTCCAAGTGGACTTAGACTTCCCCACATAATTCTTACTATGCACAACATCCGAAAAATAAGCATTCATGTACATTTGTTTTTCGTCCATGCTTGTGTCCTTTGGGCTCCAAATAGTGAAAATTTTGGGAGCCATCATCCTATTAAGTGCATGCATGCTACGTTGATTTCTACGTGATGCATGTTGTGTATAGGCATACGGGACATGATGGAATGGTGCACGAAAAGAATTATTCATATGATGAGGTGGGTGTACATATGCATGTGTGGAAACACGTGCGTGAGGGTGTCTCACTTGGTGTGCACGTGCCCGGGAATGTGTTGCATAAAAATCATCATAAGTGTGAGACGGTGGAGTAGGACGTGTGTTCCTACGTGGCATGTTATTAGTGTACATGTAGGCATGCCCCTTCTTTGGAGGTCCACCCAAAGTGGGTTTCTTTCCGAAAGAGGGTGTGGACGAGGTGGAAGCACCATTGGTAGATGAACTACCAATAGAGTGTTTGCTCCCACTCGTTGAGGCTTCGGAAGTTGGCCTAACAAAAGTAGTGACCGACTTGGATGAATTTCCCATCATATACCACAACCCAATGTGGTGTTTGGCCGGAAGTAAATCTTTTAGGATATTATCCAAATGGCCCTTACCCTTGTTGAATTTGTTGATTCGGCCCAATGTGTCCTCATATTTCTCTTTGAGAGAACGCAAAGAAGTATCCAAAGCGGATATTTGCGATGTGAGCACATAAACACGAGATTTAAGATTCTCGTTCTCAATACTCAAAGTCGAGTTTTGAGAAGTTAAATCCGCTATCTCATGTTCTTTCGCATCCTCAATGCTAACATGTTCAAGTTTAGATTTGAGATTCACAATCTCATTTCTTAACTCTTCAACAACGGTGTCGTTGTTGGTGATGATATTCTTAGGCGATGTTTGAATGCTAGCTAGGTCATCTTTTACCTTAGTATATCTATTTACTAACTTAGTATATTTTGACCAAAGTTGAGAGTTAGCATTTCTAAGATCATCCATCGTTACCTCATCGCTTTCGTCATTACTATCATCGGAAGAGGAGGATCCTTGATCGTTCTCCTCTCTTGCCATGAAGCACAAATGTGCTTGCTCCACTTTCTCATCATCCGACTCTCCGCTTGAGGAATCCTCGGAGTCGGTGAATGCTGCTCCGACAAGTCCTTTCTTGTACCCCTTCTTGTATTTCTTGGACTTATCGAATTTTGGCGCCTTCCACTTCTCCTTTTGTTTGTTGAGAGGACACTCCGCTTTCATGTGTCCTGGCTTATTGCACTTGAAACACAAAGGAGAGGAAGAGGCGTTAGAAGAACCAAATTTACCTTTGGTCTTGAAGTTACCTTTCCGGAAGAAACGGTTGAACTTCTTGGCCATGAGTGCCATGGACTCCAAGTCCAACTCGTTTTCCGAGTCTTCATCATCAGAAGATGTGGATGAAGCCGCCTTGAATGCAATCGCCTTTTTCTTAGGCGCATCTAGGTTCAAATATGACTTCATCTTTTCTTGTAGCTTCACCTTGCTATCTTTGCGTACCTCGTATGACATCAAAGTACCCATTAGTTGAACTACGGTATATTTGTTCATGTCATTACCTTCCTCGATGGCGAAGGTACGTTTTTCCCAAGAAGAGGGAAGTCCTTCAATAAGCTTTAAGCACTTCTCCTTTTGAGTGTAGATCTTGCCGAGGGCCTCTAACTCGTTTATTATGTCAACGAAGCGAGCGTAATATTCTTTCATCTTCTCGCCCTGTTGCATGTGAAACATTTCGTAATCTTTGGTTACGACAACGAGTTTAGAGTCTCTTACCCGACTCGTCCCTTCATGTAGTATGAGGAGAGAGTTCCAAATTTGATATGCACTCTTACATGTGCATATCTTATTGAAATCCTCGGGCTCCAATGCGCATTGCAAGGCGTTCATTGCCTTGGCATTGCTTACCTCCGCGGCGACCACCGCGGTAGTCCATTTCTCAAAATCTTCTTCTTCGGGCTCGTTGTACTCCTTCATTGTATTCCTCCATAAAGATGCACTTCGGAGGAAGGTTTCCATCCGACATTTCCAGTACCCGTAGTTGGTACCGTTGAAGAATGGAGGCCTTGTAGAGGAATGTCCTTCCATCACCGATGACGCTCCTTCACGGTTCCTGAAGGTGTCGTAGTTGGAAGGTGGAGGCACGGTCTTGTTGTCGTTGGCAGACATAGCTGAGTATCTGGCTTTGATACCAAATGTAATGCCCTACCAGCTACTGCACAAGTACTAGAGGGGGGGGTGAATAGTACTTTAAAATAATAAGGCGTATTATTCCAAATTAAATTGCACACAACTACCAAGTCAATTTGCGGAAGCTTAAATTGAATGACAACAATGAAATTAACAATGCTAACAAATGAAGTTAATGGGTTCGGATCCACCCAAGTCTCCCCGACTTGTTCCCGGTGATCCTACGTCCCAACCACCCGGATCCCTTCCGGATACTTGAGTTAGAAACCCTAACTCAAGATTTCCACTATGAATATCTTGTGAAAAACCTTCACAAGATCAAATCATACATGCAATGGCAAAGTGAATCCCACAACCCGGGATCACAAACTTCTCTCACAACCGAGAGAGCCAATAAGCAATATAAAAGAGTTTAATATGAAATAAATACTCTTACCACAAAATCCTATACCTTGAGTTTTTCTTACCCAAAAGGTGGAATGAAGGATTTGAGGAAGATGAAGTTACCAAACCCTAGCACCAAGGAAATGAGCAGCAATGGGTGCCTAGGGAAGATTTGGAAACTTGAATCAAGCAATAGCTTGAAGAGCTCACCAAGAACAAGCTTCTCTCTAGATCTAGAAATGAGAGAGAATGGGTTTCTTGTGAGGAAGAGAGCTTTAGATTTGAGGGAGAATAGCTATCTCTTTAGAACTCAATGAATCTCTTAATGACAGCTCTATTGAAGATAGAAATGACCTAGGTTCGTATTTATAGGGTCACATAAAAACAAGTTAGGTCAATCTCCAACGGAAAGAAATCTGTGAGATCTAGTCGGTCAAAGAACACTCACTGACCGACTAGTTCATCAACTAGTCGGTCAGTCACAAAGCATGGACCGACTAAGAGCAGATCTGAGAAGAGATAGAATTTCAGACCTAGAAAACTAGTCGGTCCAAGAACACTGTCTGACCGACTAGTTTCACAACTAGTCGGTCATCCAATGAACGTAGACCGACTAAGAGGCAAAACAACATAGTCTGAAGGCAAGTTGACTTAGTCGGTCCAAGAACAAAAGTTGACCGACTAGATTGTCAACTAGTCGGTCATCAAACGTTCTTAGACCGACTAACGGTAAACAGTAGCTTAGGAGAATTTTAGAGTGAACAGTCAGTCTCAACTAGTCGGTCAAAGAAGCTTCACTGACCGACTAGTTCACAAACTAGTCGGTCGGTGAGTCAACATAGACCGACTAACTATAAACAGTAAAGAGCTAAGAATTAACTGACAGAAACTAGTCGGTCCAAGAACAGTGGCCGACCGACTAGATCACCATCTAGTCGGTCAGTACTTATTCTTGTACCAACTAACACGCACAACAAAGTCCGAATCGAAGCGCGACGCTTCGAGGAAGTTAGAGTGAACTTGTGCAAGAATCCTAGAGCTACGAAATGAGCGTAATGAAGATAGAAACGTAAGATATACTCAAGGCTTAACATTCTATCAATCAAAACTAAAAGACTATAAATAAAACCTTAATAAACGGTCTTTGAGAGCTTCGATTGAATCTTCATTACTTCCAAAGCGTCGCAAGAGCTTCAACGAAGCTTTAGGCATGAAAATGAGCTTTGGAAAGTGTTAAGATGTCGCTTTGAATGTTCACGTGAAATTGGCGACGATCTCCAATACTGCGCTCACAAATTGTTAGATCATGAATTATTTATGTTTGCTCATCATCCAAAACCAAATCCGGGGAGTCCAATATTCAACACGGCATGCTCCCTATTCCACCCATACATGTTTTGGAGCCCAGAGGAGCATCCGTTGAGGAGGGTGATGATGATTGGGAGCTTAGCTCCGAGGAGGACCGTGAGAGAGCAGGCATCCCCAACACTTCCGTACCTTTAGAGAGAACTTCTGTCCCCACTTCTGTCAGTGCTCCTACAACTACCACACCTTCTACCACTCCAGCCGAGAGTTCATGGGTAGTCCACACTTCTAGCCCCGAGGTCACTGCACCATCATCATCACTGCCTGTATCTGAGGGCATTTCGGTATCTATTGCTCCTGAGCCTACACTAGAGCCCACATATATTGAGCCTGTCGGCACTAAGCCTGTTGACACCATTATCCCTACCACCACTGTCTATGCACATGTGGATTCCAATTCTACCACTCCTATCATTCCTGAGTCCACACTCACATTGTCCACACCCCCTTTAGGCATCACTTCTGTCTCCACAGCTACCATTTTCACAGAGAGCATCGTGGTATCTGTCACCACATCTGTCGCCATGACGAATCTACCTGCTGATATACCCATTTCGACCGCTGCACCTGACTCACATCATATCTTGTTTCATCTTCCGTTGAGATCCCATCTAGTCCACCCTCTCTTGATTTTGCTTTCAGACCTCGTACATCACATGCACGAGTCTAGGTAGAGAGAGGTGCCCCTAGTGGTGCACGTTGTTATTCTACGAGGATGCACACACCCAAAAAGGTGATGCACATACACACCCCTCAAGTGTAAGGGTGTCAGAGTAATATATTCCCGATGAGTTCGGGGTCGAATCCATAAGGAGGCATTGCTTATACTACCTATCGATTCCTAGGATAATTGGACTTCAAATTTATTCGTGGAGATAGATTACGAGAGAGGTCGTAATGGTGATGGAAGTGGAATGCGAGGGTGTCACTGTCTGTAAGGCATGACCAAGGACTCCACACAAAATAAAACAAATAAAATAAAGAGCACAATTGGGAAAAAGATTACTGGGGCGTTGGGAATCTCCGCTAGGACTTTCGGACATGGATGTCAGGTTAAGGACCCTTTCGTCGAACTACAAATAAGGGTAGGAGTGTCACATCCGGAGATGGGAATGAGTACTTGATTTTCGTCATCTTACTCGTCTAATGTATCCATGTGCTCGGCTGCTTTTTCTATGCACTTCACACATGAATATGTGCATTATGCTCTACACGATTCCCGTATCTCAAGCCATATCCACTCTCATGATCTACGGGTTGGGATACACACCATGGTTGGTTCTAGCATTTAGGCTACTCTCGTAGTCACCGACTAGCGGATCAGGGGGTAGTAATCATCCCTAGAACACGAGTCTTTCTCATGATCACGAGTCCTAGAAGATGATGCTAATCCCTAATCATATTTGTAGGGATCTTCCCTAGAACATGGAGCTACTTTTGCAATCCTCTAATTCTAGGGTTAATCCCCCAAAATCCTTGTTCAAACTACCATAGAGCAACTTAGATTCATTCAACAAAGGTTAATCTAACATCTAATCCATAGAATCATAGGGTTCATCCCTAACCTTAGCAATAGAACTACTCAATCACGGGGAAAGGTAAGAAAACAATAGAAATCAACATCACAAACAATTAAAAGAAAAGCAATAGAAGATTCAACAAGGAAATACTTAGATTAATGAAGATCCAATACAAAACTCAGCAAGGAGGGGGCCGATGGCGTGGCCTAACCTCCGAAATAGTCCCCAAAGAAGATGAGCAAAAATCGAACCCCCCTAATGATGGATACTCAAAACATATTTATATCCCCCTAGAAAACCCTTAAAGATGCCCAGGAAACCAAGCAGATTGCAACTTGCGGATGCGGCGACCCACATCGCTCAACCGAGCGTGCCCTAGTGCTCGGTCGAGTGCCTTCTTGGTGCTCCGGTTTTTTAATCTGCGAAAAGGGGCCGCTCGGTTAAGTGGGGTAGCTACTCAGCCAAGCGCCCTCTAGGGCTACCATTCTTCGACCTGTGAGGACGATATAGCTCGGTCAAGCGAGGTAAGTCGCTCAGTAGAGCAAGGTAAGTCGCTCGGTCGAGTGAATTCAACAGAGATTTCCAAGGCAAATCTGGGGGTCGCCTGCAGAGGGTCGCTCGGTCGAGCGAGGTAGGTCGATCGGTCGAACGACTGACACACCCGTAACCTACACCTAGGTTCCACATGGCGGTGTCACGATCGCTAGGCGTAGTATGGCCCCTAGGCTACGATTTTGGGCTCAATCCACAAGCGGATGGTGTCGAGTTATAGTATATAAGATGTCGGATCCCACATGGACGTTGATAGTGTCAATAGGTTCTCAATCTATTTCTAAGTGTAGAAGTGAGATAGCTGTCGGGGTAACAGATTTGGGTTGGTTGTTGTTGTGGTAATATCAATAAAGAGAGACTAGGGCTTTAGGGATCACCACTAGGATCATTGGGGGTCGATGTTAGGATAGGGTCCTTGCATTGCCTTAGGGCTAGGGATTTAATCCCCTAATTCGTACCATTCTCATAGGTTAGAATTATGGGGTATCTTGGTGGCTCTCGTTGACGCAATGGCGGTAGCCGTCAAAGTGGCGGGATAGTTCGTCGATGGATCCCCTCAAGGCACGAGCCGAGCATGGTCACGTGCCTTGGTTAGATCCAACGATTTCCCTATTCGAATCCCTTGATACCCCTTAAGCACATCAATTCCACAGATCGTGGGCATGATCTCAGTACGAGTTATCTACGGATACCCTAAATCCCCAATTCAACGTAGAGATCCAGATCTACATTTCCCCTAGAATCATTGGGCTAACCCATCAACCCTATAATAAATCTATTCACACATTGCCGTATCGGCAGACAAAAAACTTCAATTCCACAGAAGAAAACATTATAGCAATCGAGAGATTAGGGCTAAGAAACTTACAGCAAGAGTTCAATATAAATTGCAAATCCAGAAATAATCTCAGATTCCAAAACGCAAGCACAATCCGAAATGTGCGCAATAATCTCCAGTATCAGATCCCAAAATTCTTCTTACAAAAATTAATCTAAGAAAATCCTACAAAAATCGCACAGAGCTCTCTCCAAAAACCCTCTCCAAAATTGCCTAATCGAAGTATCCCTCAGTCGCTCCCGGATCGCCAGCTTCAGTGCCCCCGAGATAGCGCGCAATGCGATGTTTCAAAGACTTTCCAAAAATGCCATTGGTGTTGCCGACTGAGTAGGCTACTCGGTCGAGTAATGAGATGCTCGTTTGGTGGCTCGGGCCGTGTAGCCATCTGCTCGGCTGCATGGGAGAAATTGAAATCGCCTTACCCAGTCTGAGAAGGATCTGCTCGGTCCGAGTAAGGCTCTAATCGGTCGGCTACTCGGGTCGCGTCGTGGCTTGTGGAAATTGAGGCTACTCGACCGAGCAGATGAGTTGCTCGGTCCGAGTCAGCCCGTATCTGCCCATCTTCTGGAGTTGTCATTACTCGGTCGAGCAGCTGAGCTGCTCGGCCCGAGTAATTTCTGGGAAACTGCTGTTGATTGCTCCTGGGGCTTCTCTCTCTCTCTCTCTCTCTCTCTCTCTCTCTCTCTCTCTCTCTCTCTCTCTGTCTCTCTCTCTCTTCTCTCCTCTAATGGCTCCGAAAGTACGACAAACTCTCCAAAGCCCTGCCAATGAGCTCACGAGCATGTCAGATGTGTCTATACCCAAGTGGGGATCCAAATTGCTCCAAAATCCCTGAAAACTCCCAAAACACTACGTAACTCGAAAATATCATCAGAAACGCAATATCGTAGTAAAAAGTGGGATTTGGATGCGAAAATGATGTGGGATGCAATGAAATAATGACATGAAAATATGAAAATATGCACACATCAAAATCCCCCAAGCTTACCTCTTACTCGTCCTCGAGAAAGACGAATAATCGGTACGCCGGGAGGAAAAACAAGACGAAAATAGGAAAATGAAAATAGAAAGAAATGAAAAGCAAAAAGAGAAGCGAGAGGAGAGTGCTAAGGATGATCGGTCAGATTTCAGGCCCACATAGTAAATCATGATGCCCTGAATGAAAAATATACATGCTACTGGCAATTTCTAGCTTTACACATCATTTGACTAGCATGTAGTGCAGGCAAAGAACAGTAATCTACTGAAATAACACTGTCAAATCATATCAATCTCATGCAATCCCTAGAGTCTAGTATAAAGAAGTTGGCAATGCCCATTTCAATCACATATACACAAGGAGCAGACGAGAATCACACAACATGCAATAGAGAATAGATAAATCATGCCATTCAGATATTCATTTCGATACGTGAAAAATGTTGGGGTTTTGGCGGACCCCCAGAGCTCGGATCCGTATCCGTCCTAAGTCGGACGGACCACGGAGGCACATAGGCGCAGCGGAAAAACAGAAATCAAGATTTCTAGACTAGCTAAACAATTTAACTAGGCTCTGGGGAACCAGAACCCAGCCCGATCTATGCCGACTTGGAGTGGGTCTGACCACTCCAAGAAGGATCTACACTAAGCGACTAATAAAATCTACACTAAAATGCTTAACCACATACCTGGAATCTTGGCCCTGGAGCAGGCAAGATGTACCGCACCGTCTTGAGAAGCTCCTCGTAGCCGAGCCGCGTTGACCCGATCTCCCTGAGCCGCCTCGCACCCTCGCACCGATCCGCCCGAGCCGCTTTCGCCTCCGAGCCGATCACACGCGGTAGAAAGTTTCACTTGAGAAGAAACCCGCGTCTTAGACGTCCGGATCGGATCCAAACCCCTTTCGTAGTCGTGCTAGGACTACTCCAGAGAATAGGAAAGTAGAGAGAGAGATTTAGTCGCGGACCGAGCTTGCTCAATAATTTGGAGCTACCCGATCGTTGACTGGTGTGTTTTTCAACGAGGAGAGTGCACCCCTATTTATATAGGGAGTGAGCACTCAACATCTCGTTGCGGGCAATGTGGGACAATTCCCATGAAGAGAAAAAACAATTAAGCCATTTGGCTTAATTTTAATTTTAAAGTTAGCCTTTCACAAAGTCAAACTTTAACGAATTAATTCTCCTCACATACTAAACTTTAGACACCAAACAAGCTATCAATCAGAAGAGCTTGGAATGGTGAACGCGTAGGAACTGACGGTGACGAATTTCGACTTCGTTTGACCCCTCAAACAATTGCTCAAAGTTTAGCAATTTCTCAAAATTCGTAGCCGTCATTAGGGTTATTCAAAAAACCCTAATTGACTTAAGTTGCGGGCGCGCCCGCTAGACTTAGCGGGCGCGCCCGCCCAAGGGGGGAAGGGCGGGCCACCCGCCCGCTGCTGCAGCGGGCCGTGCCCGCTGCACGCAGCGGGCGCTGGCCCGATGCAAGCAGCGGGCTGCGCCCGCTGCACAAGCGGGCGCGGGCCCGCTGTGCAGCGGGCTGCGCCCGCTTGCAGCGGGCGCTGGCCCGCTGCGTGCAGCGGGCCGTGCCCGCTGCATCAGCGGGCGCTGGCCCGCTGCGTGCAGCGGGCCACGCCCGCTGCATCAGCGGGCGCTGGTCCGCTGTGCAGCGGGCCACGCCCGCTAATGCAGCGGGCGCCCGCCCGCTGCACACAGCGGGTCATGCCCGCTGCTGCAGCGGGTCGCGCCCGTTATGCCCTTGCACATGGGCCTCTTGGCCCGGTGGGTCTAACCCACTTCCCCTTGAACTCTTTCTGCGTTTCTGGGCTCGTTTGAGCTCCGATTTGGACACGGTTTGAACCTGTGTTTAGACCGGGACGATCCCGTCATCCAGGTAACCCTTTCCAACAAGTTTGTTCCTACTAAATTCGTCGTAACTAATTTACAACACGTTTAGTTAAAGTTAGCATCTAATGCAACGTTGTGTCCCTATTGCTAATGCGACTAACTTTCACAACTTAACTTGTGAATATCATCAAATGACATTTCTCTCTATTCTACATTCCTATTACTAAGACACGAGTACTACTCGGTGTGAGACCCTACAGCCTGACCTTACTACAGGTTGGGGCTCGAAACCCCTAGACGACGGTCACTACGAGCAGTAGCTGTTGTCCCTGTTTCAGAGTCATCATAACGTGATCGACCCTTTGACAAAAGTATCATAGGGTTTGCATTGGCTGTGTCAGTGATGAATTCCGTTAGATAAAATCCCTTCGTCAAGACTGTGTTTGATGTTGGCCTAGGGTATGGTTTACTGTCAACCCTGTCAGACAACATTGGTCAGTATACAGCGGTCTTTATTGTATACACGTTGTACTACTTGCAACGTACCCCGGCCGAGGATTAACATAAAGACCGTACTGAGCCTATAACACTAACTTCCCTTTAATGGAAGTGACGAATCCCATCTTAGTCACTTACTCACCTAGAGAGCTTCTGGTGCAACCCAACCTAAGATCTTTCATCAGGACTGGTCCTCGAAGCTAGATCATGGGTCTAAGCTACACCGTCCGTTCACAGGTTTATACAGTTGACTTCAGGTCTTAAGGATCAACTAACCTATCATCACCCTAGAGTTATTAAAGACAGATCATTAAAGTTTAACCATTTAATAACTCTAACTTGGTCATTCAGTGAACTCATTCTCCAATGAGCACCTGTGTCTCGTCTCCGACTTCAGCAAGTCGAATGACTATGAGATCATCATTACCCGAAGGTAAGACGAAGACACAGTGATCTATCCGATGTGTCGATATCCAGTTCTCGACACATCTATGATCACGAACCGTTTAAGACTTATGTTTCTTTTCGGTCACTTACTTACTCATAATCGAGATCTCATCTAGATACGTAAGGACCTAACTATAAGTCTATGGATATTATCTAAGTATATTAATACAAATCCTTTTATACCTAGAATAATACGTACCATATACGGTATTGAACAAGACGTATAATCAAGATAAATTGCCTTATGGGCACATATCTTCCTACATCTCCCACTTGCACTTAGGCTATTTATCTCGGTATCTCATGCCGTTATAGCATATCAGACACTTTGACATTTGATATGGCAAACCTAAGAGTGGTTCTACTAATAAGTATCTACAATAAATTTTAATGGATTGAAATTACATCTCTTGATCACACAGGGTTGATCCTTTGGAAAAATGATCTGGATCAATTTTCCTAACTTTGTATAGCTAACAGTTAGCTTATACTATTTAGATGTGGGGTCTAACATTTCTGTAAGTCAGTTCTAGCTCACTCCACTTTACTGTGTCAATATGTCAAGTACATATTTGACACCCTAAGTCTCTATATATATGCAATTAAATCAAAACAATTTTGACTTAATGATTTATATAGAAGATTCATTAAAGTGAAAAATCCTTTTTACTTAGTCCGGAAAAGCTGGAACTAAGTATACTTACTTGCTCCCACTGACTTTGAGAATTACCTGGTTAAATTACTTCAACATAATGACTAAATCATATTTAGATTTATGTGCAAAAATAACCTTTTGGTAAGTGCCTTAGATGGAATGTACAAGTGTCAGATTCGGTTTGACGAATGAGTCAAGTCAAGATCGTATTAAGGAATCTTGACATTGACTCGTTCAATCAAAACGTTCTACGCTGTACTAATTCCTTTAACCACATTTAGTATTAACCTTTTTTAATAACTAAATGCAGATAATCTCGAGTTAATCTTGATGTGCGTATTTACTGTGATTGCACACAATTTATACGCCCCCTGGAACTTATACTCAACTACTGATTGACTTCGGACATTTAGTCAGCTTCAAAATCAATATTATCGAAGCTAAACACCATTATTCGAAAATATACGCAACCATCACAGAAAAGCCACATCCACAGAATTTGAGCCAATTCAATCTCAATTGCAACAAATGAGACATCCATTCCAAAACAACGGGTTCATAAAAGGAACCTTAATTTGTTTATCAAAAATAAACCTTGAGTGCAAAGCACTCATTCATTGTTTTCGATCCTTAAAGATGATACATTTTATTCAAATAAGAAAAATATCATCTCCATCGCGATCAGCGTCTCCAGAAGTCTTTGAGCGGTCCCAGCAGCAACTGTTGCTTTAATTGCCGACCGATCTCCGTACTTCTCCAATCTCCAGTTCTTATCAGCCACCTGTATACAGTACACAGATGTCTATAAGTATCTCATACTTCATGAATGGAAATAATTGCATTTAATTGAATTTTGATTTGTACCTGAGGTGGAGGCATCAGTATGCCCCTTCTTCTTCTCTGCAAGATAGATCTTGCAGTTCCTCTTCCAGTGGCCAATCTTGTGGCAATGGAAGCACTCAGATTTCGACGGGGCCCCTTTGTTCTTCTTCTTCCCATTCTTAGCCTTCGCAGGTTGTGGGACCTGCCTCTTCTTCCCTTTGCCTTTTGGCTGGTCGGAAGTAGCAGAGCCAACAACCAGTGCAGCCGGCTTCTTATGAATCTCCTCAAACTGCCGGAGCATATTGAGGAGACCCGGAAGATCCGTCTCAAGGCTGTTCATTATAAAGCCAGTTATAAAAGGCTTGAAATCAGGAGTCAAAGACTTTAGGATAATGTCCGTGGACATCTCATTGTCCAAGACAAAACCTAACTGGGCCGCATCCTCCACGTACCCGATCATCTTGATAACATGATCCTGTACGGGTTCCGTCCCCATCTTGGTGCCCCAGAGGTTACTGGTAGCTTCGAACTTGGCAGCACGAGATCGCTTGCCGTACAACTCTTGTGCGTTGAGGAGCATGCTTTGAACATCCATATGTTCATGCTTCCTCTGCAACTCGTTGGTCATCGAAGCCAGAGTAAGGCACCTGGCCTTCTCTGCATCCCTCTGGTACAATTTGTAGGCTTCCTTCTCTTCGTGGGTCGAATCTTCATCGGGCTTATCTGGAGCGTCCTCGAACAGTACGTATCCTATTCCGGCTAGGGAAAGGACCAACTTGATGTTCCTAAGCCAGTCTTTGTAGTTCGTTCCATCCAGCACGTTCTTCTCAACCATGTATCTAAGTCCCGAATCCATTCTGTATTTTATAGATACTATAGTTAGTAAATGTTCGTAGTATAGTTTTAATGGTTTTAATAAAACTATATTCTCCCACTAAATTTATTTAAAGCCACGATAATAACCAATTTATTATAAAATAACATTTGTGAGAGAGGGATCCGACTACCCTGAGTCTGACAACCTTGAGTGTATCTCAACAAGTTGTCCGACTCTGCAGTCGGTAGACGAACTCGTCGTCAATCATATTTACTATGATTCCCTATCGATTTTTACCCCCAGTCATTTGTGATCATGAGTGTGCTCAACCGGATCACAATGGCTAGCCTAGTCGGACCCTTGTTTTCGTGTCTAGCCTGACTTGCCCCTTTGCTCGGTGTATGCACGACGCGCCGGTTTGGGTCAGGTCTTAGACTACATTCTTGGTTAGACTTACGCCGAAGCTCGAGGGATGAGACAACGGTTTCAGTCAGGTTAAGATGTCAATCAAGAAATCGGTTTCTATAAGATTGACATGTCACGGCTTGAGTGTAGCTCAACAACCGAAACATGTTTCTTACAGTTGCCAACTCCTAAAACAAGGAGGGCTACGATTTATCTTGAACAAGATTATTATCGTATTGACTTAGGTATAGTCGATGGACTTACATAGTCATGAATCGACTCCTTGCGGTCCAGCGGACGCGGCCAGGGAATTGACTAAGCCAGGACCACTTGTTACCCAGTCTAGCTAGGTTGGTCCAAAAACTTTAGCCAAGCACATTGACCGACATCATGATCCATTGAAGGAGTTGTCATCAATCTTATGTTTTCCAAACAACTAAATGGCTTTTATTAAAAGAACTAGTTAATCCTTATCAACTAGTGGATCCTAAAAATTCAAAATTTTTCAGATTGGTTGAACATCTTTTATTAAGTCCTTATCAACTATAAGGTTTTTCGTTCAACTTACTACCCCAATCTTATTAGGATTTTAATAAAACAATTCAACATTTTTGTCTTTTGTGAAAATCATTATTTAAACGATTTAATGAAATGATTTACAAACAAGGGGACTACCCTAATCTGGTATTAGGTTCGATGTTGTTTTGTTTTATCAAACGTAGCATGTCACTATCATGTTTTAATGGCTAACCTAACAAGGTTTGTGTATACAATATACAACATGAAATGAAGCAACTAACTTTATCCGCATAAAAGAAAGTTTCATTTTTAGTGACATATGAAAGGTATTTGCAAGTTTTAAAAATTATCTATATAATACAAACATGCAAATCTAAATTTTAACACTTAAAATTAAAGATTAAAATTTTAAAACCTTCATTAAAAATTTTATCGTATAAAATTAGGTCGTACAAAATTATCTAATAATTTTAAACCTAGGCCTTAAAAAAATTTTAACCTTATTTCTAAAATAAAATATCTCATAAAAATTTTAGAAACATTTATGTAAAATAAAAGAAAAAAGTTTAGATTTCATCTTATGAAAAAAAAATATTTCTTAAAGTTTACATATCCGTTAAATCAATTTTAAACACTTTTAAAATCATTAGAATTATATTTAAAAGCTTTCAAATAAAGTTTTCTAATATTTCTAATCTTTATGTAATTTTAATCAAATTTCTAAAATAAAATTTTCCCTAAAGTTACATAAACATGTAAACACTTGTAAAATAATATTATATCTTATAGAAATAAATTTTACAAAGCTTTTAAAAACATTTGAGACAATTTAAAATCATCGCATAAAATTTAAATCGTCCCAACAAAATTTTGTGTTGAAAAACGATTTTTGAAAAACACAAAATAATTTGAAACTAAATTAACATAAAGCTAAAATAGTTCGAACGAGAAAAACTAAGCATTTTTAAAGATTTTAAAAATCGCTATAGTAGATCTATAGCATAACCGTGGCTCTGATACCACTGTTGGGGTTTTGGCGGACCCCCAGAGCTCGGATCCGTATCCGTCCTAAGTCGGACGGACCACGGAGGCACATAGGCGCAGCGGAAAAACAGAAATCAAGATTTCTAGACTAGCTAAACAATTTAACTAGGCTCTGGGGAACCAGAACCCAGCCCGATCTATGCCGACTTGGAGTGGGTCTGACCACTCCAAGAAGGATCTACACTAAGCGACTAATAAAATCTACACTAAAATGCTTAACCACATACCCGGAATCTTGGCCCTGGAGCAGGCAAGATGTACCGCACCGTCTTGAGAAGCTCCTCGTAGCCGAGCCGCGTTGACCCGATCTCCCTGAGCCGCCTCGCACCCTCGCACCGATCCGCCCGAGCCGCTTTCGCCTCCGAGCCGATCACACGCGGTAGAAAGTTTCACTTGAGAAGAAACCCGCGTCTTAGACGTCCGGATCGGATCCAAACCCCTTTCGTAGTCGTGCTAGGACTACTCCAGAGAATAGGAAAGGAGAGAGAGAGATTTAGTCGCGGACCGAGCTTGCTCAATAATTTGGAGCTACCCGATCGTTGACTGGTGTGTTTTTCAACGAGGAGAGTGCACCCCTATTTATATAGGGAGTGAGCACTCAACATCTCGTTGCGGGCAATGTGGGACAATTCCCATGAAGAGAAAAAACAATTAAGCCATTTGGCTTAATTTTAATTTTAAAGTTAGCCTTTCACAAAGTCAAACTTTAACGAATTAATTCTCCTCACATACTAAACTTTAGACACCAAACAAGCTATCAATCAGAAGAGCTTGGAATGGTGAACGCGTAGGAACTGACGGTGACGAATTTCGACTTCGTTTGACCCCTCAAACAATTGCTCAAAGTTTAGCAATTTCTCAAAATTCGTAGCCGTCATTAGGGTTATTCAAAAAACCCTAATTGACTTAAGTTGCGAGCGCGCCCGCTAGACTTAGCGGGCGCGCCCGCCCAAGGGGGGAAGGGCGGGCCACCCGCCCGCTGCAAGCAGCGGGCGGGCGCCAGCTGCTGCAGCGGGCCGTGCCCGCTGCACGCAGCGGGCGCCGGCCCGCTGCAAGCAGCGGGCTGCGCCCGCTGCACAAGCGGGCGCGGGCCCGCTGTGCAGCGGGCTGCGCCCGCTTGCAGCGGGCGCTGGCCCGCTGCGTGCAGCGGGCCGTGCCCGCTGCATCAGCGGGCGCTGGCCCGCTGTGCAGCGGGCCACGCCCGCTAATGCAGCGGGCGCCCGCCCGCTGCACACAGCGGGTCATGCCCGCTGCTGCAGCGGGTCGCGCCCGTTATGCCCTTGCACATGGGCCTCTTGGCCCGGTGGGTCTAACCCACTTCCCCTTGAACTCTTTCTGCGTTTCTGGGCTCGTTTGAGCTCCGATTTGGACACGGTTTGAACCTGTGTTTAGACCGGGACGATCCTGTCATCCAGGTAACCCTTTCCAACAAGTTTGTTCCTACTAAATTCGTCGTAACTAATTTACAACACGTTTAGTTAAAGTTAGCATCTAATGCAACGTTGTGTCCCTATTGCTAATGCGACTAACTTTCACAACTTAACTTGTGAATATCATCAAATGACATTTCTCTCTATTCTACATTCCTATTACTAAGACACGAGTACTACTCGGTGTGAGACCCTACAGCCTGACCTTACTACAGGTTGGGGCTCGAAACCCCTAGACGACGGTCACTACGAGCAGTAGCTGTTGTCCCTGTTTCAGAGTCATCATAACGTGATCGACCCTTTGACAAAAGTATCATAGGTTTTGCATTGGCTGTGTCAGTGATGAATTCCGTTAGATAAAATCCCTTCGTCAAGACTGTGTTTGATGTTGGCCTAGGGTATGGTTTACTGTCAACCCTGTCAGACAACATTGGTCAGTATACAGCGGTCTTTATTGTATACACGTTGTACTACTTGCAACGTACCCCGGCCGAGGATTAACATAAAGACCGTACTGAGCCTATAACACTAACTTCCCTTTAATGGAAGTGACGAATCCCATCTTAGTCACTTACTCACCTAGAGAGCTTCTGGTGCAACCCAACCTAAGATCTTTCATCAGGACTGGTCCTCGAAGCTAGATCATGGGTCTAAGCTACACCGTCCGTTCACAGGTTTATACAGTTGACTTCAGGTCTTAAGGATCAACTAACCTATCATCACCCTAGAGTTATTAAAGACAGATCATTAAAGTTTAACCATTTAATAACTCTAACTTGGTCATTCAGTGAACTCATTCTCTAATGAGCACCTGTGTCTCGTCTCCGACTTCAGCAAGTCGAATGACTATGAGATCATCATTACCCGAAGGTAAGACGAAGACACAGTGATCTATCCGATGTGTCGATATCCAGTTCTCGACACATCTATGATCACGAACCGTTTAAGACTTATGTTTCTTTTCGGTCACTTACTTACTCATAATCGAGATCTCATCTAGATACGTAAGGACCTAACTATAAGTCTATGGATATTATCTAAGTATATTAATACAAATCCTTTTATACCTAGAATAATACGTACCATATACGGTATTGAACAAGACGTATAATCAAGATAAATTGCCTTATGGGCACATATCTTCCTACAAAAAATCTCCAAAACTAAAGTAATTCTTAAAGTTTAGGTTTTATAAAATCTCCCTGATGTGCACCGTCTCCACTCTAATGTCAAGCTCACTCATGTAATCAGTTGGTTTACCGCCCAAGCTTAGCTTGAGGCGTCGCATCAAGGAAAATGATGTCGAATTTTTATTCTTCTTCCCAGAATAAATGATAGCTTCTAATGAAATGATATATAACGGTATTTATTCATTTTCTTTCTTTTTCTTTTCTTTTTCAGATATGAATATATACACATTTTTTTCTTTTTTTTCATTTTTTTTCATTTTTTTTCAATTAGAAGCTATACTTTTTCTGTTTGGGTTTGGGAAGTAAGATGAGGTAAAGGTAGCTATGGGGGTGCAACCAACTGATATGGAGAGATATAAAATAGACATGTGGAGAAGGAAAATAGTGGGACTCTCGGTTCACTCATAAGAGGGTGCACACAGTTTGATAAAATAAAACCCTAACTAAACTCATATATAGCATGGATGTTTTTACTTCTCTAAATGAATACTGAAAAAGACATGCAGTAGTAAACACAATATCAGTAGGCATGCAATCAGAAGTGACTGAGATAAGAAAACAGGTGCTCCAAGTGTTCTAGTGATGCGTGAACCTGGGTGCATTTCCCAACATAAATCATACTAGATACTAATTCATGCATTCAATTTTCAATTCATTTCAAGTATTAAATCAGATAGATCATCAAAAGAAATGCATGCATATAAATAGTAAAGCTGAAATTCACCCTAATAGCACGTTAACAGAAATGAGCATCGCAAAAGACTAATAAGGCCATGAGAGATATCATCATGCTGAAACATCCTCAGCAAGTAAAGAAAAAGAGGCGGAGAAAAGGGAAAATATAGAGAAAGAGATGCATGCTTGGTAAAAATAGAAAATATGATGCAAAAATGAGAAAAAGTAAAATAGTGTGGGAAAGGGGTGAAAAAGCAAAATAAAAACTGAAATAAGGGAGGAAGATGTAAAAATAAAAATGAAAATAAAGCGGTAGCGCTCATCCCCCAAGCTAAACCTAGCAGTGTCCTCACTGCTAAGAAAACACTCGTGAGCGGGAGATGATGCTAAAGGGGTGGGGTGGGTGGGATAATAAAATAAAACTATGTAATAAAATAAAATGGAAATAAAAATAAAAATATGATATGATGCAATGCAATATGTGATATGATGCATGGGTGTGTCCTCCCCCAAGCTATGTAAAAGTAGGGCCAAGAAGAGACAGATGGGCACAAAATATATAGGGGAGGCAAAGTGGGTATGTAGTACATCAAGCATAGGCACCACCGTCAGGGGGTGGTGATGGGTCCCTCTGCTGTGGACCAGGGGTGGTGGGTGGAAGGTCCAACTGGAAATCATGGGGTGGGTCAGTTTGTATGTGACGCAAGAGGCTCTGGAGGAAGGGCAGGTCACGCTCGACCGACTGTTGAGTCATCAGACCACCATATCCTGCTAGTAGGATCATGGCACCGAACTGGTTAGCTTGGTCATTGTCACGGAACGTAACCTTGTATTCAGCGTCGCCTATGTAAAAGGGGTTAGAGGGACGTGGGGCGATGGGTGGTGCAGGGGTGGTGGTGGATGATTCGACAACGGTGTTAGCTCGAGTAGGCGAGCGCGTGCGACGTGTACGTCGGGTAGGCCTGGGGTTGGATGTGTCGGTGTTGGTGGATCTAGCGCTGCGTGGAGGCATTGTGTAAGTGGAGGCGAATAGTATTATACTAAGTAAAGCAAATTGGGCAAATAGGGAACGAATTTACCGGCTAGAATGAGATGGCGTTGTGTCCTCGTCAGAAGTGCCGCTGATTCGGAGTATCCCCACGCTTTTCAAATAAGTGTTGGCAATTTGAACATGAAATAGGGAACAGGAGGATGTCAGAACACTTAAGAACAAACAAGTAGATTCAATTATGAAGGGTGTTCGGTTGAATATAAAACGACGTGAGGCGGACTTGTGGAGAGAAGGAACGTCTTCAGGAGAGATGGCGACGGCTGTGAAGGGGGAAAGAGGGGTTGGTTGAGCGAAGAGAGGGTTTCCGAATAGGATTCGGCTTCATTGGCAAAAATGGCTTGGTCTAGAGGCCCATCGACCCGATAAGCAGCGAGACAAGACTCAGACCGAGCAACCCGGTTGCTCGGTCGGTTAAGTTGGAGAAATAACGACTCGGGCCGAGCAATTTGATTTCTCGATTGAGTTGTCTATGGTCGCTTATTACTCGGGCGGAACATGATGAAACTCCATGATGAAATTCCTACATCTTGCTCGGTCGAGCAGGTTGTAACTTGGTCGAGTCGCCTATTGCTCGGGCTGAGTTGATTATTACTGATCGGGTTGGCAGAGCGACGTTTTTCTCCTCAAATTCGAAGCCTGTAGTACTCGACAGAGTAGAAGGATACTCGGTTGAGTCGCATATTGCTCGGGCCGAGTCGATATAATCCCGCCCGGGTTGGCAGAGCGACGTTTTTCCCCTATTTCAATACCCTGTAGTACTCGACCGAGCAATTCGATACTCGGGCTGAGTATATTTCTACTCAGACTGAGTAACAGGTTGCTCGGGCCGGGCGAAAAGGGCTAGTTTCTCCGTATCTGTGCTACTGACCGAGCAGGCAAGCTGCTCGGTCGAGTTTCCTGTGCCTTTTCTGCCCATCTTCCTGGGCTATCCTCTGTGATGTACTCCATCTTCCCCTGGTGAATTGCTCTCATATATAACCTGCACAAGGTAGTAATTCATCAATTCTTGTATGGTTTTCAAAATTTTATTTCTAAAAAATATAAAATAAGAGTAAGAAATCGAAAGAGAGGATCCGGAATCCAAGAAGTTGGGTTGCCTCCCAATAAGCGCTCGTTTTTAGTCGTGAGCTCGACTCCCCTAAGATATATCAGTTGTCATTGGGGAATTTCTCGAGGAAGCATGTCTCCTCCGGTCTTATAGATTCTCCAGCTCTGTAAGGTTTAATTCTTTGACCATTAACCTTGAAATTTCCGTTTTTCCCCTCGAGCTCAACGGCACCTCCAGGGGATAAGCTTACTATCTTGTAGGGACCGGACCACCTTGATTTTAGCTTCCCAGGGAAAAGGTGTAGTCTTGAATTATATAGAAGTACCTGGTCGCCGATGTCATGGTGAACAACCGTGATATTCCTATCGTGATAGGCTTTGGTCCTCTCTTTGTATATCTTTGCATTTTCTTAAGCATGACACCGAATTTCGTCCAACTCGTTGCAATGAAGGGCTCGTCGGGTTGCGATGCTTTGGTAGTCAAAATTCATCTTCTTTATTTCCCAATATGCTCTATGCTCCAATTCTACCGGAAGGTGGCAAGCTTTTCCGTACACCAGCCTATATGGGGTTATGTCGATGGGGGTTTTGAAGGCAGTGCGATACGCCCAAAGGGCGTCGCCCAACTTATGCGACCAATCCATCCTTGAGGCACTGACTGTTTTTTCCAGGATGCTCTTTATTTCCCTATTAAATACTTCCACTTGGCTGCTAGTCTGAGGGTAGTAGGCGAGGGCGACCTTGTGATGAACTCCATACTTTTTCAACATCGCCTCGAATTTTCTCTCGATAAAATGACT
The DNA here is from genome assembly GCA_030789695.1 of Scilla litardierei. Taxonomy (NCBI): domain Eukaryota; kingdom Viridiplantae; phylum Streptophyta; class Magnoliopsida; order Asparagales; family Asparagaceae; genus Scilla; species Scilla litardierei. Next base: position 377,645,599 of record CM061142.1, read on the forward strand.
CCCTCCGTCACTTATGATCGTCCAGGGGACTCCGAAGCGAGGGAAGATAGTATTCTTGAAAAATTTGGCTATTATCCTCGCGTCGTTTATTGGGGTGGCTATGGCTTCAACCCATTTCGAGACATAATCAACGGCAACCAAGATGTACTTGTTGCCGTTACTCGATCGGAAGGCCCCATAAAATCGATGCCCTAGCAGTCAAATAGCTCTATCTCCAAGATGCCGTGGAGGGGCGTTTCATTCTTCTTTGTGATATTCCCCATCCTCTGGCACATGTCGCACTTCCTTATGTATTCATTAGCATCCCTGAATATAGTAGGCCAGTAGAAGCCACTTTGAAGAATTTTGGCCGTGGTTTTGGTGACCACTGCATGCCCACCACATGGTTGATTGTCGCAATGCGACATGATGGAAGTTGCTTCTTCTTTTGGGATGCATCGTCTGATGATCCCATCGGTGCACGTCCTGAATAAATACGGGTCATCCCAGAAGTAACTCTTGGCATCATGTAGGAACTTTCTCCTTGAATAGGTAGCCAACCCGTGTGGAACTACGCCACTTACCAAATAATTCACTATATCGGCATACCAGGGGGCTTCAGAGGAATTCGCCACAAATAATTGTTCCCCGGTGAAAGAATCGTCAATCGGTAAGCTGTTGTCCCCATGCCTCTGGATTAGCCACGACAAGTGGTCTGCCACCATGTTTTCTGCTCCCTTCTTGTCTTTGATCTCGATGTCAACTTCTTGGAGCAGAAGGATCCACCGTATTAGACGCGGTTTAGCATTCTTCTTGCTTAGAAAATATTTCAACGCCGCATGGTCCGTATGGATAGTCACCTTGGACCCCAAAAGGTAAGATCTGAATTTCTCGATATAGTAGACTACGGCTAGCAGCTCTTTCTCCGTGGTAGTGTAGTTCCTTTGAGCGTCATCGAGGTTTTCTAGCGTAGTATATGGCATGGAGCTTCCCCTCCTTTCTTTGATCAAGCACAACTCCCACCGCCTAGTCACTAGCATCACACATAAGCTCAAATGGCAGACTCCAATCTGGCGGCTGTATAATCGGAGCCGAGATGAGAGCTTCCTTTAACCTATTAAAAGCTAGCAAATAGGCGTCAGTAAACACAAAAGGAGCATCCTTGGTTAGGAGCTCCGTGAGAGGTCGGGCAATATTGGAAAAATCTTTTATAGAAAGTCGGTAAAAATCGGCATCCCTAGAAAACCACGGATACCCTTGAGGTTGGTGGGCAGCGACAAACTTTTGATAACCTCTACTTTGGCTTTATCAACCTCAATTTCTTTAGAGGTGATAACATGCCCAAGAACAACTCCTTCGGTCACATGAAATGGCATTTTTCCCAATTCAAAGTAAGATTATTGTCCTGGCGCCGTTCTAAGACCTTGGACAAATTAGCTAAGCAGTTATCGAACTCGGTGCCTTAGACAGAAAAGTCGTCCATGAAGACCTCCATGATATTCTCGATGAAATCCGAGAAAATAGATGTCATACACCTTTGGAACGTGGCAGGTGCGTTACATAGCCCAAACGACATTATTCGATAAGCAAATGTGCTGTAAGGGCATGTGAACGTCGTTTTCTCTTGGTCTTCCCGAAGCAACGGGATTTGGAAAAATCCGGAATATCCATCCAAGTAGCGGAAGTACTTGTGCTTAGCTAAGTGCTCGAGCATTTGGTCTATGAAGGGCAGAGAGTAATGATCCTTCCTGGTGGCTTTATTCAGTTTCCTATAATCGATACACATGTGCCACCTGGTGACATTCCTATTGGAGATTAATTCATCTTTTTCATTTTTTACGACTGTCATGACCCCTTTTTTAGGGACAACCTGTACAGGACTAACCCATTTACTATCAGAGATGGGATAAATGATGTCAGCATCTAAAATTTTCAGAACTTCCCTTTTCACCACCTCCTTCATGTTTGGGTTCAACCGCCTTTAAGGCTTAATGGAGATGTTATCCTTGTCCTCTAGGTGAATCCTATGTGTATATATGGTCTCGCTGATACCCTTCAGGTCAGAGATACTATACCCTATCACTTTTCTGTAAGACCTAAGGATTTTTAGGAGACTATCTAACTGGGGTTCCGTGAGGGCCGCATTCACAATAACAGGATAAGTGGAATCTTCCCCCAGAAAAGCATATTTCAAGTTGGCGGGGAGGGGTTTTAATTCTACCTGAGGGGGCGCTGTACCCCCGGCATGTCTTGCTTGTGAGAATGACGCATCCTCGATCTTGGGTTCAGAGGGTGAAAACTCCTCATTCGCGGAAGCATAGAGGAGCAGGGAGATGATGGTGAGTCGAGGCACATGTCTGCAGATTCTGCTCCCATAGCGCACCTGTCAACATAAGCAAGGTTTTCAGGTATGTGTTCGTTAGCAAACGTAAAGTCCGGAGCACTTCCCTGGTTGATGTGGTTTTGAGATGGTGGTGGGTTTGGGTACTCCTCATTGACATGTTCTTCATACGCTAAGACCTGCAGAATGCTGTCGTTATAGAAACGTAATGTATCTCCCATGTACCACACATAAGTTCCATCAGCTACAGCGACACCATCCAGGGTGTTCACATTATGGAAAGCGGTTGCAATCTTGTGTAGCTGGGTCATCCGTAGGGAATTCAACTGGGCCATGGGCCCATACGTCAGCTACCACACTCTCTAATATCTCAAGCATCGGAGAATTGTGTAGTGATTCCAATTGATGAGCCTCTCCCTAGTAGGCATCAATAGGTGGAGCCTTACTGGTCTGAAGGAGCATCATGTTCTCTTCAAAGCTTACTTGAATATCATCTTCATTTGTACATGCATTAGAAACCCGGTTCATTAAGTAATCCATGAATAGTTGCTGATTTGCATTACCAGCAACATAGGTTCCTGAGCCAATAAATCGAACTGCATCGATCAGTTCTCTAGCTGTGCATTCAACCATGGACTCGTCCATGCGCGAGTCTTGGAAGCCATGTAAATGATAAGGACAATGACTGAACTCCTCTGAGTCGCTATCAGAGTCACTGGTCCACTACACTTGCATTACCATCTCCATTGTGCCTGATTGGTAAGGAGATAATAGCTAGCTGGAGGAGGATGTTAACAGGAAGGCACATAAAATAGAAAGAGAATGAAAATGGCGGAAAGGTGAGGGATGATCAGATTGCTAGCAAACTCCACAAAATAAAAACAAACTGAGATGGAACACTATTGTCGTCCCCGGCAACGGTGCCAAAAATGTGACGCACCCGTAACCTACACCTAGATTCCACCTGGCGGTTTCACGATCACCAAGCGTAATATGGCCCCTAGGCTACGATTTCGGGCTCAATCCGTAAGCGGACGGTGTCGAGTTATAGTATATAAGACGTCAGATCCCACAGGTACGGTGATAGTGTCAATAGGTTCTTAGTCTATTTCTAAGTGTAGAAGTGATATAGCTGTTGGGGTAACAGATTTGGGTAGGTTGTTGTTGTGGTAATATCAATAAAGAGAGACTAGGGCTTTAGGGATCACCACTAGGATCGTTGGGGTTCGATGTTAGGATAGGGTCCTTGCATTGCATTAGGGCTAGGGAGTTAATCCCCCAATTCGTACCACTCGCATGGGTTAGAATTGTGGGGTATCTCGGTGGCTCTCGTTGACGCAATGGCGGTAGCCAACAACGTGGCGATATAGTTCGTCGATGGATCCCCTCAAGGCACGAGTCGGGCATGGTCACGTGCCTTGGTTGGATCCAACGATTTCCCTATTCGAAACCCTAGATACCCCTTAAGCGATTTCCCTATTCGAAACCCTAGATACCCCTTAAGCACATCAATTCCACAGACTGTGTGCTTGATCTCAGTACGGGTTATCTACGGATTCGGTAGGATCTACCGAAATACAACCCTAAATCCCCAATTCAACGTAGATATCCAGATCTACATTTCCCCCCCAGAATCCTAGGGCTAAACCATCAATGTAACGACCGGTTTTAGCGATACGTAGTTTGCTTCCCTCTCGTGCGGTATATCCTTCTTCGTAATCGTAGTTAAGTCGTAACGTACCCGTACCCGTACCCGTATCTATCTCTTTTCATACTTATTATTATTATTATTATTATTGTTATTATAATCCTTCTAGTAAATTATTTTAAAAGTCTCTTATTAAAATGTGTTTTAAATTTTTGATTCAAAATTCAAAATTTGAATTTTCAAATCATTTCAAATCATTTTTAAACATCTTTAAAAATTCAAAATTCAAAATTCGAATTTACAAAATCATTTCAAATATTTTTTAAACCTCTTTAAAATTCTATTGTAACTTACCATTTTAAACCCATTTAAACCTATTGAATAGCTCTAATTTCCATGTGTAAACCTACTAAAACCTATTAATAATGTTTTAAATTATTTCCTAAAACTAATCCCTAGCCATTTTAAACCATGTGGCCGAACCCTACACACACCCCACATCTATTCACGCACACACCTCTTAACCAAAAAAAAGAGACACTTTTGAAACTCAAAACCCATTCAACCCTACACAACCCTAGGGCTTAGGACTCATCTTTTGCTGCTATACGTTTCAAATTATCACAAAAAAAGAGGCTAACCTATTGAAATAAAACCCTAGGAGCCCGTACTGACCTTCAACAACTCTCTTCCTATTAAAAGCCTATGACAGCAGCACCCCATTTTCCCATATGTTTCAAACCTAGGTCTAATATTATTATACCCTATTCACACAAGCACAGACTACTCTATTTTTGTTCCTTATACAAAAAAAAAACATATAACCTAGAGAACCCTAAAAGCACTCACGTGCTGACACTGCTCTTCACTATCTCTATAAATTCATAACCATATCCTATTTCCTCTAACCCTAGAGGCCTAAAACCGCAAGCCAGCCGCCCTATCCTCTTTCATTCCGCACGACAACAACCCTACCCCGACTTCTCTTCCTCCACGCGACGCAACCCGCAACCCATCCATTCTCTCGCCAACACAAACCCACAAGCTCACACAGCCCGCCCTCACACAGCACACGCCCCCTCTTCATCTCCACGCAGGCGACGCAAGCCCAGGTCGCAGCGACGGCCTCTCCGCAAACTGCTCCTCCTCCTCCCCCGGCGGAGCAACTCAGAGCCCAAAGTCCCCCGTCGCGCCTCCCTCCGTGTGCACGACAGCCCGAGCTCCCCCTCACACGAGATCTCCACCTCCTCCGCGTGTTGCACGACCTCCACGAACACCGGGCACACGCGAGACAACTCTCAACCGCATGCCCAGGCACTTGCGCGTCAGCTCCTCGCCTCAACTGCATGCTTCTCCTCCTCTCCACGCAGCCAAGACCGTGGGCTACTCAGCGCACGCCCAGATCCAGAGCCCCCTCGCGCACGCACGGCCCCGCACACGTTGTGCAGCACCACCTCACTCGCGAACGCCGCACGACGACTCCTCCTCGTTGTTGCCATGCCCAGGACTGCCGTGAACACTCCCTAGGCCTCACTGCTAGCCGTTGTCCGCCATTTCCTCGCTGTCGCAACGAGTTCGGACCATGGACGTCGCTGTTTCGGAGCTGTAGCATCGTCGCTGCCTGTTGTTATCATCCGATCCTTCGCTACACTACCGGTTAGTAGATCTACCCCTAAACAACTCATAACCCATACCGTAAGGTAGAGAACTTAATAAAAAAGATTGGTTAGACGTCGTAGGAGCTTGTTATAAAGCTGTTTTGATCGAAAAACACCTATTCTGATTTTATGTTTTGTCACACCAGCGAACCGTCTTCTCCGTAGCGTAGTGCTCGTCGAGACGTTTCCAACGACACCAAGAACGTCAAAAACAGGCAAGTATATGATTTTATATGAATTTCCGAAGTTTTGACACTTTTGCGCCATCTTTATGTATTGCTGTGCAACTCAAAAACTAGGCGTGAAATAACGTAGAAAATTGACATCATAATGACTAGGACGAAATTTGTGATCCAACGGTATATCATGCGCTATACCTTAATTTTAAACAAATAGGAGAAAAAGATATTTTCTGTAGCAAGACCAATAAAAGCACGTGTTCGTCATTATTTTGAGATTGCTATAAATATTGTTCAACCCACTTTTGCTGTGTAGAACTGCCACAACCATGTAATGATATTGATAACGGCAAAATTCTGTGAGTCTTGACATGTCCAACCATTATTTGACATCGTGAAAATCGTGTGCCTCGAAGGCGGTATCGTGATATCGTGATGTCATGTGAGTCGACTAGGCCGGCTCGTGTTCCGGCAAACTTTTGGGTGGGGTTAGGGTTGAGCGGCCACTGGGCGTATGAAGGGTACTCTCCTCAAGAGCACCACCCGCACGCGGTGGGTTAGCGTCAATCACGGTAAGCCCCCGTGAGAGGAACGACCTTCTCATCACGACCTAAAGGCGAGAACCCTAGATTAGATGTGAACTCTTGACATGGAAATTGCAACGCTAACTTTGGTCTCTTGGAAAATTGTCATGCTAATGAACTCAGAGAAAATCTTAACCTTAATCTTGCAACCGTCTAGAACTGCATGTTAGGGATGCTCGTTTCTGTTTCTGTAAAATTGTTAAATGCTAAATTGCTGCAGTCGTTTCTTTAAAATATTAAATGCTTCTCAATTTCATATCTGTCATATATCTTGTCTTGGGATGATAACTTTTCTTGCAGACCCCTAGCTGACATACATTCATTTTTTGTGGATGTATGTCAGATTCAGCGCTTGAGTACCCGGAGGACCTGTACGAGACGTCAGACTTGGGGAGTCAGGAGTTCGCCCCTGATGCAGTGCCACTCCTAGTGGAGGACTAGTGGACCCACACTTTACCGCTTTCCTTAGTTTACTTTCAGACGTTGGAGTTGCTTGTGTACGTTTTTGTTGCAGTTGTGGCTTATTGTTTAATTTCGTGTACGAACATTATGTATCTTTGGATGTGGCTTTTACCTTTTTGAAATGTTTTCTGATTGTTCTGATACGCAAATGCAAGGACCTCTTCTGTGTTTTTATCACAGACGCTTATTGGACTCGAGCTTCACCGCTCCAGTTCAAGCGGACCGCGTAACGTTCTCGCTTCCGGTGTCTTTTAGGAAGCGGGGCGTTACAATCAACCCTATAATAAATCTACTCACACATTGCAATAGCGACTGACAAAAACATCAATTCCACAGAAGAAAACATTATAGCAATCGAGAGATTAGGGCTAAGAAACTTAAAGCGAGAGTTCAATAGAAATTACAAATCCAGAAATAATCTCAGATTCCAAAACGCAAGCACAATCCGAAATGAGCACAATGATCTCCAGTATCACATCCCAAAATTCTTCTTACAAAAATTAATCTAAGAAAATCCTACAAAAATCGCACAGAGCTCTCTCCAAAAACCCTCTCCAAAATTGCCTAATCGAAGTCTCCCTCAGTCACTCCCAGATCGCCAACTTCAGTGCCCCCAAGATCGCGCGCAACGTGATCTTTCAAAGACTCTTCAAAAATGCCCTTGGTGTTACCGATCGAGTAGGCTACTCGGTCGAGTAATGAGATGCTAGTTCGATGGCTCGGGCCGTGTTGCCATCTGCTCAGCTGCATGGGAGAAATTAAAATCGCCTTACCCAGACCGAGAAGGATCTGCTCGGTTCGAGTAACGATCTACTCGATCGGCTGCTTGGGTCGCGTCGTGGCTTGTGAAAATTGAGGCTACTCGACCGAGCAGATGAGCTGCTCAATCCGTGTCAGCTCGTATCTGCCCATCTTATGGAGTTGTCATTACTCAGTTGAGCAGCTGAGCTGCTCGGCCCAAGTAATTTCTGGGAGCTGCTGCTGATTGCTCCTGGGGCTTCTCTTTGCTCCCTCCTCTCTTCTCTCCTCTAATGGCTCCGAAAGTGCGACGAACTCCTTCGGAGCCCTGCCAATGAGCTCACGAGCATGTCGGATGTGTCCATACCGAAGTGGGGGTCCAAATCACTCCAAAATCCCCGAAAACTCACAAAACACTAATAAACTCGAAAATATCGTTAGAAACGCAATATCGTAGTAAAAAGTGGGATTTGGATGCGAAAATGATGTGGGATGCAATGAAATAATGACAAGAAAATATGGAAAATATGGACACATAAGCGACCTGCTGCCTGGAAGCTAGTCTTGGACCCCACTTAGCTCTTCTCTTTTGCGACATCAGCTCAACCGAGCAGGGTAGCCGCTCGGCCGAGCGACCTGGAATTCCAGCCAAGGTCAGCTCTCGCCTCTTTCTTCTTTCTTCGTCTTCTCTTTCTTTCTTCTTTGCTTTCTTTTCTTGCTCCTCTCCAGTAGCATGAACTCATCAAATACGATGCCGTTGATTCTCTGGCATCAACGATTGTATCCTCCTCTCCAATATGCTTCGAATTGCTCGATATTCTCTGAAATGCAACCAAACGCTCTCGAAGTCAAATAGTTCCAATCATCAACATAAAAGCATATAAAATCAGGATTTAAGCAATCAATTTGATGTGTAAGCGTATAGATAAAATATGGAATATTATGACACATCAAAATCCCCCAAGCTTATCTCTTACTCGTCCTCGAGGAAAACTAGTAAGAAGTGAACCCAGGAGAGGGACACAATAGAAAGGTGAGGTGATGAAGTGTAATGGAGTCAAGGGGCTCAATCTTAAACTCCGCAAATATATGAACCCATGGATACAAGAATACGTGAATACACACCAATATATAATCGGAAAACACGTTCACGCAAAATACTTAAGTCTCGCTTAAATGAACTTTTTGTGGATTTCAACAAATGTAATGAACTCGATAAATAATAAAAAGAGAGTAGAGCTACATCCTATCATGGTTTGTCATGATATATACTAAGTTCACAGAGACGAATCCAATGTCCACAACTCATTCTCTAAGCAGCATAAATTTGTAATGATCAAACAGTTTCAAGCATGCATAGTGTTTTGTTAAGCTTCATGGAATGAGTTAATAAATTCAATTAAGGTAGTGAAATCAACACACTATGCTCGTTCATGACTCTTAGAACTCATCAACTCTGCCATGTCCTTATACTATATAGAAATGGTGATACAGATATGGAATTTTTGTGTTTTTGTACTTTTGGCTATTTGTCTTGCAAACTTGCGTAAACGTAATGGGGTGCAAGGAGCGGCCTATGCGTCCTAGATCAGACGATCATATGGCATCGGGTTACGAGGAACCCCAAGGACATTTTATTTAGGCTACTTGTTTAATTTTTTTGTATTTTTGGGATTTTTGCAAACTCACGTAAACACAAGTATGATCAAAGATCATTTATTTGGCTATATTCAAAAGAAAAGAAAAAAACATAGAATCTAGACATGGCTCGGTTTCAGGAATTCTAATTATTACTACTTGGGTTGTCGTAGGGTTATCATTTCTCTTTTGAATTACTGAACATCAATGAAGCAATAGAAGTATCAATCAAATCACGCAAGAATCAAATAATTTTCAAATTTTGATTCATTCATTTTTAGCTCAGCTGTTTTGAGAATATGGTTGTGAATATGGGCTCTACTGTGAAAAAGCATATTAACAATAATACTCTAATCAAGGAATTAAACTTTAATCTAATAGATATCAGAGTTCATAAAAAAACAAATTCACAATATTTCATAGAAAATAAAGCATATAAGACAAAAATAGAGAAGTGAATATGGTTCATCAAAAAATTTTAAGGTGTGTTTCACGACGAAGCAAAGTGCATGCACTATGCACTTGCCCAAGCTTAAACGTCACATTGTCCTCAATGTGTGTGTGATATGGATAGAGGACAACGATAAAATAAGGAGCTACACAACAAAATAATTTCTCTCTTCCCCATGCTATATCAGATGGTGCCCAGTGTGGACAAATGGGCACAGAAATTGGGAAGAGAGGCAAAGTAAGCACCATAAAATAAGGGTGAGTAATCGAATCATAGAATAGGATGGGGTGCAAAAGATTATTGTGTAACCATCATATGTGGTGAATTTATTAAACTAGGAAAGCATAAAAATCTTCTACGGTCCTCTCGCTGTCAAGAGGATTCGTGATTATTGAAAGCATACAATTCTACACTACATATACACTACTAGATTGATACCACCTGTAGCAAAAGGCCGATCTAGTATCCTTGCTGGTGCAGGCAACTGCTCCAAATGTTCCTTCCATGGCTCCGCCATGTGCGTATCTCCACGGACTCCATCAGATTCCAGCAATGCGGCTCCCAGCATCTCTCCAAGGACTCCATCTGTACACTATAAGAGATAAGCTGCATCAACCTGATAGTAAATTTTCAACCCCGAATATATGTATTCCAGAGAAGATCGTCAAAAGAGATATGAGAGATAAACAATGGTCTACGATACGTTTCGGAAAATAGATCTCTACTCTTGTGCACCACATTTGCCAACTCCTCGTTGCTCTTTCGGGGTTTTCAGGCAACGCTACCTCGTGGTCTATTCAGGCTCTTCGACGGTGGACACATCCCAAGGTACCAGAAACTCCTCTCCATCCTCCTCATATACATCCCAACGCACCTCCTGTTCATATACACACGTGTCCTGTAGAAAATATGGTGTGTCATGGACATCTGAATCCAGTATAGGACAGTCATCAAAATAGGAGGGGAATCAAATTTAAATAGCGAGGGTGTAAAAGATTCTCCCTGAGGGGGAGCAGTAAACTCCAGTAGATGGTCCTCAGCTGCATTGAATAGTGGATGTGGCTGCGGAAGCTCAACTGAAAGTGTGCAATACTCGGGCTCCAAGTGAATATATGTATCCTCATCCCGAATAGCGTCCTCCTCAACGGTCTGCTCCGGGACTACTAGCACGGCCTCCTCAACAATGTCCTCTGGTGCTGTAGGCTTCTCTTTTGGCTCTTGTATCTCAACCCCGTTATAAAAGTATATCTTATCCCCCTCAACTCGAGCATGGACTCCATCGTCAATGGTACCTGTAGAAGAGATGTGATGAATAATAAAATTATGAAATTCACGCTCAGAAGGATCACCTGCAGTTAGTGTCATTGGACCGGTGGACCAAACTACGTCCATAATATTTCTCAATAGGCACAGAAATGTGTCCTCCTCTGGCAGCTCAGATGTCTCTATCTATGGAGTTTTGATGGTGTAAAAGTGGAGATGAACACCTTCAATCACAACATACACTTCGTCTATGATAATACCTACATCAGAGACATTAGCCATAATGAAATTGATGAATACTTGATCGGATGGGTCACTTGCCATAACGGTTAGCGAACCGATAGATCGAGCCTCTTCTATCATTTTTTCAAGGCTGCTGCCAACTGCAGATCACTGAACTTTCTCATGTGCATCCTTTGCATAAACTCACTTGAGGGTTACTTTAGCCCTCCATCGAAGCGACAAAGAAGCTCTGCATCATAAAAATATGCACGAAATGGGTACCTACATAATATGTCGTTGAACCTCCCCCAAGCTTGACTGAGATTCTCTCCGTTAGCTTGGGTAAAGTTAAGGACCGCGCTAAACGCTTGGTTCATTGTAGTGAACCTCCCCCACATCTTCGAATGCATAGAACCTGAGGAATCATAGAAATAAGCAACCTGGAAAAGACGTCAGTGGCACAAGAGAGATAAAGATAAAAATAATGTGGTGGTGGGGTAAAAATCTCTTTTTGTTTCTTTTTACAAATTTTATTGTTTTATGATTTTTTCTTTTTATGATTTTTTTCTTTTTATATTTGCAGTCTAATCAACCTAATTATGACAAATAAGTAAATGGCGGAACGCCTCCCTGGTAACGTCGCCATTTTGTTATTCTATGAGGATGCACACCCCCAAAAAGGTGATGCATACACTCACCCCCAAGTGCAAGGGTGCCAGATCAATATATTCCTGAAGAGTTCGGGGTCGAATCCACAAGGAGGCATTGCTTATACTACTTATCAATTCCTAGGTTGATTGGACTTCAAATTTATTGGTGGAGATAGATTACGAGAGAGGTCGTAATGGTGATGGAAGTGGAATGCGAGGGTGTCACTGACTGTAAGGCACAACCAAGGACTCCAAACAAAATAAAATAAATAAAATAAAGAGCACAATTGGGAGAAAGATTACTAGGGCGTTGTGAATCCCCGCTAGGACTTTCGGACATGGATGTCATGTTAAGGACCCTTTCGTCGAACTACGAATAAGGGTAGGAGTGTCACATCCGGAGATGGGAATGAGTACTTGATTTTTGTCAACTTACTCGTGTAATGTATCCATATGCTCGGCTGCTTTTGCTATGCACTTCACACATGAATATGTGCATTACGCTCGACACGATTCCCATATGTCAAGCCGTATCCACTCTCATGATCTATGGATTGGGATACTACACCATGGTTGGTTCTAGCATTTAGGCTACTCTCATAGTCACCGACTAGCGGATCAGGGGGTAGTAAGCATCCCTAGAACACGAGTCATTCTCATGATCACGAGCCCTAGATGGTGATGCTAATCCCTAATCAGATTTGTGGGGATCTTCCCTAGAACATGGAGCTACTTTTGCAATCATCCAATTCTAGGGTTAATCCCCCAAAATCCTTGTTCAAACTACCATAGAGCAACCCTAGATTCATTCAAGAGAGATTAATCTAAAATCCAATCCCTAGAATCCTAGGGTTCATCCCTAACCCTAGCAATAGAACTAGTCAATCATGGGGAAAGGAAAGAAAACAATAGAAATCAACATCACAAATTATTAAAAAAAGCAATAGAAGATTCAACAAGGAAATACTTAGATTAATGAAGATCCAATACAGAAATCAGCAAGGAGGTGGCCGATGGCGTGGCCTAACCTCCGAAATTATCCCCAAGAACAGAAGATGAACAAAAACCGAACCCCCCTAATGATGGCTACTTAAAAAATATTTATATCCCCATAGAAAACCCTTAAAGACGCCTAGAAAACCAACTGGGTCGCAACTTGCGGGTGCTGGGACCCACACCGCTCAACCGAGCGTGCCCTAACGCTCGGTCGAGCGCCTTCTTGGTGCTCCGGTTCCTTAATCTGCGAAAAGGGGCCGCTCGATCAAGTGGGGTAGCTGCTCGGCCAATCGCCCTCTAGGGCTACCATTCTTCAACCTGGGAGGAGGATGCCGCTCGGTCGAGCGAGGTAAGTTGCTCCGTCGAGCGAGGTAAGTCGCTCGGTCGAGTGAATTCAACAAAGATTTCCAAGGCAAATCTGGGGGTCGCCTGCAAAGGGTCGGTCAGTCGAGCGAGGTAGGTCGCTCGGTCGAGCGACCTGCTGCCTGGAAGCTCGTCTTGGACCCCACTTAGCTCTTCTCCTTTTGCGGCATCAGCTCAACCGAGCGGGGTAGCCGCTCGGCCGAGCGACCTGGAATTCCAGCCAAGGTCAGCTCTTGCCTCTTTCTTCTTACTTCTACTTCTCTTTCTTTCTTCTTTGCTTTCTTTTCTTGCTCCTCTCTAGTAGCATGAACTCTTTAAATATGATGCCTTTGATTCTCTGGCATCGACGATTGTATCCTCCTCTCCAATATGCTCCGAATTGCCCGATATTCTCTAAAATGCAACCAAACGCTCTCGAAGTCAAATAGTTCCAATCATCAACATAATAGCATATAAAATCAGGATTTAAGCAATCAATTTGACGTGTAAACGTATAGATAAAATATGGAATATTATGACACATCAAAATCTCCCAAGCTTATCTCTTACTCGTCCTCGAGGAAAACTAGTAAGAAGTGAACCCATGAGAGGGATACAATATAAAGGTGAGGTGATGAAGTGTAATGGTGTCAAGGGGCTCAATCTTAAACTCTGCAAATATATGAACCCATGGATACAAGAATACGTGAATACACACCAATATATAATCGGAAAAAACGTTCACACAAAATACTTAAGTCTCGCTTAAATGAACTTATTGTGGATTTCAACAAATGTAATGAACTCGATAAATAATAAAATGAGAGTAGAGTTACATTCTATCATGGTTTGTCATGAAATATACTAAGTTCACAGAGACGAATCCAATGTCCACAACTCATTCTCTAAGCAGCATAAATATGTAATGATCAAACAGTTTCAAGCATGCATGGGGTTTTGTTAAGCTCCATGGAATGAGTTAGTAAATTCAATTAAGGTAATGAAATCACCACACTATGCTCGTTTCATGACTCATAGAACCTATCAACTCTGCCATGTCCTTATACTATATAGAAATGGCGATAAAGATATGGAATTTTTGTGTTTTTGTACTTTTGACTATTTGTCTTGCAAACTTGCGTAAACGTAATGGAGTGCAAGGAGAGGCATATGCGGCCTAGATCAGACGATCATAGGGCATCGGGTTACAAGGAACTCCAAGGACCTTTTATTTAGGATACTTGTTTATTTTTTTGTATTTTTGGGGTTTTTGCAAACTCCCTTAAATGCGATGGAATGCAAAGTATGATCAAAGATCATTTATTTGGCTCTATACAAAAGAAAAGAAAAAACATAGAATCTAGACATGGCTCGGTTTCAGGAATTCTAATTATTACTACTTGGGTTGTCGTAGGGTTATCAATTCTCTTTTGAATTACCAAACATCCATGAAGCAATAGAAGTATCAATGAAATCACACAAGAATCAAATAATTTTCAAATTTTGATTCATTCATTTTTAGCACAGCTGTTTCGAGAATATGGTTGTGAATATGGACTCTACTATGAAAAATCATATTAACAATAATACTCTAATCAAGGAATTAAACTCTTATCTAATAGATATCAGAGTTCATAAAAAAATAAATTCACAATATTTCATAGAAAATAAAGCATATGAGACAAAAATAGAGAAGTGAATATGGTTCAGTAGAAAATTTTAAGGTGTGTTTCACGACGAAGCAAAGTGCATGCACTGTGTGTTGAGTATTGGTGTTTCATACCAATCTTATTTTGATGATGATCACAACATTATGTTGTTTCTAATGACTCTCATGTTTTAGTCTCACAGTATCTTTTCATGAATATCTTTCTTGGAGACTAATCACTTGGTGCAAGGATGGACATACAGTGGAGAAGGGCCAAAGCTTGGACTCAAGGAGTGCCAAAGCTTGGAGATGATGGAGAGCATCAACGCATCAAGATGGAAGACTTAGACTCTAAGGAAAGCAATGTAATACATGTAATATTTACTTTATTGCTTTCTCTCTCATTTGAGTCTAGGTTAATGTAATGCCTTGTTAGATGGTCTACTCATACATGCATATGCATTTAGCCATCTTAGTGAGCCTTAGGATTATCATAGAATCCAACCTAATTGGTTCATCTTGACCAAAGACTCACTTGGAGTCTCTGGGTTTCCATCAGTCGCCTGCTGAAGGATTTACAGTCGACTGGGTGATTTCTAGTCGCCTGTCAATCCTTTTATAGTCGACTGATATGCACTGCTCAAGTCAACATTTCAATTGACTCTACTTGAGCTTTTCACATCAGTCGACTGCTGCACAATTTACAGTCGCCTGTATTTTTACAATCACATGTAGATTCGTCAATAGTCATCTGAGAAGTGTAAGTGCAATCTCTGCCTCTTTCTGGTTTTCTCCATCTTCTGCAGCAGACGACTGATGAATGTTTTACAGTCGCTCGACTATTTTACAGTCGCTCGACTATTTTACAGTCGACTGTATTATTGACATCAGTCGCCATTATGCGTATCTGAAGAAAGAGTGAAGTTCTCTGTTTTATTCAATCCCCTACAGCAGTTGCTTGCTGAAGGTTTTACATGCGCCTGTCCTGTTTTCAGTCGACTGTATTGTCTTCTTCAATCGACTGTCCTGGCTCAGATTATAACCGTTGGATATTTTCTAGCCGTTGATCAGTCGACTGTCTTATGATCATCAGTCGACTGTTGATGTCATTTTCGCCCAGTTTCTAGCCGTTGCAGCTTTGGGCTATTGGCTGTTTTCTTGGGTTTTGAGGGTTGATATAGGGTTCCTATATATATGTGTGTGCTGATATTTCTAGAACTTCTTGATGCTATTGAAAATCACAAGAGATTTATAAGACACTCTAAAACTCTCTCAATTCCCTCTTTTGAGCTCTTATTCCTCTTCATGAATTGAAGTCCATCTCAAGGGAATTCATCCAAGTGCTTTCAAGCATATCTCAACACTTGGAGATCCTCTTCCATGTCTTGCATTCATTTATGAGTAAGCATCTCAAGGCATAGGTAAAAGTATTTATTTTACTTGGTGATTCTTGTAACACTAATTCTCTTTGTAGGAATTAGTCTTTCTCTCTTTATGGGAGTTTATCTCTTTGTGGGATTAGAATATTCTCTTTGTGGGAATTACTCTCTTTGTGGGAGTAACTCTCTTAATGGCAGTTTAGTGTCCTAGTGTAGGGCTAACCCTAATTCTCTGGTGGGAGTTAGTGATTCTCTTGGTGGGAGTCTTGACCCTCGTGTAGGGTTGGTTAGGTCCTTGTGTAGGGCAAAATCCTCTTGGTGGGGTATCTCTTTGTGAGATTTGTATTCACTTCTCTTTGTCGGAATATAGTGAATATTGGTGTGGCTGGACGTACCCAAGTTTTGGGGAACCAGGGTAAAATCTTGTGTTTGCGTTTGGTTTGATTGTGTCAATTATTTCCTCTTGCATTTATTATTCCGCATTTGCAAGTTTAATTTTAATTGGAC
The DNA here is from genome assembly GCA_030789695.1 of Scilla litardierei. Classification (NCBI taxonomy): domain Eukaryota; kingdom Viridiplantae; phylum Streptophyta; class Magnoliopsida; order Asparagales; family Asparagaceae; genus Scilla; species Scilla litardierei. The sequence goes on from CM061142.1 coordinate 377,662,284, forward strand.
AATTTTATTACCATTACACTATTCACCCCCTTTAGTGTGTGTTGTTAGTATTGCTAGGTAAGGCGATCCTTACACTGTGCACTTCCCCAATCTTAAACATCACATTGTCCTCAATGTGTGTGTAATATGGATAGAGGACAACGATAAAATAAGGAGCTACACAACAAAATAGCTGGGGACGAGACCGTAGCTGGGGACGACGAGTTCGTGGAGTTTGTGCCTGATTCCATTGCTGACGTGGAGTACGAGGACACTGGTGACCAGTCCTAGTGTTCCTTCGTCGTTTCTTTGTCTGTTGTTAGCTTGTCGGTGAGTAGCACCATTTTGTTGTTACTTTCTTTGTTGGCCATGCTGGGCCATTTCTTTGGACCCTTTTGTTAGACTGGTGGATTTTCTGGTTGTTGGAAAATTTTATTGGACATCGAGATGAATAATTATTTATTGCCTCTTTCTATTATTGTTATCTTTGTTCTGTGTCACATTATAGGGATCTGCGTGTTATTCCAGATGGTTTACAGGTTGAGAGCCTCACAGCTCCCAGCCTGAGCGGGCTTCGTCATGCCTCGCCTCCATTTTAGGGAAGTGGGTCGTGACAAGTTTTGTTGGTGACCCATGCAGGTCCTCTTCTCTGTAACTGTGACTTAATCAGAACAACGATAAGAAATTATAGAATGTCCGATAAATAATTTCGACACCGAGTCATAAGGCTAAGAGTCTGATATTATTTCGTTTTTCTGTGTCATTAGATGGTTGGAAGACGGAATACTCGTGCTGGTGGTGGTGTGCCCCCTCGTGTCGAGGAGCCGGACCGATAGCCCACCAACGGGGAGATTATGCGGATGATGCATCAGATGATGCAGGTGCAGCAAGGCATGCTGCAGAATGCACGGAATGTTCCGCCTGTTCGAGCAGCGCAGACAGTCCAGAATGTCCCTCGCTCCGAGCCAGGAGCGACGCAGTTTCGAGAGCTGGGCCCCACCTACTTTGATGGGACCGAAGGACCTCTAGCTGCTGATGAGTGGATGAGGAATATGGAGGACAACCTGAAGATGTCGAAGGTCGACTCGGCTGGATGGGTTGACTTGGCGAAGAGACATCTAAGAGATAATGCTCGAAACTGGTGGGATGCAGAGGAGGAGATGCTGGAGGAGCCGATATCTTGGGCTACCTTCAAGTCCAGATTCGATGAGGAGTATTTTCCGAAGGCTGCCAGGAGGGAGATGGCGCAGCGCTTCATCGACCTGAAGCAGGGGAGCTTGACGGTGGACCAGTACCACTAGGAGTTCACCAGGCTGAGCCGTTTCTCACCGAAGATGGTGCAGGATGCTGATGAAAGGGCCCAGAGGTTTCTGCAGGGGCTTTCTTTGGATCTTAAGAGCTTTGTAACTTCTTCTGATTCGGAGTCCTATCAGAAGGTTTTGATTGCAGCAAAGAGGCAGGAGCTGATTGTGAACCAGAAGAGAGGATGTGCTTCTGGAGCTGGAAAGAGGCCTGTAGAGCAGGCCAGGGTAGTGATGAGACCAGGGTTCAGGCCCAATCAGCCGGTACAGTTCAAGAGGCCAGGAGGACCTCCTACTCAGAAGACTTGCCATTTCTCTGGCAAGACTGGGCATGTCAAGGATCAATGCCGGAAGATGTTGGGACAGTGCTTGGTTTGCGGTGATCCAGCGCATGTCATGAGGGACTGTCCGAAGTCCAAGCAGCCATGGAAGGGACCTGTTGCAGCTCAGCCATTGCAGCAGAGTGCACCTGTACCTGCTTGATGTGGAGCGCCTCTCGTTCCACGGAGGCAGGCTGTTCAGCAGGCTGTTCAGCCGAGGAGGCAGGTTTTCCTGATGACTGTAGTTGAGACTGAGGCTGTGGATGAGGTTATTGCAGGTAACCCTCAGTCTAGTTGTTTCTTTTCTTAGTTAGTCTGTTTGTTGAATTTGTTTGGTTGCTTGTTCTATTTGCTAGAATAGGATTTGATTGTTATATTGCTTGTTAGGTGTGATTTTGGTTTGCACATTTCCCGCACGAGTCCTCTTTGACTCTGGTGCATCGATGTGCATTATTTCTCGGAGCTTCGTGGAGAAGCATTCCTTGTCGACTTCCCCTCTTCCCAAGAGTTGGGATATCGTCACAGGAAATGGCGTGATCTCGGTGCATCGTGGTTGCAATTCTTACCCTTGGGTGGTCTGTGGACATGAGCTTTACGCTGATTTTATTGTCCATGACATCATCAACTATGATGCTGTTCTCGGGATGGACTTGCTTGGGAGTTTCTATGCCACGATTGATTGTCGGAGGAAGAAGGTGGTGTTTGAGATTCCGGGCCATCCGATGTTCGAGTTCAGCCATGGCAGTAGTTCGCTTGGTCCGGTCAGGTTTCGGGCCAAGCCGGTGGAGATCGTTGCTATGCAGATGGAGCAGTGTAGAACAGCGGTGGTGCGTGACTTCAACGACGTCTTCCCCGAGGAGATGTCTGGACTGCCACCCGATCGAGCTCTCGAATTTTCGATCGATCTTATTCTGGGAGCGTAGCCTATTTCGAGGTCGCCCTATCACATGGCACCAGCAGAATTAGAAGAATTACGGAAGCAGCTGGACGAACTTCTTCAGAAGGCCTACATTCATCCCAGTGTGTCTCCGTGTGGAGCACCGGTCTTGCTGGTGAAGAAGAAGGATGGTTCGTGTCGCATGTGTGTGGACTACCAGGAGTTGAATGCGGTGACCGTTAAGAATCGATATCCGTTGCCTCGCATTTATGACATTTTTGATCAGCTTGGAGTATCGAGGGTGTTCTCTAAGTTGGATCTGAGGAGCGGTTATCATCTACTGAAGGTGAGGAAGGAAGATGTTCTGAAGACAGCATTCAGGACGAAGTATGGACACTACGAGTTCATGGTTATGCCTTTCGGTGTAACCAACGTGCCCGCAGTTTTTATGAATCTGATGAATCTGATCTTCTATGACTTTTTAGACAAGTTTGTCGTTATCTTCATTGACGACATTCTGATCTACTCAAAGTCAGAGGAGGAGCATGCATCGCACTTGAGGACAGTGTTGGAGATCTTGAGGAAGCATCGGTTGTATGCTAAGTATTCCAAGTGCGAGTTTTGGCTGGACAGAGTTGCTTTTCTCGGGCATGTGGTGTCAGGAAATGGTATTTTAGTGGATCCCGAGAAGATCAAGGCTATCAGGGAGTGGCCTATTCCGCGGTCAGCGTCTGAAATCTGGAGTTTCCTTGGGCTTGCAGGTTATTACCGGCGGTTCATTAAGGACTTCTCCCGTATTACCGAGTCGATGACCAGACTGACGCAGAAGGATGTACCATTTGTTTGGTCTGATGATTGTGAGGAGGTTTTTGATGTTCTGAAGGAGAGGCTGACGACTGCTCCTGTTCTTGTTGTGCCTGATCGGAGTGGAGGATTCGAGATCTTTTGCGATGCTTCTGGCAAGGGTCTCGGTTGTGTATTGCATCAGCATGGGCACGTGGTAGCGTATGCTTCACGTCAGCTTAAGACCCATGAGAAGAATTACCCGACGCACGACTTGGAATTGGCAGCAGTCGTGTTTGCGCTGAAGATTTGGAGGCACTTCCTGCTGAGTGAGAGGGTGAAGATCTTCACTGATCACAAAAGCTTGAAGTACATTTTCACTCAGAAGGAGCTCAACATGTGACAGCGTCGGTGGTTGGAGCTCATGGCAGATTATGAGATCGATCTGCAGTATCATTTTGGCAAGGTGAATGTGGTTCCGGATGCACTGAGTAGGCTTCCAGCGGTGATGTTATTGACTTCGCAGTGGAGATTGCAGCAGGATTTTTGCGAGTCTGGTATTGAGATTGTCCTTCCTGGAGAGGCTTTTTCGTTGATGTGTATGCAGATACAGTCGACGATCGTGGATAGGATCAAGACTGCACAGGCTGGGGACCTGAAGTTGGTGAGGATTCGGGAACAGGTGGAAGCCAGTCTGCGGACTGACTTCTTGATTCATGAGGATGGCTCGCTGAGATTTGGGGCCAGGTTGTGTATGCCAGTTGGGGACATTAGAGAGGAGTTGTTTGTTGAGGCACACAGTTCGCCGTATTCTGTGCATCCTGGTGGGACCAAGATGTATACGGATCTTTGCCTGAACTATTGGTGGCATGGTATGAAGAGGAGTGTGGCTCGGAGTGTAGCCAAGTGTCTGGTTTGCCAGTAGGTGAAGGTGGAGCATCAGCGTACGGCAGGGTTGCTACAACCACTTCCGATTCCGGAGTGGAAGTGGCAACACATCACTATGGACTTTGTGACTGGACTGCCTCGGAGTCCGAATCAGAATGATGCGATTTGGGTGATCGTAGACCGATTAACCAAATCCGCGCACTTTATTCCTTTCCGAGTAGGACAGTCCACTGAGACGCTAGCGAGGAGATATATGGAGGTAAATCTTTTACTCTCCGTATTTATTTCTTTTCCCTAGTTTAGATAGGGATGTAACGTGAATCATGTAGGAGATCATACGACTTCACGGAGTCCCCGTGAGTATCGTGTCAGACAGAGACACGAGATTCACATCTCAGTTTTGGCAGAGTCTACAGAAGAGCTTGTGTACGAGTCTGAGTTTCAGCACGGCGTACCATCCGCAGACAGATGGCCAGTCCGAGAGGACGATCCAGATCTTAGAGGACATGCTAAGGGCGTGCATGTTGGACTTCAAGGGATCTTGGGAAGATCATCTCCATCATGTTGAGGTTTCCTACAATAACAGCTTCCAGGCGAGTATTGGCATGGCACCTTTCACCGCGCTATATGGGAAGAAATGTCGATCGCCACTGAGCTAGGATGACATCAGAGACAGGGAGCTGTTAGGACCTGAGATGATCGTGGAGGCGGTGGATGTTGTGAGGAACATACGGGAGAAGCTGAGGATTGCGCAGGACCCTTTCAAGCATTGGGCAGATGCTAAACGGCGTCCTTTGGAGTTTCAGCCAGGTGACCATGCGTTCCTGAAGATTTCCCCGAATCGAGGAGTGATTCGCTTAGGGAAACAAGGGAAGCTGAGCCCGAGATACATTGGACCGTTTGACATTCTAGAGAGAGTTGGCGAGGTAGCCTACCGCTTAGCCTTGCCGCCATCTTTGGAAGGAGTTCACGATGTCTTCCATGTGTCGCAGCTTCGTCGGTACATCAGCGATCCATCTCTTGATGTGTATTTCTCAGAGATCACCGTTCGCCCCGATCTGACGTATGACCAGCAGCCAGTGCAGATTTTGGACAGGCGTCAGAAGTCACTCCGGAACAAGACAGTCGATCTTGTTAGGGTGATGTGGCGACACGGCTCACCAGGAGAGTCTACTTGGGAGATAGAAGATGAGATGAGAGAGCGATACCCACTTTTGTTCCTTGACACGTGAGTGTTAGGAAATTCCGAGGGCGGAATTTTTCTTAAGGTGTGTATGATGTAACGACTGGTTTTTGACTATTATATATATTATGGTTGTTCTCTCCTTTGTGTGTTTTTCCTCTGTTGGACGTTTACTTTCAGTTCTGTTTGATCTTCTTCTTTGATGAACTTCATCTTGACCATATCTTAGAGCTAGAGCGATCTTAGAAGCCATAGGATCTTCCCGAAGCTTCGCGCTTCAATTCGACACTTTTCGTGTATCTTAGTTGGTTCAAGAAGGAGAACCAACCGACTAGATTGCAATCTAGTCGGTCGGCAACCCTTCAGGAACAGACTAGTTCATCTTGTATATTTCAGCTGAGTTACTGTTTACGCTTAGTCGGTTTAAGCACATCCTTCGACCGACTAGTTCCCAAACTAGTCGGTTAGAACTTGTTCTCAGACCAATTAATTATGAGTTCTTTCTGACAGCCGAGTTACTGTTTACGGTTAGTCGGTCAAAGAACGACTATCGACCGACTAGTTGAGAAACTAGTCGGTTAGAGTTTCTTCTCAGACCGACTAACTCTCAGTGCTTATTGTCTATCATATTGTACCCTTAGTCGGTCAATGAACATTCACCGATCGACTAGTTCCCAAACTAGTCGGTTGACAGACCTTCACAGACCGACTAAATCTGTCTACCCTGTGTCGACCCTGTTCACAGTTTGCCATTTAGTTGGTCTCAGTTGGGCGACCGACCGACTAGTTCCCAAACTAGTTGGTCGACCACTCTTCACTGACCGACTAGTTTACCCAGGAAACCTAGGTTAAGTCGTAGCCGTCGCTATTTCTTTCTATTTAAACCATATATGTTTTCATTTATTTCTTCACTTCTCCTAGCCGATCTTCTTCCCCAATCATCCCCCAACCCTCCTCTTGCCTTCTTTCATCCTCCCGAGCTCTCTCTCACCCCCATTACGTCGGCACCACCCCGTAGGCCGCCGGCCGACCCTAAAACCCCACAATTTCCCTTTTGCTCCAGTTTTCCCCAATATTCTCCATTTCCCCAGATCTGTTGTGTCTCAGCCGTGAGGAGTTCTCTTCGACCGTAAATTTCCGGGATCGCTTCTTCCGTTGCCGTGCTAGATCCTACTTGGCGACAGCAATCTGGATACGTCGAGATCCTCTCCTACATGCAGATTCGTAGGCGTCTTGGATCGTCGATTCTTTCTCTTCGTATACGGTTAGTGATCTACCTTTAAATATTCCCATAACCCACACTATAATGTAGAAAACCTAATAAAACAGATTGCTAGACGTTATAGGATTCCAATACAAAACCGGATTAAATCATACAATTCTGATTCTCTGCTTTGACCATAACAGCGGACCCATTTCCCCGTAGAATAGCGACTTGTGTGACCACTTTCGTCGATCAACAAACCTCGGTACCAGGCAAGTGAAACTTGCCAACCTTTGTTTTAGGCCATGCTTTAGGCCATTTCTTGCTTTTAGCATGAAAGAGACTAGACCGTGAAATGATAGCGGTCTAGGCGTAACTTCCAAGTTCTAGCTTGACAACGAAGCTAGAATTGCCTTTGTCATGTCATGTCATGCATCTTCTTGTCACGTCAAATTTCTTTATTGGTACGCAATTTAAATTGAATATCTGCCATGCATTGCATTCTTTACATGCCATTTGATTTGTATGTTGCATCGTAGCACACGCTACCAAATACATGTACAATCCGTGTTTCCGTGTTTTCGGCTAGGCACCTGCTATGCGGGCATAACCCTACGCCATACTTGTTAAAACACTTCCTGGCTCGTGCTCCAGAAGCGAGCATTCCATGTTCGGGGGTAAGGCCCTGGCTCAATACACGTGGAGGGGTAGGGATAAACGGTCACTTGAGCGTAAGAGTTGGCACGTACAGCCTCTCTAGCCAAAGGGCAGAATCTCTGTGCATGACGTGCTTACTATACTTGTACTAATCCTTGTGAATGTATACTTGTTTCCTTGTCATGTCCATGTTTACATGTCACGTTTACTCCTTGCCATGTCTTACTTGATGTTTCTACTTATTGCTGCACATCTTATATAAATGTCATGTCATGCATACTTTAGAATTGCTAGGTTGCTTTTACCTTCCTTTTGTTTCCTTGAACAAAGTCTTGTAGACTTTGCTGACATGTGCCCCTTCTCTTTGGGTGTCGCATGTTAGTTGCTGAGCCAGAGACCGTAGCTGGGGACGACGAGTCCGTGGAGTTTGTGCCTGATTCCGTTGCTGACGTGGAGTACGAGGACACTGGTGACCAGTCCTAGTGTTCCTTCGTCGTTTCTTTGTCTGTTGTTAGCTTGTCGGTGAGTAGCACCATTTTGTTGTTACTTTCATTGTTGGCCATGCTGGGCCTTTTCTTTGGACTCTTTTGTTAACCTTGTGTCTTTTCTGGTTGTTGGAAAATTTTATTGGACATCGAGATGAATAATTATTTATTGCCTCTTTCTATTATTGTTATCTTTGTTCCGTGTCACATTACAGGGATCTGCGTGTTATTCCAGATGCTTTACAGGTTGAGAGCCTCACAGCTCCCAGCCTGAGCGGGCTTCGTCACGCCTCGCCTCCATTTTAGGGAAGCGGGTCGTGACACATACTTCCCCCCCTTTTGACATGATCAAAAAGCTTATAAAGAGGGTTAGTAATAACCAATAATAAAAAGAAATGAACATTGTGATTTATGTAGAAAGATATGACAGGAATAAATAAGATTAATTTAGCTCATTCTCACTAATGATTCCAAGGTCTCTTCTCAACTTAATGAAAGAATCACTCTTGAGAGCCTTAGTGAAAATGTCAGCTACTTGATGATCGGTAGAAATATATTTAAGCTCAATATCTTTCTTTGTGCAATGATCATCAATAAATCTATGTCTAATATCAATGTGTTTAGTCCTATGGTGCAAAATAGAATTCTTAGTAAGTTTGATTGCACTCATATTATCACAAAAAATCACACTAGTAGGACACCTAATACTATAGTCAACTACGGCTTGTTTCATCCAAAGTACTTGAGCACAAGCTAGCCCGACAACCATATATCTAGCCCGGCAACAATATATTCTGTCTTGGTTGTAGAAAGTGAAATAGAATTTTGCTTCTTGCTAAACCACAAAATTAAGGAATGTCCAAGGAAGTGCCATGTTCCACTAGTGCTTTTTCTAGTGGTTTTGAAACTAGCATAATCAGACTCACTATAAGAAATTAAATCTAATGTGATAGTTTTTGGATAAAAAAGTCCAAAGTCAGAGGTGATGTTAAAATACCTAAAAATGTGTTTTACTACCTTAAGATAAGATTCCCTAGGGTCTGCCTAGAATCTAGCACATAAGCAAACACTACACATAATATCAGGTCTACTAGCATTAAATAAAGTAAATACCTAATCATACATCGATATATCCTTTGATCAACTTTCTTACCATTCTCATTCTTATCCAAGGAGACGAAAGTTGCCATTGGAGTGTCCTTCGCTGAATCACTCTCCATTCCAAATCTTTTGAGCAAATTATGGGCATACTTTGTTTTGTGGATAAAAGTTCCCTCCTTCAATTGTTTTATTTGCAAACCTAAAAAGAAAGTGAGCTCTCCCATATAGCTCATTTGAAATAGCAGAACCAAAAATAATGTCAATATCAATATCAATTCTTTTAATAAACAATGTTGTATCTACTTTACCTACATTGTATCCCGAATCGATTACGAATTTTTTTAATCTTTCATGCCAGCTCTTGGAGATTGTTTCAATCCATATAATGCATTTTTAAGTTTGTAAAAATAGCTATCATATTTTTCATGAACAAACCCTGGTGGTTGTTCAACATATACCTCTTCCTTAATATGTCCATTAAGGAATGTACTTTTCACATTCTTTTGAAATAAAGTAAAGTTCATATGGCATGCAAAAGCAAGTAACAATCCAATAGATTAAAGTCTATCTAAGGGTGCATATGTTTCATCGAAGTTAATACCTTCCTCTTGGCAATAGCCTTGAGCTACAAGCCTTGCCTTGTTTCTTACCACGTTGCTATCCTCATCCATTTTGTTTCGATACACCCACTTGGTGCCAATGACAATGTGGTCCTCGGGTCTAGGAACTAGCTCCCATACTTGGTGAAGGGTTTTCTGGTACCCTTAGGGCACAAAAACTCTAGTCCCGTCCTAAGTCGGACGGAACATAGACAGAAAAACAATTTGCAGCAGAAGAAAAACTTGTTAATCTAATTAACATGCAGTTAAAACAATTTTAACTTAGCCCTAAGGTCCAAGACCCTTAGCTAAGATCTATGCCAACTTGGGATGGATCTGACCATCCCAAGAAGGATCTAACCTACTGCGATTAAATTAAACTAATGCTTAATTAAACACATACCCGGAATCTCAACCCTGGAGCAGGCGAGATGTTCCGCACTGTCTTCCGAGCTGCTTTCCGTCCCACACCGAGCCGCTCCTTGAACCGCTCCCTGAACCGCTCCTCGAACCACTCTTCGAACCGCTCCGCATCCCGAGGCGATCAATCCCATGTCTCCGAGCCAACCAACCGCCGAAGAAAGTTTCACGCGAGTGAAACCTTCGCCTAGATTTCGGATCTGAATCCGAACTCCTTTGCGGCTTTGTTAGAGCCCTCAGGAGCAAGGCAGAAATTTATAGGGAGGGGAGAAATATTAATTTAAGCTTAGATCCGAGCGTGCTCCAACATTTACGAGAGCCGCTCAGATCTAGAGTTTGGGACAAGTTTTGAGGAGGGGAGCAGACCCCTATTTATATAGGCAACTGACTGCTCCCATTCACTCAAAATCCGATGTGGGACTAAAGTTGGGTTAATTAAAATCAAGTTAGTTTGCACTTCACAAAGTGCAAACTTCCGTGAATTTTAACTCACTCGCCGTTGAACTTCATGATTGATACAACCTATCAATTTGAAGGGCGTTCAACGGTGAACGCATAGGAAAAAACCGTTCGTCAATCAGAGTTCGTTTGACCCTCCAATTGATCACTCAAAGTTCAGCCCACGGCTAGTTTTTCACAAAAACTGAGTCGTTAAAATCTGCCATCAATTCTAGGGTTCTGCACCCTGAGGTGGGGCCCAGCCTGTAGGCCCCACCAGCCAAAAGAGGCTGACTGGGCGCCTGCCAGACCTGGGCGTGGGCGCCCAGGCGCCAGGCGCCCAGGCTCCTGCCTGGCGCCTGGCGCCTGGCTGGCGCCCGGCCCAGGGCGCCTGGGCTCCCAGGCGCCCAGGCCCGCCTGGGTGCAGGCCCAGGCGCCCAGCGCCTGGGCCTGTGCCCAGGGTCTGGATTCTTGGCTTAGCCAGGTCTGGCCAGGCACCCATGTCAGACTTGGTTTGGCCTGGGTCAGCCTGGTCTGACCCGGTCTGATGTAATGGGCTGTTTTGGCTCTAACTTGAGCATCTGGCGTCCGATTTGGACGCCGTTCGAACATGGGTCTGGACCGGGACATTCCCGTCTTACCCGTGAACTTTTCCTTACGTTTATATTATTAAATATTATTTTAAACAATTTAAAACACATTTAATCTCTTTTGCATCAAATGCAAATTAGTCCCATATCTAGGCTTAAATTATCATATTGCATCAAATGCAATTATTCCATCCCTTGTATCAAAAATGCAAAATATTCTCCCTAACTAATTTCTACCTATTACTAGACGAAGGTCACACTCTGTGTGAGACCTTACAGCATGACCCTTACAACAGGTTGGGTTCGAAGCCCTATACGGCAGTGACCACAAGCAGTGGTTGCCGTCCCTGCTTCAGGAATCATCATTATGTGGTTGACTCATTGACATGAGTCTAGTCGGGACCACTCTGACTGTTTCTGTGATGAATTCCGCAGTTATAGTCTCTTCGTCTAAACTATGTCGTGTAGATCAAGTCTAGGGTACGGTCAAACTGTCAACCCCAATAACTTGACTCCGGTTAGTTTCTATCAATCTTTAGTCAACTAATGTTGGACTTCTTCCAACATACTCTGCGCAGAGTTTTTACTAAAGACCGAACTAACTCTACGACACTAACTCCCATTGACCGGGAGAGACGAATCCTGTCTTGGCCACTACTCTCCTCGTACGCTTCAAGTGACACCCAATCAAAGACCTTTCAACATGCCTAGCCTCGAAGTTAGGTCAGTGATCTAAATGGCACTATTCACGCACAGGTTCGTAAAATGACCTCAAGTCAAAAGACCAACTAGCCTATCATCACTAAGAGTTATCATTGGCAGATTGGTCAATGTAACCATATGATAACTCTTGTGGATCGTTCAGTGAACTCATTCTCTAATGAGCACCTGTGTCTCGTCTTCGACTTCGCCAAGTCGAACAATCATGAGATCATCGCCACCGCTAAACGGTGAAGACTAAGACACAATGGTCTATTCGATGTTTCGATATCCTTGTCTCGAAACATCTACGACCACGAACCCTTTTAGATTTATGCTACAGACTGTCAAACATTTCTTCATGATCGAGATACTCATCTCGATACATGTTTGACCTTGCATAAAGTCTCAGGACTTTACCTAAGTTGATATCTAATTATAATATAACTTAGATAAATTATTACCAAACAGCTTAATGTTATTTCGAACAAGATGTTTGTGCTATTCACACAGAGATAAATAGCCTCGAGGGCATCATTTCTCTACATCTCCCACTTGCACTCAGGCCCATTTATCTCGGTATCTTATACCGTTTTTTACACATAAGTTTTCCCGACTTCATGTGGCAGAGCCTTCGTGAGTGGATCTGCTAAAACCGTCTACACTATAGACTTAAGGGGTTTCTATGTTCATGTTAGACCAACCATTCGAATCTCATTCAAATAATTCACTTGGTCTTTCGGAATCCATAATATTTTATTTCCTTGGATCTTATCCAGTTCATCGTACCTTACGATAATCATTTAAATTAGTTGTTGGTCATTTCAAATGGCTCATTTCTATTTCTGATAAAGTGTCAAATCTTTTGATTACTTTGTCAAATAAATGTTCCATCCTTTTGATGCTTCGCATGTAATTTATACGCTCCCACTGACTTTAAAAACTATCTGGCTAATCCATATAAGTTGGTCCGTCTAAATCATATTTAGAAAAACGAACTTATAAGTGAATGCTCCAATTTTCATGGTCAACTTAAGCGTTTACATCGAGTTTGGTCCGAGTAGATCTGTACACATCTGCTGGCGAAAAACAGTTTCATTCTAATCCGTTTTATAGGAATTAGGATGAAAACCGTTTTCGACCAACATGGTTGCACTTCACTATTTTCCTTTCTGCACCAATCTTTCAACTTAAAGATTTACTTGCAGAAAGTGAGAAAACATTTTCCTTGGGCACGTAAACTAAATTCTCAAATTTATTTACGCACACGGACCTGCATCAAGTTTTAAATTAGAGTTACTACTCCGAATTTCATCCTGGAAGTTGACTAAGTCATCATCAGTTATGATGTCTAACTCGATAATTCGTCTCACGAAATTCAAGTAATTATACAACTTCTTAAAGATTGATTTAATGAATATCTTATTGATAATGTCCTCATAGAACATTATCAAAACCTAGGCATTACAATCTGGGACTTAACCCAGAGGGAGGACTTAACTCAGAGTCACTAACAATGGATCACACCAAGTCTAACTAAGTGTGATTCATACCTTTTAACACACCGATGTGTTAACAGACTTGACCTGAGAGAAAATCACATTTTCTTTCAATTACGCAAGATTTTATATAGCTAAGTATTTGACCATTCGATCTAATCAAATCAGTTTAAATATTTTAGTCATTTCGTTCTTTATTTTATCAGACTTGTGTTTCATCAAGAACACGTGTCTTAATAAAATATACGAATAGCTTATTTTGGTTAATCTAGACTCGGGTACATCAGTATGTACCAGACTGAGTTCGACAACTCATTCTCCCACTGTCTTACAGATGGGTTTCGGCTATTATATCTAAGAGGATAAGACTCACAAGTGTCCGTAGACTTCATAATACGAGAGGTCAGACCCCTCTTTATGTGACTTGTGAAGCTTAATCTCTCGATACGGCCTAGTCTAATTTTACCATGTAAGTTTGCTACTATCTTGTGTATTTATATATACTAACATTTAATATATTATAGTTATCAAAAATTACTTAACACAAAACATTGCTTCAGAAGCAAGGTGACGACATTCGTCAAAGTGTGTTAGACGTTTTTGTATAACAATTTATTCTGAAATCGTGACATCAAAATATGTCACATTTTCATTTCTTCCTACTTATGTCTTTACTAATGATAAATTAAACTATTTAACTCGATTAACTTTCCGGAGTGCCTTCTTCCTTTTCTAAATCATATTTAGATATTAAATAGCCCAACATAAATAAATAGCTTATGCAAGCATCTCATGTATACAAACGCCTGAGAGTTGTAATCTTGAGTGTAGCTCAAGAAGTTGCTTGTCTCAAGATAGTCTTGCACCGCTCATGCACTTGTACTCGACTCAAACAGTTTGATCGAATTCTCGTACTTTGCGGATCAAAATTGTTTGTCCATACAACCTTGAGGGTAGCTCGACAAGTTGTAGGGAGAAACATACTTCGAATATCCTATATGTTTAAGCTGCCTCATATAGAGACGAGTGTCATGTAGCTTGAATTTATTTGTTGGACCCAGAGCTTAATGAAATCACATTTCTCAAGTCTGTTTCTTTAGAAGGTCATTTTTAATAATGTCAACGAGAATGTAGTTTTAATTCTATCAATTATAATTTAACTTGATATTCAATTAATCAACCTTTTTGACCAGTTAACTAATTCCATTAAAATATTATAATTAGATTCCTACGGTAAACATAGTCTTGCCCTAGTTTAGCATACGTTAAATATTAAATATATGTAGAATGGCTTTTATCTATCTATATCCTCCCACTATTTTTACGATCGTTTCAAAGCTTAATAACGAACGATTTAATCGAATTAAAATTAATGGGTAAGAGGTCCAACCACTTTGAGCCTAACAACCTTGAGTGTAGCTCAACAAGTTGCTTGACTCTGCGATCGGAAGATGACTCTTCATCGATCATATCAGATATGAATCTCTTATCGGTTTTTGCACCTAGTCATTTGTGATCATGAGTGTGCTCATCCAAATCACAATGTCTAGTCTAGTCGGACCCTTGTTTTCGTGTCTAGCCTGACTTGCCCCTTCGCTCGGTGTATTCACGACACGTCGGTTTGGGTCAGGTCATAGACTACATCAAGTCAGACTACATCGTTGACTTAACTTATGCCGGTGCTCGGTGTATTCACGACAACATTGGTTTGGGTCAAGTCAAGATTTCATCTTATGTATTTAAGGAGTTGGTTTCTATAAGGTTGCCATGTCACAGCTTGAGTGTAGCTCAACAACTGTAACACTGGTCCTATAGTTGCTAACCCCTAAAACAAGGAGGGCTACGGCTAATCTTGAAAAAGATCATTAACGTATTTGACTTAGATATAGTCCAGGGTGTCATACAATCATGATTCGCGACATTGCGGTCCAGCGGAACTCAGTCAGGGAATTGACTAAGCCAGGATCACTATCCCTTAAAGGGTCATCCAGAACTCTTAGCCAAGCACATTGACTGGATCATGGTCCATTGAATGAAGCTTGTCATTTTTGTATGTATGCCATAGACTAAACAGCTTTTATTAACAACTAATTAATCTTATCAACTAGTTGAATCCTTAAATTCAAAATTTTTAGGATTTGTTTAATAACTTTTATTAAGTCCTTATGAACTATAAGGTTCACGTGCTATCCTAATCATTATTAGGATTTTAATAAATTTTATTAACAACGCTAAAAGCGAAGTCCTTTAATGAGAATTAATAAAAACAATTAAAATTGAAAATTCATCAAAAGGACTACCCTAATCAGGAATTAGGTCTTGAAAGGTTGTTAATGTTTTATTAAAACATAGCATGTCATTAAAATTCAATTAATAAATTTTAATCATTTTTAATGGCTAACCTAAAGGGTTGTCTTGTGTTATCAAATAAGGGACAAGATGAACTAGCCATTAAAATAAAGCTACACTAATTTTATCGCATAAAATGAAAGTGTACAACTATTTAACAATTAAACAGAACAATGTCTATCACATAAACAATTTTAGCATGCATACATAAATTTAACATTTAAATTTAAAATATGATTTTAAAAATATTTTATTTTTATCTCATAAAAACTTGTTTTTAAAATCACAAATTTGCTTGCTACATTAAAAATTTATCGCATAAAAATTTTAACCTTTAAAATCAGTTTTAAATATATCTCATAAAAGTAAAACATCATTTTAAAAAACTTTCAAGCTTAAAAATTTATCATATAAAATTTTCAGGCACTTTAAACTTATCGCATAAAGTTTAAAAGATTTAAAATTAGTTTTAAAAATTATCACATAAATTTTAAAACATCATTTAAAAAAAAATTTCATGTTCAAAAAATTTATCACATATATTTTTAAACATCAAAAACATTTTTAAAATTTATCTCATAACTTTAAAAACATTTTTAAAAGTATTTAAAAGTATTTCATGCGTTTAAAGAAATCGCAGGCTAGATCGTAACACAAACCAAGCTCTGATACCACTGAAGGGTATTACTCTTGTTACGCCTATTTAACCGAGACCCGAAAGACACGAGCCCAGAAACCCGACTGCCGGTCAAGAGCCCATCTGCGCGCTCAGGCCCACTCGATAAAGGCCCTATAAGGGACCCCCCCCGAATGTCGATCCGGCCCGGCCCCGATAACACGCTGGCCACTCGCCCACTCCTGCGATAACCGATCCCCCAGTTCCGCGACCACTGAATGGCAGTTAAGGGGAGATGCTAGCATGGCGCAGGGAGCGGCGACGGGGGGGGGGGGGGGGGGGGGTTGAGGGGGCACGATTGAGGGCGGACGAGCGACGTGGGTCGGGGACAATCACGGCGGAGGTCTATAAAGGGGCTAGGAGGACGACAGGAGAGCGGACCGCCTCTCAGGTATCTAGAACCTAAGGTACTCCATCAACAACCTAGTTCCCCCATTTTCATCTCCTTCCTCCCCCGCTCGCGCCGTGAGACGCCGTTCCGATCTCCTCACGAGTCGAACCGTCTCCGCCGGGCCTCTTCTTTCAGATCTCTGTCTGACTTAGGCATCGGAGGGGATTTGGCCGGAACCAAGGTCCGGCCCCCTGACGAGTGTTCTCGTCTACGCAGGAGGGCATCAGATCCACGGGCTGAGGCTTCCCCTCCGCCCCTCGTCGACCACGCAACCAGCTGGACGATTGAGACTTCCCCTCGTCGTCCGACCGCCGAGGCCGAGCGCAACCGACCGAGGCCGAGCGTCTCGACCCGGGCCGAGGCTGCCCCTCGCCCTACCAACGGCCGAGGACCCCGATTCAATCCAGCCGATGCGCTCTACGTCGTCTGCAGATCCGATTCGAGCCTCGACTGCACCAATTCGACTCGCCCGAGGGACCCAAACGGGCCCCTTGACCACGTTGACTGGGTTGTCCACGGTCAACGCTTTGTAGTGAGAAAACACTCTGAAACATCTGGCGCCGTCTGTGGGAACCGAAAACCGTCCCACGAAGAAGCAAACCATACCAGCAATGGCACGAGCCAGAAATGGAAGGAAGCGCATGCCCCCCATCCCGGAGGAGGGGAATGGCGCATCCAACGGCAACCCCGAAGACATGCCCGTCGGCGATCACCCCGCCCCCTCAACCGAAGAGACCGGCGGCCCAGGACTGGCCACACAGGGACAGCTCCGCGCCCTGGCTCAGGAGACCAACGCGAGCCTCCAGACGTTGGTCGCGACGGTACAGCAGCTCGTCGGCCCTGCGCCATCCAACGGAGGCACGTTGGGCGATAGCCATCGATGGGCGGGGGGTCCCCCGCTCTTTGCGGTCCGCCGTGGTCGACGACCACGGGACCCAAAAACCGAACACGGATCGTTGGTTCACGCTGTCCGGCTCCCGTCAGGCGAGATCACGCGCCTCCTCCCCTTATCGTGAAAGGAGCCGAAGAGAAACCGAAGGGACGGAGGGCGAATCGATGACTGCATCATCTCGTCGGTCACGGTCGTCCCGCCGCAGGAGAAGCGAACGACACCACTCGAGAGACCGATCACGGCGGAGCCGGAGCTCCCGCCGGAGGAGCCGGGAGCGCCGGGTCAGCCCGACCCCCAGCGTGGCGAGGGCCGTGGAGCCAACCCCGCCGGCGCCTGTGCACCCTCCACCACCGAACGAGCTAGAGGCAGGCGACTGTCGAATCCCCGGGGGCATCCACGGAGACCGGTGCCCCCTATCACGGAGAATAACCGACGCACGGGTCCCCTCTCGATTCAGGATCCCGGCGCTGGGGAAGTACGACGGGATAGGGGACCCAGGAAACCACGTGATGGACTACGAGGGGGACATGTCCTTCCAAGGAGCTGACGATGACCTGCTCTGCCGAGGCTTCTATTCTACTCTCAGGGGAGCGGCGAGGACCTGGTACCGCAGCCTGCCCAGCCGCTCCATCGACAGCGGCGAGGAACTCACCCAGTTGTTCTGCAAGAAGTTCATGGCGGGGAGGCAGATCAAGCCTGATGCTGAACATCTGTTCAACATAGTGCAAGGCCCGGCCGAGCCGCTCCGGCAGTTCATGCGCCGCTTCAATGCGGAGAGGCTGAACGTGAACAGCCCTCCCGACCTGGTGGTCCAAACGGCCCTTAAGAAAGGGCTTCGCCACAGAGGCCTTAAGAAGTCCCTGCACAACGATCCCCCGAAGGACCTCCATGGGATCATGGCAAGGGCCGAGCGCTTCATGTTGACCGAGGAGGCCTTGTCCGTGGATGCAGGAAAAGCCGCTCGAGGGACCAAGCGCGACGACAGCGGACGAGGCAGCCCCGAAGGATACCGGACCGAGAAGAGGCCGAGAAACAGGCAGCGCGGAGAAGGTACGAGAGACGCCACCCCAGACGCCGTCCTCGCCCAAGTGCAGAAGGAAGAACGCGCCGATCGCCCCCCACCGAAGGCAAAAAGAGGTGGGAAGAATAGGGAGAAATACTGCAAGTACCACAAGGACGACGGCCACGACACTGAAGACTGCTGGCATTTAAAGAAGGACATCGAGAAGCTGATGAGCCGAGGACACGCCAGGAGCTTAACCGACGAGCCAGCCCACGGAGAGGGGACCTCCATGCAGCCAGACAAGGGGAAGAAGATCAACACCGTCCAAGGACCCCTCCGCATCATAGAGTGAGCGAGCGAGCTCTCTCCCCCAGTCGTAGCCTGGTCCGAGGGGATTATCTAGGTTTACATCCCTCTGTCTAGCTTTATTCCCTATTTCCTTTCCTCCAAATGTACCAGTCCGACAGGACTCTTAAGAGTACAATTGCATTCCCTTTTTGTCTTTTCTTAAATCCTCGACGGAATTGACGTTTCACTAATAGTGCAAAAGAATGAAGACCGTCGCCTCACTGGAGGAGGAAGGGGAGCACTGCCCTCGTCGACCGACTCCTGCGCTCGGAAGCCTGGGGGCAATTCTCCCAGCCAGCGCGGACGCCGACCAGTCCTAAGCCGAGGAGCTTTGCCCTCGCCAACCGACTCCTGCGCTCATAAGTCTGGGGGCAGTTCCCCCAGCAGGCACGGACGCCGACCGGTCCTAAGCCGAGGAGCTTTGCCCTTGTCGACCGACTCCTGCGCTCATAAGTCTGGGGGCAGTTCCCCCAGCAGGCACGGACGCCGACCGGTCCTAAGCCGAGGAGCTTTGCCCTCGCCGACCGACTCCTGCGCTCATAAGTCTGGGGGCAATTCCCCCAGCCGGCGCGGACGCCGACCGGTCCTAAGTCGAGGGACTTTGCCCTCGCCGACCGACTCCTGCGCTCATAAGTCTGGGGGCAGTTCCCCCAGCAGGCACGGACGCCGACCGGTCCTAAGCCGAGGAGCTTTGCCCTCGCCGACCGACTCCTGCGCCCATAAGTCTGGGGGCAATTCCCCCAGCCAGCGCGAACGTCATCCAGTCCTAGGCCAAGAACAAGGCAGCAACGCAAAATACACGAGAAGTCTGAGTAAGTCAATTTCGTTTATAACAGTTAACCAGGGTACAAAAATGTGTCTTATTTACAGGGAATCGAAGCGAAGAAACCTCTCTACAAATAATCCACTCACGACGAATGACAAAGTTCATCACCTACAGAAGCTAGGTCGACACCGACAGAGCAAAATTTGTTGACAAAAGACCCAAAGTAGTTGGCCCAAGCGAGCAGCCATGCAACCAGCAATTATTGGCCCCGGAGCCGGTAGCGAAGCCGAAGGAGATAGCGGGGCCAGGGATCCATTTCAAGTAGACTGGCCCAAAGCGAAGCGGATGCTAAAAAATTTGAGGATAAGGCCAGGAGGGACGGCTTAGGGAGCCCGGGCTCGGGAGGACACATCCTCGGGCACTTCGCCCTGCTCGGAGCGAGGGGGATCGACGAGCGGGGGAGCCTGCCAAACGCGCTCCACGCAATCCCGGAAGGAAGACTCGACGACTTCGACAATCCGAGGGGCGATGAGGTCTTCATACGTACCGAAGGCCCCCCTGAGAACCTCGAAGATCTTCTCCCCCAGGGTCCCGACGACACCCCTCTCCACCTCCTCCGCTAGCCACGCCACCTGACGCCGATCCGATAGTTCCCTCTGAAGCTCCTCCCTCTCCAGGCGGAACGACTCAGCCGCGTCATCAGCCGACTGCCGAGCGTCCTCCAACTTTCCCTGGAGGTCACCCACTCGCCCCTCCAGCTCGGCCACACGGAGCTTGAGACGACGAGACTCCATCTGAGCCTACGTCATAGCTACCTCCGCCGCCCCGGCCCGCTCGTGGGCCTTCATGGAGGACTCCTCCAGCTCCCTCAAGAGGACGGCTCGGCACTGCAACTCCACGGCGAGCGCTGAACCCTGGAAGACGGGACATGGGCTAAGAAAAGGATAAAGGGAAGGAGAGGATAGCAAGATAACCGAACCTGTTGAAGGATCCAGACCAAGGAATCCGACATCTTGTCGGCAGGGATCTTCTTGAGGAGGCTGCAGTCCCGGGGAGGAACGAAGACCTCAGCAACCTGCTGGGCCAAGGATCGGTCGACAAACATCGAACTCCCAGGGACGACATCGAGGGACTCCATATTGCTTGCCAACAGGGCTCCGATCCCCGGTGATATGGGCGAGGACGCTGCGAGGGGGGTGGTTGTCAAGGCTACCGGGAGATCCCCGGTGGTCACCGCAGGGGGCACGGAACCCGCCGGACTGGAGGGATCCGCGTCCTCCCTCCTCTTCTTTCCTCCGTGAGGCTCCGAGGGCGCCGGAGGGGAGCGCTTCCGCCTCGCACCATCCCCACCCTCGAGAGCCAGAGGGGGCGCGCCAAGGGCAGAAAGAACGGCACCAGACCCGTCGTTACCCCCCGCCTCTTGGGCTGGCGGGGCGGGTCCGGCCCTTGTGACCCCCCCCGGGAAGGGGATCACCAGAAGAAGAGGCGGGAGGCGCGGCCACCACCTTACCCACGGAAGGCTCGGCTCGGCGCACTTCCTCCTCAACGGTACGCCGAGGCGCCCTTCCAGAGGTACTACCTCGGCTCCGAGCGGCTCCACGACGGATCAGCTCATCGACGTCACGGACGAACTCGCGGCCCGCCATCCCTGCAAGGGAAACCAAAATCAGGATGAGTCACAGGGCGATTCGAGACTGAAAAAGCGACCTACCCTTAGACCACAAGACGGCCTTCAGGAGTAGGTCGTCCAACAAAGACCAGATGGACTTCGATTCCAAGGGGAGGGTCGACAGCAGCGCGACAGCTGCCTGATCAACGTCAGAGAGGGCTAGCGGCGGGCGAGGCTGGACAGACCCGCCCCAACTTGTCAAAATCTGGGCGT
The DNA here is from genome assembly GCA_030789695.1 of Scilla litardierei. NCBI lineage: Eukaryota > Viridiplantae > Streptophyta > Magnoliopsida > Asparagales > Asparagaceae > Scilla > Scilla litardierei. Next base: position 377,683,614 of record CM061142.1, read on the forward strand.
CCTCCAAGAAGACCACAAAGACATAATTCGAACTCCAATCCCCCGACCAGCGGGGTAGCCCGATCAGGCACTCCCTCCTCGAGCGAGCTCGGAGTTGCAGCCATGACCCCGGGCCAACCGTCTGGATCTGATAAAAGTGGAAGAGAAGGGGGAGAGACGGCTCCAGACCGCGGGTACAGCAGAGCGTCGCAAAGCCCGTCAGTACCGCAATCGAACAAGGGGTGAACTGGCAAAGGGGCACCGTGAGATATTCCATGACCCGGATGAAGAAGGGATTGAGCGGGAAACGAAGACCCAGGCGGAACATTTCGACGTAGACGCCGACCTCATTGCTCCTCGGAAGGCAAATCCGCTCGTCGACGAATGGAACTCGGACATCATACGGGAAGCAGAGATACCTTTCTCGGATCTCCGTGGCCACTGAAGGAGGGGTCTCCGACAGCGTTCGGAGGACAACCGGGGGCACGTTAAGCTGCACGGCAGCCGACGCCACGTCATCACAGGCATAGTCTGGGAACAGCTTCCCCTTCCCCTTATCTCGGAGGGGACAACTCCCAGCGGAGGAACCTGATCCCACTAGCCGGGGCCCGCCCCGCCTGGACTCCGGAGAGTCCCTCGCCCCTTGGCCAGAACCGCCTATCCTAAGAGCAGCCATAATACGAAAGCGAGAAAGGAATTACCTTTTAACTAGTTTGGAGGAGACAAGGAAGCAAAGGCGACAGGAAACTCCGAGTTGTGGAAAGCCTAGAACAATGGGAAGAGCAAGAAAGAAGCGGAGATCAACGCAGCTGGGGATCTTATATACCGGACATAGGGACGAATTCGAAGCGCCTGACAAGAACGCGTGGCAGGCCTCGAAGAACCGGCGGCGTTTCGAAATCGGCGCCAAGGGAAGTCTAATCGATCCGCCTCATCATGACCTACATTTATGACCACGCCTCGATTAAAGCGCCACTCGGAATCCCAGGAGGCACAGCGGTCGAACCGAGCAAGCCAAGGCCGATCGACCCCACCGAGGGCGGCTCACGAACCCCTCGGCTTCTCAACTTAAGACGACCCCGCGGGCGGTGGGGATAAGCTCGCAGCTACACGTGGCAGCATCAGAGGACCGACGACGCTTCAGAGCCCGCGCCTTAAAAGTATCGAACGGACCAACTCATGATGACGACTAATAAATGAGTCGGCATCAACTTACAAGCCTGTCAAAGTCGGCGGAAGTCGCATCGGCCGAGCCGAACCGGCCGAAGCCGATCAACCCGACCGATGGGGGCAATTGTTACGCCTATTTAACCGAGACCCGAAAGACACGAGCCCAGAAACCCGACTGCCGGTCAAGAGCCCATCTGCGCGCTCAGGCCCACTCGATAAAGGCCCTATAAGGGACCCCCCCGAATGTCGATCTGGCCCGGCCCCGATAACACGCTGGCCACTCGCCCACTCCCGCGATAACCGCTACCCCAGTTCCACGACCACTGAATGGCAGTTAAGCGGAGATGCTGGTATGGTGCAGGGAGCGGCGACGGGGGGGGCGGATTGAGGGGGCACGATTGAGGGCGGACGAGCGACGTGGGTCGGGGACAATCACGGCGGATGTCTATAAAGGGGCTAGGAGGACGACGGGAGAGTGGACCGCCTCTCAGGTATCTAGAACCTAAGGTACTCCATCAACGACCTAGTTCCCCCATTTTCATCTCCTTCCTCCCCCGCTCACGCCGTGAGACACCGTTTCGATCTCCTCACGAGTCGAACCGTATCCGCCGGGCCTCCTCTTTCAGATCTCTGTCTGACTTAGGCATCGTAGGGGATTTGGCCAGAACCAAGGTCCGGCCCCCCGACGAGTGTTCTCGTCTACGCAGGAGGGCATCAGATCCACGGGCCGAGGCTTCCCCTCCGCCCCTCGCCGACCACGCAACCAGCTGGACGATTGAGGCTTCCCCTCGTCGTCCGACCGCCGAGGCCGAGCGCAACCGACCGAGGCCGAGCGTCTCGACCCGGGCCGAGGCTACCCCTCGCCCTACCAACGGCCGAGGACCCCGATTCAATCCAGCCGACGCGCTCTACGTCGTCTGCAGATCCGACTCGAGCCTCGACTACACCAATTCGACTCGCCCGAGGGACCCAAACAGGCCCCTTGACCACGTTGACCGGGTTGTCCACGGTCAACGCTTTGTAGTGAGAAAACACTCTGAAACAACTCTGATATCATTGTGACACTGTTAAGGCCCATCATCCATGGCACCCTAGACCCGTCACAAGATACATCAGAACTTGTTTTACGGCATGCCTCTCGACAACGCCCAACCTATTATAAGATCTCCATCTTATCAGGACTTAGTACAGTAAGAGCGATTACTTCGGGTCAGCTCATAACCCGAGAACCTGTACTCAAGCATAAACAAGCTCTGATACCACTCTCGTCTCCTCTAAATGGCACTGTTCACGCACAGGTTCGTAAATTGACCTCAAGTCAAAAGACCAACTAGCCTATCATCACTAAGAGTTATCATTGACAGATTGGTCAATGTAACCATATGATAACTCTTATGGATCGTTTAGTGAACTCATCCTCTAATGAGCACCTGTGTCTCGTCTCCGACTTCGCCAAATCGAAGAATCATGAGATCATCGCCACCGCTTAACGGTGAAGACTAAGACACAATGGTCTATCCGATGTTTCGATATCCTTGTCTCGAAACATCTACGACCACGAACCCTTTTAGACTTATGCTACAGACGGTCAAACATTTCTTCATGATCGAGATACTCATCTCGATACATGTTTGACCTTGCATAAAGTCTCAAGACTTTACCTAAGTTGATATCTAATTATAATATAACTTAGATAAATTATTACCAAACAGCTTACTGTTATTTCGAACAAGATGTTTGTGCTATTCACACAGAGATAAATAGCCTCGAGGGCATCATTTCTCTACAGTTGGTTCCTTTTAAATTGCAATAACTCCTCTTGCATTGTTTCTTTCTAAGCCTCATCTGCAAAAGCTTCTTCAACTTTCTTTGGTTCAATGTTAGAAATCATCTGTTGAATTTGTGATCTAGTTCTAACACCATCACTAATACTACCAATCACTTGTTTACGAGGGTGATGTGTAGGTTATGAGAAAGCTGTAGGTAGTGAACTAGAGGGTTGATCATCATTGTGTGGTGCAATAATGTTAACATCATCATCATCATGAATAATATGAGAGGTGCTACTAAAGAATTCATCAAAAGTAACATGTTGAGTTTCATCAACATTAAGAGTTCTTTTATTGTAAACCATATATGCCTTAGAATGCAAAAAATATCCAATAAAAATGTCTTCATCTGCTTTGGAGTCAAATTTATCAAGATTATCGTTGGTATTTATGATATAACATTTACAACCAATGACACGAAAATAAGATACTACCGGAACTTTTTGGTATAATAATTCGTAAGGTGTATTATGAAATGGTGTTCTAATCAAAACTCTATTTTGTACATAGCATGCGATGGAGATCGCTCATGCCCAAAATTATTTTGGAAGTTTGCTCACACACAACATTGTATGTGCACACTCTTGGAGTGTTCTATTTTTCCTTCAACTACCCTACTTTGTTAACGAGCTTTAGTAAAAGTAAATGTGTATGTAACTCCGGGAGTTTCACAATTTTTTTGAAAGTGCTCGTTTTCAAATTCATCTCCATGATTCGATCTAATAGAAATAATTTTTTGTTAAAATTGATTATTGAACACGTTTGAAAAATATTTTGAAATCATGAAAAAGCATCATTTTTATTTTCCAAAAACAAAACCCACGTAAAACGTGAATAATCATCAATTATAACAAATGCATATTTGCTACCATTAAGAGAGGAAACTCTTGAGGGACCAATTAAATCCATATGAAGGAGTTCGAATGGTCTTCTAGAGTTGAGTGCTCTTATACTCTTTAAAGTACTCTTATGGAACTTACCATGTTGACAGAACTCATAAATCTTTTCTAATTGAAAACGAAATTTGGGTAAACCATGTACCAAATCCTTCCTACATATCTTATTCATATTCTTAATGTTCATATGCCCAAATCTTCTATCTAAAGAAGATGGTCATATGAAGATGCAACTAAACATACATTTGAATTATGATCACATACGCATAATGTATAGATATCATTTATATGCTTACCTCTTACTAATATATGTTGCATGGCATCATCATAAATTAAGCAAGCATCAATATTGAATACTACTCTAAAGCCTCTATCACACAATTGACTAATACTAAGCAAATTATGATTTAGACTATAAACTAAATTTACATCTTCTATTAAGAGTTTAGATTTGTCACTGACATTGCTGATGCCAACAATCTTTCCCTTTTTATTATCTCCAAATGTGATGGTTCCTACATTTCTCATTTGAATGTGAGCTTAATAGTCTTGGGTTTCTGGACATGTGCTTGGAGCATCCGCTATCCAATTCCCAAACAACCTGAAATAAAAATACTTAAGCATTCTGGTACCCACAATTACCCAACGAGTTCTTCACTAGAGAAGAAACTGAATCAAATAATCAAAAGTACATCGAAATTTAAATCTTCAGAAACTTGACATAATAATAAATATATAGCAAGAATGTCTTGAAAACATATATTTAATCATGGCTAGGTTCTCACTAATCTTTTACAACAAATAGTTATATTTAATCTCTATGTGCATATCGACAAAATGAGACTGTAAATATGAATATTTGAACGTGATTTATTTAATAAAAATCATAAATAGTTAATATGTGTAGAAATGAGATAATGTTCATCTAAACACATCAGTAGTTGACTGTTTTGTGGAGATACTCAACTCCCAGTTAAAATAATTGACAGATTTTGCAATTTGAACTCGGTAGTTGACTATTTTCCTGGGTAGTGACCATTCTACAGTAGATTGATAAAAATGATTTTAATGACATAATCAATCAATCTTATGCAATCAATCATAATCAAAAGTTGTATGCACAAGGATACCCCAAAATCATGGATTCAAATAAATCTAACCATTAGGAACCCAAATCGACATGGATTTGCTTTCCTATGCATGTATGAAAATCCATCAAGATTATTTCTAACTACATTATGGATATATGCATATCTATCATCCAAGCTTAAATGCTTGGGAACCCAAATCACATTACTATGATTTCTAATATGCTTCCTATTATGGTGCAAGCGGTGTTTGTGTGGAGCATGACACATATTGTGTGTGTGTGTGTGTGTGTGTGTGTGTGTGTGTGTGTGTGTGTGTGTGTGTGTGTGTGTGTGTGTGTGTGTGTGTGTGTGTGTGTGTGTGTGTGTGTGTGTGAAACATTATGTGCATTTTGAACATGGGTTCTAGCATTCCTAACATATCTACCATACATGAATGCATGGTGCTTTCAAGCATGGTTCACATGAACATGTGGTGGTCTAAATTTCTTAACATTGTGTTGAATGGTGTGAACATGCTTTTATGATGGAGTTGCTTTTTGCACTTGAATTTTTCTTAAACATATCAAGCTTAAGAACTAACTCCTCATGCTTAAACTTACTCGTGCATAAATCACTAGCAATCATTTCTAACTTATCATTATTGAATGAAACATACATGGCATGCTCATTTTTCAAAGAATGGTGATCACATAATAATACATCATATTTAAGCTTTAAACTAGCAAGATCATGAAATGAAGAACTACTACTACTCTCATTCTTCAATACATCAAAATCATGCAGCCACACATTATGTTTAACTTTAAGTTTATTATAATCCTCATTCAACAATTTAAAATTTTTATCTAACTTTTTATTTTTCTTATTCAACTTCTGAAATTCATGCTATAATTTTTAATAGGCATCCTTTAAATTAAATTCTTTGCTATCCGAGTCCGAATCTTTACCTCGTTATTCTCATCTTGATGAGTCATCAAGCATATTTCGTTTGTGAAGTTCTCTTCTTCACATCTCTTTGTTGGTACTCTCCCCATGGGTTGTTCTCCATATTTGTTCTCTAACATTTTCAAAATTCTTGGGTTGTGCTAACTCCTGAAATTTCATTAAAAATGTTATTAGTTAAACAAGAGTAAATAATACGCATTACATTTATGTTCATCGAGTATGTCTCCTTTTGCTCCTTGGTCCATAACACCTTTGGAGTGGTTAGAACCACATACGAGTCTTGGAGAAATATTCCATACTTAATGTCTTCGGCTTCCAAATGTATCTTCATTTTTATTCTCTAAATAGAATAGTTTGTTCCATTATAAATAGGTGGAGAGATGGAGCTTTGGCCGTGTGCCATCTTTGTTGATTCTATCTTGCCAACCTACGCTTTGATACCAAGTGTTGGGATCATATAGATAGTAAGCTAAACACTGGATGGGAAGTGATTAGTATTTCTAAAAATCAACCATAAATAAAACTTTAAACCCTCTAATTTAGCCTAAGTATCTTGAGAGTGTTACCTTCTCAAGAACTTAATCAACACAGAATCAAATTCTTGTAATGAAATAGAGTTAATTTGCACAGTGGAATATTAATCACAATTTGCAAGTAATAGAGAATGGATATAGAGACAATCATTCACAAACACACAGAAAATTACCCTTGTTCACCTACCTTGGGCTACTCCAGTCCCCAACCTCTTGTTGGGATTTTTTACTTACCAACTCTCTTAATCAAGAGAGCAAATGCCTCACAATGAGGGCTTCCATTGCAATTATCTTGCTCCACTTGCTAGGGTTTCCAATACAAAAACTCAACACAACCTCTCTCAAAGAGGATTCTACAACAACCCAAAATACAACAAATTAACACACCAACTTACCACCACACTTGTGGTATTGCAAACCTTTCTTGTTGTTGGATGAATAATACACTACTTTCTCCTAAAGCCAAAATAGATGAAGCTTTTATGCATTTTGTGAATGGTTATGTAAAAAACAAAACTTTTGATTTCAAAAGAAATGAAGATTAAAACTTTGAGAAATCAATTAAAACTTGATTTGAATCTAAGAATTTTTGAAGCTTGTAGATATTATTATTCAAAAGCCTAAAGTGCTTAAAAGTTTTGAAATTGAAAACAAATTTTTGGCTTAGGAATTCTTTGCGAGCTTAAAGAAGATTTTTAAAGCTTATTAAGCTCAGAATATTATGCAATTAAGATGCCAAAAATCTCAGCAAAGTCTCCTTAAATAGCCCTCAAAATCCCGTTAAAAATCGTGGATACAAACACACATAAAATGGAAAAATCAACATATCTCTGTAAAAATCGGGGCTGTTGTTTTTCACAGCAGTAGTCGACTCCCGTATTGTTAGTAGTCGGCTCCCTACAAAGCTACGATTGACTTCTAGTTTAACCGTGGTCGACTCCTTTGCGATCCAGAGAGCAAAGTTCTTCTCCCATTCAAAATAGTCAACTCTCATCCAGAGATAACCAACTTTAATTCTGATAAATGGAGTTTAAGCTATCTAAACTTCATGAAATCATTTCAAAACTATTTCAAAACTATTTAAATCATTTGAATGGATTAAAACATTATTTGATGTATGTGTACAATATTCATCTAAAGACTTTAACATTCTAAGACAAGAATTAAACTAAAATACATCACTCACTCAATTTAGTGATCTTGATGCATTCCTTTGAGCTTGAGTTCATTGTATTTGAAGTCTTGAACTCCTTGAGTCTTTGGCTTGAGCTTATGATCTCGAATGTGAGATCCAATCCCCGTGACTTCTCATCAAGCTTAAGTTTAATCTCATCATTTAGTCTAAGCTTGAGTTGACCATTGTTGACCTTAAGACCTACACTCAAATCATCTTAAAACATAATTAGTAATACTAATTGTTTACTTAATCATTAAAACTAACTCAAGGGTGTTGCAATAATTAATAGAGATCTCTACCAACCTCTTCTTCATCATCTCTAATGACGGAGAAATAAGGAGATCCAACATCTTATTGGAAAAAATTGTATCCTTGAGATACCTCCGTCCCAAAGGGACGTAGAGGGTGGCCTCAACCAAGGTGCTTCAAACAATGCACAAGAATAATAGCCACGCAAGTTCTTGATGCCTACCTTAAGTCCGATCCTTAATGAGCTACGCTTCACAGTGATGACCGTAATGGTTAAGCCCAAGGTTGACTCCTTAACGAGTTGCATTCTACGATGACAACATCGTAGGCTTCCTAACAACTACACTTAGTAAGGATGACCTCCACGCATGCTAGCTCCTTAACAGATACACTTAACAAGGATGTCATCCACGCATGTCGGCTCTTTAACAGCTACGATTCGCATGGATGACCACCGTGGTTACACCAATAGTTGGTTCCTGAATGGACTATGCCTACAAGGGTGATCATAGCGGTTACACCCTAGGTCCTGTTGGTAAACGTATGCCCTCAAGGCCAATTATTTTATAATTGGAATATCTTATTATAAATAATAATATGCTACTTGGTGAAAATTTATCTTAGTTTATTTATATATGTTTTATCCACATTAAATACTTAGATAAAGTCATAAGACTTAACGCGAGGTCAAACATATATCGAGATGAGGATCATGATCATGTGAAATGTATTGACCGTCAGGAGCATAAGTCTAAAATTGTTCATAGTCATAGAAGCATTGAGAAAGGACATCAATGCATCAGATAGACTATTGTGTCATCTGTCTTCACTAAGAGTTGGTGGTGATGATCTCATAATCGTTCGATTTAGTGAAATTGGAGACATAACATATGTTCTCATTAGAGAATGAGTTCACTGAACGACCCAACGATAACTACCACATGGATAACACAAACCGAACTGTGAATGGTATCTCTTAAATGATGATAGACAAGCGGGTCCTTGGACTTGAGGCCATTGTAAGAATCTGTGCGTGAACGGTGTCACTTTAATCTCTAACCTAGCTTCGAGGCAGGGCCTGTCGAAAGGTTTTTGGTTGGGTGAAACTTGAAGCGCACAGGGAGAGTAGTGGCCAAGTGAGAATTCGTCTCTCCCATTGTGGGGAGTTAGTGTCAAAGAATTAGTGTGGTTCTTAGCTGAAATCCTTGGCCGAGGTGTGTTGGATATGATCTAACAAAGACAAGCTAAGACCGAACAATACGGATCCGGCTGCAAAGTTAATAGGGGTTAACAGATATCCATCCCCTAGGCGTCACAACGACATAGTGTTGACGAATAGATTAAAACTATGGAATTCATCACTGACTTAGCCAAGGGTAGTACCGACATTATTTATGTCAAAGGATATACCATGTAATGATGATACTGAACTAGGGATGACAACTTCTACTTGCGATCACTCTCGTCAGGGGCTATAAGTCCCACCTGTAGTAGGGTCAGGCTATATGGGCTCACACAGGCTGCGATCCTGGTTTAAGTAATAAGAGAAAAATGCATATGATGAATGTAAATTAATATGGTCACAATTAGTTGCAAAGAGGATTTCGATCATATATGATGTGATGCGAAAATCGAGCCATTCAAAAGCATATAAAAACCAAAATGTGGTCCTAACTCAGGCTTAAGCCTATAAAATGGACTTAGACACACCAAGTGTCAGTCTAGGTGTGCATGGGGTGTAAGGATCCTATCTATGGAGAAAACACTAGAAGGGGAGGTTGAATAGTGTTTAAGCAATTTAAAACGATAGTTACATCAAATTAAAATGCTAACCAATAATATACTGTGGAATTATAATTAAACCCAAATAAGAAACAAATGCAACACAATTATGTTTCTAAGGTTCGGATTACCCAAGTCACTTCCCGACTTGTTCCCGGTAATCCTACATCCCTTCCACCCGGATACCTCCGGATACTCAAGTTAGAACCCTAACTTGAGGTTTCCTTAAAACCCACTTGTATCAACCCTACAAGTGAAATCGAATACAATCAATGTCCTTGACTCCCACAACTTAGGAGCAAGCAAACCGCTCTCACAACCCGAGAGCAAATTCAAATTACGAAAGTAATGAAATAATGAAAGCAACACTTACAATCACCTATGCCTTGAAGTAAAACTTGAAGGAGAAGTGTGATGTGTGTTGAAGACTCTCTTAGAAGAGAGGAGAAAGCCCTTTCTCTTGACTGCACCAAATACCTAAAGGATCACTCTTTGGTTCTAGGTTGGAGAGCAAGAGATCAAAGATTTGGAATTTTTAGGGCTTTGGATTTGAGAGCTTTAAACTTTAGAAATGAAAGCTTAAGAGATTTTGCAATAGCTTAGGTAACCTTTCAATGGAACAGTAGAAGCCCCATATATAGGTTTCTCAAATCCACAAAACAGTTTAGGCAAAAACACTTTTGGAATCCGTGAGAAAATTCTCAATGTATAAAATCTGAACTCGCGACAGTCGACAGTTGCACAGTCAACAAGGGTATGTAAGAATTCATAATGGTAACTTACCACGTGGACAGTCGACTGATGAAGCAAAGACAGGCGACTGTTGAACCAACAGGCGACTGTAAATCCTTCTACAGGCGACTGGCCGAGAGATGGGTAAGTTGAATGAAATCTGGAAATCCTGTAAGATAACAGGACAGACGACTGATGAGGATAATACAGTCGACTGTTAATCAGAACAGGCGACTGTAAATCCTTATACAGACGACTGTCAAATACACTGAGAATTTCCAAAGAGCAGAGTCAATAAATTGGCTCACAGATAGATGACTTTTGCAGCATACACAGTTGTAACGATCGCTTTCCGGCCTTATGGAGTTTTCTGCGTGCACGTGCTTTAGCGTGCACGTATTTTATTTGATTATTTCTGGCTTCCAATATATGCATTGTGATATGCCGTTGTGATCGTTTGTGAGTGTAGCTATTTATGGCAATTTTTGGGAACACCATTTCGCGGACGTTTTCTCGCAAAACGATGTTAAATTGATAGGGGCGTTTTAGTCTTTTGGCTCAAAACGCCGTCCCGAATTTTACGTAAAATTTTGGTAGGCGTTACGCACGATCGGGCTCCGTAGATCTGAGCGTCTCGCCTCCACGATCGCCCTGGTATTTTCGGATTATTTTTCTGACGCCCGGATTGAGAGTTATCGCCCGGATAAATCTGGACCGTTGATTTGCCCTGATCAGTTCAAATTTCGAATTATTGCCAGATCTGGCTAAATCTCCTATTAAATCTGTTTCACATCTTTCCTAAACTACTTTTCTAATCTCCCCTAGACTTACCTTAATCTGCACCACCCTCTATCTCTTCAACCCTATTACATTTAACCTTAGGGTTAATTCTAATTAGCATATTATAACTTATTAAATAATAACCTAGCCCTAAGTTTTCCTATTACGTTTACACCTAGGGTTAGCTTCACAAGCCGCCGCCCCTTCAGCATCTTCCCGATCTCTCACCCTCTCTCTCTCAGAACTCACTCCTTCTCCCTCTCCCGCTCTTTCTCTCTCTCCCCCACGTCGGAGGCCGTGCCCTGCACACAGCCGCCGCCGTGATCCAGCGCACGTCGCCACGATCCAGTATGCACTGCCACACAGCCCTGCCTCCTACGCGCCGCTGCCGCCGCCCAGCGCCTTCCAGCCGCCACATCGCTCCCTGCCGCCGCGATTCAGCGCGCGCCGCCGTACAGCCCCACCTTTCAGCCTCCGATCGCCGCCTGCTTCCCCTCAGCCACCGCCCGTTTCCCCTCAGCCGCCGCCGCTATCTGTAGGCCACCGGTGAACCCCCTTTCCGTTGAATGTAAGTGGGGAGCCCCCTGTTTTTCTGATCAACTTGGTTAGACTAATAATAAACTGATGATGCTTTGGTTAGACTAATAAACTGATGTGGTACTACTAATGCAATACTAAAATTTTTGATTCTAGCAGATTAGTGAGAACGCCTATTACTATCATCTGGGACCTGGCGTTTCCCACTTGTTGCGCAACTCGCGGTCGAGGAAACAGAGTGAGGACGACGTGGTCCGTTGTTCAGATCCGACGTCAAGCTCGCACGTGACCGCCGGATCAGGTTGGTACCCGAAATTCGTAGCACAACCCACCTATAGCAAAACTGAAAACCTAACTAAAATCGGCAACTAAACTCACTAAATTTATTTTCTGCTCCTTTAAAATGTTGTGAACAATAGAATCGACGATCGGACTTTTTGAACTGTGCACATAGGATAGAATCGTCGGATAGGCTGAACGGACACTGTTGACTTGTGACAGTTATGGTAGCCACGCCTAACATAGAAATGAATCTAAATAGGATTTGACGAAAATCGCGACTTGACACCGTCGCCGTGATCCCTTTACAGACAGACTACCGCGGATGCGATGACTGGACGAGACGCCCCGGACAGACGACGCACTCGCCATTCCAGGCAAGTGTACCCACTTGCGTTCTGACCGTGCCTTAGTTCTAGTTTGTAGAACTGTTAGATTGTGTGTGCTGAGAACCGGACGTGAAATGATAGCGTCTGGGATGCCCGTGACGACTCAGACTTAACAACGAAGCCTGAGCCTGACAACAACAACTTTGACATCATAGGACTATCTTGCGTGTGCGTGCATGTGGACACCCTAGATTAACAACTCCCAACACTTGTCATGTCGTGTCCAGATACACCAAAAAGCCTACGGGCGTTTCAGATACTTTCCCCCGCGGAAGTGATCCATGTTACCTAAAAAGCCTACGGGCGTTTCGGATACTTTCCCCCGCGGAAGTGATCCCTGTTACCTAAAAAGCCTACGGGCGTTTCGGATACTTTCCCCCGCGGAAGTGATCCCTATTACACAAAAAGCCTCCGGTCGTTTCGGATATTTCCCTAGCGGAAATGATCCCTGTAATTCTTGTCCTGAGTTCCTGGGTTGGGGTAGGGTTGAGCGTGAGCACGGGGAGAGGGTCTGGCCACCCTTGAACCGTAAGGCGTGAACCCTTTCGTGTCTTACTTGTCTAGTCCCGTCTTGTCCCGTCTTGTTCCGTCATGTCCCGACTTGTCTTGACACCTGTAGGTTAGTCCCGTAGTCGGTAGCACACGCTACGTCTACTGCTTGCTACGTTTTACTTTTCCTGCTACGCTACTTTTTGTTACTCAGTTATAACCCCAGCATGCTAAAACAACCAGTAAATCATTGTTAATAGTTGATACACTTGCAGTAGAGTCTGACCGTTTGTGTAGACTTTTCCTGACGTACAGTTTCCTTCTTTTGGTGCTGTACGTCAGGTGTGGAGCCAGAGTACGTTGACGAGGCGGACTTGCCAGTAGACTTGGAGCCGGAGGACGCTGATCCGGAGTACGATCCAGAGGACGACCAAAGCTAGAGATCCCTCGTTGCTGATCCAGTGTTATTCATCTCAGTTTGGTTGGGTGCGTTACACTCTTACTTTCCCATCTAGGTTGGGTGCTTGCACCATTAGTTTCCTTTCAGCAGTTGTAGCCGTTTCCGACATTTTAGACTCTCAGTACCTTGATGATAAATTTTGGAATAAAATGAAATGTTCTTTTCAGTACTTTTGTTATTTCGTACTAACATGCAGGGACCTGTACTTTCGCTATGGAATACTACGGACGCTTATTGGGTCTGGGCTCTCAGCCCCGGCCTAAGCGGGCCTTAGTCATGCTTCGCCTCCGTGTTTTTGGGAAGCGGGGCGTGACAAGTTTTAGTGGTGGCCCATGCAGGTCCCCTCTTCTGCGAGTACAGAATAATTGAAGTATTAAACTTCATTTTATTATCATCCGGTAATTATACGAGTCTAATCTGTGTCTTTCTGTCAATAGGATGGCAGGACGACGTGTTACCCGATCGGGGAGATCAGGAGATGGAGTTCCGGAGGACCAGGGCGGAGAGTTCCGCCAGCTTCTGGTCGTGATGAGAGAGATGTTGGAGGTTCAGCATCAGTTAGTTCAGCAGTCCCAGCGTGCTGTCCAGGCTGTTCCAGTTGCTCCACCACCACCTCCGCCTGCCCCACGAGCTGCTCCAGGAGTGAAGCAGTTCAATGAGCTCCAGCCGAAGACATTTTCGGGAAGAGAGGGACCCTTTACTGCTGATGAGTGGATCCAGAGCACAGAAGAGAAGCTGGTTGCTGCAAAGATTCCAGATGATACCCGTGTTGAGATCGCAAAGATGCAGCTGATGGAGAATGCGAGGAACTGGTGGCGCCTTGAGGAGAGGCGTCTGGAGAAGCCAGTGGATTGGAAGACCTTCAAGTCTATGTTCAGGATGAAGTACTTCACCAAGACTACTAGGAGGGAGCTGCTGAGCAGATTTATAGATCTGAAGCAGGGGAACATGACCGTCGAGGAGTATGAGGCGGAGTTTGAGATGCTAATTCGCTTTGCTCCGCATATGGTGAAGAAGGAGGAGAAGCGAGCTGATCGCTTCCGACAGGGACTGCACCCGAAGAACCAGGCCTATATGTCTTCGGCAGGCTTCACGACTATGAGAGAGGTGCTGGATGTTGTGAAGAACCACGAGATCATAGCTCTTCTACCTGACCCTCCAGCGGATAGAGGGAAGCGTCCGATGGAGCAGTACTGGCCACCTGCTAGGCCAGCGATGAGGCCAGTTCAGACAGTGCCTTTCAAGAGGTCTGGGGCACCCATTCAGAGCCAAAGCAAGGGATCGTGTCATTATTACGGGAAGCCAGGACACGTTCAGAAGGATTGCAGGAAGAAGATGGGACTGTGCCTAGTTTGCGGTGATGCCTCGCATACTGCTAGGGATTGTCCGCGAGGCCGTCATGCTGTAGTTGGAGTGCCAGCCCCGCTACAGATGAGAGCGCCTGCTCCAGTTCAGAGAGGACCTGCTGTTCGTGGACCACCTTTGGCGCCACAGAGGCAGGTGTTTCAGAGAGCAACGCAGCCTCAGAGGCCGGCTTACACCATGACGGCTTTGGAGACTGAGGAGCTGGATGGAGTTATTGCAGGTAACTCTTTGATTCTAGTCTTTTCATTTCATAGTTTAGCTTTTAATTGTTAATCTTGCTTATTTGGCTTGTTTGTTAGAGTAGCTTGGTTTGACCGTAGCTTCTTTTAATATCTTAGGCACCATTCTAGTGTCTTCTCACCCGGCCTTGGCCTTGTTCGACTCCGGTGCATCCATGTGCATCTTATCCCGGAGATTTGTAAAGAGACACTCCATTCCCACCCATGCACTTCCTAAGTGTTGGGACATCACCACAGGGAACGGGGTGGTGACAGTGAACTTGGGATGTAGATCGACTTCTTTGGTGGTCAGTGGACACGAGCTCTTTGCAGATTTCATTGTCCACGACCTGCCGCATTTCGATGCCATTCTTGGCATCGATTGGTTGGGAGATTTCCACGCCTCGATCGACTGTCACAGCAAGAGGGTGGTGTTCCGGATTCCAGGCCATCCAGAGTTCGAGTTCCGCAGCAGAGATGAGTCGCTTGGACCCATCAGATATCGGGCCACGCCGGTGGTGCCGATTGTTGCAGCTATGCCGATGGAGATGGAGATCGAGCAACCAGCAGTCGTCCGAGACTTCGACGACGTCTTCCCAGAGGATATCTCAAGTTTGCCACCCGACCGAGCTTTAGAGTTTGGTATTGATCTTATGCTAGGAGCATAACCGATATCGAAGGCGCCGTACCGTATGGCTCCCGCTGAGCTCGAGGAGCTGCGGAAGCAGTTAGATGAGTTACTGCTGAAGGGTTTCATCCACCCTAGTGTGTCACCATGGGGTGCACCAGTTTTACTCGTGAAGAAGAAGGATGGGTCCCGCAGGATGTGCGTGGACTATCGAGGACTAAATGCTGTCACCATGAAGAATAAGTATCTGCTGCCGTGCATCGATGATATCTTCGACCAGCTTGGAGGATCGAGAGTCTTCTCGAAGTTGGATTTGAGGAGTGGATACCACCAGTTGAAGGTGAAGAAGGACGATGTTCAGAAGACAGCATTCCGGACGAAATACGGGCATTATGAGTTCGTGGTCATGCCGTTTGGCGTGACCAATGTTCCAGCCGTGTTCATGAATTTGATGAACTTGATATTCTATGATTTCCTGGATAAGTTTGTCGTCATTTTCATTGATGACATCTTGATTTATTCAAAGTCTGAGGAAGAGCACAGCTGTCATTTGAGGACAGTGCTAAAGACGCTGAGGCGACACAAGCTTTATGCCAAGTATAGCAAGTGCGAGTTCTGGCTGGACAGAGTCGCATTTCTGGGACACGTGGTGTCCGGTGATGGCATATCTGTAGATCTGGAGAAGGTCAGAGCAGTCAGAGATTGGCCGACTCCGCAGTCAGCGTCTGACATCAGGAGCTTTCTTGGTTTAGCAGGCTATTATCGGCGGTTCATCAAGGATTTCTCGAAGATTGCGGAGCCGATGACGAAGCTGACAAGGAAGGATGTGGAGTTTCTCTGGTCAGATGCTTGTGAGGAGGCTTTCAGTATCTTGAAGGTGAGATTGACCACAGCACCGGTGTTGGCAGTGCCGGATCGAAGCGGAGGCTTCGAAGTTTATTGTGATGCGTCAGGAAAGGGCCTAGGATGCGTCTTGCATCAGCATGGCCACGTGGTCGCGTATGCTTCTCGTCAGTTGAGGACTCATGAGAAGAATTACCCGACGCACGATCTGGAGTTGGCAGCAGTGATCTTTGCACTGAAGATTTGGAGACATTTCTTGCTAGGTGAGAGTGTGAATATTTTTAACGATCACAAGAGCTTGAAGTACATCTTCACGCAGAAGGAGATCAACATGCGTCAGAGACGATGGTTGGAGCTCATGGCTAACTACGAGATAGACTTGCAGTATCATCAGGGGAAGGTGAACGTAGTGCCTGATGCCTTGAGTAGACTCCCTACTGCGATGATGCATACTGCCGACTGGAGGATTCAGCAGGAGCTGAGAGAGATGGATTTGGAGGTTGTCCTACCTGGTGTGATTCATTCCTTCATGAATTTGCAGATTCAGTACACGATCGTGGATCGGATCAAGGCAGCACAGGCAGGAGATCCGAAGCTACAGAGGATCAGAAGGCAGGTTGAAGCTGGACTTCGGACGGAGTTCGTGATTCATGTGGATGGTTCACTACGGTACGGCAGTAGGCTCTGTGTACCTGCAGGTGATGTCCGTGAGGAGCTGTTGAGCGAGGCTCATAGCTCACCATATTCTATACATCCTGGAGGCACCAAGATGTATACGGACCTCCGTCTGAATTATTGGTGGATTGGCATGAAGAGGAGCGTGGCACGGAGCGTTGCCAAGTGTCTGATATTCCAACAGGTGAAGGCTGAGCACCATCGTACTGCCGGATTGCTACAACCGCTTCCTATTCCGGAGTGGAAGTGGCAGCATATTACGATGGATTTCGTGACTGGTTTACCTCGGACCCCGAGGCAGAATGACGCAGTTTGGGTAATCGTGGATCGATTGACCAAGTCTGCACACTTTATCCCATTCCGAGTGGGCCAGTCTACGGAAGCCTTAGCGAGGAAATATCTGGAGGTAAAATTTCTTTTCTTACTTCCCTTTTAAATTTTTTTCTCTTGAGTTAGTTGTGATGTGGACCGTGTACGTGCAGGAGGTTGTACGCTTACATGGAGTCCCCGTGAGCATCGTGTCTGACAGAGATACGAGGTTCACATCTCAGTTCTGGAGAAGTCTACAGGAGAATTTGGGTACGAGTCTGAGCTTCAGCACGGCGTACCACCGGCAGACCGATGGCCAGTCCGAGAGGACTATTCAGATCCTGGAGGATATGCTGCGAGCTTGTACGCTCGATTTGAAGGGTTCTTGGGAGGACCATCTCCACTTGGTGGAGTTTTCATATAACAACAGCTACCAGGTGAGCATTGGCATGGCGCCGTTTGCTGCCTTATATGGAAGGAAATGTCGTTCGCCACTGAGCTGGGATGACATCGGAGATCGGGAGCTGTTGGGTCCCGAGATGATAGTTGAAGCTGTGGATGTCGTGAGGGACATCAGGGAGAAGCTCAGAGTTGCACAGGATCGCTTCAAGCATTGGGCTGATGCCAAGAGGAGACCTTTGGAATTTCAGCCTGGGGATCACGTCTTCTTGAAGATTTCTCCGAACCGTGGAGTTATTCGTTTCGGGAAGAAGGGAAAGCTGAGTCCGAGATATATTGGGCCTTTTGATGTGCTAGAGCGTGTGGGAGCAGTGGCCTACCGCCTTGCTCTACCACCCTCTTTAGAGGGAGTTCACGACGTTTTCCACGTATCTCGGCTACGTCGGTACGTCAGTGATCCGTCGCACACGGTTGATTTCTCAGAGATTACAGTTCGCCCGGACCTGAATTATGACCAAAAACCTGTGCAGATTTTGGACCGTCGACAGAAGCAGTTGAGGAATAAGATAGTCGACCTGGTGAGAGTGATGTGGCGTCACGGATCACCTGGAGAGTCCACTTGGGAGCGCGAGGAGGAGATGAGGGAGCGCTTCCCATTTTTGTTTGCTGATTAGTGTTGTCGATTCCGAGGGCGGAATCTTTATTTTAGTGGGGTAGAATGTAACGGTCGCTTTCCGGCCTTATGGAGTTTTCTGCGTGTACGTGCTTTAGCGTGCACGTATTTTATTTGACTATTTCTGGCTTCCAATATATGCACTGTGATATGCCGTTGTGATCGTTTGTGAGTGTAGCTATTTATGGCAATTTTTGGGAACACCTTTTCGCGGACGTTTTCTCGCAAAACGATGTTAAATTGATAGGGGCGTTTTAGTCTTTTGGCTCAAAACACCGTCCCGAATTTTACGTAAATTTTTGGTAGGTGTTACGCACGATCGGGCTCCGTAGATCTGAGCATCTCGCCTCCACGATCGCCCTGGTATTTTCGGATTATTTTTCTGACGCCCGGATTGAGAGTTATCCCCCGAATAAATCTGGACCGTTGATTTGCCCTGATCAGTTCAAATTTCGAATTATTGCCAGATCTGGCTAAATCTCCTATTAAATCTGTTTCACATCTTTCCTAAACTACTTTTCTAATCTCCCCTAGACTTACCTTAATCTGCACCACCCTCTATCTCTTCAACCCTATCACATTTAACCATAGGGTTAATTCTAATTAGCATATAATAACTTATTAAATAATAACCTAGCCCTAAGTTTTCCTATTACGTTTACACCTAGGGTTAGCTTCACAAGCCGCCGCCCCTTCAGCATCTTCCCGATCTCTCACCCTCTCTCTCTCAGAACTCACTCCTTCTCCCTCTCCCGCTCTTTCTCTCTCCCCCCCACGTCGGAGGCCGCGCCCTGCACACAGCCGCCGCCGCGATCCAGCGCGCGCCGCCACGATCCAGCACGCGCCGCCGCACAGCCCCACCTCCTATGCACCGTTGCCGCCGCGCAGCGCCTTCCAGCCGCCACATCGCTCCCTGCCGCCGTGATTCAGCGCGCGCCGCCGCACAGCCCCACCTTTCAGCCTCCGATCGCCGCCTGCTTCCCCTCAGCCACCGCTCGTTTCCCCTCAGTCGCCGTCGCTATCTGTAGGCCACCGGTGAACCCCCTTTCCGTCGAATGTAAGTGGGGATCCCCCTGTTTTTCTGATCAACTTGGTTAGACTAATAATAAACTGATGATGCTTTGGTTAGACTAATAAACTGATGTGGTACTACTAATGCAATACTAAAAATTTTGATTCTAGCAGATTAGTGAGAAAGCCTATTACTCTCATCTGGGACCTGGCGTTTCCCACTTGTTGCGCTACTCGCGGTCGAGGAAACAGAGTGAGGACGACGTGGTCCGTTGTTCAGATCCGACGTCAAGCTCGCACGTGACCGCCGGATCAGGTTGGTACCCGAAATTCGTAGCACAACCCACCCGTAGCAAAACTGAAAAACTAACTAAAATCGACAACTAAACTCACTAAATTTATTTTCTGCTCCTTTAAAATGTTGTGAACAATAGAATCGACGATCGGACTTTTTGAACTGTGCACATAGGATAGAATCGTCGGATAGGCTGAACGGACACTGTTGACTTGTGACAGTTAGGGTAGCCATGCCTAACGTAGAAATGAACCTAAATATGATTTGACGAAAATCGCGACTTGACACCGTCGCCGTGATCCCTTTTCAGACGGACTACCGCGGACGCGACGACTGGACGAGACACCCCGGACAGACGACGCACTCGCCATTCCAGGCAAGTGTACCCACTTGCGTTTTGACCGTGCCTTAGTTCTAGTTTGTAGAACTGTTAGATTGTGTGTGCTGAGAACCGGACATGAAATGATAGCGTCCGGGATGCCCTTGACGGCTCAGACTTGACGATGAAGCCTGAGCCTGACAACAACAACTTTGACATCATAAGACTATCTTGCGTGTGCGTGCGTGTGGACACCCTAGATTAACAACTCCCTACACTTGTCATGTCATGTCCTGATACACCAAAAAGCTTACGGGCGTTTCGGATACTTTCCCATGCGGAAGTGATCCCTGTTACCTAAAAAGCCTACGGGCGTTTCGGATACTTTCCCCCGCGGAAGTGATCCATGTTACCTAAAAAGCCTACGGGCGTTTCGGATACTTTCCCCCGCGGAAGTGATCACTGTTACCTAAAAAGCCTACGGGCGTTTCGGATACTTTCCCCCGCTGAAGTGCTCCCTGTTACACAAAAAGCCTTCGGGCGTTTCGGATATTTCCCTAGCGGAAATGATCCCTGTAATTCTTGTCCTGAGTTCCTGGGTTGTGGTAGGGTTGAGCGTGCGCACGGAGAGAGGGTTTGGCCGCCCTCGAACCGTAAGGCGTGAACCCTTTCGTGTCTTACTTGTCTAGTACTGTCTTGTCCCGTCTTGTTCCGTTATGTCCCGACTTGTCTTGACACCTGTAGGTTAGTCCCGTAGTCGGTAGCACACGCTACGTCTACTGCTTGCTACGTTTTACTTTTCCTGCTACGCTACTTTTTGTTACTCAGTTATAACCCCAGCATGCTAAAACAACCAGTAAATCATTGTTAATAGTTGATACACTTGCAGTAGAGTCTGACCGTTTGTGTAGACTTTGCCTGACATACAGTTTCCTTCTTTTGGTGATGTACGTCAGGTGTGGAGCCAGAGTACGTTGACAAGGCGGACTTGCCAGTAGACTTGGAGCCGAAGGACGCTGATCCGGAGTACGATCCAGAGGACGACCAGAGCTAGAGATCCCTCGTTGCTGATCCAGTGTTATTCATCTCAGTTTGGTTGGGTTCGTTGCACTCTTACTTTCTCGTCTAGGTTGGGTGCTTGCACCATTAGTTTCCTTTCAGCAGTTGTAGCCGTTTCCGGCATTTTAGACTCTCAGTACCTTGATGATAAATTTTGGAATAAAATGAAATGTTCTTTTCAGTACTTTTGTTATTTCGTACTAACATGCAGGGACCTGTACTTTCACTATGGAATACTACAGACGCTTATTGGGTCTGGGTTCTCAGCCCCGGCCTAAGCGGGCCTTAGTCACGCTTCGCCTCCGTGTTTTTGGGAAGCGGGGTATGACAATAGTCGATAGATCCAAAGGACAGTCGACTGTATATTCAACATAAGTCGACTGGCCGTAAAAGACAGATCAACAAAGTTTGGGCAGAAGATAGACAGGCGACTGATTTACAAAACACAGTCGACTGTCACTTGGACAGGCGCCTGTGAATCGTCCATCATTAGCCTGTGCAAAATAAACGGAAAGGCCCAAAACTAGATTATGAAAGTTTGTGCATAACAGGCGACTGTAGAACAAAACACAGTCGACTGTTTTTGGGACATATGACTGTAAAACGTTCAGCAGTCGACTGTTATAAACAATCCAAGCACAATCACAAAAGAAATGAATTGGGGTCAAAGGACAAATGATGTAATGAAGTCCTAAGACTGAAATGAAGATGGGTGTGAGTGCTCCATCAATGTTCTACTTCTAAGCTACATACTAGAAGAGATAAAAGAAAATTACATTGACGAATTCTCTCTTCTATCCATCGTATGAGCTTGAAGTATTCATGGAGCTTAAATCATCATCTACAATCACCCATTCCATTTTCATTTGCCTTCAATCAACTTTGAGTGTCATCCATTGCAAGTAGATCTTCATAAATAGCTTAGGCAATGGATTAACTGCAAAATAGGGGATTAGTCATAAGTATTTATGTTTGCTCATCATTAACACCAAGTAGGGAGAAGTCCAATACTCAACATTTTCTCCCTTTTTGATGATGACAAACAAACATAAACAAAAAGATAAATAATTGTGCATATGAAAACTTACTCCACCTACATAGATGCCAATCAAGATAGTCAACAAATAATAGGGCATCTACATATCAATTGAAGCAAATGTGTAAGATACGCATGAATTTAATTCAAGAAATCTTGGAATTAAAATACTTATTCAATGTAATCTTACTCCCCTTGAATCTAAGGCAACTTCAATCTTAGATTCAAAGTGTTAGAACATACTTAGCACATTCATTATGAATCTTGTATGTTTATTTCTCTCCCCTATGGCATTATCCAAAAATGTGGGAGTAAATAACAATAGCAATAATCGTGCTAAATACTAACTAACAACAATCAAGGAGTATAAAGATATATGGAATCAAAAATCTCATAAAAGCACATTATATACTTATGTGAATAGAGGAATTGAAGTCCAATATCAACATTTTAGATATACGAAACAAAAATAGTTTCAAAAATGCATCACATCAGAGATAGCTTGAATAAACCAATATCAAATCCTATATAGTCTCACAAGCACATCATAAGAGAATAAATCATTCAAGGTGACAACATCACACAGATAAGATAATCAATTATACAAGGTGTGACACATGAGATTCAACAGCAGCAACATATATATATATATCTATCTATATTATAAAAGAGGGATGTTATCAAGAGAAATTGGATAAGAGATATTGGACAAGAGAAATTGGATAAGAGATATCTATATTATAAAAGAGGGATGTTATCAAGAGAAATTGGATAAGAGATATTGGACAAGAGAAATTGGATAAGAGATATCTATATTATAAAAGAGAGATGTTATCAAGAGAAATTGGATAAGAGATATTGGACAAGGGAAATTGGATAAGAGATATCTATATTATAAAAGAGGGATTATCAAGAGAAATTGGATAAGAGATATTGGACAAGGGAAATTGGATAAGAGATATCTATATTATAAAAGAGGGATGTTATCAAGAGAAATTGGATAAGAGATATTGGACAAGGGAAATTGGATAAGAGATATCTATATTATAAAAGAGGGATGTTATCAAGAGAAATTGGATAAGAGATATTGGACAAGAGAAATTGGATAAGAGATATCTATATATTAAAACACAACTATTTTTGAATCCTAGGGCTGACTGGGACAAGCTGATATCATGCTGATGTATAAAGAGATTGATAGAAGAATGGCTAGGATTTAATCTTGGTAAAAGAAGGGTTGAGATGAGTGTTTGGAAAACCCACCACTTTTTTCCTTTTGTTTTCAAACCCCCCACAATCACTACATTTGCGCAGAATACCACCCATTTCCCCGTTTCGCTAAAAAACCCCCTCTCATTTCACTTTTTACACACACACCACACACACACACACACTTATGCACTTCCACCCTTTTACGCCGAAGGCGCCCCTGCTAAATTTTTTTACGCTAATTTGTTGTTCCGACTCAAGGGCGCCCTCGCCGAATTTATTGTTCTACGCAGAATTTGTTGTTCCGCACAAATTTGACTGTGTAAATAATGTTTGGGAACAAAGATTTCGCGGGAGAAAATCTTAAATGAACCGTGCCCGCGGGCACGGGTTATGACTAGTCTATATTATAAAAGAGGGATGTTATCAAGAGAAATTGGATAAGAGATATTGGACAAGAGAAATTGGATAAGAGATATCTATATTATAAAAGAGGGATGTTATCAAGAGAAATTGGATAAGAGATATTGGACACGAGAAATTGGATAAGAGATATCTATATTATAAAAGAGGGATTATCAAGAGAAATTGGATAAGAGATATTGGACAAGGGAAATTGGATAAGAGATATCTATATTATAAAAGAGGGATGTTATCAAGAGAAATTGGATAAGAGATATTGGACAAGGGAAATTGGATAAGAGATATCTATATTATAAAAGAGAGATGTTATCAAGAGAAATTGGATAAGAGATATTGGACAAGAGAAATTGGATAAGAGATATCTATATTATAAAAGAGGGATGTTATCAAGAGACATTGGACAAGAGAAAATGGATAAGAGATATCTATATTATAAAAGCGGGATGTTATCAAGAGACATTGGATAAGAGATATTGGACAAGAGAAAATGGATAAGAGATATCCATATTATAAAAGAGGGATGTTTTCAAGAGAAATTGGATAAGAGATATTGGACAAGAGAAATTGGATAAGAGATATCTATATTATAAAAGAGGGATGTTATCAAGAGAAATTGGATAAGAGAAATTGGACAAGAGAAATTGGATAAGAGATATCTATATTATAAAAGAGGGATGTTATCAAGAGAAATTAGATAAGAGATATTGGACAATAGAAATTGGATAAGAGATATCTATATTATAAAAGAGGGATGTTATCAAGAGAAATTGGATAAGAGATATTGGACAAGAGATATTGGATAAGAGATATCTATATTATAAACGAGGGATGTTATCAAGAGAAATTGGATAAGAGATATTGGACAAGAGAAATTGGATAAGAGATATCTATATTATAAAAGAGGGATGTTATCAAGAGAAATTGGATAAGAGATATTGGACAAGAGAAATTGGATAAGAGATATCTATATTATAAAAGAGGGATGTTATCAAGAGAAAATGGATAAGAGATATTGGACAAGAGAAATTGGATAAGAGATATCTATATTATAAAAGAGGGATGTTATCAAGAGAAATTGGATAAGAGATATTGGACAAGAGAAATTGGATAAGAGATATCTATATTATAAAAGAGGGAAGAGAGATGTTATCAAGAGAAATTGGATAAGAGATATTGGACAAGAGAAATTGGATAAGAGATATCTATATACAAAAGAGGGATGTTATCAAGTGAAATTGGATAAGAAAAATTGGACAAGAGAAATTGGACAAGAGATGAGATTTTGAGTGATATCTATTATATAATGCATGACCTTTGTCCTATAAAGCAGTTTTGTCCTACGTGTCTCAATTTTGTCCTACGTGTCTCCAAAATTATGACTAGGATAATCTACTCACACACAATTATTTTAAACTGAGTTTTGAAAAAAAACGGTTCTAACTTTGGATCCTACGACTGTTTTAAAAAGGAACGGTTCTAAAAAATAATAACCTGTTGTCTTCAATTCCTGTGCCCTCATTTACAAGTTCTCAACAATTCCCAACAACAACCTGTTGTCTTCAATTCCCACTAACAAACTGTTCTCTTTATCATTCAACCTTCATCCCACAAACGTAACTCATCTGCGACGTCCTCGATTCAAGACGTCCTCTGGTACTCTCCTCTCTGTCTCTCTCACACAATTTCATTCATTAATTTCTGATCCATATGGTTTCGGTTAATTTTTGACATTTTTTGGTTAATTTTTGACAGTTGAAATCAATGTTTGGCATTTGTTTTTCTTGTTCGAAATCAACGCTTTCTTAAAGTAACTGACCTTTTGAGTGTTTGGGTTTCATTTTTTGGCATTTGTCTGTTTAGGTGAATTACTCTACATTTTTTTGGGTAGAGGAAATGTCATTTTTATGTAGTTTCCCAGTAGTTCCCCAGTTAATTTCATTCTTAATGTTACTGACCTTATTTAGGACCGTGCCAATGAATTATTTGAAACTTTTTACCAGTTTAGCATTAATTTAATAAGCATCAGTTCAGCATTAATTAATTTAATAAGGACTTTATTTATGATGGTTCCTCAGCATTAATTTAATTATTTGAATCATTTATGATGGTCCTCATTGAATTATTCACTGTGTTGATTTGCATGGTCGTCATTTAATAATGCTAATGAAAAGTGCCCTTTGATTACCAGTTTCGCATTATTCGTTTAGGACCGTGCAAATGAACACGATCCAATTATTTTTTAGGATTAGCCCAGGTGAACACTGTCTAATTTGTTAAACAGTTTAGCATTAGCATTATCATTATCATTATAATAAACTGTTTAGGATTAGCAGCTTACCATTATCATTAGCATTATGACTGTGCATGGGTTACCCTATCTAAAGTACACAGACTTCGACAAATTGAGTTTCAATAGGCAGATTGAGTTTCAAATTTTTTATGATTGAGTTCCAAAGGGCACTTTTCATTTCACTGATTGAGTTCCAACTGATTTTGTTCCAAAGTGAACTATTCCAAAGGGATTAAAATCAACTAAACATAAAAAATTTCCATTTCATGTCAACTAAACATAAAAATGCGACAAAAAACTTCTTGCTGGAGGTTATTTTTAATTGATAGAGATTGTGACAGACTGCTCACACTTATATCCAGATTAGACATGCAACCAAGAACAAAGATAATTCAACAAGCTTGATGCCAAAGAGGACACAATTCTTTCCAATTCTAATTGGGAGTTGTGAGTGGGGATATCGCTCAATATTTTTAATTGTGAGTTGTGCGTGGGGATTTCACATTATTCTAATTCTAATTGATGCCAAACATGCCACGATTTGATATCGCTCAATTAAGAGGACACACGCTTAATTGATATAATTTCTTTCCAATCTTGTTTTAATGGTAGTTTACAGTAAACGTTGGGCGGAAACATACAGATAGCAACACAATTCCCTAAGGTTAGATTTTCTTTGATATGGTTGTATATGAAAGATAACAAGCTACCTTTCTGAATGCCAAAAATAATGATCTCCCATTTGAAAAAAATGTCTTAATTGGAGGAATAAAAATGCATTTGGGAGATGATTATCATGTCACCATTTCACCCGTGCACTGACTGTCCTCCTCAGTTTCGCACTCGGGATACGACCTTCGCCGTGCCCTATGGGCACGGGTTATGACTAGTATATATATATATATAAGATGATGTGAATACATAGCATATGTACTTCAACATGTCCAACAAAAATACATACATCATGATCCCAAAAAAAAATAAATCATGATACCATCGTACATTATCATACAAAAATCCATAACATCAAAATACAACCATCATGCAAGCTCAAACACACAACTAAGAGTGAGCGTCTCCAGGGGCTGCAGAAGAAGAAGCAGGCTCTGTGACAGCAGGAGTATCTTCTGGAGGAGGGCCAGAAGTAACAACAGCATCAGCATCAGCAACATCCTGAGTAGAAGCTACACCAGGATGCACAACGGCATCAGTGACAATGGACTGAGGCACATGAGGCTGGGGAACAAACTGTCTCAGATCCTCAGGGAAGGGTATTCCCTGATGGAGGAAAGAAAGAGAAAGCAACCTATAAAGTTCAAAGACCATCTCAAAAAGAATATCACGAGATGGCGGAGCTGAGGTGGAAGGCTGGTCAGCTGGAGGAACAGTGGAGGAGGACGGAGCTGATGTGGATTTCCTCTTCTTCGAGGCAGACTGCATAGCCGAAGAAGACTTCGACTTTACAGATGCATCGAGGAGAGGAGAAAAAGGCATGGGCTTGTAGCGAGACAAATCAACACCAAAATGTCGAAAGACAAGAGTCAAAAGACCACCGTATGGAATGTGAGCTGAGGAAGAAGTAAACTCGACCTTGTCCATCCTGTCAAGGAGGACACCGGCCCAGTTTATGGACATCCCAGAGAAAATCGCATACATACACTTCAGAATATCCTGGGAAGTCTGGTCAGATGATCCATACCTCGGCAGAATGTTGGACTTCACCACTAGGTGAACTGCCCAACCTCTAGCCAAAAACATAGATGACCTGATACCAGAATTCAGGGCTAAAGGTATCTCATGAAACATATCTCGAAGGACAGACTGGTCAAGCTCGTTAATATCAGATATGGAAATATCCGAAGGAAGAGAACATGTAGAGGGAATCCTAAGAATGGTCCCTAATAGAGTGGAAGTAATCTGGATGTGGGTTCCCTGAACAACGGTGTCAAGAACTCCGGTGGTAGAATACTCACCGTGAACGCGGTTTGCATAGAAGAGCTTCACCAAAAATGGATAGGCTCAAGGGGAGTCACTCTGAGAGAATCGAAAAAGATCGGCCAAGTGGGTAGCAGATAGAATGTCTGAAAGTCTCTCTGCAGTAAAGGCGGGAAAAACGATGTATCGCTCCCTAAGAATCTTGATCCCTAAGAGAGAGTGGTATTTTGCCAAGCAAAGATCATCTCGGCAAAGTGGAACAAGGGGATCAGTAAGGGGGCACTACGGGAGATTCGTCTCCAGAGCTCGAATCAGAAGAAGACTGATGAGGAGCATTAGCAGTAGGCTCATTGATGGTAACACCAATAGGTTTCTGCTGATGCTTAATCAGGGGCTGAGCTTCGGAAGAAGACGCTGAAGGAGAATATCCCTGCGAAATAGAATGCGAGGGAGAAACGGCTTGTTTGGTACGAGCTTTGTAGGGCTTCTTGCTCTTGGCTATAGGTTTCCTAGGAGCCCTAGTATTCTTAGAACCCATGATCTTCCCCTTACCCTTGGTCTTGGGTGCCATGGAGTCAGTCAATCGAAAGAGATATAAACGACAGGCGATGTAATCGAAGGATAAAAATAGAATGATAGACTCGAGAAAGAAAGACAAACCAAGTCGAAGAAGACATGAAGACGCAATGACGAAACAATCTACTTGCGGGGAGGAGGCGATCGACGGCGACGGCTGAGGAAAAGAGCGGGAAGTCGAAGCGGTTCAATCGGAGGACAGAGAAACGTCGTGGGGAACAATATCGTCTCGAAGTATATATGAAAGAGGAAATAAATCTGGGCCATTGGATCAAAGAATCGATGGCTCAGATCGAAGAAGTGAACCGTCACAACAATAGATTGTCGACTGATGAACAATATGCAGTCGACTGGATGAAGTGATAATAATTAAGCTAAGGATGACAGACAGTCGACTGTTGAGGAACATACAGTCGTCTGTCCGATGGACAGTCGACTGTACAATACACATCAGTCGACTGACCGAGAATCAATAAACTTCATCAAAAAGACAAAGAGCACTGTAAAATTTTGACAAAGAGAACAGTCGCCTAATGACTAAAATTCAGTCGCATGTTAAACTAACAATCGACTGGAAAATAGTCATCAGTCGTCTGTGCGAAAGATACAAATTCTCAGACTTAGGAGATAGAGTAGGGCAGTCGACTGTCGAAGGAAAGACAGTCGTCTATCCTGGTCCAAAAATGCACAGTGAGATACAAATCCAGAGAATAAGAACACTCACCCTAGGACCTATACTCTAATCACAAACTAATCATAAAAACAATGTAATATGATAAATCAATTGAAACACAAATCTCTAAGATCAATCTCAAAGAAATCATGAAATCACATAAATCGCAATTAGCTTTCTTAAACACATATATAGCATATATCAAAAGAAGAAAAACAATATGATGACATGAGCTCAAAAGGTGTTATAACATGAATGTTGAACTTCTAAATTTCAGATTCACCCAAAATTCCTAATTCTCCACGCAACCTCACAAATGAAACTTCTTTAAGAGGTTTAGTGAAGATATCATCAATTTGTTTTTGGGTTTTAATGTACTCTAAGATGATGTCCTTCTTAGCTACATGATCATTTATAAAATGGTGTCTCACGTCTATGTGTTTGGTACGGGAGTGGTGTACCAGATTCTTAGAAAGACAAATAGCACTTTGATTATCAACCATGATAGGGCAAGTATCACAATTGACACCATAGTCACTAAGAGTGTGTCTCATCCAATGAACTTGTGCACATGCAAGACCCGCGACAATATATTCTGCTTCAGTCGTGGACAATGACACCGAATTCTGTTTCTTAGATAACCAAGAAACGAAGGAATTTCCTAAGAAATGGCAAATGCCACTAGTACTTTTCCTGTCGGACTTGCATCCGGCAAAGTCGGCATCACTATATGAGATTAACTCATATGTGCTAGACTTAGGGTAAAGTAACCCATAATCTAGAGATTGATTGAGATAACGAAATATTCGTTTAACCGCAATCAAGTGTGACTCCTTAGGTATTGCTTGATATCTAGCACAAAGGCATACGAAAAACATGATATCGGGCCTACTAGCGGTTAAGTAAAGTAAGCTACCGATCATACCTCGATATAGACGAACGTCTACATCTTTTCCGCTTTCATCCTTGTGTAGATGAGTAGTAGTACTCATGGGAGTCCTTTTTCTCGAAGACGATTCCATCCCAAATCGCTTTATAAGCTCCCCTGTGTACTTTGTCTGATGTATGAAGGTGCCATTCTCCATTTGTCGAATTTGCAGTCCAAGAAAGTAAGTGAGCTCCCCCACGTGGCTCATCTTGAATTCATCCTTTATTGACTTAGAAAATTCTTGACAAAGATTAAAGTTAGTAGAACCAAAAATTATATCGTCTACATAAACTTGAATCAAGAGAATGTCATTATCATAACCTTTAATGAAGAGTGTAGAATCAACTTCTTCCATTTTAAAACCTAAATTCAAAAGAAAGGTCTTTAGTCAATCATACCAAGCTCTAGGAGCTTGTCTCAACCCATACAACGCTTTCTTAAGTTTGAAAACATGATTCAGAAATATTTCATGAATAAAACCGGGAGGTTGAGAAACATATACTTCTTCTTTGACAAACCCATTTAAAAATGCACTTTTAACATCCATTTGAAATAGTTTAAAATTCTTATGGGATGCAAAAGATAAAAGCAACCTAATAGCTTCTAATCTAGCTACGGGGGAAAAAGATTCTTCGAACTCAATACCGTCCTCTTGCAGGTAGTCTTGAGCTACTAACCTTGCTTTGTTCCTTGTGATCACCACATTCTCATCCATCTTGTTCTTGAAGATCAATTTGGTCCTAATAACTTGGTTACCACTTGAAAGAGGAACGAGTTCCCAAACTTCATTTCTCTTGAACTGCATTAGTTCTTCTTCCATTGCCACTATCCAAGAGCCATACTCACAAGCTTCATGGATGTTCTTTGGCTCAATGGTAGAGACAAATGCATAATGAGAGAATTCTTCAATCCTTGACCTCGTTCGAACACCCACACCAATATCTCCAATAATTTGGTTATGGGGATGGTTGCGAACGGTCGTATAAGCTTTGGGTATTCCTGCATCACTAGGAACATCTTCAACAATTTCGTTAGTATTGTTAGTCTCAATAATCGAATCATTGATTTTAACATTACTAAGAGTATCACAAATAACATCTACACTATCATCATCAATATGAGGAAAATCAAAATCTTCATTAAATGAAATGTGCAGTGATTCCTCAATCGTTGAAGAAGTTTTGTTGTATATCCGGTAGGCTTTGCTACGTGTGGAATATCCAACAAAAATTCCTTCATCGGATCTTGGCTCAAATTTATCTAGATTACCGAAAGTGTTCTTGATAAAACATTTTGAACCAAAAACACGAAAATATTTTACTTGAGGCTTTTTGTCATAAAACAACTCAAAACAAGTTTTGTTCGTTCGGGGTCTCACTAGGATCCTATTGAGCATATAACATGCCGTGTGCACCGCCTCTGCCTAAAATTGTAGTCCTAGATGACTATCGTGGAGCATAGAGCGTGCACATGCAATAAGAGTCCTATTCTTTCTCTCTACAACACCATTTTGTGATGGTGCCCGAGGGAAGAAAAAATTATGAGTTATCACGGTGTCATCACAAAACTTAGTAAAAGATTCATTCTCAAATTCTCCTCAATGATCACTACGGATAGTGATAATGGTGGATCCTAAGAGATTCAGAATCTTCTTTGCAAATTTGGTAAACTCTTCATAAGCTTCATTCTTATTAGTTAAGAATGAAACCCAAGTAAATCTAGAGAAGTAGTCGACGACAACTAATCCATAATGAGTATTACCTAAAGAAGCGGTTCTAGTTGGCCCAAACAAATCTAAATGAAGAAGTTCTAGGGGCCTCTTAGAAGTAATCCCTTCTTTAAGCTTAAAAGATGATTTACTATGTTTACCTCTTTGACATGAATCGCAAAAGTTTTTCTTATTAAAAGCAATTTTAGGAAAACCTTTGACTAGATCATGCTTAGCTAACTTATATAAGTGCTTGAAGTGAACATGACCAAAACGGCGATGCCATAATAGTTGTCACTTGTGTTAGCAACTAAGCAATGTTCTACGGTTTTAGACAAGCTCAAATAATAAATATTTTTACGCCTAATACCGGAAAATAAAACATTTGAATCACAATCAACAATAGTACACAATCCTTCTCCAAAGTTAACTTTGTAACCTTTGTCACAAAGTTGACTAATGGAAATGAGATTGTGACCCAAACCACTAACAAGATAAACATTAGTAACTAAGGGTTTTGAAGGATTACCAACGATACCTACTCCAATGATGGTTCCCTTTTGATTACCTCCAAAAGTGACCGTTGCACCATCTTTGATGCTAATCACTTCGGAGAGCAATGAAGGATCTCCCGTCATATGTTTGGAGCAACCACTATTGAGAATCCATCATTTCCCTTTAGAGCTAATATGACCTTTATTGCTCTTCTTCTTTCTATTGGGTACCTGTATAATATACCATAAGCTCATGGTACCCAATGTTTGTTGGGTCCAAGGGGATTAGCCCTTTTGGAAGCGAAGTCCAAGTGGACTTCCGCTTCCCAATATAATTACTATTACTAATCATGTCATGAAAATAGGAATCAACATAAGCATTCCTATCATTTAGGCTAGTGTTCTTAGGAGCCCAAATGGTGTATGTTTTGGGATTCCTTTTCCTAGTTGTCTGCATATTTGTTAAATTTCTATGTGGTGCATGCTTCTTAGGAACATGGTTTCTAGCATAAACATGAGGTGGTGGATATGCATATGACATACGAGAATGATTTGTATGCTTGGGAACATGCATGTTGTATGAAGCATATGGGTTATGCATGACATACGGAGGATGTGCATACATGTAAGTATGATGCGTATGTGCATACGGGTGTATAGGAGCACGTACATGAGTATTTCTCATGTGTGGTTTTATACGTGTCCATGGGCATGGAGCATAAAAAGTGTCATGATTATCCACTTGTGGAGTAGGAGGTTTCCTACGTGGATGAGTGTTAGTGTACATGTAAGCATGGCCTTGCTTTTGGTTTCCACCCTTAGTGGGTTTCTTGCCAAAAGGAAGAGAAGGTGAAGTGGTGACTTTCTTGGTAGGTATGCTACCTATAATGTCTTTGACACCACTTATGGATGCACCGAGGAAGGCCTCACAAAGTCTATAGTGACACCACTATAGGAAGTGCGTGCATTGGATGCATTTTCTTCCACAAAACCAAGACCAACACGATGTGTGGCTGGAAATTGGTTTGCTAGCAAATCATCCAATTGTCCTTTTCCCTTATTGAATCTCACAATACGGGAGGACATGAGCTCATATTTCTCCTTTAGAGAAGAAATGTTGGTATCCAAGGTGGACACCTGTGCTTTGAGCTCGTGCACTTGGGTTCTAAGAGAATCATTCTCTAAACCCAATTTTGTGTGACGTGTGACTAAATCACTATTATCCATTGGATGTGTTTGATCTAGTTGAGATTTGTCTCAAGGTGACATTTTGAGAAGCTAAGTTTGCTTTCTCAAGAGTTAAAGTATCAACAATGGTGTCATTGTTGATAATGCATGGAATGTATGACTTGCTAACATTTGATTTCTTTAAGCTAGTGTATCTAAGCAATAAAGATTGATATTTAGCAAATAATTTTTCATTAGCAATACGAAGTTCATCTATTGTTACCTTGGTTTCATCCGTGTCGGAATCACTCTCATCGGAGAGTGGATCCTCTCGGGCAATGGAGCACATGTGGGCGCTCTCACCCTTCTCATCATCGGAATCACTCGATGATTCTTCACTTGAGTCATCGAATGTACCTACGAGTCCTTTCTTCTTGTCTCTCTTTTTCTTGTCAGACTTGTGGTACTTAGGTGCCTTCCACTTCTCTTTGTTCTTTAGCATTGGACAATCCCTCATGATGTGCCCTGGTTTATTGCACTTAAAGCAAAGAGAGGAAGTAGCATTGTAGACTCAAAACGTTTGTTGGAGGGAAACTTACCTTTGCGAAAGAAGCATTGGAACTTCTTCGCCATTTGGGCCATTTCACCCAAATCCATCTTGTCTTCCGAATCTTTGCTATCAGAGGATGATGAATTAGCATTGAATGCCAAAGCCTTCTTCTTGGCCTCCGAAGGATTTATCATAGCTCGAATCTTTAATCGGTTCTCTCATCTTACCTCATAAGACATAAGAGTCCTGATAAGATTCACAAATGTGTAATTCTTCAGATCATTGACCTCCTCGATGGCGATCGCTCTCCTTTCCCATTTGGAGGTCATTCCCATGATGATATTCCTTACCTTTCCAGCTTCGATGTATGTTTGGCCAAGGGCTTGCAATTCATTTGTGATGTCGGTAAAACGTCCGTACATCGATGCAATGCTCTCATTCTCCTGTATATGAAACAAATCGAAGTTTTGTACAGTAACATATAACTTTGAAAGTTTTACCTTATTCGTTCCCTCATGGGTAACGGTGAGATGGTTTCAAATTTGATATGCACTCTTACATGTGCATATCTTGTTGAACTCATTCAGGTCCAACGCATAATGAAAAGCGTTCATTGCTTTAGCGTTGTTGACTTCGGCGGACTTCTCGGAAGTCGTCCATTTCTCGAAATCCTCTTTGATGGGCTCGACGTACTCCCTATGGAGGGTTCTCTAAAGTGAAGCACTCCTAAGGAATGTCTCCATCCTACACTTCCAATAGCCAAAAGTAGTACCATTGAAACGTGGAGGACGTACCGTAGATTGACCTTCGAAAAGTGTGGACGCTCCATCACGATCATGATTGTTGTACGAAGTCGACAGAGGAATGTTATTGTTGTTGGATGCCATAGCTATAACCTTGCACTCCGATACCAATTGTAAGGATCTTGTCTATGGACAAAACACTAGAGGGGGGTTGAATAGTGTTTAAGCAATTTAAAACGATTGTTACACCAAATTAAAATGCTAACCAACAATATAGTGCGGAATTAGAATTAAACCCAAATAAGAAACAAATGCAAACACAATTATGTTTCTAAGGTTCGGATTACCCAAGTCACTTCCCGACTTGTTCCCGGTAATCCTACGTCCCTTCCACCCGGATACCTCCGGATACTCAAGTTAGAACCTTAACTTGAGGTTTCCTCAAAACCCACTTGTATCAACCCTACAAGTGAAATCGAATACAATCGATGTCCTTGACTCCCACAACTTGGGAGCAAGCAAACCGCTCTCACAACCCGAGAGTAAATTCAAATTACAAAAGTAATGAAATAATGAAAGTAACACTTACAATCACATATGCCTTGAAGTAGAACTTGAAGGAGAAGTGTGATGTGTGTTAAAAAATCTCTTGGAAGAGAGAAGAAAGCACTTTCTCTTGACTGCACCAAATACCTAGAGGATCACTCTTTGGTTCCAGGTTGGAGAGCAAGAGATCAAAGATTTGGAATTCTTAGGCTTTGGATTTGAGAGCTTTAAACTTTAGAAATGAAAGCTTAAGAGATTTTGCAATAGCTTAGGTAACCTTTCAATGGAACAGTAGAAGCCCCATTTATAGGTTTCTCAAATCCACAAAACAGTTTAGGCAAAAACACTTTTGGAATCCGTCAGCAAATTCTCAACAGATAGAATCTGAACTCGTGACAGTCGACTGTTGAAGAAACCACAGTCGACTATTGCACAGTCAGTAAGGGTAGGTAAGAATTCATAACGGTAACTTACCACGTGGACAGTCGACTGATGAAGCAAAGACAGTCGACTGTTGAACCAACATGTGACTGTAAATCCTTCTACATGCGACTGGCCGAGAGATGGGTAAGTTGAATGAAATCTGGAAATCTTGTAAGATAACAGGACAGACGACTGATGAGGATAATACAATCGACTGTTAATTAGAACAGGCGACTGTAAATCCTTATACAGACGACTGTCAAATACCATGAGAATTTCCAGAGAGCAAAGTTAATAAATTGGCTCACAGACAGACGACTGTTGCAGCATACACAGTCGACTGATCCAATGGACAGTCGACTGTATATTCAACATAAGTCGATTGGCCGTAAAAGACAGATCAACAAAGTTTGGACAGAAGATAGACATGCGACTGATTTACAAAACACAGTCGACTGTCACTTGGACAGGCGCCTGTGAATCATTCATCAGTAGCCTGTGCAAAATAAACAGAAAGGCCCAAAACTAGATTGCGAAAGTTTGTGCATAACAGGAAACTGTAGAACAAAACACAGTCGACTGTTTTTAAGATAGACGACTGTAAAACGTTCAGCAGTCGACTGTTATAAACAATCCAAGCACAATCACAAAAGAAATGAATTGGGGTCAAAGGACAAATGATCTAATGAAGTCCTAAGACTGAAATGAAGATGTGTGTGAGTGCTCCATCAATGTTCTACTTCTAAGCTACATACTAGAAAAGATAAAAGAAAATTACATTGACGAATTCTCTCTTCTATCCATCGTATGAGCTTGAAGTCTTCATGGAGCTTCAATCATCATCTACAATCACCTATTCCATTTTGATTTGCCTTCAATCAACTTTGAGTGTCATCCATTGCAAGTAGATATTCATAAATAGCTTAGGCAATGGATTAACTGCAAAATAGGGGACTAGTCACAAGTATTTATGTTTGCTCATCATTAACACCAAGTAGGGAGAAGTCCAATACTCAACATGGGGGTCAGCACAGGCATGGGTTCGACCATGGATGAACCTGGGCTCGTCCTAGGCATGCCTGGGCTCAAGCCCAGGCTGCTCTGGGCCCGAGCGCCTAGGCTGCTCTGGGCCCGAGCCCCCAGCCCAGCAGGCATGTGCCTATCCTGCTTGGACCAGATGGCATGCCCGTGGCCAGGTGCTCAACTCAGGTAGGTGCCAGACCCATGGGGTATGGCCCTCAGTGGTGCCTGTGGCTGTGTAATCGGTAGGACTGCGTTTTGGGCAGTTTTAACGATTTTTGAGGACTCGTTTGAGGGGTCAAATGACCTTGGAATTGAGCAACATATGTTTTTATATGATCTCCATTTGATGCTCTTCAAAATGATATATCATTTTGATTCGTAGTCTTAACAGAGAGGAAGAATTAATAGCTCAAAGTTTAGTCCTTAAAAGAGGAGAAACTTGAGTTAATTATGATTCTATTTTTTAGTAACACATCTGATGTGATACTTAGCTAAATTCTCGGCTATCCCTATAAATATGGATCTCTTCTTCCTCTTAAAACTTACACCAAACCTTCATCAAAGGTGCTCTTCCTAAATTATTGGAGCAAACTTTGATTACAAGGCGACCACATATTTTTTCGATTTTCCTCTTTATTCCCTTTTTAGGTTCTATAAATACTAGAATGGAGTTTGGATTCGATCCGAAGCTTGGACTGAGGATTTAGCTAAGGTGAAACTTTCTGGGGCAAGCTTGGACATCGTCCTAAGGAGACTGTTTTCACGACGGTAAAAACATAAGGTATGTTATTTATTTTAGCAGTGAATATTTTAGATCTATCTATGCGAGATAGGTTCACCCTTCTCCTTAGATAGTATAGATCCGGTTAGAATTTTATTTTTCCATAGGTTTGTTTTTCATAAAATGCGATTTTATGAATTTTCTTCTTCTTCTGCTTTCACATGTCTGTTAAGCCTAGGGCTAGATGATGGGAAAAAGGTATATGGATGCTTGCTCCAAATGCTCCAAACCCTTTAGTGGTATCAGAGCCATGTTTACCCCGATTTAAATTTATTTTTTGCTACTATTTATAGCATGCGTGCGGATGATGTTTGTACTTTTGTTGTGGCATGGGAAGCTCTCTGGGTGTTCATTTTAATTATGTAATTTATAGTGCATGTG
The DNA here is from genome assembly GCA_030789695.1 of Scilla litardierei. Lineage (NCBI taxonomy): Eukaryota > Viridiplantae > Streptophyta > Magnoliopsida > Asparagales > Asparagaceae > Scilla > Scilla litardierei. The sequence goes on from CM061142.1 coordinate 377,721,611, forward strand.
AGTACTAATTTTTATGTAATTAATTTTGCCACCGTTTGTATTTTTTTTTCAAACAGGATGTCCTTTTGCAAAATGTATAGTAAATTTTAGAGGCGGAGCTACCTGAAGTTGCTAAGGGCATGAGATATATGGAGTTGAGATGGGCCAAAGATAAGCTTTGCAAGGTATTGCAATGTGGTGGCCGTCCTACTTGGACCATGTAGTTCGCTTAGTTAATTAGGGTATACTAGAGAGCTTACATGCATTTTATGATGATTGTAATTTACTTTCAAGTGATGTGTAAATTGTAATGGTTTTCAGATTTCACGGCATGACATATAATTATATATTTCAAAGGTTCTACCACCGCTTTGCCATAGTTAGCTAACATATGGTAATGACGTGGTCCCATGGCCTTGTGCAATAATTTAATGTCCTTTTGGTTTTTGAAAATTGTTTTGGAAAATTAGACTTCCTTTCTGTTATATGATAATTGCGTGGGATGTTTATGCTGTGATGAAATTTAGATTCGTAAAATGTTAGTTTTAATAATCGCCTAGTTAATTAGGATTAACTAATTGGATGAACCCATAAACATATCAATGAAGCATAAATTTGATAATTGATGTTTTATGGTATCCGCGAGCTGGTGTCTAGAATCGTTTGGTGTCTAGGCTGGATCACCCTAGTAGGGCTCGTCCTAGATAGTGGTAAGTGATCATACCTAGCCAAACTTACATGGCCATGCTCAACTGGATCAATCTAGAAGTCCAATTATCAATAATACAGACATGATTATATTCTAGTCAATTACATCTAAAATCTTTTTCAGGATTATCCGTAGCCCTCGTTGCTTTTGGAATTAGACAACATGGGATTCTTGGTATAGTTTTTGGGCTAACCCAAGCTATACCATGAATATCTTTCGAAAATAAATTCCATTATACATGGGATTCTTGGTATAGTTAGGACTGAACAAGAAAGCAAGGGTTTAATAAGCACTGGTGGAAAAAGGGCTTCAGTCACGGAAATGTAGCCACAAACAAATCTGTGGCTGATAGTAGGATAGAAGCCACGGATTTGTCCGTGGCCAAATAACCATAACTGGGAAAAAATTTGGCCCACGGAGTATTGCCCACGAACATTTCTGTGGGTGTTGGTTGACCTTCAGCCACAGAATTGTCTATGGCCGATAACTATCAGCCATGGAAAAGTGGTGACGAAATATAACATGGCTGTTAAGTATTAGCTAGGGATATTTCCGTGGCCAATAATAGTAATGGCCACAGATAAGTCCGTGGCTAAAAGTCCGTTGCAAGTAAAAAAATACCCAATTTGGGGGAGCCCGCACCCCCAATTTGGGTAAAACTTTCCAATTTTCATTCGCAAAGAGAGAGAGAGAGAGAGAGGGACGATGAAGGAGCCGACGAAGGAGCCGACGACGACAAGGAGCCGATGTCGATGCCGACGCCAACGCCAACCATCGTGCAAGGTACAATTTTCACCCTAATTTTGCTAGAATGGGCAGAGGGGGCGTCGGAGGGGGCATCGGCCACCGTCGTTACCCTAGCTCCCCTTGCCTCCTTCTGAACTGACGAAGGAGAGCGGGAGCTGGGGCGATGGCGGTTGCTGATGCCCCCTCCGACCCCTCTCTCTCCAACTCCCCCAATCCCGGACCCCGACCCCCTCCAACTCATCCCTCACCGATGACCCCCCTCGAGAAACGTGTTAATTGTTAGGGTTAGGGTTAGGGATACGGTTAGGGTTAGGGATACGGTTAGGGATAGGGATATGGATAGGGATAGGGATAGGGTTAGGGATAGGGTTAGGGTTGGGGTTGGGGTTTGTGTTTTAGTTTGGGTTTGGGTTTGGGTTTGGGTTGAGTCTAGGGAAGGGGTTGGGACTATGTTTAGGGTATGGGAAGGGGTTTGGTTCGGTGAGGGTTTAAGGTAGGGGTTGGGTTTAGGTGTTGGGGGTAGGGTAGGGATTAAAAATATGGTTTTGGGTTAGGGTTCAGTTAGTGTTAGGGTTGGAGTCAGGGCTAGGATTAGGGTTGAGGTTAGGGTTGAGGGTGGGGTTGAGGTTAGGGTAAATGGTTAGGTGTCGGATTGGGGTTGAGGGAATGTTTAGGGTTGTGGTAATAATGGTTAGGGTTAGGGTTAAGGTTATGGAATGGTTAGGGTTCGGTTATGGTTGGGGTTGGGATTGGGTCTAGGGCTAGGGGAGCGGGAGGGATTGGGGTTGGTGCTAGTGTTGGGGGAGGGGTATGGGTATGGGTCAGGGTGAGGATGAGTGTGTACCATGGGAATTGCATCACGATGCAATCTCAATATACATCACTATATGGAATTAATTTGGTAAAATCTGAATTGCAAAAGGGGAATACTCGTAAGAGGACCGTGTCTTGGACTTAGTCAAATCAACTCTGACACTACACTCTAGGTATACTCGTTAGACGACGACTATGTCATAAAATTTATTTTAGTTATATTGTCGATATCAAGGGAAAAATAGAATGTGTATTAATTTTAGATTAATGAGAACCTAGTCATGTTAAAACATACACTCTTGGAATAAAATTTATTTTAGTTATATTGTCGATATCAAGAAAAAATAGAATTTATATTAATTTTAGATTAATGAGAACCTAGCCATGTTAAAACATACACAATCGGCATCACACCGTTGGGTGTTGATATACCCGATTTGGCGATCACAGACACGTGTATTGTAGCAGCGGAGTGCACAAGATGAAGAAACACAATAAACAAAGTCATTTCATCTATCGTTCAGATTAGGTCACAAAGGACGTCAACTTTAACATCAAATTGTTGAACTTTTTTCAGTAATAAGCTAAAAATATGTAAATGTATAAATAAGTTCATTACGATGATTTTGCTTGGAATCAATAAAGAATGTGAATTACTCCATGTTTTACATCCCATATATTTCATATCAATTATGTAAATATTTACAGCACGTAAGCATCAATTTTTTTAATAAATATTATGAAGTGCATAAGAAGAGAGTTCGGAACACGATTTTTACACCTGGTATAAGACATCCCAGACCTCACGGTCTTCTGGGTCAGGAATGCATATTTTGTGGTTTAAGTAGGGCTGTATAACATGCATAATTTAATTTGTTGGGAAACTAAATGGTAAAATGCTTTGTACATTTTCAGGTAGTGCAGGTCATGGCATCCCTTCGGCACTTACCACCCCGCCCTCTGGGTCGGGTACGCAAATGTTGTAGTACTGATGCATAACATGCACAATTTAGATTTTTGTAAAACGAATTGGTAAAATGCTTCATACATTTTTTGGTGGTGCAGGACATGGCTCATCGGTGGCACATACACACCCGCCATCTGGGACATGTACGCTTATTGTAGTTTTTGTATGTGTCTAAATATGGACCTTTTAAGTTTTTCTATAACTAATTGCATACCATTCTTTGTATATTTTCAGGCACTACAGGACATATACCCTCTTCCTCACATACCTCACTGTCGACATGTACATGTACGCATATTTTTATTTTAAATGTTTAGTCCAGTTTGTTAAACTAATTGAATTTTCAATTGTCTTATTGCGTATGGATGCATGTGGGCTAGAGGATATACATATTAAGACTCCCGACATGGCCGGGTCACATGCCGCCTCCACTTCTCAGACTGCCCCTCTACATGTCAAACCTGAGTCGGTGGTGTTCATTCCATATGACCCAGAGATAGAGCGTGGCGTCTTACCGACTGCCTGTAGGCACAGAGAGGCAAATAGGAGGCAGCCAAACGTGGCTTTATGTGTGGCTCAGGTTCAGGCGACCTTGACACATGTCGGGGAGGATATGAGGAATATGATGGAGGAGAGTGCATTTTTACGTTTCTGGGTGGGCCTTAATCCAGCAGAATTGGAGGTTATCAGGCGCATGAGAGCGACACAGATAATAATTTCCTGTAACAATTCCTTTTATTATATGTGCTATGTGATTATGTGTATGCGTCCGTCTTAGTCATTAGGTTTATTATTCGTAACACAAGCATGATAAAGAACATTCCTACCAAGTTTTAGGGTTATAAGTGGTATTTGGATTTAGATTATAAGTCGCTGAGTATGAATTCGTTTATCTCCCCAATAGGTTCTTAAAAGGGCAATGCAAATGTGGCTTTAGATTAAATTGAAATATATACAGAGTTTAGACTATATGGTTTACGGTTATAGGCGATATATGTGTGTGTGTGTGTGTGTGTGTGTGTGTGTGTGTGTGTGTGTGTGTGTGTGTGTATGTATGTATGTATCATATAGATGATATATATGTGTGGGTGGGTGGGATTGAGTAAAGATAGATAATGTCATATATATATATATATATATTGAATGGTTAACAACTTTATTCATATAACTCATCAATAACAATATTAGATTACAGAAAGCTCCAAAACATAAAAACTCTAAAGAAAACAATCATAAATTATCCAACTGCTCAACTCAGCGTTTGAGTCCTAATATTTAGAATTCCTAGGAATTCTTAAACTTTTCCGTCGAGGGAGATCTATATTTTTCTTTTTAATCGACTTCAATGATGATGCAAGGTGGCGCATTTCCTCCTCCCACTCCTGATTCTCCATAGTAGCATCCCCATCAAACTCCTCCATCCACTCATCCTCGTAGTTTCCATCAGCCTCATCTTCATTACCAACATTGTCAGGGTCATCTATATGGACATTTTCCGTAGGGCGCGCAGAAGACGGACCACCATACTCAAAAATACTAGGAACTATATCAGAAACAACTGCTGCAGTGTACTCAGCATCTATTGGGTTCTTTGTAGCTATTTGACCTTCACCTAGTGCTGAATGATCTCCTGTCGTGGCTTCAGGAACCAACACATTACTATCCACATTTGAAGATGTTGTAGTTTTCTCCACCCAAACCTTCTTGAAGGGACACTGGGCAAAGCAATGTCCGAAACATTCACGTTGAACAATTTGGGGGCAAGTTTTCGTACTCCATTCGAATGATCGTATTTCCCTCCTCCTCCACCGCAATCTCAATGGTTTATATATATATATATATATATATATATATATATATATATATATATATATATATATATATATATATATATATATATATATCTTAATCTTAATTATTCCAAACACATCAAAGTTTGGATATAATTAAGTTGTAGACTTGTATCATACATGAAGTCCATGAGGAGATAAACGAATTCATACTCAAATAGCGACTATCCTTCATATGCAGAACTGATGTTCTCCGTAGTGCAATGCTGATCCAACAAAGTAATCAGCAAATCTAGAAAACAACAAAAATCTAGATCTAAATTAGTTAGATGTGCATGCATAAGTAAGATTTATTGGTTAAAGACTACACAGAGTTACAAATCAGAACTGTGATTTTTGGGTATGATATTAGTCACGACAGTTGTACGTAGCAAAAAACTACGTCAACAACTACTGCTACCAACACTAACCCCTTCAGTGCAGAGTAGGATTGCAGTTGTAGGTGCAGTAGCAATGGCCATGGGGTCAAAATCATCTAGTGGTTAGAGGATGTGGGCAGGGAGAGGCGAGGTGTTTTACCAATTAGTTTTGCATGATTAAGCTTTTTCTTCACCGATCAGTTCGAGCCTCCTCACAGGGGCTTCCTCGAGGAATGGTTCTAATTGCTGGTGGAACCGTCTTGAAGAATGTTGACATGGCGATGGATGCATCAAATGTCAAGTTATTATCCCTAGGATCCGCCTTCATTGTTTACAACGAATAGCCTCAACCTACGTGCAACTCAGCAGATCCTGAGGAGGTTGGACTGAAGAGATGCGACGTGGTTGTGGCCTTGGAATCAAAGAGGGGTTTTAAAGTTATTGGCCACATATTGTTATTGGACCACATTGTCGCCTGCAGTTCGCCAAGGTCACAAATTAGGGAGTGCTTTCTTTCTCTACAAAGAAAGAGAAATTAAAAGAAAGAAATCGTCAGTTAGAACATAGTCTCTTGAAACACTATCACTTGAAACACTGTTATCGGATCTGTTATACATATTCAAAGTGACTGTGTTCTTTAATTCATATTTGAAACCATTGGATCTGCCTTCTCTAATTCTTCCCCATTATACAAAAAATCTAATAATGTTAAACAGATCTGTGTTCTCTAATTCTTCCCCGTTATACATGTTCCAGAAGCTAGGTATACTTAGCGATCTCCTTAACGTGTATAATGGGAGAATGTCAAGTATACCTAGCTTTTGGAACGTGTATAATGAGGAAGAATTAGAGAATACAGATCTATTTAACATTATTAGATTATGTTGTATAATGGGAAAGAATTAAAGATGGCAGATCTGACAGTTTCAAGGAATAATTAGAGAACACAGTCACTTTGAATATTTATAACAAATCCGATGACAATGTTTCAAGTGACTGTTTTCTAACCGACGATTTCTTTCTTTTAATTTCTCTTTCTTTATAGAGAAAGAAAGCACTCCTGACTTTGTGACCTTGGCGAACTGCAGGCGATAATGTGGTCCAATAACATTATGTGGCCAATAACTTTAAAACTCATCTTTGATTCCAAGGCCACAACCTCGTCGCATCTCTTCAGTCCAACCTCCTCAAGATCTGCTGAGTTGCATGTAGGTTGAGGCTCTTCGTTGTAAACAATGAAAGCAGATACTAGGGAGAACACCTTGACGTTTGATGGGTCCATCACCATGTCAACATTCTTGAAGACGATTCCAGCAGTAACTAGAACCACCTCTTTGAGGAATCATCAAATGATCGAATGAGGAGACAAAACCCTAACCCTAAACTACTACAACATTCCCTCCATCCATCCCTCCTCTCCTCTTTCTCTTTCTGTAAACTTTAGGAATTTAGGGTTAGGGTTTCGTCTCCTCCTTCGATCGTTTTGAACCCTAGGGCTAGGGTTTGAGAGAGCATGAGAGATGGATGGAGGGATGTAGGGAGGGATGGAGCAATGGAGGGAGTGAACTAGGCAGACTTCTGCCCAGAAAACTGGGCAGACTTATGACCAGTTTTCTTGGCAGAATCTGCCCAGTTTTCTTCGCAGAATCTGCCCAAAGCTCTGGGTAGAATCTGCACAGAGCGTGCGCGCGACCTTCGCTTTTGACCGGGTCACACGTGCACTCAATTGCACGCTTGGTTTTTGGGCAAACTCAAATTTTGAAGCGTTACTGGTTAAACTTAAATTTTATAAGTGTTTCTTTGTATCCTCGTTTATTATTTTATTTGATTTACAGTCTAACATAATAATTTTTGGTAGGGTCAACATGGCGAGGGCGGGATTGGCGATAGATGTCCTTAAGGACTTGAGGGTGGCGATGGCGATGGCGATGGTGAGGGGAGAGGGATTGGGGGCGATAAATAACGACGATGGAGCTGATGGCGGTATATAGCGGGCTTAGTGGCGATGTCGATGATGGAGGAGTTTGATGATGGCGATGGCGAGGTGATCGATAGCGATGATGTGGTCATGGGGATGCGACGATGGCGATGGTGTTGTAGGGTATTAGGATTTTATTTTTTAATGTTGGCATAAACATAATTTTAAACTGCGGCCGTTGGTCATGTACGTAAAATATATTTTATTTGATACATTGGTATCATTAAATGTTTGCATTTCCTTTTTAATATTTGTTTGATTTATTTTGTTATATATAGAGGTACATATTGGGTTATAAAATATTGTATATTATATAACTAAAATACTGCAATTAAAAAAAAATTTACACTATTAACCACGGACAAATCCGTGGCTGATTGCACACTATGGGCACGGAAAAGTCCATGGCCATTACGTATTGGCCACAGTTTTAGTGCACGAATTTGTCAATTTCATGCACTAAATCCGTGGCCAATACATAATGGCCACAGACAAATCCATGGCTGATACCTATTTAATAGCAAGGAAAAGTCCGTGACCGATAGTTTTCTCCCACGGTTTGTGTGCACGGATTACGTCAGCTTCGTGCCCAGTATCCGTGGCCTATACATTTCGCCTACAGACTTTGCCATGTCTGTAAATAGGTATTCGCCATGGATTTGTCCATGGCGGATACTTTTATATTGTTTTTATTCGGATTATTGGCCATGGACATCCGTGGGCATTTACCCGTGGCAGATTATCGGCCATGGAAAAGTCCGTGGGCAAAGGGAGTATTAGCGACTACGGTATCGACAACGGATTTTCGGCCACGGAATTTTTTTTCCCGTGGCCATAACGTTTCAGCCACGGGAACCCGTCTTTCAGCCACAGATTTGTCCATGGCTGAAAGTCGGTTATGTAGTAGTGAAGACTGGTCATTATGATTTGTTGGGATACACTCAAAATCTTAAGTGACTAGGTGTAAAAACATATATGGGAATCATATATGATGTGATTGCTGAAGAGTCATCTTTCAATCACAAAGTCGAGTAACTTGTTGTGCTACACTCAAGGTTGTGAAACTCAAGCGGTTGGGTCCCTTTCCCACTAAATGTCACTATTTGTTCAATCTCTATGGTTGAGATGATCGATAAAATAGTGGGAGAATATAGTTTGATAAAAACCAATATATCTATATTTAAAATTGATGAACACATGATAAAATGAGTTGTGCTATTCTTTGCTGCAATGTCGTACGGGCTTAAGCTTATCTTATAAAAGAATAGGCTCATTTGAAAAAATTATGAAGAGTGGCTCAGAAATATCAAACTCGCGCATTCTTTTAAAAGAATAAGCTATGTCCTCGAAGACCCCGTACCTAATGAACCACCTAAAGAGCCAAAGATGAGATTGTTGAATCTTATAAGCAATGGCTCCTAGATGAAAAAAAAGCTCGATGTCTCACTCTGGCCTCTATGAACAATGATCTCCAAAGGCGGAACAAACATATGGATATTCGTAGCATTTCGCTAATACAAAACAGTTGTATGGAAAATCATCTCAGGCCGCACGGTTCGAGGCTTCGTGTACATTATTTAACATGAATATGAGTTGGGGCCGCGGTCCAAGATCATGTACTCAATATGATTGCGTACATTGAGGATCTTGTAGAGCTTGGTTTCATTTTGGATATAAGTTGTCTACGGACTTGGTCCTTAATTCCCCAAAAGTTTGCCCCATTCATAAGCAGTTTTTTTATGAACAAGATTGAGGTTGAACTTCCTAAACTCCTCAATATGCTTCGGCAGTTTAAGGAAGGCTTGAATGACAAGTCTCCTTCTTTGGTTGTCGGCTCTTCTTCTTCCTCCAAGCTAAAAAGGGAAAAAATAAGAAGAATGCCCTTCAACCTAAGAAGGGCATAGATAAGGGTAAGGGAAAGTTGAAGAAAGGGACGTCGACTGAGGTAGCATGTTTTTTTATCATAAGGAAGTGCACTGGAGGAGGAACTACAAGTTGTTCTTGGAGTAAAAGAAGAAGGGGCATATTGATGCATCAACTTCAGGTGTAATTATTATACAAAGTATAATCCTTTCCGTGGCATCTAAATGCATGGTATGTGATACCAGTATGGTTTCTCACATCTGTTATTAGTTACAATAGCTGAAAAGGAATAGAAGGCCTGAAAGGAAGAGGACGTTCTCAAGGTCGGCAATGGAGCAAGTGTTGCTGCTGGGGCCACATGAGACGTCCGACACACCTTGACGAACATCGTCAGCGTACTTCTAAAGCAATATTATGTTCCCAATTTTTTCATGCAATGTAATCTCCATCTCGGCTTTGGCAGGAGACGTAAACATATGTATTTACAATCAATGAAAAATTATGAACTTATTTCTTTGATTGTAAAATTGCTTAAATTTGGGATTATGGTGTATATACTTTGAATGACGATGATGTATTAAGAGTTAATGCATGAAAACGTGAGAAAACAAACGAAACCTATTCTGACAAAGTAGACTATGCCATATCGAAGATAAGAGACTTAATAAGTTTCATAAAGAGAGGTCCTTAGGCCACTCGAATTGTGAGTCATACGACACTGGAGAATCTCATATCTAAGGTTCAACGACCAAAACACCTTTTGTAGGACAAAATGGAGAGAGTTAGTGAACTCTGGGTTCTCGTATATTCAGATATATATAGATCCATGTCTATCTTAGCTAGAGAGGGTTGTTCTTGTTTTCTTACGTTCACTGAAGATTAATTTTGGTATCGACGCGTGTTCTTGATGAAATACAAATCCTATATTTTAGAGTGATTGAAAGAAAATCGTAATGAAGAAGAAAAACAAGATTGGAAAATAGTATTAAATCTTGTGATTTGATCGAAGAAGAGAATACTTAAGCCATATGTTTTATGTGTACCTAAAAGAGAATGAGATTCTCTGTTAGGTCACGGGTTCCTACACACCTTAACATAACGGTGTGTCGGAGGGAAGGAATAGCACTCTGTTATACATGGTGCGATCTATGATCAGTGACGCTGAGTTACCAACCTCCCTCTGCAGCTATGCCCTAGAAACCGATGCACATATTCTCAATAAGGCTCCATCTAAATCTGTGCCGATGACTCCATATTATATATTGAGTGGCAAGGACCCAATCTTAATCATCTTAGGGTAAGTGGTTGTCCTGCATATGTCAAACAGCATAATCTAAACAAATTGGAGGATAGGACTGTCTTCTGTAAATTCATTGGGTACCCAAAACATTTTATGAGTTACATCTTCTACGACCAGGAACAACAAAGAGTTGTTGTTTCCAAACATGTCACCTTTTTAAAAAAAAGAAGTTCCATATAAAGAAGCTGTTAGCAAGGTGGTAGATCCAGGCGATGTTCAGAAGGAGAATTAACATAAGAACATGTGTCGGAGCCAGTGGAAGAGGTAAAACATGATATTCTACAACCAGTCGTTAGGAAGTGTAACAAGATTCCTTGAGCTCCTAAGAGGACTACGGTTTCCTCATAGACAAAGGGGTCGAGGATAGAGTCATAGTTGATGATGACCGTGCTAGCTTTTATGAAGCCATTCAAAGTAGAGACTCTGAGAAGTGGCTTGATGCAACTAAAATGCACTCCATGCGCATTAATAAGGTATAGACCTTAGAAAACACACCCGAGGGAAACGTTTCCATAGGCTACAAATGGATCTTCAAGGAGAAAGATCGACGCAGATGGAAAATTAGAGACATGCAAGGCTGAACTGGTGCAAAAAATTCTCACCAGTAGCCATGCTTAAGTCTATTTGGATTGTATTTGCTATTGCTTATGACTACGAAAACTCACAGAAGGATGTAAATGTTACATGACTCAACCAGAAGGTCTCGAAGTTAGTGGGGGTGAAGAAAAAGCATGTATGCTGCATAAGACCAAAAGAAATTCTTTAAATCATCCTCATATTATATGTAGATGAAATTCCTTTTGATAATAAATAATATAGAGATGTTGAACTCTATTAAAAGGATGGGTATCGAACAAATTCTCCATAAAGGACTTGGGAGAAGCATCATTTACACTCGGTGTAAAAATCTATAGAGATAGATTTAAAAGGATGCTTAGTCTCTCTCAGTCCAAATACATTGACACCGTGCTAAAATGGTTTAGCAAGATAAGTGTGGTTTGATACCGGCCAATATGGTATAACTATCTCAAGAAGATGTCTTCAATAACTGACTTGGGAGAGATCACATGATAGGGATACCATATGCTTCGGTAATGGGATCCATCATGTAAACTGTGATATTGACAAGACCAAATGTCACCTTTTGCACTCGGTGCAGTGAAACGACATCAGTCTGACCCTGGAGAAGGACATTAGAAATCAGTCAAGGCAATTCTCAATTACTTGTAAAGGACTAGAGATTTGGTTAAGGAACCAAGGTTGCAAAGATATTCTTCGTAGATATCACTACATATATGATATAGAATTGAAGAATTACATAGAACGCATGCATGTCTCTGCAGAAGACAAACTTAGCAGATCCATTCATGAAGGCACTATCACATGATCATCTAGAGTGACTCATATGTAAAGTGGTATGTGATACAAGGATAATTGGGCCAGAGTGCAAGTGGAAGATGTTGGAAATGTATTCCCTCGAGGCCAATTATTTTGTAAATGAAACATCTTGTTCAAAATAATAATATGTTATTTGGTGCAAATTTATCTGCGTTTATTTGTATATGTTTTGTCTACATTAAATACTTAAATAAAGTCCTGAGACTTAATGCGAGGCTTGTTGGATATGGATGACGTTTGTACACCCTTGTAGGGGATGTACGAGGGAACACGGACCTCGAACGTCGCACACACAAAGTCGTGTGCAAACGGAATCTGTTCCCTTGCAGAGAGGATCTCTAGATTAATGGGAAAGTCGCATTATATGTGCATAAGTGCATGCGACATATGGCTAATAAAGGGGTAATATCTTAAGCTTATGTTGTACCATGCATATGGTACAACTTAAGCTTATAATGTGCCATGTATGATGGTACACCTTAGTTAAATTGTTCCAAAGGAACAATTACTCCTAAAATAACTACCTTGGGGGCTATAAATAAGACCCAAGGGTTAGCCATTTCATTACACTTTTGCATGGTATTCATGCCTTGCATTTCATTCTAGCGAAGCTCTGCCGAAATCCTTCCTCTCTCTTTATCCAAGTTCTTAATCTAAAAGTAGAGATTTAGATTGTGGATTTAGTAGCCATACTCCGTTCGTGAAAAGACTCGATCCGTCGTGGCGAATCCGAAGGCGAAGTTCTGTGACTACTGTGCCGCATACGCAAGCGTAAGTCTCAACTTCATTTATCGATCCTAACTCTGTTTTGGCAGGATCCTACATTGGTATCAGAGCCATACGGGTTCGCCCCGGTCAAACCGCCGCCCCGTCGAAACTACGAACGAGTCGTTGTCTTTTTCACGAATGGGTATCCTACCATTACGGATATGGTAGGAACGCTTCGTGACGGAGAGAACACAGCGGTTGTTCTTTTCACGTTAGGGTCTTCTGTCATTACGGATATGGCAGGAACTCTCTGTGACGGGAAGAACCGACCGTTCACATAGTATGTTATTTTTCATTTTTGGCACACGGCCATTAAAAAATAACTACTTTCTCGACGAACGGGTGCTTCATCGACGAACGGGTGCTTCACCGGAGAAGAAGATGGTGGTTATTCCCATCGGGGAAGATGAATTTTAGTGCATGTGCACCATGGCCAAATGGGCTATGAAGGCCATGCACCCCCCTTCCCATGCGGAGGGGGTTGGCTACGGCCAATAACCACCACGGCCACCCCTCCGACGGGGTGTGCGGCAACCCCATTCAAAGGGGGTGGCCGGCCATGGCCATATGGGCCATGGCCGGCCAATGCCAAAATGGCCTTGGCCATGATCGGCCATGGCCAAGCCATGGCCAGCCAAGGCCAGGCCGTCAGTGGCCGGCCTCGGCCAAGGCCAGGGGCCGGCCAGGCCGGCGCCCTGGCCTCGGCCAGGGCCGAGGGGGCCAGGGCCCCTGGCCGGCCAGGGCAGAGGCCCTGGCCGGGAGAAGTTGCAGACCAAATTATTGGTCGACCAATTTGGGTGTTTTGGTCGACCAATCCGGTAAAAGGTCTTGGTCGATCTCGAACTTGCCGACTAGCCCATACGGGGTGTCAAAAGGCCTTGGTCAAACTCGAATGTGCCGACTAGCCCATACGGGGCTAACGACAGTCGTCTGCTCTTATTTTATAAAGTTTTCGCTTGGGCTCTACTCCTTGAAGATTAGCCGTAATGCTCTACTTCATGCGAGATTAGCCATGTCATTGTGCTCTACTCTACAGAGATTAGCCAATGTACTTATGACATTGTGCTTTACTCTACGGAGATTAGCCAATGTATTTCAAATTTTTGAAAAAGGTGTTTTCAAATAGGTTATGTCCCGTCCTTAATTGGGATAGCGCAATTTAGAATTCCAAGTCTTACCACGATCCGGCCATGGTTATCTAACCCATGGGTGTGTAGAACAGGTCACATGGCTTGGCAATTGTTGCGCTAAAATTCTTTGCGCAAACTCTCACCTATTCCATTTTGAAAGATATGTTTTTCAAAAGTATTTTTCCGCTGCTGGTACCATACGGGTATTATTTCTGATTTCTTTTTACATGAGACAAGTAAGAGGGATAATTTGAAAGTTACTTCTAGATGGTAGTTGGGAACGTAGTGAACTTCTCGATTCTAGAGTAACATTTCAGCTTATCCAAGGAACTTATCAAGTGTTTAAAGAATCGAAACTTTATGCATAGAATTTTGATCGTGTTTTTCATTTTCTTTGCAGTTTTTTGATTCGAATATGTCTACCGCTTCTAAGAACATTGTCGCCGAGCTTAACAATGGTGAGAAGCTCAACGGCGACAATTATAAACTATGGTCAATAAAAATCCAATATGTTTTGGAGGAGCACTATGTGCTTGAAACACTCTAAAACATAATGGAAGAACCTGAGTTGGGCAATACGGCCCAACACAAGAGGGACCGAGAAGCTTATGAGACTTGGACTCGAAAGAACAAAATAGCACGTATTACGTTAATGTCCGCAATGGACAATGACATAATGCGTCTATTTCGGGAATTCGACCTAGCCAAAGACATATGGTCTGGGCTAGAAATAAAGTTTGGTGGAACTTCGGTAACCAAACTCCGCTCCTTAAATATTCAATTTGACTCGTACAAAATGCGACGAGATCAATCTATGAAAAAGCATCTTCGCCACATGGCGAATCTCATAGCTGAATTGAAGGATGCGGGTCTTACGCTGTCTGACGAACAGCAGATCCAAGCAGTCATTCGTTCACTCCCAGATAGCTGGGATAACATGAAAATACACCTCACTCATAATGAGTGCATTAAAACTTTAAGCGATGTATCCAAACACCTCGAACTCGAGGAAGAGCGGATTCAAGCCGCAAAACCTAGTGCCGAAGTGCACATGGCCGCTAGTTCCTCACATGGAGGAAAGAAGCGGAAGGATAAACGCTTAAGGTTTATGAACGAACGAAAGCAAGAACCGGAAACCTCAAAGAAGACTAAGAACAAAAAGTGGCAAAAGAAAGTGCACTCAAAGAAGAAAAACTTGAAGAAGATCAAGTGCTTTAAGTGCAACAAGTACGGTCACTTCGCCCGTACGTGTACGGATGGAAGTGATAAGGTAACTTGTAGGGCTAGTTACATATGTGTTTCTAGTTCCATGTTTCTTGCTGAATCTAACTATTTTTGGTTAATTGATTCAGGGGCCACAGACCACGTAGCGAAGGACAGAAGGTTCTTCGTAGAGTATCAAAGGATAACTCAAGGAACAAAGTGGATATACGTCAGCAACAACACTCGTGTTGAAGTCAAGGGCGTCGGAACATGCAAGCTAGTTCTCGACATCGGCCGGACTCTATTATTGCACGACGTCCTCTTTGCTCCAGATATTCGAAGGAATACCGTATCCGTGGTCATGTTAATGTCTTTAGGTTATGAATGGAGGTTCTATGAACAAAATGTTGACCTTGTTTGTAACAGTTCTTTAGTTGGGTCGGGTAATGTTTGTAATGGATTGATTGTTTTAAACACTATGTATGATGATTCTTCTTCTATTAATGAAAGTTTCCATTTGACAAATGCTTCTAATTCTGAATTTGAGATCATTTGTTGGCATGCAAGACTTGGTCACATTGGACCAACTAGAATGGATAGACTTGCCAAAAGTGGCTTGCTATCTAATGTTTCAAAAGTTGAAATGTCAACTTGCGAACATTGTCTTGTAGGGAAAACTTGTCGCAAGCCGTTTGGAACTGGCACAAGGGCCGAAGTTCCATTACAGTTTATCCATTCGGACATTTGCGGTCCAATGAATGTTAAGACAAGACGCGAGAAGTCCTATTTCATCACTTTCATTGATGACTTCACCCGTTTCGGTCACATTTATTTGATTTCTCACAAACATGAAGCTTTATCTTGCTTCAAAAACTATATGAGTTTAGTGGAAAATCAACTAGATCGCAAGATAAAGGTCTTGCGAACCGATCGGGGTGGAGAATATCAATCAACGAGTTTTAAGGAACTCTGTGATGAAAAATGCATAGTTCATCAAATAACTATGCCTTATACTCCGCAACAAAATGGTGTTGCGGAAAGAAGAAATAGGACATTGATGGAAATGGTCCGATCAATGATGTCTCAGGAAAATTTGCTCATCACCTTTTGGGGTGATGCATTATTGACGGCAGCATTCATCTTAAACCGTGTACCCTCGAAGTCGGTAAGTTCTACTCCTTATGAGTTGTGGAACAATAGAACTCCAGACTTAAGCATTCTAAAACCGTGGGGTTGTGCCTCTTACGCACATTTATCCTCTCACAAATATGGCAAACTTGGGCCACGTGGGAGGAAGTGTATCTTCATCCGATACGCTGAAAACTCCAAAGGATATGTTTTCGTCGGTCAAGAGGACAATGGGGGTCTAATAGAATTCGAATCGAAGAATGTTGTCTTCTTGGAAAACGAGTTTTCAAGACAGGGTGAGATAAGTCAAGACTTATCCTTGTTTGAGACTTGGGATCAAGAAGGATCGGAACGTTCGAGTGGGAGAATCCTTGGTGAAGAAGAAAATACGTTTCAAACTTCACCGATGGATGATACGAACGATACCAATCCTATTCCTAGTGGGAGTGATGTTATTCCAAGTGGGAGTGATGTCATTCCAAGTGGGAGTGATCAAACTCAAGCAAGACGTAGTAATCGAACAAGGCTAGCACCTCTGAGATTTGAGGATGAATTTCCTCAAACATTCATGACATTACTACAAGATGATGACGAACCTGCAAATTTCAAACAGGCCGTCACATGTCCTGCTAAAGATAAATGGATAGCGGCGATGGAAGAAGAACTTCAATCCATGAAAACAAACCAAGTCTGGGACTTGGTTGATTTACCTAAGGGACGTAGAGCCATTGGGAACAAGTGGGTTCTCAAAATCAAGCATAAGGCTGATGGCTCCATCGAGAAATATAAAGCTCGCCTTGTTGCAAAAGGTTTCACGCAACAGGAAGGAATAGACTACGAAGAGACTTTCTCTCCTGTCGTGTGTTTTACCTCCATTCGCTTAATTCTGGCAATGGTGGCTTGTTTGGACCTCGAGTTACATCAGATGGATGTAAAGACTGCTTTTCTTAACGGAGAACTAGATGAGGAGATCTACATGGAACAACCAAACGGGTTCGTACAAGAAAAAAACAAACATAAGGTTTGTAAACTTCGTAAATCCATATATGGTCTTAAACAATCCTTAAGGCAGTGGTATATGCGCTTTCAAGAAGTCGTTTTGTCGTATGGTTTCTCCGTGCTCGACGAAGACAACTGCGTATACATTAAGAGGATTAAGAACAAGTATGTAATTATGTCTCTTTATGTAGATGACATACTTATAGCCGGAAATGATAAGCGTCTTATCATGGATATCAAAGCTTGGCTTTCATCCGTCTTTGAAATGAAAAACATGGGTGAAGCTGCATATATCCTTGGGGTTAAGATCGCAAGGAATGTTCCAAGAAACTTCTTTCTCTATCTCAAGAGACATATATAAAGAAAGTTTTAGAACGGTTTAATATGCAGGACTGCAAGCCAATTGATACTCCAATAAGCAAAGGCGAGGGTCTATGTTTGGAGATGTGTCCCAAAGATCCAAAAGAAAAGAAAGCTATGGAAAAGGTTCCATACTCCAGTGCTGTCGGGAGTCTGATGTACGCCATGATGTGTACCAGACCGGACATTTGCTATGCTGTTGGTATGGTAAGCCGTTACCAATCCAACCCAGGACAGGCACACTGGAAAGCGGTGAAGAGGATATTAAGGTACCTCAAAGGGACTGCGGACTATGCGTTGTGCTATCAAGGCAATACCTTGAGACTCGAAGGCTATACCGATGCTGATTGGGCAGGTGATCTCGACGAGCGAAGATCTACCTCAGGCTTTGTTTTCTTGCTCGGGAATGGTGCGATATCCTGGAGCAGCAAGAAGCAAACCTGCATCGCCCTATCAACCATGGAAGCCGAATTCGTAGCATTCAGCATGGCGGTCCAAGAAGCTGTTTGGCTTAGGAAATTCTTAGACAGGCTGACGAATGCCACTGACTCGAGCACTGTTCCTATATACAGTGATAGTCAAGCTTCGATTGCCTATGTCAAAGATCCAAAATTTCATTGTAAGACCAAACACATTGATATTCGATTCAAGTTTGCGAAGGGCTATGACAAACGGAAGGAAGTAGACATAGGATACATATCCAAGCATAAGATGATAGCGGATCCCCTTACTAAGGCGATCCCCAGAGATGTGTTCTTCAAACACTTATCATCTATGGGAATGCGTAGGTGCTGAGCTGTATCATGTAATATTTCCCATGTCTATAGAAGATCAAAGTTTAATAAAAGGAAGAAGTTCTTTTATATATTGCATACAAGTTTCTTACAAATGATTTTATACATTTGTGTTTAAGTCTCAGCTATTTTATTGTGTGTATGTCGGACAGATTAAGGTTGGCTCTCTCACATGAGCAACCGCCTTATCTTATCAGATGGATAAGATAGAGATGAGACTAGTTTAAAGTCAAAATCATTAGACGAATGATTTAGAGTCATGACTTAAACAAAGATAGTCGAATGAAAGATCTGCATCATATGGATGCTTACAAAAGATCTGAGATCTGTATCACAAGGATATTTAAAAGAGATCTCATAGGATTTTTTAAATCCTATCTGCCTTATGCAGGATGAGAGTCCGGGAATATTTCACGAGTAGTAAGGGGACTCAAAAGATAGGCACTGTGGTGTCTGATCTTTCATCCATACAACATCATTAAGACATACTCTCACTGGGAAAGGAGTGATGTTGTAATACGTGTTCATACCACATATGCATTACGACCACTGAGTTAGTAGCAATAGTGTTTGCTATTATGTGAGACTCAAATGCCATATGGGTCTTAACTCTTACCCTCAAGGACTCCAATTGGTTCCTTTAGATTTGACGAGATGATCGCTATCTTAGTGTGTTGCTAATGGGCTATGATAATTCGGCTCGGCGGGGCACGTTAGAAAAGCGAATCAAGTCAAGATCAGAAGGTTCGCAAGAAGAGGAAGATTGATTTCATATTCGCATTTGGACTTTAATGATTCAAAGCTGGCCAGCCAATTGTGATCCAGATGGGATTCAATTGTTGAATATAAAGTATAAGAAATGTGAAGAAATAATCTAGGGTAAAGCATGCGTTGAACTACTCAACTTTGCACCTTCGAGGTCGTTGTGTATCTCTAACAAGTGCACAACAACAGACTCTACGTGCATGACGGTCGCACGGTCTATTTCTCGGTATGATAGATGAAAGAACTAAGAGAAAGACGTTCTCTTACAATCCCCTCAAGTGTGAGTGGGAGATGTTGAATATGGATGACGTTTGTACACCCTTGTAGGGGATGTACGAGGGAACACGGACCTCGAACGTCGCACACACAAAGTCGTGTGCAAAGGGAATCTGTTCCCTTGCGGAGAGGATCTCTAGATTAATGGGAAAGTCGCATTATATGTGCATAAGTGCATGCGACATATGGCTAATAAAGGGGTAATATCTTAAGCTTATGTTGTACCATGCATATGGTACAACTTAAGCTTATAATGTGCCATGTATGATGGTACACCTTAGTTAAATTGTTCCAAAGGAACAATTACTCCTAAAATAACTACCTTGGGGGCTATAAATAAGACCCAAGGGTTAGCCATTTCATTACACGTTTGCATGGTATTCATGCCTTGCATTTCATTCTAGCGAAGCTCTGCCGAAATCCTTCCTCTCTCTTTATCCAAGTTCTTGATCTAAAAGTAGAGATTTAGATTGTGGATTTAGTAGCCTTACTCCGTTCGTGAGAAGACTCGATCCGTCATGGCGAATCCGAAGGCGAAGTTCTGTGACTACCGTGTCGCAAACGCAAGCGTAAGTCTCAACTTCATTTATCGATCCTAACTCTGTTTTGGCAGGATCCTACAAGGCTAACATATATCGAGATAAGGATCAAGATCATGTGAAATGTATTGACTATTAGGAGCATAAGTCTAAAATTGTTTATAGTTATAGATGCATTGAGAAAGGACATCAATACATCTGATAGACTATTGTGTCCTCTGTCTTTACCAAGGGTTCGTGGCGATGATCTCATGATCGTTGGATTTAGTGAAACCAGAGACGAGACACACGTGTTCATTAGAGAATGAGTTCACTGAACGACCCACCAGAAATGCCACATGGATAACACAAACCAAACAGTCAATGATAGCTCTCAAGTGATATTAGGCCATTTTAAGAACCTGTGCATGAACATTATCACTTTAATCCCAAACCTATCTTTGAGGCAGGGCATGCCGAAAAGTTTTTGGTTGGGTGGCACTTGAAGTGTACGGGAGAGTTGTGGCCAAGAGGGAATTTGTCACTCCTGTTATGGTGAGTTAGTATTGTAGAATTAGTGCAGTTCTTAGTAGAAATCCTTTGCTTAGGTATGTTGGATATGATCCAACAAAGACAAGGTAAGAACGAACAATACTGATCCGACCGCAAAGCTAATAGGGGTTGATATATACCTATCTCCTAGACATAGTGTTGACGAAGGGATTAAAACTACATACTGATCTGATCATTAGGGGATATGAGTCCCACATGTAGTAGGGTCAAGATGTAGGATCTCACACATACTGAGATCCCCTTCCAAGCAATAAGAGGAAAATGCATATGATGCATGGAAATTAATATATTCGAAATTAGGTGTGAAGAGGATTTCGGTCACATATGATGTGACGCAAAAATCGAGCCATTCAAAAGCATAGAAAAACGAAAACGTGTTCCTAACTTGGGCTTACGCCCATAAAATGCACTTTGGTGCACCCAGGCGTCAGCTTGGGTGTTTGTGGGGGTTAGCCCAAGCCTAGCACCTGGGTTGAAGCAAAGGCTACTCTATGCCTGGGCGACCATCGGGCGGGCCCGGACCCGTTTGGCCTAGCAAGTGTGCCTACGGGTGGGCGCTTGACTCGGGTGGGTGCTCTACCTATGGGGTGGGGCCCACGGTTGTGCAATCATAAGACTGTGTTTTGCGTAGTTTTTGGTGATTTTTTGAGCATTTGAGGGGTCAAACGACCTCAGAATTAAGCACCGTTTGTTTCTATGCTATTTTTGTTTAATGGTCTTCAAAATGATGTATCATTTTGATTCTTAGGCTTAACAAATGGAAAGAATTAATTGATCAAAGTTTAGTCCTTGAAAGGGGAGAAACTTGAGTTAATTAGGATTCTAGTTTTTAGTACCACATCGGATATGATACTCCGCTGAAGGCTCAGCTCCCCCTATAAAAAGGGAGATCCTCTTCATCCTAAAAATTACACCAAGCCTTAATCTAAGGAGATCTTCCTAAATTATTGGAGCAAACTTTGATTAAAGGACGACCAAATATTTTTCCTCTTTTCATCTTTATTGCATTTTCAGTCTCTAACAATACTTGAAGGGAGTTCAGATTCGATCCGAAGCGTGGGGGTGATGATTTAGTTAAGGTAAAACTTTCTATGGTAAGTAACCAGCTCTAAGGCGAGGTATTGTATTAGTTTCAGGACATCGCCCTAAGGAAATTGTTTTTGAAACATCAAAAACATACGTTATGTTCTTT
The DNA here is from genome assembly GCA_030789695.1 of Scilla litardierei. Classification (NCBI taxonomy): domain Eukaryota; kingdom Viridiplantae; phylum Streptophyta; class Magnoliopsida; order Asparagales; family Asparagaceae; genus Scilla; species Scilla litardierei. The sequence goes on from CM061142.1 coordinate 377,743,280, forward strand.
ATTTTAGCAGTAAATATTTTAGATCTATCTATACGAGATAGGTTCGACCTTCTCCTTAGATTGTATATATCCTATTAGGGTTTTATTTTTCCATAGGATTATTTTTTCATAAAATGCGATTATGATTTTTCTTCTTCCACTGCTTTCCTACGTGTGTTAAGCATATGGCTAGGTAATGGGAAAATGGCCTTTGGATGCCTGCTCAAAACCCTTCAGGTCTGATTCTTAACAGCTATGCTCTACAAGGACAACCTTAGAAGTAGATACCAAAGAATAGTTTTCAGAGGTCAGCTTGCCTGAGCTCCAGCCATGGCCCTTCTACGCATATCAGTCTATCGTTCAACTCCACAGATGACTATCACTAGCTCAAGCTGGAGCCCTCGTTGATTCGACCTCAACAATTTAGCAGGGCAACCAACTCCAATACTTAGCACCCAGCTCAGGCCATGCTAAAGCTTCAAACCACAAGCTCAGGCTGGGGCTAACGTGCTGTCGAGACACAAGGTCTTGACACATGCCTCTGGCATCCTACCTTGCACGATCATACCATGTCTTCCGGACCCCTGGCATTTGACCTCGCACGGTCATATCACATTTTCCAGACCTTTTGCATCCAACCTTGCACGGTTATGCCATGTCCTCAAGACCGCTGGCATCCGATCTTGCACAGTCATGCCACCACCTCGAGACCTCTGGCATCCGACCTCGCACGGTCATGCCACGTCCTCCAAACCTCTGGCATCCGAACTCGCATGGTCATTCCACCACCAAAGTGACCTCTGGCATTCGACTTCACACGGGCATGTCATGTCCAAACTCAACCTATGCATCTCATGGCTACGACACTAACCTTTGGCATTCGACCTCGCAATGTCACTCTATGTCCAAACATGCTGACGAGACCAATGGTCACAGCTCTGACCTCTAGCACTTGACTCTGGTCAAGCTAATTGAGGTGAAATATTTCATATTTCCCCCATGTTTTGGTGGCATTTTTTGTATATTTTATGTTCATTTTAGCTCTGATATGTGCATTTTAGAATTTCATGGGATTTTGGAGCTATCGTTTATTTATTCACAAAATGAAATTTTGTACCCTAATTTTTTCTCATTTTATTTTTGAGGTTAAGATTGTAATTTTTAGAGTCCAACGACTATTTTTCCAGATTTTTCGGACGTCGGTGCCATTTTATATGAATTTTTAGGCTAAGTAATTAATTCTGGAAAAGAAAAAAAGGAAAAAAAGAAAATTAGAGGGGCCCACGTCCCGCTCTAAGTGGGCCACTACAATTTTCAGAAGAAGAATTTAAAAAAGGAAAACAAAGGCATGTGGGTCGGCCCGCTTGGCTGGCCCACAAAACCACACACCACAACAACGGGGCACGCGCTTGGCACAAGCCACCCACCCCAAATTATCTGGCAGTAAGTGAGCAGGTCGGGTGCATTCAATGCTCGACCCGATAAACTCCACAACATTATTCGTTGAGTTTTAATTTAACCACAAGTGTACGATGTCATATGCAGCGGGTGTCAAACACAGAGATGCGAAGGCTCAATCATAGACTAGTGTCAAGCTTTATATAGCTGTGGAAATCGATGTCTCGAGCGTAAAGAGCGATTGATCAAGGGGGAATTCAGATATGGGAAGGAGGTAGGGCTAGCGTATCACTGCTATTGTAGATCTTGAGCTAGATGGGTCTAACTTCTCGATCCAAGGATTATATTCATCGATGATGAATGAGTCTCAATCCTAGTCCTCTTGATGTCTAGCTGTGAAGGAGGATTCGAAGAATAGGTTGGATCGATATCATAGTCTCAATGGGTCGTCGGTCACTATGATATAGGTGGTTCTAGTGAGTGTGCCCGATGGTTCGTTGGCACATAGCACTAGATAATCAACCCTCCACTAAAGGCATAAAATCAAAACTCTAATGAGTCGCCGGTGATTAAGATTATGTAGCTCAATAACGGGAAAAGTTGAATATGGCTCTCATCCAATCATATTCTTACACTATAATCTCAATGGATCGATATTTGGGGCAATCCATCATGCTCAATCCCTACAATAGGGCTCTACATGGACCTAGCTTAAAGGACTACTCACTAATCATGGAGTTAATAGATGAAATAAATAAAAAAGCCTTCATGATGAACTAACAATGAGACAAGATGAAAATAGCAAACCAAGATATCAAAGTAGCAATATAAATTAAAACTAATGCGACTAATTAAAGGAAGGATTAAAAAGAGTCTTACAAATATCCCACAAAGAACATCAAGAAAAAGCTCCACAAACCCTAGAAATCGCCCTAAAAGGAAAGATTTCGAGTCCAGCTCTTGTTCAATGTCACAGCCATTCCTTATATAGAATACCCATACGACCGTGCCGAAAAGTGGCAACCCTAATGACCTAGGTTTACACTACGCCGCCATCATCCGCATGGCCATGCTGGTCGATCGGCACAGGCGTGTCAGTCGGTCCTCCGTGACTTAGCAGATTCCAGCAGCTCCAGATGCACAGCCGTGTTATCAGTCTTCAATTTGTCGTTAAATCCAATACGACTGTGTAGCACGGCCGTGCCGCTGAGTTGCAATCTGCCTCCTCCAGTGATACTTTGACACGACCATGCTGCATCAGCACAGCCGTGTTGCATCTTCTTCTCCTCCTCTTAACCTCCATGCTCGACCTTGACTCTTTCCTCTCTGCCATCTCTTCCTTCGGTCTCAATTTCACCGAGAATGTATCGTTTTGGGCGCAATTACCTAAAACATGGAGAAAATATACCCTAAGCATCAAAGTGGAAAAAATACGATAAAAACGACAAAAAGAGTAATGATGGCACAAAATAAAGGGGGAAAATATGGGGAAAAGGACGGAAAAACATATATAAAATGTACCCAACAAATTCCTCCAAGCTAAACTCTTGCCTCCCCAAAGAAAAATAGGAAATGAAGGACGTGGAGAAATTTTCTAAGAAAATTCGATAATCACCCTCTCAAACTACTCACATGTATGCATTGTGTATACGATGGATTTAAGGGTCATTTCAAGCTCATATACAATATCAACCTAATGTGGCAGAAGACTTGAACACTCTCTCATCACGACGTCAAGTCTAACACACACACACACACACCAGTAAGAAGTGCTAGCGCCGTACAAAACATATCTAATAGGGCCAGGTTAGTATAATTCAACTCTTATCCTACACTCGTGTAGGCACACATCCTGGTGGCATATCGTAGGATCTCAATCTCTCTAAAGCCGGCCATGTCAAGCTAGCTCCTCATAACCCATTATGACAGACATGCTTTTATGAATATTATGTGTATATACATATGTATTATTCCTTTCTTTCTCTCTTTTTTGGGGCTTAAGTGATCCATGTAGCAAGATTTCAGCCAATAACTCCCGGTTCAGATGAGTCTAGGGCATTGGGCCAAGACTGTCCCCACAGGCCTACTCTCTCTAATCGCCTAAAACCCCACTATTCTCATGCATTCCCCTAAATCGTATCTTTCGACGCAAATCACCAATGCTTCCTGAGGCACGGAGACCTGACTACTTGGCAAGGTAGGGAGAACGGTGCATTTATTCTATATATTTTCTCTTTTTTTCTTTCTTTTTTTGAATCACGTCATTGCACCATGCTAAAGGGGAAGACTAAGCTATATTCTGGGATAAACCCTATTGAGCTTAGGTCTACTATACGCATCTGGAAAAAACGAAATTTGTGCGAATAACATACTAACCTACCCAATGGGAGGCAAAAATGGTGGCTAACCCTAACTCACGGATGAGTGGTTAAAATGAAGCAGTGAAGGAATGATTGTGGAAATCGTGCCACCAAAAGGTTTCTAGGGTATATGCGGAAAAAATGATCCTAACTAAGCATGTACACAACAAGTGCAAGAGCATGGTCTTCCTAGAGGGATCCTATAATCGAACTCTACAAATGGTGGAAAAAGATGTGGTGGAGGATAAAAGAAAAAGGAAATAAAGATAAAAATGAAATAAAAGAAAATAGGAGGAATGGTTGCATGACCAATAAGGAAAAAAAGAGATGGAAAATTAAAGAGAATTTGGTCGCTCGACCACAATAAAAGAAAAACAGAAAGAATGGGGATTGGTTGCTCGACCACAACATTAATGACGAGGTCCAATAAAGTCGATATCAAATCGACAACACCAATGAGGGTCAACAACCATCAACAATATTAAATGAACAGACTTCAACACCAGCAGACACCAATGATCATCATCATCATCATTCAAACAATCCCAAGCCACACCAACAATAATAGGAACAATCCACTGATACTTCGACACAAAACCGACATCTCCCCCAAGCTATTGTGAGACAAGAGTGAAATGTCTCCCCAAGCTTATACTAGACATTAACCTCAATGTGTCTAAGTGAAGTCTAAAGTGTAATGGAATGAGGCAGGGAGGGATCACTCGTCTCCACCATCAGGTGGAGGCTGGCAGATGTCGGGGTCGTGAAAGTGATGCTCGCTGATATGCCATTGGAGCATTCTCTCAAGAACACACTCCACACGACCAAACTTAGAGTCAAAATTCAGGGGCAGTGGATAAAAAGTGGGCTCATGGGTGGTGTCGGAAGGGCTGCCCTCCTTGAAGCATGTGGGGGGGACGTGGAGTGGACATGGAGAATCTCAGTTTCCATGGCAGTAGGGGCAACACTCTGGCGATGTCTAAATCAAAGAGCCGGTTCGTGGCCGTGTCCACTCGGGAGCAGATGGGGTTGGGGAGTATGGTATAATCAATGTGTCTTGGCCAACATAGCCAAACATACCCCTCTGCTCCTTATTTCCTAATCATGGACATCCTAGTGAGTGCATTTGTATCCAAGGACGTTAGGTCATCGGCTCTGTGGAGGTTGTCGGGATCGCTATGTGTAAGGTGGGTCAACGCAATCATAGTAATAAGGCAACCACAGCAGATCTCTCTAGTCTGGGCGGTGGCAACCTTCATAAGCTTCCTTACCAATCACTCAGAACTTTTGATCGTGTAACGAGGAGGGTAAAGGCCAGTAGATGGGTTATAACACTGCGACTGGGTCGTAAGCCAAAGGATGAGGATCTCGGTGTACATCACCATCCCACTTTCGGTCCTAGCGAAGATGGTGCAAGCTAGGATCCTATGTGCAATGCATAAACATGGGTGAACAATGGAGGAGGCCTTGGCTGTCCTCGGGTTGTATACTCCCGAACCCATGATCTCTCTCCAAAATGTCCCTACGTTGAATTTGCTGGTGTTTGAATGATCATCTGGGCTTATGCTGCTATCAACGAGCCAACAAAATTTGTTATCCAGCTGGTCAAATATGAGTTTTCTATCCATGTTCCATAGTCAGAACAAAATGCCATCTTCTATGCAATGGAGGGAACTCAAAAATTCTAGGGTCGGGGGGAATATAGGTCTCATTGAGCATGTACAGAAAGGCGGTCCAACCTATGTTGGCGAATAGGGTTTGCATGCACTCTAAAATCCCTAAGGATAGGAGGGTATTGAGATTTGCAAATTTTGTCACCGATATGGGATGATCGTGGAGTGTAACAAAAGTCATCCTCTGCTGTGCATCCCTAAGAACTACCCCGTGTAATGCAACCGTAGGTGGTGCAACGGGTGGAGGTGGCTCCGTGCCCCCTTCGAGTGCAGGGTTGTCTACCAGTGAGCGGGTCTCTTTGGCCTCATGGTGTGTGTAGTGGTGGGAATGAGGTGCAAGACACAAACTAATGCAATAACAAAAAAATAGCAACAAAAATTCTATGCAAAATTTGAAAATTGAGGAAGAAGACGGAGTTCACTTAGGGTTGATAAAATCGTAACTGAACATCAAGCTCCCCCAAGCTATTCTTTAACCTTGATGTTGCCCCTTGGGTTGGATCTAGGGTAAATGGGGTTTGAAATGGGGCTAGAGTTTGGTGGAGGAGGTGTGATCTTGGGATTTTGGAAGATTGATGGAGGTTTTAGGGTTGTGGGAGGGTGGGAAAGGAAGAGGAGAGGTATTGGGATGATGGGTAGCAGGAAATTTTTGGGTTTGGGGTTGGAAATGAAATTGAGCACGAATGGAAGAAGGTGGCCCAAAGGGGATTTAAGCTGGAAATTTTAGGGGCACACGGCCATGCTCGATTTCGGCACGGTCTTGTCACTTGATCTGCTGGCTCAACAGAGTGCCTGTAGCTCGCATGGTCGTGCCGCTTTTCAACACAGCTATGGAAGCTTATTCGTGACTTTGACTTTTTTCCTCTTTGATCCGCACGGCCGTGCCGCTTTTCAGCATGGCCGTGTTAGCTTATGCGTGAGTTTGAATTTTTTTCCTCTTTGATCTGCATGGACCCGTTCTGCGGTCGAGCTACAAAAACTCATTCGATATAATTTACGACACGGCTGTGCTGAATATCATTGTAGTCATGTCATTTTTGCTTCCTCTTGGCCTGAACATCTGGGCACTGACACGGCCGTGTGTGCACATATCACGACCGTGCTTAGCTCCTGCATAAGAACTAAACCATATTTAGGCACAATGCTCCTAGGATCATCCAAAAACCTTGCACTAAGAAAAATGAAAACAAAAATAAGCAAAGATCAAAGTTAGAAACGTGGGTTACCTTACACGAAGCGCTTTGTTTAACGTCGTTAGCTAGATGATCCACAAAATTTTGCCATTCGGTACGCTAGGCTTGGTAAATGCCCCTCTAACTTGTTCTGATCATTGAAACAGTGGATATTAGATCTCTTTAGTCTTCATGGGGACGTTTTCAGTAGTAGCAGGGTCACCATGGTAATGATGTGGTTTCTTCTTCACAGTTCTCTTAGTAAAATCCTTCGTCTTTGATTTCTTCCTTGAGGCGGGCTTTGTCATGATGCATGGGAATTTCTTCTTGCTCACCTTAATGATACCTTGCATACATGGGAAAGGGTTATGCAAGGTGAGGATAGGCAAACAAGAACCCGAAATTGAAGGCATGGTAGATATAGGGTCAGAGGTTACTCCCTTGGTGTACTTGTCTTCAGGTTTATCCTTGGAGACTTCGCAAGTATTGATGCTAAGTCATTCCTTGGGTGAGGATGCCTTCGTGCTATTTCTAAATTTGTAATCTAGCTTGTGATCCCCCACGATAAAAGATAACTTGCCGTTTCTGATGTCGATTACTATGCCTACAGTGGCCAGAAAGGGTCTTCCTAATATAATAGGCGTCTGTGCATCTTCGTCCATGTCCATCACTACAAAATCACAAGGGATGGTGATTCCTTCCACTAGACTGGTACTTCGAACAATGTGCTGATGGGATATTTAATTTAATGGTCTGCCAGCTGGAGAGTTATCATCATGGGTTCGGGGTCTCACATCTCTAGTTTCATGCAAATTGACAAAGGTATTAGGCTCACGCTAGCACACAAATCACACAAAGCACGACGAATAGGTATATCTTTTATTAAGCAGGGAATGAAGAAACTCCCTGGATCATTGAGTTTTGCCGAAAGTTTGTTCTGAAGAATTGCGCTGCATTCTTCTGAAAGTGCCATCGTGGCCGCCATTTTCCTCTTTAACAGATCTTTGAGAAACTTTCTGAATGAAGGAATCTCAGTTAGCACATCAAGGAACGATATCTTCAGACTTAACTGAGTCAGGGCTTCGATGAATTTCCCGTACTTCTCTTCCAACTTCGCCTCGGCGAGCCATGGTGGGAATGGAACCTGAGGCACATATACACGTGTTAGCTCTACGGCTTCATCACTCTCCTTGATTTCTTCAGGGACGATTTTCTTGTTAGGGATGGAGCATTCATTTTGGGATCGGTGATGATAGAAGGTCCCGATAACTGCTTACTACTTCCTAGCATTACAGCGTTCATCATTCTCGGATTTTGCTCAGGCTGTGCAGGGAGATGCCCTTGGTTGTTTGCCATTGCCCATACTTGTTGTGCCAGCTGGGCCATTTGTGTCTCTAACATATTGTTGGAGGTTATGAGCACGTCCATCCTTTGATTAACTTGCATAAGGGCATTTTGGAAACTATCGTTCCTTTGGGTTTGCATGGCTATGAAATTCTACACGATAGTCTCCAAGCATGACTTCTGTAGTGGTTGTGAAGCATTTCTTAGTGGCCTCTATTGCTAAAATCCTGCTTGCTAAGGGGGAGTGGCCTGGTAATTTTCACTTTGATATGAAAAATTTGGATGGTTCCGCCATCCTTGATTAAAAGTTTGTGAATAAGGATTTCCCTATAGCCTTTGATTGTATAGAGCATTAGCTTGCTCATTGACATCCCTTGTGTTTGGACGGTTCCAAACTGGCATTCCATAGCTTGATGTCCTTGTGTTATGCAGACTTCACAATTTACTGCCACGGTATAGGAAGAAGATGGCCCCTTGACCTCAGACTTGAGTTGAGATTTTTGTTGTTGTAGACTATCAAACTTACTCTCGAGGAGAGTGATCACATCGACATCTAGCCTACCACTTTTCTTCGTGGTCTCTCTTTCATTTCCCCAATGATAGTTGGTTGGAGGCCATTTCTTCCAACAATGTCTTTGCCGCTTCCAGAGTTTTGGTCATGATAGCACCGCTGCGACATCTATAGAAATCTTAACTTGATGCTTGAGTCTGTTATAAAATGTTTGTATCAACAACCACTCCAGAATACCATGGTGTGGGCACTTACTTTGGAGTTCCTTATAGAGCTCATATGACTTATATAGACTCTCCAGATCATGTTGCCTAAAGGAGGTTATTTCATTGCGAAGCTTTATTGTCTTGCCCGGCAGGAAAAACTTGTTCAGAATCACCTTAGCCAATGAGTCCCATGTAGCAAATGTGTTGGCTTCATTGCTCTTCAGCCATTATTTCTCTTTGTCCCTTAGTGAGAACGGGAACAACCTCAGTTTGATGGCATCTTCTGTAACATTTTTTAGCTTGATCGTGTCACACTTCTCCAAAAAGTTGCTCAAGTGCTTATTAGGGCTCTTAGTGTGATGGTCACTAAACTGGTCTTGCTGAATAAATTGGATCAATGCATGTTTCAGCTCAAAGTTCTCCACTTGGACAGTGGGATGCATGATGCTAGAGGTTGGATTACTTGTGGGCACCACAAAGTCCATAAGGGACTTCAGAGGTTTTGGTTCACTGGCCATCCTATCATGTTGTGCTTTTTGACGTCGCTCTCCGTTCAATCTTCTCAATGTAGTCTCGATTTCAGGATTGAGTGGTACTAGATCCCCTGAACTGAGACCTCTCCTGTTCATAAGAGAGACGAAACTTAAGAGAAACATTAGTGGAACGGGTTAGTACCAAAAGAAATAAAAATAAGGAAAAGTTAATCTATTAAACTTTTCACCAATAAAAATTTAATCGGTTTGCCTCCCTGGCAACTGCGCCAAAAACTTGTTCATTGAGTTTTAATTTAAACGCAATCGTACGGTGTCTTATGCAACGGGTGTCGAACACAAGGAGGCGAAGGTTCAATCATGGACTAGTGTCAAGCTTTATATAGCTGTAAGAATCGATGTCTCGAGGGTAGAGAGCAAATGATCATGGGGGGAAATTCAGATATGGGAAGGAGCTAGGGCTAGCGTATCACCGCTATTGTAGATCTTGAGCTAGATGGGTATAACTTCTCGATCCTAGGATTATAGTCATCGATGATTATCGAGTCTCAATCCTCATCCTCTCAACGTCTAGTTGTGAGAGAGGACATGGATAATAGGTTGGATCCCTATCGTAGCCCTGAGGGGTCGTTGGTCACTATGATATAGGTGGTTCTAGTGAGTGTGCTCGATGGTTCGTCGGTGCTTAGCATTAGATAATCAATCCTCTACTAAAGGTATCAAATCAAAACCCCAATGGGTCGATGGTGATTAAGATTATGTAGCTCAATAATGGGTAAAGTGGAATAGGGCTCTCTTCCAATCCTATTACTAGAGTATAATCTCATTGCATCTATATTTGGAGCGATCCATCATGCTCAATCCCTACAATAGGGCTCTACATGTCCATAGCTTAAAGGACTACACACTAATCATGGAGTTAATAGATGAAATCAATACAGAAGCATTCATGATGAAGTAACAATGAAATGAGCTGAAAATAGCAATTCAAGCAATCAAAGTAGCAATATGAATTAAAACTAATGCGACTAATTAAAGGAATGATTAAAAAGAGTCTTACAAATATCCCACAAAGAACATCAAGGAAAAGCTCTGGAAAAACCCCAGAAAATCATCCAAAAAGGAAATATTTTTAATCTAGATCCTGTTCAACGTCTACATCCATTCCTCATATAGAATATGTAGCACACGGCCATGTCGAAAAGCGGCACAACCTTGTCAACCCTAATGACATAATTTTACACTGTGCCACCTCATTCGCACGGCCGTGCCAGCCGATCGGCATGGTCGTGTCAGTCGGTCCTCCATGACTTAGCAGATTCCGGTAGCTCTAGATGCACGACATGCAACACGGCCATGTTGTTAGTCTTTAATCTTTCGTAAAATCTAGCACGGCCGTGTAGCACGTCCGTGCCTATAAGATGCAATCTGTCTCCACTAGTGATACTTTAACACAGCCGTGCGTGCATGTTTACGGCCGCTTTGCATCTCCTCCTGCTCCTCTTAGCCTACATGCTCGACCATGCCTCTTTCCCCTCCGCTATCTCCTCATTTGGTCTCAATTTCATCGAGAATGCATCGTTTTGGGCGCAATTACTTGGAACATGGAGAAAACATACCCCAAGCATCAAAGTGGACCAAATACGGTAAAAATGACAAAAAGAGTAACAATGGAGCAAAATAAAGGGGGAAATACGTGCAAAAAAGGGTGGAAAACATATATAAAATGTACTCAACAAATAGAACGGTAGCGAGCAGCAGTTTTTGGGGCAGAATTCGGCCCGTTTTGGCCTATTTGCATACCCGAGTGACTGAAGCAAGGGTTTATGCGATTTTTGGGCTGATTCTTTCCGATTCTTCTTCCAGTTTTCTTCCTAATTCGAAAACCTAGGGTTTAGATTATTTTTAGAGGCTTTTGGGGAGAGATTTTTAGGTTTTGGAGGCTAGGAGTTTGGAGGAGGATGCTAAAGTAGGATTGAGCACATTCTTGAGAGATTTTAGGTGATCGCTTTCCTATTCTTGGTGTTGTTTTCATTGCCATTGGATGTATTGTATTTGGATGAAATTTTCAATAAAAATTGTTTTCTTTCTCATTTTGTCCAATTAATCTTTCTAAGTGTGGGTTATGATGCGTTTGCTGTTAATGATGATTTTAATTGTCCCTTGCATGTAATTGCGTGTATGACTTGAATCCATAATTTCTACATAAATTTCCATTTGAATATTGCTAGATACAGGATATTTTGATGTATAAAGACCCGAGAGGGGATCTAGCCATATTTGATATGAAATTAGGGATGTGAGCATTACCATTGCATACTATTGAGTTCATTCATTTGTATTTTGGGTTTCGATTCATATTTTCGTTCGTATATATAACCCAAGAGGAAGTATTTGGATGTAGTATGACCAAGAAGAGGGGCATTGGCCTATTACCATGAGACCCATGATGCGAGTGATGACCATGACCCCCTGAGAATGATCCCGAGAGGGCATCTTCCAATTGTGGCCTGAGAGGATCCCACAATTGAGTGATAGGTCTAGTGTGCTCGGTTGCATAGGCTTAGAGGATCCATACTCGAGTTACATATGAAGAATTTTCTAGGACCCTTAGGGCACAAAAACTCTATTCCCGTCCTAAGTCAGACGGAACATAGACATAAAACTTATGCAGCGGAAAAATTATGTTAATCTAATTAACATGCAACCTAAGGAACCAGACCCTCTTAGCCAGGATCTCTGCCAACTCGGGGTGGATCTGACCACCCCAAAAGGGATCTAACTATTGCAAATAATTAAAAGAAAGCTTGAACATATACCCAGAATCTCAACCCTGGGGCAGGCGAGATGTTTCGCACCGTCTTCCGAGCCGCTCTCCGTCTCACACCGAGCCGCTCCTTGAACCGCTCCCCAAACTTCTCCTCGAACCGCTCTGCATCCCAAGGTGATCAATCCCCGTGTCTCCGAGCCAACCACGCGTGGAAGAAAGTTTCACGCGAGTAAAACCTTTGCCAAGATTTTGGATCCGAATACGAACTCCTTTACGGCTTTGCAAGAGCCCTCAGGAGTAAGCAGGAAATATAGGGAGAAGAAGAATATTAATTTAAGCCTAGATCCAAGCGTGCTCCAATATTTACGGGAGCCGCTCAGATCTGGAGCTTGGGATGACTTTTGAGGAGGGGAGCAGACCCCTATTTATATAGGCGGCTCACTGCTCCCCTTTTCTCAAAATCCGATGTGGGAATAAAGTTGGAGTTAATTAAATCAAGTTAGTTTGCCTTTCACAAAGGGCAAACTTTCGTGAATTTTAACTCTCTCACCGTTGAGCTTCATGCAACATATCAATTCGAAGGGTGTTCAACGGTGAACGCATAGGAAAAAATGGCGAGTTAATCGGAGTCCGTTTGACCCTCCAATTGATCACCCAAAGTTCAACATACGGCTTGATTTTCGTCCAAAATCAACCGTCGCAAAACAGCTCTCTGCCTATGTTTCTGCACCAAGCTGTGGGGCCCAGCATATGGGCCCCACTGCCTAAAAAGGGTTGACTGGGCGCCTGACCCAGACTGGGCGCCTGGCGCCTAGGCGCTTGGTGACCAGGCCCCAGGCGGGCGCCTGGGCCTGGGCGCGGGCCCAGGCCCAGGGCGCCTGGTGCCCTGGGCGCCCAGGCCCAGGGCAGGGCCTTGGCTGGCCACTAATCCAGACCAGGCCAGAATGGTCTGGCCTGGGTCAGTCTAGTCTAGTCTGAACTAACTTGACCCATTGGCCTATTTTGAGCATAACTTGGGCATCTGGCGTCCGATTTGGACGCAATTCGAACTTGGGCGTAGACCAGGACACTCTCATCATACCCATGAGCTTTTCCTTGCATTTCTTATGTTAAATATAGTCTAATTTAATCTCTTTTTCATCATATGCAAATTTGTCCCTATCTAGGCTTAAATTTTCATTTGCATCGAATACAAATGATCTGAGGGCATATCCCTCTACATCTCCCACTTGCACTCAGGATCATTTATCCCGAATGCAGGAGATAATTGCAAACATCTTTTGCAATATTTTATCCCTTGCATCAAATGCACATTCCCCCTAATCGTTTCTACCTATTACTGGACGAAAGTCGCACTCTGTGTGAGACCCTACAGCCTGACCCTTACAATAGGTTGGGCTCGAAGCCCTATACGGCAGTGACCACGAGCAGTGGTTGTCGTCACTGCTTCAGGAATCATCATTATGTGGTTGTCTCATTGACATGAGTATTGTTGGGACCACCCTGACTGTTTCCGTGATGAATTCTGCAGTTTTAGTCTTTTTGTCTAAACTATGTCGTGTAGATCAAGTCTAGGGTATGGTCAAACTGTCAATCCCAATAACTTGACTCCGGTTAGTTTCTATCGATCTTTAGTCAACTAATGTTGGACTTCTTCCAACATACTCTGATCAGAGATTTTACTAAAGACCGAACTAACTCTACGACACTAACTCCCATTGATCGGGAGAGACGAATCCTCTCTTGGTCATTACTCACCTCGTACGCTTCAAGTGACACCCAATTAAAGACCTTTCGATAGGCCTAGTCTCGAAGATATGTCAATGATCTAAGTGGCACCATTCACGCACAGGTTCGTAAAATGACCTCAAGTCAAAAGATAAACTTGCCTATCATCACTAAGAGTTATTGTTGACAGATTGGTCAATATAACCATATGACAACTATTGTGGATCGTTCAGTGAACTCATTCTCTAATGAGCATATGTGTCTCGTCTTCGAATTCACCAAGTCAAGCGATCATGAGATCATCGACACCGCTAAACGGTGAAGACTAAGACACAATGGTCTATCCGATGTTTCGATATCCTTGTCTCGAAACATCTACGACCACGAACCCTTTTAGACTTATGCTACATACGGTCAAACATTTCTCCATGATCGCGACACTCGTCTCGATACATGTTTGACCTTGCATAAAGTCTCAGGACTTTACCTAAGCTAATGATGTTAACTACATTATAAAATAACTTAGATAAATTATTACCAAACAGCTTACTGTTATTTCGAACAAGATGTTTGTGCTATTCACAAGTAGAGATAGATTGCCTCGAGGGTATCATCTCTCAACATCTCATACTTGCACTCAGGCCCATTTATCTCGGTATCTAATACCGTTTTTACACATAAGTCTTTCTAGACTTCATGTGGTAGAGTCTTCGTGAGTGGATCTGCCAAACCATCTACTCTATAGACTTAAAGGGTTTCTATATTCATGTGAGACCAACCATTTGAATCTCATTCAAATAATTCTCTTGGTCTGTCGGAATCCATAATATTTTATATCCCTTAGATCTTATCCAGTTCATCGTACCCTACGATAATAATATTTAAATTAGTTACTGGTCCTTTCAAATGGCTCATATCTATTTTTGATAAAGTGTCAAACCTTTTGATTACTTTGTCAAAATATATGTTTCAACCCTTTGATGCCTCACATGTAATTTATATGCTTCCACTGACATTGAAAACTTTCTGGCTGATACATATAAGTTGGTTCGTCTTAATCATATTTAGAAAAATGAACTTATAAGTGAATGCTCCAATTTTCATGGTCAACATAAGCGTTTACATCGAGTTTGGTCCGAGTAGATCTGTACACATCTGCTGGCGAAAAACAGTTTCATTCTAATCCGTTTTATAGGAATTAGGATGAAAACCGTTCTCGACCGACATGATTGCACTTGACTATTTTCCTTTCTGTACCAGTCTTTCAACTTTAAAGATTTACTTGCAGAAAGCTAGGAAACATTTTCCTTGGGTACGTAAACTAAATTCCAAAATCTATTTACGCACACGGACCAATTCTAATTGTATCTAGTTATAAATCGGAGTTACTACTCCGAATTTCATTCCGGAAGTTGACTAAGTCATCGTCAGTTATGATGTCTAACTCGACAATTCGTCTCACGAGATTCGAGTGATTATACAACTTCCTTACAATTGATTTAATGAATATTTATTGATAATGTCCTCGTAGAACATTATCAAAACCTAGGCATTACTATCTGGGACTTAACCCAGAGGGAGGACTTAACTCATAGTCACTTGCTATGGATCGCACCAAGTCTAACTAAGTGTGATTCATACATTTTAACACACCGATGTGTTAACAGACTTGACCTGAGAGAAAATCATATTTTCTTTTAATTACGCAAGATTTAATATAGCTAAGTATTTGACCATTCGATCTAATCGAATCAGGTTAAATAATTTAGTCATTTTGTACTTTATTTTATCAGACTTGTGTTTCATCAAGAACACGTGTCTTAATAAAATATACGAATAACTTATTTTGGTTAATCTAGACTCGGGTACATCAGTATGTACGAGACTGAGTTCGACAACTCATTCTTCCACTGTCTTACAGATGGGTTTCGGCCATTGTATCTAAAAGGGTAAAATTCACAAGTGTCCTCAGACTTCATAATACGAGAGATCAGACCCCTCCTTATGTGACTTGTGAAGATTAGTCTCTTGATACAGCCTAGTCTGTTTTGCCATATAAGTTTGCTACTATCTTGTGTATTTATATATTAACATTTAATATATTATAGTTATCACAAATTACTAACACAAAACATTGCTTCAGAAGCAAGGTGACGACATTCATCAAATTGTGTTAGATGTCTTTTGTATAACAATTATTCTGAAATCGTGACATCAAAATATGTTTCATTTTCATTTCCTCCTATTTATGCCTTTACTAATGATAATTATAACTAACTTTCTCGATTGACTTTCCGGAGTGCCTTCTTCCTTTTCTAAATCACATTTAGATATTAAATAGCCCAACATAAATGAATAGCTATGCAAGCATCTTATGTATCCAAACGCTTGAGCTTTGCAACCTTGAGTGTAGCTCAACAAGTTGCTTGTCTCAAGATCTGGTTGGGTTACATAGCCTTGCATCGCTTATGCACTCGTATTCGACTCAAACAGTTTGATCGAATTCTCGAACTTTGCGGATCAAAATTGTTTGTCCATACAAACTTGAGTGTAGCTTGACAAGTTGTAGGGAGAATCATACTTCGAATATCCTATATGTTCAAGCTGCCCCATATAGAGGCGAGTGACATGTAGTGTGAATTTATTTGTTGGACCCAGAACTTAATGAAATCATATTTCTTAAGTCTGTTCTGTAAAAGGTCATTTTAATGTCAACGAGAATATAGTCTTAATTCTATCCATTAGAATTTAACTTGATCTTCAATTAATCAACCTATTTGACCAGTTAACTTATTCCATTAAAATATTACATTTTGATTCCTTCAGTAAACATAGTCTTGCCCTAGTTTAGCATATGTACAATTTTAAATATAGGTAGAATGGCTTTTATCTATCTATATCCTGCCACTATTTTTACCATCATTTTAAGCCTTAACAATGAACTGTTTAATCGAATTAAATTAATGGGTAAGAGATCCAATCACCCTGAGCCTAAACAACCTTGAGTGTAGCTCAACAAGTTGCTTGACTCTGCGACCGGAAGATGACTCTTCATCGATCATATCAGATATGACCCTCTTATCGGTTTTTACCCCTAGCCATTTGTGATCATGAGTGTGCTCATCCAAATCACAATGTCTAGTCTAGTCGGACCCTTGTTTTCGTGTCTAGCCTGACTTGCTTCGGCGCTCGATGTATTCACGACCCGTCGATTTGGGTCAGGTCTTAGACTACATCATATGTATTTAAGAAATTGGTTTCTATAAGATTGCCATGTCACAGCTTGATTGTAGCTCAACAACTGTAACACGGGTCCTATAGTCGCCAACCCCTAAAACAAGGAGGGCTACGGCTAATCTTGAAAAAGATTATTAACGTATTTGACTTAGATATAGTCTAGGGTGTCATACAATCATGATTCACATCATTGCTGTCCAGCGGAACCCAGCCAGGGAATTAACTAAGCCAGGATCACTATCCCTTATAGGGTGATCCAACAAACTTAGCCAATCACATTGACTGGATCATGGTCCATTGAATGAAGCTTGTCATTTTTATATGTGTGCCATAGACTAAAAGGCTTTTATTAACAACTAATTAATCCTATCAACTAGTTGCATTCTTAAATTCAAAATTTTAGGATTTGTTTAATAACTTTTATTAACTACTTATCAACTATGAGGTTCACGTGCTATCCTAATCGTTATTAGGATTTTAATAAATTTATTAACAACGCTAAAAGCGAAGTCCTTTAATGAGAATTAATCATAGCAATTAAAATTAAAAGTTTCATTAAAGGGACTACCCTAATCAGGAATTAGGTCTTAAAGTGTTTGTTAATGTTTATTAAAACATAGTATATCATTAAAATTTATCTCATAAATTTTAACGAGTTCTTTAATGGCTAACCTAAGAGTTGTCTTGTGTTATCAAATAAAGGACATGATGTCATAGCCATTAACATAAAGTTACACTAATTTTATAGCATAAAATAAATGTGTGCAACTATTCAATAATTAAATAGACTAATGTTTATCAAATAAGCATGCATACTTAAATTTAACATTTAAATTTAAAAATATGATTTTTAAAACATTTTATTTTAACTCATAAAAATAAAAAGCTTGCTTTAAAAAATCACAACATATGCATGCTACTTAAAATATTTATCGCATAAAAATCAGTTTTAAAATTATCACATAAATTTAAAACATCATATAAAAAAATTCAAGCTTAACAATTTACCATATAAAATTTTTAGGCATCTAAAATAATTTTAAACTTATCGCATAAAGGTTTGAAAAACAGTTTTAAAATTATCACATAAATCTTAAAACGTCATTTTAAAAATTTCATGCTTTAATTTTTTATCACATAAAATATTTAAACATCATTTTTAAAAACTTTCATGTTAAAAAATTTATCATATCAAATATTTTAAACATCTAAATATTTTATAAACTTATCGCATAAATTTTTAAAGAACCAATCAATTAATTAATCGCAGTCCTAGATCAGCATATAGACATAGCTCTGATACCACTAAAGGGTATCTCTCTGATATCATTGCAACGCTGTTAAGGCCCATCATCCATGGCACCTTAGACCGGTCACAAGATCCCTCAAGAACTTGTTTTACGGCGTGCCTCTCGACAACGCACAACCCATTTTAAGATCCCCATCTTATCGGGACATGGTACGGTAAGCGTGATTACTTCAGGTCAGCTCATAACCTGAGAACCTGGACTCAAGCTCAACAAGCTCTGATACCAATGAAGGGTTTTCTAGGACCCTCGGGCACCAAAAATCTATTCACGTCCTAAGTCGGACGGAACATAGACATAAAACTTATGCAGCGGAAAAATTATGTTAATCTAATTAACATGCAACCCTAAGGAACCAGACCCTCTTAGCCAGGATCTCTGCCAACTCGGGGTGGATCTGACCACCCCAAGAGGGATCTAACTACTGCGAATAATTAAACGAAAGCTTAAACATATACCCAGAATCTCAACCCAGGGGCAGGAGAGATGTTCTACACCGTCTTCCGAGCTGCTCCCCGTCTCATGCCAAGCCGCTCCTTGAACCACTCCCTGAACCGCTCCTCGAACCACTCCGCATCTCGAGGCGATCAATTCCCGTGTCACGGAGCCAACCACGCGCAGAAGAAAGTTTCACGCGAGTGAAACCTTCGCCAAGATTTCGGATCCGAATCCGAATCCGAACTCCTTTGCGGCTTTGCTAGAGCCCTCAGGAGTAAGGTAGAATTATAGGGAGAAGAAGAATATTAATTTACGGGAGCCGCTCAGATCTGGAGCTTGGGACGAATTTTGAGGAGGGGTGCAGACACCGATTTATATAGGCGGCTAACTGCTCCCCTTTACTCAAAATCCTATGTGGGACTAAAGTTGGAGTTAATTAAATCAAGTTAGTTTGCCTTTCACAAAGGGCAAACTTCCGTGAATTTTAACTCTCTCACCGTTGAGCTTCATGATTGATACAACCTATCAATTCGAAGGGTGTTCAACGGTAAATGCATAGGGAAAACGACGAGTTAATCGGAGTCCATTTGACCCTCCAATTGATCGCCCAATGTTCAGCATACGGCTTGATTTTTGCTCAAAATCAGCCGTCGTAAAACAGCTCTCTGCCTAGGTTTCTGCACCAAGTTGTGGGGCCCATCTTGTGGGCCCCACTGCCCAAAAAGGGCTGACTGGGCGCCTGACCCAGACCTGGGCGCAGGCGCCAAGGCGCCAGGCGGGCGCCTGGGGCGGGCGCCCAAGGCCCCCGGCCCAGGGCACCTGGGCTTCCAGGCGCCCAGGGCGCCTAGGCCCTGCGGGCCCGGGGGCTCGCCCTAGGTGCCTGGGCAGGCGCCCAGGCGCCTGGGCCTGGGCGTAGGCCCAGGCCCAGGGCACCTGGTGCCCTGGGCGCCCAGGCCCAGGCAGGGCCTGGTCTGGCCACTGATCCAGACCAGACCAGAATGGTCTGGCCTGGGTCAGTCTGGTCTAGTCTGAACTGACTTGACCCATTGGTATGTTTTGAGCATAACTTGGGCATCTGGCGTCCGATTTGGACGCCGTTTGAACCTGGGCGTAGACCAGGACATTCCCGTCTTACCCGTGAGCTTTTTCTTACATTTCTTATGTTAAATATAGTCTTAAACAATTTAATACACATTTAATCTCTTTTGCATCATGTGCAAATTAGTCCCTATCGAGGCTTAAATTTTCATTTGAATCAAATACAAATGCTCTGAGGGCATATCCATCTACAACACACACATTGAGCTTGATCCAGATAGGGCATCTTCCAATCATGCAGGCCCAAGAGGGTTCCATGATTGAGTTATATTATGGGCTTCAAAATCACAATTTACAACAACCCTAGTGAACCATGACCCATGCACTACTCTTTGCTCGTTTAGTCTTATGCCTGGTCTCTAACCTTAGTTATTTAGGATTAGGTTGTTTGTGTCACCACCACCCTTATCCACCATACTTTATAGTGAGTTGGTTGTATTATCACTAATATTTTCCATAATCAATTGAACCTTTGATTTGTTGAACGACTTATCCTCGTGATTCGACCCTGGGCTCACCAAGACTTTATTGCTTGACGACCTCCTATACTTGGGAGTAGTGTGCAATATTTTGCACCAGTTACATGCTATATCCAAATTGCCAAACAACATTTGAGTCCAGTCATGATGAGCCTAATCCCCAGCTCAGGCTAGGGCCTGCATTGGCCTGACCTCAATGTCCTAACGCCATCAATCACATACTTATCATCCTTTGACATTTGTCTAGTCCTTTTCATGCATCAGAGGAAAATATCGCCTCAACATCTAGTGTGAGGTCATGGTACTTTCTTCCATCAAGACCCTAGCTCAGGTTGTGGCCTCTACTGATACATTCCTAATGTTTTTGGCCCAAGCACCAGTTGCCTTTCCAGCCTGATCTCGATGTTCTGATCCGTGCCTACCACCCAACAAAGGATCCTAAGCTATAAACATCTCACACAACAAACTAAGGGGCCGACATAGGTGTAGGGTTTTAAGGAGGCATCCATAGGCCTTTGTCCCATCTTCTAGCCCTAGGCTTAACAGACGTGGAAAATCAGCGGAAGAATAAAAACCATTAAATCACATTTAATGAAAAAGCATATGGAAATAAATTAAACCATTGCAGGATCTATACTATCTAAGGAGAAGGGTGAACTTATCTTGCAAAAATAGATCTAAAATTTAACTGCTAAAAAAGAACATACCTTATGTTTTTACGCCGTAAAACTAATTTTCTTATGACGATGTCCCAAAGAGATTGCAACACCTCATCTTTGAACTGACCACTTGCCCCATATAGTTTAACCTTAGCTGAATCCATGTCTCAAGCTCCAGATCAGTTCCGAAATCCCTTCAATTTTTGACCTGAAAATGGAATAAAGAGGAAAATAGGAAAAATATTTGGTTGCCTTTTAATCAAAGTTTGCTCAAATAATTTAAGAAGAGCTCCTTTGATTAAGGCTTGGTGTAAGTTTTAGGATGAAGAGAAGCACCCCATTTATAGGGTGAGCTAAGCCTTCAGCCTAGTATCACAATTGGTATGGTACTTAAAAATAGAATCCAAATCAACTCAAGTTTTTTCCCTTTCAAGGACTAAAATTTCATTAATTAATTCTTCCTCTTTGTTAAGCATACGGCACAAAATGATATATCATTTTGAAAAGTTTCAACTGAAGATCACATAGAAACAAATGGTGCTCAATTCTGAGGTCGTTTGATCCCTCAAACGAGACCTCAAAAATCGTAAAAACGTCCCAAAACACATCCCACGGACTGTGCAGTCTGCTGGGCCCACTGTGGGCCTTACCCAGTGGGTCAGGTGCTTGTCTGGGCCAGACACGCCTGGTGGGTTAGGCGCCTGTTAGGATCAGGTAGGTGCCCAAGCGATCGACCCAATTCTGGCGCTGGCATGGGCTAACAGCCTAGCGGGCAGCGCTGGGCTCATGCCCTGCACCCAGCACTCGGCTCTGGGCTTAACCAGCATACCCAGGCATGCCCAGGCTGAGCCTGGGAGTGCCTAAGCCCTTTTAGCCCATGTTGTGATCCTGTTTTGGCTTATCTATGCTTTTGAATGGCTCGATTTTAGTGTCACATCATATGTGACTGAAATTCTCTTCGCAACTAATTGTGACCATGTTAATTTCCATGCATCATATGCATTTTCTTATTATTACTTAGAGATGAGGATCTCAAACTGTGTGTGACCCTACAGCCTGGCCCTACTACAGGTGGGACTCATAGTCACTGACGATAGAGACGACGAGTAGAAGTTGATATCCCTAGGTTGGTACCATCATTACGTGGTGTTCCCTTGGACATTAACACTATCGGTACTACCATTTACTATTTCAGTGAAAATTTTTATAGTTTTAATTCCTTCGTCAACACTATGTCACTATGAAGCCTATGTGATGGATATCTGTCAAACCCCATTAGCTTTACGGTCAGATCCGTATTGTTTGGCCTTAGCTTGTATTTGTTGGATCATATCCAACACACTTCGACAAAGGATATCTACTAAAAACCTCCGTTCTAAAAAACTTGCCACGGCGACGCCATGGCACGCCATGGCGGTAAGGCTCCACCCTCATGCCCCGTTAATGCCCAAGTTGGCTCTTTAAGGTGGCACGCCGCCATGGCACGCCATGGCGACACAAGGCGTGCCACAAAACATAAGGCACGCCTTAAAAAACAAAATAAAAAATAAAAAAAGCACCCGGGTCCGCATTATAGGGCTAAGAGAACCCGAACCCGAACCGTTCTCATTATTTGAGGCTTCTTTTCATCTTGTAGCCTCCCGCATTTGATTTGGGGCCTAGGGATTTTCATCTCGCTCATGGCAGCCGATTCGCGACGCCTTCGTCTCCGGTCGTCCTCGTCTCCGGTCCTCCCTCTGAATGGCATCAGCGTCGCCATCTTCTTCAGTTCTCCGGCCGTCCTCGTCTTCGGTCCTCCATCTGAACGGCATCAGCGTCACCGGCTTCTTCAGTTCTTCGTCGCCGGCTTCTTCAGTTCTTCAGCTCAAAAAGGAGATCTCTGCGTCTTCTTCAGTTCTTCCTCACTTGTAAGTATTCAATTTAATTATTCAATATAAGTTTTATTTTTTATCTAATGTCTCGCGTTTAATGTTGGGGGTCAAAATTTGTGCATTTCGGTCTATTTCGTACTCTTGGAAATTTTTAGACTTTCCGAATACTCAGCTCGTCATTTTCTGGCTTTAGGCAGCACTTGCGAACAAAGTTTATTCAAAATGTTGAACTAGGACATGCAAAAATCAATGTTCCTTCAAGTATCAGCAAATTTCGTTTAGATCCAATTATCCAAATAGCTTTAACAACTGTGCTAATCAATTGCTTTGATATTAATGACGTATTAAGGTCACATGCTTTTTAGTTATGTAAACAATTACTTTTTAGTAAAGTAACACTTTAGTTAATTGTAAGCAGTAAGCACACATCTCAATGTAGATGGAAGGCTACGGATTTGGTAGGATTTGGAAACTAATCCATCTAAGTGGAGCATAGTTTACTGTGTGTGTGTGTGTGTCTATATATATATATATATATATATATATATATATATATATATATATATATATAAAATATATATATACACACATTTGCCGCCTTAAGCCACGCCTTGAAAAACGTCGTGGCTCCGCTAAGGCTCCTAAGGCATGAGGCTTGACCTCGCTGCCACGCCACGCCTCACGCCATTTAGAACCTACACTGATTTTGTGATACTAACTCAGTACAACGGGAGAGACAAGATTTACCAGCTTTAGAACCCTCACGCCATTTTACCAGCTTTTCCATCATCACTTGAGTGCTAACATTGACAGTTCGGTTGGTGCTATCCATTTGGTAGTTCTCGTTGGGTCATTCAATGAACTCATTCTCTAATGAGCATATGTGATTTAACTAAATCGAATGATCATGATAACATTGTCACCAACACTAGGTGAAGACAAACGACATAATAGTCTATCTCATGCATTGATGTCCTTTCTCAATGCATCCACGACTACGAACAATTATAGAGTTACGCTCCTGATGGTTAATACATTCACATGATCGTGATCCTCATATCGATATATGTTTGACCTCGCATTATGTCTCAGGACTTTATCTAAGTATTTAATGTTGACTAAATGTATATAAATACACTTAGATAAATTGTACCAAATAACATATTATTATTTTAAACAAGATGTTCCAATTACAAAATAATTGGCCTCGAGTGCATACATTTTCCAACATCTCCCACTTGCGCTAAGGCCTAATTATCAGGGTATCACAGACCAATTTTACATATGAGTCTCTCTAGATGTTCTTGTGGCAGAGCTTTTATGAATGGATCTGCTAAATTGTCTTCTGTTGGGACTCGCCAGAGTTTTAAGTACTTCCTCGATTCTATATCATGTATAAGGTGATATCTACGAAGTATATGATTGGACTTTTTGTGCAACCTTGGTTCGTTGACCAAACTAATGGTTACATTGTTATCACAAAACACGGTTAAATGTTGCACTACTCCTAAGTATATGAGTTGTCAATGCAATATATTCTGATGAGCTCAGGGTCGATCCAAATGGACAAATCATGTCTACAACTTCACAACTTTTAATTATGCTAGGAGATAGTTGGGTGAAACACGAAGCACCTTTTGGAGGTAAAAGGGTTGTTGGAAAGTTTAAGTTTCAGAATAAACTAAAAGTGTGCTGGGGTTAGTGTAGGCGTCGCAGTTGGATAAGGGTGCATATGTGTTGTGACTTCATTAGGGTTATGCCCTACTATGCATTACATTCTCGATGTCATGCCTTGTAAGCTAACAACATCGGGCGACTCAATCCTGCATCGATGCTAAGGTATGTGGATCGAAAGATTTAGCAATTGAGCGCAGTGGTATTAATGTCATGTGTAATCATTGGGATTATGGGTTATATATTCTAATTTCTAGGTAGTGTCTCACAGCACTCCACTGTAACTATGTCTAGGGCCCCTAGACAAGTCTTATGCACTCTGGCAATGCCTTATGGCTCTCCATCCTAATTGAACCCCTCGACAGGTGAAGCATTGCAATATGAAAAAGGAAAACCCTACTCCAATGATTTAAGCATTAAATAGCATGGACATGAATGGAAGCATAGAGGAAAACAATCTCTAATTACATCACATCACACACGCCCACACACACACACACACACGTGCGTGCGCGCGCGCACACACACACACACACAAATGAAAGTCACTCAGTAATGGAAATAGAAATAAAAATCGTCATCGATAATGATATAGAATCCACACAAAGAGAGATGCTAATACAAAATAAAATGAGAGGGTTTAGATTAGATATCACTAAAACAATGTGAAGCTCAACCCTAAACTCCTCCTGCTTGGTTGACACTTCCCCTAAATATCAAAACCTAAAACCTAAAAAATGAAAGAGGAAGATAAAAGGATAGAAGATAATATGCCAATCAATCCACTTATATAAGCCCTCAACCTTCCTTCAATCTCGTCCATGCAATCCCAGTTAATAGCCTTCTCTCCATGGATTGACGGGTCAAAATCGGGTTGAAAACTCGAAGCAAATATGCCAAGAAATCTATAGCCCGTGGGTGGCATAACCGCAACACAACCACGACACGGTCGTGTAAGCTTCTGTTTCATCCGGGCATGTTGAATAGACTCGACTGTGTAGCTGTAGGGCTATAAAAACCGAGTTACTGTTCATTTTGCTCACTGGCTTGACACAGTCGTGTCGCTGACGACACGACCATGTAGGGGGTGCTTTGCTCTTTGATTTTGATCACCACACGGTCATGTAAAAGACTGTGTATGCGGCTTCTTATGTGCTGAGATTTTTACGCTCCAAATGACCTGTGTGGAGTGTAACACACAACCGTGTAGGATCTCACTTTCTGCTCATAACCCTTCAGTGCTTTCTTCTAGAAATTGAGGAGGGCTGCTCCAAGCTCCTAAAAATCTGCAAAATTATGTGTTGGACTTGTGAGATGACACGCTTCACATGAAAAATATAAGAAAGTACATTTGAGCAGTAAAACTAGCATTTTATGCATAAATAAAGAATATGCTCCAAATTCTAATGATATTGACATTATGCATATAATAAGCTACAATAAGCATGATCTATGCACCAAATGCAGTTAGTTAGGGGTTATAATATGCAATATTCCCTCCTAATCACACCCCAACTAGTTCTTTGCTAGTCCCTAGCAAAGTGATCGAACATTCCAAATATATAATAAACACATCATATTCAATTCATCGACCATAGAATGAATTAAAAACAACGTTACCCAACATAGTTCAACAAGTATCATGGGTTTTCATGATTTAGTGCAAGAATTCACAACATTGTCCCAATCCACACATATATATCATAATACAAGTTCATGCCATGCAATTGTGTAAGTATGTGGGTAATCAAGTGCTTAAGTGGCTAAGTCCTCCACGACATGGCCAACATGACACTTACTAATCAAAGGTTTATGATTTAGAACTTATTCATCACATATCCACTTTATTCTCATATCTCATTTTCATTTATTTTTCTTTTTTGGAACCTTAAATGGATTCATTTAGCGAGCTTTGGGTCAATAGCTCCTAGACCGGACGGTTCTCGTGTATTAGGGCAAGAAGGACCCCTCGGACTTAACGGATCAAATCCTTTTAAGCTTATTTTTTATGCATTCCTCCATACTCCATCTTTTTCAACGCAAATCCTTAATTCTTATGATGTTGAGTATTAGATCTTCCAATTTGGGTTTCAACAAAATTAATTATGACTAATCCCCTCATTTTGTATGTATTCAATGCAACGTCAATATAATTTAAGACATATCAAAAGCAATGATGGCTTGAGCAAATGATGCAAGGAAATCAAGTGATGGACTCAAGAAAATCAAATAAAAGTCTCCAAGGGATTCAATAGGAAGTGAAGGGCATTAATGTGTAATCTTTTCATTTCTTCATTTTCTTATTAAAGTAGAATGTTAAGCCTTCAATAGACTTAATAGATTCACATTCATATCATACACAACACCTTAGTTCATTAATCATTGCATCCCATAGGGTTAGAACTTATAAAAACTTAAAACAGAGGTTTTTAGCCTCAACCAGGCGACGCCTGGCATGCATTCATATAATAGTGGCTAAACTCTAACCCAGGGCAGACGTCTGAAGTTATCATCCCAGACGTCTGCACAATGTATCAGACGTCTTCATGATGATCACCAGACGTCTGGCTATTTATGAGCAAAAATTCCAGTAGCTCATTCTGTACAACCTGACTGATCAGGAATCTGAAGTTATCATCCCAGATGTCTGCATAGTGAGACATGCATCTGGGTTTTGAACTCCAGACATATGGTCTCTTATGAGCAAAAATTATAGTAACTTTGTTTCGTAGTGCATGACTGATTAGGCATCTGATGCTATAGAGCCAGACGAATGCATAGTGAACCAGGCGTATGGAAAGCCTTCTTCAAAAGATTGTTACCATTAGACAACATTAAGTACCTTGGCTGCACAGTTCACCAGGCGTCTGATAGTGTTCTCTAATCGACTAGTGATTGTGACATCTGCCCGTTAAGAGCCGTTTTAAGCATTTAATGCTCCAGATTTACATCTGATTTTGGTGTGATTGTTGGTCTTTATAAATAGGGTTTGTTGGCATTTAATTCAAAACTCTTGGAACTTTTATAGAATTTAACTCTTGATATTGAATAAGCATTAGAAGCTCCAACAAGCTCTCAAGCCCTAGTTTTTACACTTGTCTCCAAAAGCATTCAATGCACTCAAAGCTCATCTTCGAGCTAGCTTTGTTCACTCATTGAGATAAGTAGAAAGTGCTCATACTCTCATCATTTAGAGCACATCACACACACACACACACACACACACACACACACACACACACACACACACACACACACACACACACACACACACACACATTCTTGCATGTTTCTGTAAAGTCATAATTCAAGGCATATGTTGTGTAATTGATTTCATATTGAAGAAGTTCATTTCTCATCTCTATCTTTGTTCAGATTACTCTCGGTTTGAGAGATTGGACCATTCCTGGGTTGTAGGAAGTGGTGATAAAGGTTGTATTGGATTTGCACTTGCCGGTATTGGGCAAGTGTGTATTAGTGGATACTAATCACTAGTGAGATTAGCTAGTGGGTTGCTAGAGAAGGATTCTAGGGAGTCGGAATTTGACACTGGGGAATCCGAACCAGGGTATATACCTTGTTTGCACATGCAATTTCTGTGTTGTTGTTATCATTTATCTATTCCACACACTTGGTTGTATTAAGGATTTTAATTACGCATAAATTCCTTTTAATTATCATAAAACACTATTCACCCCCATCTAGTGGTTTCCCCCATAGTTTTAGGTCCTACAATTGGTATCAGATCGAGGTATTAACTATGGAAACCACCGACGAAAACAACAACAACTGCGACAGTGCTTCATCCATCGCCGAATGCCAATCCACCATTCGGCATCGTATATTAAATGGTTCCAATTTTGGTTATTGGAAGGCACATATGATGATCTTTCTTAGAAGTATATCACTACGGAGAACGGTAGAGAAAGTACATAGAACCCTTAGAAGAAGATTTCAACTAGTGGACCCTTGTCCTAGTGACTGCAGAGGCTAATAATGCAAGAGCGATGAACTTGCTTATTTGTGCTTTGACGACATCAGAGTTCAAGAAGATGTCGAACTGCACGTCCACACATCAAATTTGGAACCAACTCTTAGTCTCATATGAAGGGACCATGCAGGTGAAATTATTTAAACTTCACGTATGTGTTCAATGATTTGAGATGTTTCAGATGCAGGATAAGGAAAATATCTTAAGCATGTTGTAGGGTCCCTGGCTATGAGGAAAACACTAGAAGGGGGGTTGAATAATGTTTATACAATTTAAAATGATAATTTCACAAAATTAAATTCCTAACCAATAATTAATGCGGAATGAAAATAAACCCTAAAATAAAACAATGCAAACGCAATGATGTTTCAAGGGTTCGGATTACCCAAGTCAACTCCCGACTTGTTCCCGATAATCCTACATCCCTTCCACCTGGATACCATCGGGTACTCAAGTTAGAACCCTAAATTGGGGTTTCCTTTAAACCCACTTGTAGCAACCCTACAAGTGAAATCGATGTACACTCGATGTCCTTGACTCCCACAACTTAGGAGCAAGCAAACCACTCTCACAAACCGAGAGTTAATCTAATAACGAAAGTTATGAAATATTGAAATGACAACACTTACAATCATATATGCCTTGAAGTAGAACTTGAAGGAGCAAGTGTGTTGTGTTGATGTCTCTCTTGGAAGAGAGGAAAGCCCTTTCTCTTGTCACCACCAATTGCCTCGAAGATATCTCTTTGGTTCTAGGTTGGAGAGCATGTTACGGTTGCTTTCCGATCGTACGTTTTGTGCGTGTACTTTTGTTCGTACGCGTAATTATTTTGACCTCTTCTGGTATCCGAACCGTATGATGTGATATGTCGTTGTGACCCTCTGAGAGAGTACTTATGCGTGGGATTTTTTGTGAACGTCATTTCACGGGTCGTTCTCCCATAAAACAACTTTATTTGAAGAGGTGTCTTAACTCTTACCTTCGTCGTTAGACCTCTTCATTTTTAGTTCCGTCTTCCATTACCCTAGCCCATGACTGACCATCATAGACTCGATGATCTCGTCGACACGGTCGTCCCGATATTTTTATTATATTTTTCAGATACCGTTTGGTAGGCCTTTCACACTAATCATCTCCAAACTATAACTAACCTAGACTAATTCAGAATTAATCCCTAATCAAATCACAATACTTAGAAATCTCATGTGTCATGACACATTTCTTCCCTAGCTATTAGTCGCCTTCTACACTGATTACACCCCCTCCCTCTCACATACTCTCTCTCTCCTATCATCTAACTATACCCCGCTACTATACCTATTTAGCAAAACCCTTCACATCTCTAAAAAACTCACGCATCCTCCCTAAGGCTGTCACACAGCCGCCGCCCCCTGTTCTTCGACCTCCTCGTGCATCTCCACGGCCACCCGAGTTCCCTCCGGTCAAGCTCTGCCCTCCCAACCTCCTTGCTCTGGCGAACCCCTTAACATCCTTTTCCTCCTCTATGAGCCGCACACACAACAGCCCTGAGAAATGTCAAGCTCCGGCCTCCCCATCTTGACGACCACCAGGCCGCCGTCCACCCTCATCCTCGTGCCGACCCCTCCTTTTCTCCATCTCCGGCCATCACTCTCCCCTAGGACAGCCGCACCAAGACTCTCTCCATGGCTGCCGCAACCCTTAAAAATACTGTCATTCCTTCAACTTGCCAACCTTCGGCTGCCACTGAAACCGTCGGCCACCACCCCCTAGCTGTCGCACCCCCATGCCTCGACAACTCCAGCCTCCCCTCCACCTACATACTGCCAAACTCCGCTCCTATTGGCAGGCCGCAATACATTTGCTCCAGTTTCAAACTGTAGTCACACCTCCATGGCCTGACCCCTCTCCTCCACCCTTAGGCCCTGATGTCCGACCTCCTAGGGCAGCCGACGGCCGCACAGATCAGTCCCCGTTTCCCCAAACTACCGCACACCCCTTTTATCCTCCTAGATCCGGCCACCCACTTCCTGAACTGCCGTCGCCATGCCTCCCCTCAGGCCGTAGAACCCGATGCCTATTGTCCGCATCTTCCCGATGCCGTAGAACGTCGTATGGCTGTCCTTCCCCTCCATGTCGCTGTTCGGTGATCGTGCTGCTACCCGGCTGATCTTCGTTTGTTGTCGCAGTCGTTTGTCGTTGATGCTGATCGCTGCCGTGCAGTGGATCGTCGCACGCTTCTGTTAATTCAACCCCTGACGTCGCTACCCGACGTCAGTGTAGCTCTCGCATCGTGTTAAGGTATACCTGAACCGTAGGAACCCACACCCGCATGTTAATAAGGTAAAAACTATGTTTTCATTGCTTTGGTAACTCACTAATTGAAGATTAATAATATGGGACTGTAGGCTAGGCGTTGATTGAGCATATAGGAAGTTCTGGACCTCTCTGATATGTGATTGCAGTACGTCTCTTTCAAGCAAGTGAAACTTGCACAGTAATTTGTTTTAGGCCATTTGTAGAATTAGGTAAAAGAGACTAGGCAGTGAAATGATAGTCGTCTAGACGCCCTTACTAGACCTAGCTTGACAACGAAGCCAGATCCGACACCTTTACCATGCTATCATTTCATGCCGCATGCCACGTTTACTTTCAAATTTACCGTACGTACTTTTAACTGCTTATTGTCATGTTCATGCATCTTGTCATGTCATTTCATGCATTCTTGCTCTATCATGAATGTGTAGCACACACTACTTTTAAATGTAAGCTGCGGCGAGTAGGATCTTGACTCCTACATATTGATTAAGGCTAGGCATCTGCTTTGCAGGCACAACCCTATGCCAGAAAAACTTCCTGGCTCGTGATCTAGAAGCGAGCACCGCATTGTTGGTGATAAATCAAAGCACGATACACGTGGGAGGGGTAGGGTTAAGCGATCACTTGAGCATAAAAGTGTGCCCGTACATCCACTTCAACCAAAAGGCGTAAACCTTGTGAACATCGTGAAAACAAGTTAATCGTGTAATCGTGAATATTGCTTAGTAGCTCTTGCTACGACGTGTCGTGCATTGCAAGTATCATGTTTATGTTTAAACTGCTGCATTCGTTAAAATAGCATGTCATGTCATCATTATTTTAGAATTGTTAAGCTGCATTTTTTTATACCTGCTGTGCTTTGCGTTTCCTTGCACAAAAGTCTCCTTTTTCCCTCTTGGATATTTTGCTGACATGTGCCCTTTTGTCTTTGGGTGCCACATGTCAGGTTTGAGCCTGATTAAGTTGCTGAGGACGACAGGTTGCTGACGTCCAGTTTGAGGATTCCGGTTCTACCCTTAGTTTTAGCTGGTGACTTTCTTTCAGTTGTTGTTTACTTTCTGAGTAGTTGTTATTAGGTTATTCGGTGCGTAGCATCATTTCTTGTTGTAGTTTCGACCATGCCTAGGTCTTTTTTGCATTCAGACTTTGTACTCCTCTTATGACTATAACTCTGTAATGTTTGGGATAAAATATGTGGATGTTGATTGTTGGATAATTTATTTGTCGATTCCTCTTTATTATTATTGTTGTTTCATCGTAATGCAAAGAACCTGATGATGGATTAGATTACCAGACGCTTATCAGACTGTAGCTTCACAGCTCCAAGTCTGAGTGGACCTCTTCACGTCTCGCCTTCCATACTTGGAATGCAGGGTGTGACAGGTTTTAGTGGTGGCCCATGTAGGTCCTCTTTGCTTCTGCAAAATATCGGAACAACAATAATGATAGCAACATCCATTTAAATATTCGAAACATTCAAGTCATCAATTGAGTCGAATCTGAAGGTTTTCTTGTCTTAGATGGCTGGGAGACTTAGATAGACGTCCAGGTTTGAAAGTCAAGTGCCTTTGTTAAGATTTAGTAGTACTCATCTTAGGTTGCCTTAGTAGTCTCTCACCCAGCCCTGACCACGTTAGACTTCTAGAGCCTTTCCTTTAGCCGTTCGTTGAGTCCATCAATTTCGGGCCCAACAGAACGTTATCTTGATTCTCTTAGGACCTTTCATTGAGATCTATATTATAGTCTAATTCGTTAGGAAGTCTTAATGCTGAGTTCTCTGGATCCTTAGATGGCCCGATAATTAGGACCCCTGATTTCTATCATTTGCTTCATCATTACACTTCTGTGTTATCGAACGTAGAACTCCATCGTTGCTTTTCATGAATCATATCCTAGGCGTATTTATGTACCAATCATGCAGTCATTGTTCTTTGCCCTTGAATCACGTGATCGCCTCATGACGATTATCGTTAATTTTTCGAATCTTCTCCGTTGCAAATCCTGATTTCTTCTAAAAGTATTTTCGGCATCCCTTAAAAAATTCTTCGCTTACTTTAACTTCTTTGAAAACACCTTATTATATATTTAAATTTCTTGCTTTTCGGGTGAGTTAAAATTCTTTCTTAGATTTTGAAACTTTCTTGGTCGTAATTTTTAGTTACCATCTCGTAACCATTTTCTAACCGATATCTTTCGTATTTCAGTTTTAAAACCTTGTTACTATTTTGATAATTCAATATATCATCCTTTTTCTAAACTATGAAATTTATTTTTAACCACTTACCGTATATACTTTTAGAATATTTTTCTAAGCTAAATAGAACTTCAATATTATATATATATCAGTTCTAAGTTCATCATACTCTTACTTCAAAAATCTTTGTATAAATCTATTTTTATTTGCAAGACAATCACTATCTCACCCTACTCTTTATTTCTTCGTCTAACGCTTTTTCTGAGTTTTAAAATTTTACCATTTGGCTGCTATTTCTACATATTTTTATAAGAATATATATATATATATATATATATATATATATATATATATATATATATGATATCATATTTTACACATGTTCCTCTTTCGTCCATTTAATTATTTAAAGCTATATTTTTGTCCCACCCAACCAGCTTTCTCCTTATCCTCGCCTTATCGGAACTCGTTCTTTCCGACCTTATTCGTTACGCTTTTGGTTTCAGTCTCCTATCCATTGTTTAGATATTAGTGCTTGTCGTTGCCTGTGCCAACTCTAATGCAGTACTGGGCCCATTGGTTTTTGTGATGTCGTCGTGGTGCATGTATATAGGTAGAGTGTGTGGGCCTGTATGAGTGTGCTATCTATAAGATAGTAATGATTGTCTCTTGTGTTATGTATGTATATTCAGTGTTATTCGTGAAATATGTATGAAGTTGTATGAATGATGATATTTATATGTGAGGATAGCTATAACACTTTAGGGTTGTCTGCGTACATTAGAATTAGTGTTGGAATATATCTACTAGTGGAGTATATGGTTTGAAGATACATGTAAATGCTTGAAATAATATACTAGTAAGTCATGTGCATGTTAAGTGTAATGATAATAGGTGTACTTATAGTTAAGTGTATAGACCTATTATATGATCTATATGTTAGTACGTGTGAGCATGTGCTCGTACGTTGATATGTATGTACTTAGCCTTGAGTATATGTGCTTACTATGTGAATATGTGTGATATACGTACAGTAATAGGGTTGTAATTTTGTTTGATATTGCTTGCATTTACAGGATGTTGTTCGTGTGTGTGTGTATACCATGAGGTTTACACGATTATTGTATGTCTTAACTATGTATGGATAAGTATATGTATTAGTATACTAATTATATGTAATTGAATTATACTAATTATTATACTAATTATTAGTATACTAATTATATGATGTGAATACATATTATAGGTATGTGGCTATACGATACATGTATATATGGGGTAGTTTATTTGATTATATATGTGTGCTGATGTTGTAATATTATTATGGTATGTATGTGGTTACGCTTGTAGATAAATATGTATTGGAGTGATATTGGTATTGGTGTAAATATCATGTTATGTATATAGAGTATTCTGATATGGGTCTTGAGTCTCACTCATGCTTGAGTGGATATACTCATAGTATATTGTTATATATGTCTGTGGTTTGCGTGTAGTACTATGAATATAATAATGGAAGATGTATGTATAGTGATAGGATTGGTTGTGTCTGGTTGTATTACGCATATGATTGTGGGTGGCTATATCATTATATAAATATAGGTGTTGGTCTTGTGGTATAATTATTTGCTAAGGTTTTATATGTTTAAATGTGTATGTGCTAACTGATTTGGTGTGTAGATGTGCTAAGTATATAGTGGTATGAGTGGCATGTGTGAATGGTATATTAGCGTGTGTGGGTGTGGCCCATGTACGGGTAAGTATGTGCTTAGTTATAGGTATTTGTGACTATGGTATGTGTGGTCTGTCTTGAATGTAGTTATAGGATTGTATGTGATGTGTATAATGATGAAGTATCAGCGTATACTTGAATAACTATATATTTGAGAAATTATGGTAATGGTGAATGTATATTAGATATAGTAAACTTGATTTAATAATGGTATGGTGTGATTACATGTGTTGATGTGTTTGGTGTTGGATATATAGTATGAGATATTACAGAGTAGTATATCCATGTTTGTTTTATGCATAGGAAGTTATCTATACGTTAAGTACTACGATTGTATTTGCTGGTGTGAACTATTTATTTGTATGTGAGTAAGTGTACCATGGTTATTTGATAAGTGAGTAATAGTTATATAAGGATGTACGTGACTAAATAGATGATTGAAGTACGTGTATGAATTTGGCTGTCTATGATAAGTATAGAATGTGCGTATATATTTACATGTTTGTAGTATTCATGTTTGACTACCTAGTGCATATATAAGCACTTGTAGTGAGTATACCTGGTTTGAATTATAATGTGATATGATTGTGGTAGTTATTAGAGTGGATAGATATATTTATAGTTAGAAATTCCGAGGACGGACTTTATTCTAAGATGGGTAGGATGTCACGGTCGCTTTCTGATCTTACGTTTTTCGTGCGTGTACTTTTGTTCGTATGCGTAATTATTTTGACCACTTTTGGTATGTGAACCGTATGATGTGATATGTCGTTGTAACCCTCTGAGAGAGTACTTATGCGTGGGATTTTTCGTGAACGTCATTTCACGGGTCGTTCTCCCACAAAACAAATTTATTTGAAGAGGTGTGTTAACTCTTTCCTTCGTCGTTAGACCTCTTCATTTTTAGTTCCATTTTCCATTACCCTAGTCTGCGACCGACCATCGCAGCCTCGATTCTTTTGTCGACACGGTCGTCGTGATATTTTTATTATATTTTTCAGACACCGTTTGGTTGGCCTTTCACACTAATCATCTCCAAACTATAACTAACCTAGACTAATTCAGAACTATTCCCTAATCAAATCACAGAACTTAGAAATCTCACGTGTCATGATATATTTGTAGGAATATTATGCCCTCAAAGCCATTTATTCCTGTGTGAATAGCACAAACATCTTGTTCGAAATAACAGTAAGCTGTTTGGTAATAATTTATCTAAGTTATTTTATAATTAGATATCGACTTAGGTAAAGTCCTGAGACTTTATGCAAGGTCAAACGGGTATCAAGATGAGTATCTTGATCATGGAGAAACGTTTGACCGTCTGTAGCATAAGTCTGAAATGGTTCGTGGTCGTAGATGTTTCGAGACAAGGATATCGAAACATCGGATAGACCATTGTGTCTTAGTCTTCACCGTTTAGCGGTGGCGATGATCTCATTATCGCTTGACTTGGCGAAGTCGAAGACGAGACGCAGGTGCTCATTAGAATGAGTTCACTGAACAATCCACTAGAGTTATCATATGGTTATATTGACCAATCTGTCAGTGATAACTCTGAGTGATGATAGGATAGTTGGTCTTTTGACTTGAGGTCATTTTGACGGACCTGTGCGTGAACGGTGCCACTTAGATCAACTGACCTAGCTTCGAGGCAAGGCCTGTCGAAAGGTCTTT
The DNA here is from genome assembly GCA_030789695.1 of Scilla litardierei. Taxonomy (NCBI): domain Eukaryota; kingdom Viridiplantae; phylum Streptophyta; class Magnoliopsida; order Asparagales; family Asparagaceae; genus Scilla; species Scilla litardierei. The sequence continues at coordinate 377,779,567 of CM061142.1, forward strand.
TGATTGGGTGTCACTTGAAACGTACGAGGCGAGTAATGACCAAAAGAGGATTCGTCTCTCCCGGTCAATGGGAGTTAGTGTCGTAGAGTTAGTTCGGTCTTTAGTAAAAACTCTGCGCAGAGTATGTTGGAAGAAGTCCAACATTTATTGACCAAAGATCGATAGAAACTAACCGGAGTCAAGTTATTGGGGTTGACAGTTTAACTGTACCCCAGACTTGATCTACACGACACAATTTAGACGAAGAGACTATAACTACGGAATTCATCACGGAAACAGTCAGGTGGTCCCAACAATACTCATGTCAATGAGTCAACCACATAATGATGATTCCTGAAGCAAGGACGGTAACTACTGCTCGTGGTCACTGCCGTATAGGGCTTCGAGCCCAACCTGTTGTAAGGGTCAGGCTGTAGGGTCTCACACAGAGTGCAACGCTTCGTCTAGTAATAGGTAGAAATTAGTTAGGGAGAATATTTTGCATTTTTGATGCAAGGGATGAAACAATTGCATTTGATGTAATATGGTAATTTAAGCTTAGATAGGGACTATTTTGCATTTGATGCAAAAGCGATTAAATGTGCATTAAATTGTTTAACACAACATTTAATAATATAAACGCAAGGAAAAGTTCACGGGTAAGACGGGAATGTCCCGGTCTAGACCCAGGTTCGAACGGCGTCCAAAACGGACACCAAATGATCAAGTTATGCTCAAAACAGCCCAAAGGGTCAGATCAGACCAGACCAGACAGACCAGCTTAGTCTGGATCAGGTCTGGCCTGCTGACCAGACCCAGGCTACCCAGACCTGGGCGCCAGGCCCAAACAAGGGCCTGGGCGCCCAGGCCTGGGCGCCCAAGCACCTGGGCACAGGCCCAGGCGCTGGGCGCCTGGGCCAGGACCCAGGCGGGCCCGACTGGGCCCAGGCGCCCGCCTGGGCCCCTGGGCGCTGGGCCCAAGCGGCCCAGGCGCCCTGGGCGCCAGGGCGCCAGGCCCAGGCGCCCTGGGCGCCAGGCCTGGCGCCTGGGCAGCGCCCAGGCCTGGCCTGGGCTGCGCCCAGGTCCAGGTCTGGGCTGCACCCGGGTTCAGGCCTGGGCAGGCTTTGTGGGTCCCACCTTTGGGTGTGGAACCCTAGGTTTAATGGGCAGTTTTTGACGGCTCAGTTTTTGCGAAAAACTAGCCTAGGGCTGATCTTTGGACACTCAATTGGAGGGTCAAACGAACTCCGATTGACGAACCGTTTTTTCCTATGCGTTCACCATTGAACGCTTGTCGTATTGATAGGTTGTATCAATCCTGAAGCTCAACGGTGAGTGAGTTAAAATTCACGGAAGTTTGCACTTTGTGAAGTGCAAACTAACTTGATTTTAATTAACTCATCATTTAGTCCCACATCGGATTTTGAGAAAAGGGGAGAGTCCGCCGCCTATATAAATAGGGGTCTCCCCCCTTTCTCAAAACGGGTCCCAAGCTCTAGATCTGAGCGGCTCTCGTAAATATTGGAGCACGCTCGGATCTAAGCTTAAATTAAATATTTCTCTTCTCCCTAAATTTCTGCCTTACTCCTGCGGGCTCTGGCAAAGCTACAAAGGAGTTCGGATTCTGAATCTGAAATCTTGGCGGAGGTTTCACTCGCGTGAAACTTTCTTCGGCGTGTGGTTGGCTCGGCGGCATGAGGATTGATCGCCTCGGGATGCGGAGCGGTTCGAGGAGCGGTTCAAGGAGCGGCTCGGCGTGGGGCGGGAGCAGCTCGGAAGACGGCGCGGAACATCTTGCCTGCTCTAGGACTGAGATTCCGGGTATGTGGTTAAAGTATTTTATTAGCATTAGTTTAGTTTAATCGCAGTAGGCTAGATCCTTCTTGGGATGGTCAGATCCATCCCAAGTCGGCATAGATCTTGGCATAGGGTCTTGGACCTTAGGGCTAAGTTAAAATTGTTTTAACTGCATGTTAATTTAGATTAACTAGTTTTTCTTCCGCTGCTTTTGTTTTTCCTGTCTATGTTCCGTCCGACTTAGGACGGGACTAGAGTTTTTGTGCCCTAAGGGACCGCCAATTCCCCTACAGTGGTATCAGAGCTTGTTGAGCTTGAGTACGGGTTCTCGGGTTATGAGCCGACCCGAAGTAATCGCTCTTACCGTACCAAGTCCCGATAAGATGGGGATCTTATAATGGGTTGGGCGTTGTCGAGAGGCATGCCGTAAAACAAGTTCGTGAGGGATCTTGTGACGGGTCTAAGGTGCCATGGATGATGGGCCTTAACAGCGTTGCAATGATATCAGAGCAATACCCCTACAGTGGTATCAGAGCCTAGGTTTGCGTAGTCGATCTAGCCTGCGATTAATTTTAAACTTAAGAATGCTTTTAAATACTTTTTAAAATGTTTTTAAAGTTATGAGATAAATTTTAAAAATGTTTTATATGTTCAAAAAAAAAATTTTTTTTTATTTGATAAATTTTTAAGCATGAAAGTTTTTAAAATGATGTTTTAATTTATAAGATATTTTAAAACTGTTTTAAAAGTTAAAAATTTTTATGCGATAAATTTTTTAACGTAGCATGCAAATTAGTGATTTTAATATTAAGTTTTTTTTTATAAGATAAAAAATAAACTAATTTTAAAATCATATTTTAAATTTAAATGTTAAATTTATGTATGCATGCTAAAAATTGTTTATGCGATAAACTTAGTATATTTAAATGTTAAATAGTTGTGCACTATCTTTATGCGATAAATTAGTGTAGAGTTATTTCAATGGCTTGTTTTTCTTGTCCCTTATTTGATAACACAAGACAACCCTTTAGGTTAGCCATTAAAAATGATTAAAATTTATTACTTGAATTTTAATGACATGCTATGTTTCAATAAAACATTAACAACAATATAAGACCTAATTCCCGATTAGGGTAGTCCTTTAAATGAATTTTTAATTCTAATTGTTATAATTAATTCTCATTAAAGGACTTCGCTTTTAGCGTTGTTAATAATTTATTAAAATCCTAATAACGATTAGGATAGCACGTGAACCTTATAGTTGATAAGGACTTAATAAAAGTTATTAAACAAATCCTAAAATTTTGAATTTAAGGATTCAACTAGTTGATAAGATTAATTAGTTGTTAATAAAAGCTGTTTAGTCTATGGCATACATACAAAAATGACAAGCTTCATTCAATGGACCATGATCCAGTCAATGTGCTTGGCTAAGAGTTCTGGGTCAACTCTTGCTAGTCCAAGGGGTAGTGATCCTGGCTTAGTCAATTCCCTGGCTGTGTTCCGCTGGACCGCAATGTCGCGAATCATGATTGTATGACACCCTGGACTATATCTAAGTCAAATACGTTAATGATCTTTTTCAAGATTAGCCGTAGCCCTCCTTGTTTTAGGGGTTAGCAACTATAGGGCCCGTGTTATAGTTGTTGAGATACACTCAAGCTGTGACATGGCAACACGATAGAAACCAACTCCTTAAATGCATAAGATGAAATCTTGACTAACCCTAACCGTCGTCTCGTACACCGAGCGCCGGCGTAAGTTAAGTCAACGATGTAGTCTGACATGATGTAAGTCTAAGACCTGACCCAAACCGACGTGTCGTGCATACACCGAGCTGAGGGGCAAGTCAGGCTAGACATGAAAACAAGGGTCCGACTAGACTAGACATTGTGATTTGGATGAGCACACTCATGATCACGAATGGCTAGGGGCAAAAACCGATTAAGAGAGTCATATCCGATATGATCGATGAAGAGTCATCTTCCGATCGCAGAGTCAATCAACTTGTTGAGCTACACTCAAGGTTGTTTAGACTCAAGGTGATTGGAACTCTTACCCATTATTTTTAATTCGATTAAATCGTTCGTTATTAAGCTTTAAAACGTTCGTAAAAATAGTGGGAGGATATAGATAGATAAAAGCCAATCCACCTATATTTAATATTGAACATATTCTAAAACTAGGGCAAGACTATGTTTACCGTAGGAATTAAAATATAATATTTTAATAAGTTAATTGGTCAAAAAGTTGACTAATTGAATATCAGGTAAAATTCTAATTGATAGAATTAAAACTATATTCTCGTTGAACATTAAATGACCTTCTAAATAACAGACTTAAGAAATATGATTTCATTAAGTTCTGGGTCCAACAAATAAATTAAAGCTACATGTCACTCGTCTCTATATGAGGCAGCTTGAACATATAGGACATTCAAAGTATGTTTCTCCCTACAACTTGTCGAGCTACCCTCAAGGTTGTATGGACAAACAATTTTGATCCGCAAAGTTCGAAAATTCGATCAAACCGTTTGAGTCGAATACGAGTGCATGAGCGGTGCAAGACTATGTATCCCAACTGGATCTTGAGACAAGCAACTTCTTGAGCTACACTCAAGATTGCAAAGCTCAAGCGTTTGGATACATAAGTTGCTTGCATAGCTATTTATTTATGTTGATATCTAAATGTGATTTAGAAAAGGAAGAAGGCACTCCGGAAAGTCAATCGAGTTAAATAGTTTAATTTATCATTATTAAAGGCATAAGTAGGAGGAAATGAAAATGTGACATATTTTGATGACACGATTTCAGAATAAGTTGTTATACAAAAGACGTTTAACACATTTTGACGAATGTCGTCACATTGCTTCTGAAGTAATGTTTTGTGTTAAGTAATTTGTAATAACTATATATATATTAAATGTTAATATATATAAATACACAAGATAGTAGCATACTTATATGGTAAAATTAGACTAGGCCGTATCAAGAGATTAAGCTTCACAAGTCACATAAAGAGGGGTCTGACCTCTCGTATTATGAAGTCTATGGACACTTGTGAGTCTTAGCATCTTAGATACAAAGGCCGAAACCCATCTGTAAGACAGTGGGAGAATGAGTTGTCGAACTCAGTCTAGTACATACTGATGTACCCGAGTCTAGATTAACCAAAATAAGTTATTCGTATGTTTTATGAAGACACGTGTTCTTGATGAAACACAAGTCTGATAAAATAAAGAACGAAATGACTAAAGTATTTAAACTGATTCGATTAGATCGAATGGTCAAATACTTAGCTAAATATAATCTTGTGTAATTAAAAGAAAATGTGATTTTCTCTCAGGTCAAGTCTGTTAACACATCAAAGTGTTAAAAGGTATGAATCACACTTAGTTAGACTTGGTGCGATCCATAAATAAGTGACTCTGAGTTAACTCCTCCCTCTGGGTTAAGTCCCAGATAGTAATGCCTAGGTTTTAATAATGTTCTATGAGGACATTATTAATAATATATTCAATAAATCAATCGTAAGGAAGTTGTAAAAATACTCGAATCTCGTGAGACGAATTGTCGAGTTAGACATCATAACTGATGATGACTTAGTCAACTTATAGGATGAAATTCGGAGTAGTAACTCCGATTTAAAACTTGATGCAGGTCCGTGTGCGTAAATAAATTTGAGAATTTAGTTTATGTGCCCAAAGAAAATGTATCCTCACTTACTGCAAGTAAATCTTTAAGTTGAAAGATTGGTGCAGAAAAGAAAATAGTGAAGTACGATCATGTTGGACGAGAACGGTTTTCATCCTAATTTCTTTAAAATGGATTATGATGAAACCGGTTTCGCCAACAGATGTGTACAGATCTACTCGGACCAAAGCTGATGTAAAACGCTTAAGTTGATCATGAAAATTGGAGCATTCACTTATAAGTTCGTTTTTCTAAATATGATTTAGACGAACCAACTTATATGAATTAGCCAGATAGTTTTCAAGGTCAGTGGGAGCGTGTAAATTACATGCGAGACATCAAAGAGATGGAACATATATTTTGACAAAGTAATCAAAAAGTTTGATACTTTATCAGAAATAAATATGAGCCATTTGTAATGACCAATAACTAATTTAAAATTATTATCGTAAGGTACGATGAACTGGATAAGATCCAGGGAAAATAAAATATTATGGATTCCGACAAACCAAATGAATTATTTGAATAAGATTCAAATGGTTGGTCTAACATAAACATAGAAACCCCTTAAGTCTATAGTGTAGACGGTTTTAGCAGATCCACTCACGAAGGCTCTACCACATGAAGTCGGGAAAAACTTATGTGTAAAAACGGTATATACCGAGATAAATGGGCCTGAGTGCAAGTGGGAGATGTAGGAATATTATGCCCTCAAAGCCATTTATTCCAGTGTGAATAGCACAAACATCTTGTTCGAAATAACAGTAAGCTGTTTGGTAATAATTTACCTAAGTTATTTTATAATTAGATATCGACTTAGGTAAAGTCCTGAGACTTTATGCAAGGTCAAACGGGTATCAAGATGAGTATCTTGATCATGGAGAAACGTTTGACCGTCTGTAGCATAAGTCTGAAATGGTTCGTGGTCGTAGATGTTTCGAGACAAGGATATCGAAACATCGGATAGACCATTGTGTCTTAGTCTTCACCGTTTAGCGGTGGCGATGATCTCATTATCGCTTGACTTGGCGAAGTCGAAGACGAGACGCAGGTGCTCATTAGAATGAGTTCACTGAACGATCCACTAGAGTTATCATATGGTTATATTGACCAATCTGTCAGTGATAACTCTGAGTGATGATAGGATAGTTGGTCTTTTGACTTGAGGTCATTTTGACGGACCTGTGCGTGAACGGTGCCACTTAGATCAACTGACCTAGCTTCGAGGCAAGGCCTGTCGAAAGGTCTTTTGATTGGGTGTCACTTGAAACGTACGAGGCGAGTAATGACCAAAAGAGGATTCGTCTCTCCCGGTCAATGGGAGTTAGTGTCGTAGAGTTAGTTCGGTCTTTAGTAAAAACTCTGCGCAGAGTATGTTGGAAGAAGTCCAACATTTATTGACCAAAGATCGATAGAAACTAACCGGAGTCAAGTTATTGGGGTTGACAGTTTAACCGTACCCCAGACTTGATCTACACGACACAATTTAGACGAAGAGACTATAACTACGGAATTCATCACGGAAACAGTCAGGTGGTCCCGACAATACTCATGTCAATGAGTCAACCACATAATGATGATTCCTGAAGCAGGGACGGCAACTACTGCTCGTGGTCACTGCCGTATAGGGCTTCGAGCCCAACCTGTTGTAAGGGTCAGGCTGTAGGGTCTCACACAGAGTGCAACGCTTCGTCTAGTAATAGGTAGAAATTAGTTAGGGAGAATATTTTGCATTTTTGATGCAAGGGATGAAACAATTGCATTTGATGTAATATGGTAATTTAAGCTTAGATAGGGACTATTTTGCATTTGATGCAAAAGCGATTAAATGTGCATTAAATTGTTTAACACAACATTTAATAATATAAACGCAAGGAAAAGTTCACGGGTAAGACGGGAATGTCCCGGTCTAGACCCAGGTTCGAACGGCATCCAAAATGAACACCAAATGATCAAGTTATGCTCAAAACAGCCCAAAGGGTCAGATCAGACTAGACCAGACAGACCAGCTTAGTCTGGATCAGGTCTGGCCTGCTGACCAGACCCAGGCTGCCCAGACCTGGGCGCCAGGCCCAAACAAGGGCCTGGGCGCCCAAGCACCTGGGCACAGGCCCAAACAAGGGCCTGGGCGCCCAGGCCTGGGCGCCCAAGCACCTGGGCACAGGCCCAGGCGCTGGGCGCCTGGGCCAGGGCCCAGGCGCCTGGGCCCAGGCGCCCGCCTGGGCCCCTGGGCGCTGGGCCCAGGCGGCCCAGGCGCCCTGGGCGCCAAGGCGCCAGGCCCAGGCGCCCTGGGCGCCAGGCCTGGCGCCAGGGCAGCGCCCAGGCCTGGCCTGGGCTGCGCCCAGGTCCAGGTCTGGGCTGCACCCGGGTTCAGGCCTGGGCAGGCTTTGTGGGTCCCACCTTTGGGTGTGGAACCCTAGGTTTAATGGGCAGTTTTTGACGGCTCAGTTTTTGCGAAAAACTAGCCTAGGGCTGATCTTTGGACACTCAATTGGAGGGTCAAACGAACTCCGATTGACGAACCGTTTTTTCCTATGCGTTCACCATTGAACGCTTGTTGTATTGATAGGTTGTATCAATCCTGAAGCTCAACGGTGAGTGAGTTAAAATTCACGGAAGTTTGCACTTTGTGAAGTGCAAACTAACTTGATTTTAATTAACTCATCATTTAGTCCCACATCGGATTTTGAGAAAAGGGGAGAGTCCACCGCCTATATAAATAGGGGTCTCCCCCCTTTCTCAAAACGGGTCCCAAGCTCTAGATCTGAGCGGCTCTCGTAAATGTTGGAGCACGCTCGGATCTATGCTTAAATTAAATATTTCTCTTCTCCCTAAATTTCTGCCTTATTCCTGCGGGCTCTGGCAAAGCTACAAAGGAGTTCGGATTCTGAATCTGAAATCTTGGCGGAGGTTTCACTCGCGTGAAACTTTCTTCGGCACGTGGTTGGCTCGGCGGCACGAGGATTGATCGCCTCAGGATGCGGAGCGATTCGAGGAGCGGTTCGAGGAGCGGTTCAATGAGCGGCTCGGCGTGGGGCGGGAGCAGCTCGGAAGACGGCGCGGAACATCTCGCCTGCTCCAGGGCTGAGATTCCGGGTATGTGGTTAAAGTATTTTATTAGCATTAGTTTAGTTTAATCGCAGTAGGCTAGATCCTTCTTGGGATGGTCAGATCCATCCCAAGTCGGCATAGATCTTGGCATAGGGTCTTGGACCTTAGGGCTAAGTTAAAATTGTTTTAACTGCATGTTAATTTAGATTAACTAGTTTTTCTTCCGCTGCTTTTGTTTTTCCTGTCTATGTTCCGTCCGACTTAGGACGGGACTAGAGTTTTTGTGCCATAAGGGACCGCCAATTCCCCTACAATATTTCTTCCCTAGCTATTCGCCACCTTCTATTAAACTAATTACACCCCCTCCCTTTCACATACTCTCTCTCCTATCATCAAACTATACCGCACTTCTATACCTATTTAGCAAAAACATTCCCATCTCTAAAACAACTCACGCATCCTCCTAAGGGCTGTCACACAGCCGTCGCCCCCTGTTTTTCGACCTTCTCGCGCATCTCCATGGCCACCCGAGTTCCCCCGGTCAAGCTCCGCCCTCCCGACCTCCTTGCTCCGATGAACCCCCTAACATCCTTCTCCTCCTCTATGAGCCGCACCCACAACAGCCCTGAGAACTGTCAATCTCTGGCATCCCCATCTCGGCGACCACCAGGCCGCACGCCACCCTCAGCCTCATGCCGACCCCTCCTTTGCTACATCTCCGGCCATCACTCTCCCCTAGGATAGCAGCACCAAGACTCTCTCCATGGCTGCCGCAACCCTTAAAAATACTGCCATTCCTTCAACTTGCCAACCTCCGGCTGCCACTAAAACCATCGGCCACCACCCCCTAGTTGCCGCACCCATATGCCACGACATCTCTAGCCTCCCCACCACCTTCATACTGCGGAACTCCCCTCCTATTGGCAGGGCGCAACACCTTTGCTCCAGTTTCAAGCCGTAGTCACACCCCCATGGCTTGACACCCTCTCCTCCACCCTTAGGCCCTGCTGTCCGACCTCCTAGGGCTGCCGACGACCGTACAGATCAGTCCCTGTTTTCCCAAACTGCCGTACTCCCCTTTTATCCTCCTAGATCCGGCCACCCACTTCCTGAACTGCCGTCGCCATGCCTCCCCTCAGGCCGTAGAACCCGCTGCCTTTTGTCCGCGTCTTCCCGATGCTGTAGAACAATGTACGGCTGTCCTCCCCCTATGCGTCGATGTTCGGTGATCGTGCTGCTACCCGGCTGATCGTTGTTCATTGTCGCTGTCGTCCGTCGTTGACGCTGATTGCTACCGTGCAGTAGATCATCTCATGCTTCTGTTATTTCAACCCCTGACATCGCTACCCGACGTTAGTGTAGCTCTCGCGTCGTGTTAAGGTATACCTAAACCGTAAAAACCCACATCCACATGTTAACAAGATAAAAACTGTGTTTTCATTGCTTTGGTAACTCACTAATTGAAGATTTATAATATGGGACTGTAGGCTGGGTGTTGATTGAGCACATAGGAAGTTCTGGACGTCTCTGATCTGTGATTGCAGCACGTCTCTTTTAGACAAGTGAAACTTGCACGATAATTTGTTAGGCCATGTTTTAGGCCATTTGTAGAATTGTGTAAAATATATTAGGCGGTGAAATGATAGTCGTCTAGACGCCCTTATTAGACCTAGCTTGACAACGAAGCTAGATCCAACACCTTTACCATGCTATCATTTCATGCAGCATGCCACGTTTACTTTCAAATTAACTGTACGCACTTTTAACTGCTTATTGTCATGTTCATGCATCTTGCCCTGTCATTTCATGCATTCTTGCTTAATCATGACTGTGTAGCACACGCTACTTTTAAATGTAAGCTGCGGCGAGTAGGATCCTGACTCCTACATATTGATTGAGGCTAGGCACCTGCTTTGCGGGCACAACCCTATGCCAAAAACACTTCTTGGCTTGTGATCCAGAAGCGAGCACAGCGTTGCTGGTGATAAACCAAAGCTCGGTACACGTGGGAGGGGTAGGTTAAGCGATCACTTGAGCGTAGAAGTGTGTCCGTACAACCACTTCAACCAAAATGCATAAACCCTGTGCATATCGTGAAAACAAGTTAATCGTGTATCGTGAATATTGCTTAGTAGCTCTCGCTATGACGTTTCGTGCATTGCAAGTATCATGTTCATTTTTAAACTGTTGCATTCGTTAAAATAGCATGTCATGTCATCATTATTTTAGAATTGTTAAGCTGCATTTATCTTATACCTGTTATGCTTTACGTTTCCTTGCACAAAAGTCTCCTTTTTCCCTCTTGGAGATTTTTGTTGACATGTGCCCTTTTTTCTTTGGGTGCCACATGTCAGGTTTGAGCCTGATTTAGTAGCTGAGGACAACAGGTTGCTGACGTCCAGTTTGAGGATTCCAGTTCTCCCCTTAGTTTCTGCTGGTGACTTTCTTTCAGTTGTTGTTTACTTTCTGAGTAGTTGTTGTTAGGTTGTTCGGTGTGTAGCATCATTTCTTCTTGAAGGTTCAACCATGCTTAGGTCCTTTTTGCTTTCATACTCTGTACTCCTCTTATGACTATAACTTTGTAATATTTGGAATAAAATATATGGATGTTGATTGTTGGATAATTTATTTGTCCATTCCTCTTTATTATTATTGTTGTTTCGTCGTAATGCAAAGAACCTGATGATGGATTAGATTACCAGACGCTTATCAGACTGTAGCTTCATAGCTCCAAGTCTGAGCGGACATCTTCACGTCTCGCCTTCTATACTTGGGAAGCGGGGCGTGACAGAGTAAGAGATTGAAAGATTGGAATTCTAGGACTTTAGGATTTGAGAGCTTAGATTAAGGAAGATTGAAAGTTTGAATGGTCGAGTAACCACTCAATGGAACAGTAGAGGCTGCCTTTATAGGTTTCTCAAATCCCTCAAACAGAATCCCCATAAACCCCTTTGAAATGCGTGGAGAAAAAGACAATGAATAGAATTTACAAAGTCAACAGTCGACTGTTGAACAAAACACAGTCGACTACTGCACTATATCAGATGATAGGTGAGAATTCAAATGGTAACTTACCACGTGGACAGTCGACTGATGAAGAGAAGACAATCGACTTTAAATCCAACAGGCGACTGTAAATCCTTCTACAAGCGACTGGCCGCAATATGGGTAAGCTGAGAAAATCTCAGAAAATTTAGGAAGACAGGACAGGCAACTGATTGGAACACACATGCGCCTGTGCCATTGGCAGGCGTCTGTGAATCCAACATCAGTCGACTGTCACAAACCCTGACATTTTCCAGATAGGAGAGTCTACCGAGAAGTTTAAGGACAGACGACTGATGAAGCATTGACAGTCGACTGTTCCATGGACATGCGACTGTAAAAACAACATCAGTCGACTGGCACTAAAATTTGAAATATTCCACAGAGCAGATTCGGCAGAGCAATCTTAGACAGGCGACTGTTGAAGCAATTACAGTTGACTGTGCCTTGGACAAGGACAGTAACTACAACATCAGTCGACTGGCCAGATGAAAAGGAAAATGTTCTTTGGGCTGAAGATAGACATGCAACTGATTAACAAATCACAGTCGATTGTCTCTTGGACAGGTGCATGTAAAATGTATAGCAGTCACCTGAATGAGTTAAAGTTTAGAACGCCCTAATTGATTAAGTATGTGCATAACAGGCGACTGTAGAACAAAACACAGTCGACTGTTTTTAGACAAGCGACTGTAAATCATTCAACAGTCGACTATTGAAATCACAACATGCACATGCTTAAGAAATATGAATTAAAGTCTTAGGAAAAGTGATCTAATGATTCTCTAGGGCTGAAATGAAGATGTGTGTGTGCTCCAATATAGTTCTACTTCTAAACTTCATACTAGAAGAGAAAAAGAAGATTACATTTTGTAGACCTCACTCTTCTATCCAAAGTATGAGCTTGAAGTCTTCTAGGAGCTTCAATCACCATCTTTGATCATCTAATCCACTTTTCTTGCTTTCATTGATCTTTCAGTGACATCCATTGCTAATTAATATTCAAGATATGCTTATAAAATGGATTAACTGTAAATATGGGATTAGTTACAGGGATTTATGTTTGCTCATCATTAATCCCAAGTAAGGAGAAGTCCAATACTCAACATTCTCCCCCTTTTGATGATGACAAACAAACATAAACAAAAAGATAAATAATTGTGCTTAAAGAAAACTACTCCCCCTACATAGATGCCAATCAAGTTAGTCAATGAATATTAGGGCATCTATAGATCAAATGAAGCAAGTATGTAAGATATGAATGAATGAAATGATTTTCTTGAAATCTAGGATTTTATAATCCACGTACATTATATCTTACTCCCCCTGAATCTAAGGCAACTTCAATCTTAGATTCAAGTTTAGAATTAGAATTTACTTAGCACATAATTATGATATGTTTATTTCTCTCCCCCTATGGCATTATCCAAAAAGTGGGAGTAGAATAACAACAACAATTATGCTAAATAAGTAATAAAACAATCATGAGAGTCTAAAGATAGGATGTATATCAAAAGTGATGCCAACAAATTTTCAGAGAAAGGCTAATCACAAAGGGGCATCCCTAAGATATACATAACAAAAACTCATAAAACTCAAGTAATCTTTGTTGACCAAAAGGAACGAGAATCCAATATCAACATTACAAGTCAAATAAGAAAAACGTCTCAAATCACATCATATATATGATATAGCATACAAAGAGACAATTTCACAATTTTCACACAATTAAAATAAACAATGAGACAATGCGTGAAACAGAATATGAAGTAAATGCATTTTCATATATATAATCACTAGATACAAGAGTACAAAATAATCATCTACATAAATAAAAAGTGATCAAGATACAAACATCATCCACACATCAGAAAACAAAAATGGATCAAAATACATAAGATACATACAGACACTCAAACCATATTAACAAAAAAAATCCTATGGTAAGTCTCTCCAGAGCAGCAACAGACAGCTTCAGTCAATCTGGATGACAGATGGGTCTAAAGGGCGACCAGACTGACGGAACATCAATCTGGTAGAGCGACGAGTAGGGTACGCACGAGCCTTCCACTTGGATGTCGACGACCAGCAGCAGGAGACTCCACATGATCAGGCACATAGGTAGTACATCAGTAGACAAATGCTCAAAGCCGGAAGGAGGAGGGACAACAGAATGGGGAGAATCATCGGAAGGAAGAAACATAGCCTGGAGGGCAGCCGGAATAGGAAATCTGTGAAAAAGGAACGACTTATACTGAAGCTCAAAGAGAAGCGAGAGCTTCTGATCCATGTTGGAAACTTGTGTTTCGAGCGATAAACTCGATTACACAGCTGAGTGAGGAGAAAGTAATTCAGCGGAACAGACGGTGGAGAAGAGGGTGGATGGTCAGCAGGCGGAGGAGTGGGTTCAGCGACAGTGGCTGAGAGAATAGGGTCAGTGATAAATACCCAAGTACTCCCAAGAAGACAGTGGACTCGCTGGTTCCACAAAGATCGATTGAAACAAGGGCACAATCGAACAAAAATCGACGAAGATACCTAAGTCGAGAAGATTGACGTAGAAGGAGACAATCGAACTGGCAATCGAAAGATCGGAAGAGTGATCGTAGAGTGGAGCTATGAATCGGAGAGAAAACGACAGCAACAATAGAATTTCGAAGGAGGGAGACGAGGGAAGATGCGTCGGATGAGAGAGAAAATCTGAAATGAATCGACGGCTCTCGAAGTTATAAGAAGGGGTCCAAAGAATCTGGGCTATTGGATCGAAAAAAACGATGACTCAGATCAAGTTAACGAACCGCCACAGAATTAGACAGTCGACTGATGAACAATCGTCAGTCGACTGGTGGAAAAGATAGAAATCAGCTAAGGTTGACAGACAGTCGACTGTTGAGTAATTCACAGTCACCTGTCAGAAAGACAGTCGACTGTTCCTTACACATCAGTTGTCTGACAATGAATCAATAAAATGATGATAAAAACAGAGACCTCCGAAGATTTAGACAAGCGCCTGATGACCTAATTACAGTCGCCTGTCGCACAGACAGTCGCCTGTAAAATCTTCATCAGTCGCCTGTGTGAAAAATATAGTCTGCTTTATGAAAAAATAGAGTTGGGCAGTTGATTGTCGAAGGAATGACAATCGTCTGTCCTGGTCCAGAAATGCACAATGAGGTTAAAATCCAGAGGATAGAGACAACTCACCCTAGGACCTATACTCTAAAACAAATCTAATCAAGAAATAAATATCAAAATATTATAGATTAACGTATAAATCTCGTAAATCAATCCAAACAATCGAAATCATCAAAATCTCAAATACATCTCTTAAAATAAATATATGTCAATCATCTAAATTTATCAAAACAAGAGAAGTAAAGATGATGATATGAGTTCAAGCATGATATAACATGAGTGTATGAACTCCTGCAATTCAGATTCACCCATAATCACTAATTCTCCATGCAACCTCACAAATGAATCTTCTTCAAGAGGTTTAGTGAAGATGTCGGTGATTTGTTTTTGGTTTTCAATGTACTCTAAGATGACGTCCTTCTTAGCTACATGATTATTAATAAAATGGTATCTCACATCTATGTGTTTGGTATGGGAGTGATGTACCGAATTCTTGGAAAGACAAATAGCACTTTGGTTATCAACCATGCTAGGGCAAGTATCACAATTGACCATAGTCCTTAAGTGTGTGTCTCATCCAAGGAACTTTGCACATACAAGACACGTGGCAATATATTCTGCTTCAGTCGTGGACAATGATACCGAGTTCTATTTCTTGGAAAACCAAGAAACTCGGGAATTTCCTAGAAAATGGCTAGTGCCACAAGTACTCTTCCTATCGGATTTGCATCCGACAAAGGTGGCATCACTATATGAGATTAACTCATATGTGCTAGACTTAGGGTACGACTTAGGGTAAAGTAACCCATAATCTAGTGAATGATTGAGGTAACGAAAAATTCGTTTAATCGCAATCAAGTGTGACTCTTTAGGTCTAGCTTGATATCTAGCACAAAGGCATATGTAAAACATAATATCGAGCCTACTAGCGGTTAAGTAAAGTAAGCTACCGACCATACCTCGATATAGACGAAAGTCTACATCTTTCCCGTTCTCATCCTTGTGTAGATTGGTTGTCATACTCATGAGAGTCCTTTTGCTTGAAGACGATTCCATCCCGAATTGTTTAATAAGCTCCCCGGTGTACTTGGTTTGATGTATGAAATTCACATCCTTCATTTGCCGAATTTGACGTCCAATGAAGTAGTTGAGCTCACCCATATGGCTCATTTCGAATTCATCCTTCATAGACTTAGAAATTTGTTGGCAAAGATTAAAGTTAGTAGAACCAAATATTATATCGGCTACATAAACTTGAATTAAAAGGTTGTCATTTTCATAATCTTTAATAAAAAGAGTTGAATCAACTTCGCACATTTTAAAAGCTAAATCCAAAAGAAAGGTTTTGAGTCGATCATACCAAGCTCTAGGAGCTTGTCTCAACCCATAGAATGCTTTCTTAAGATTGAAAACATGGTTTGGAAATTTTTCATGTATGAAACCGGGTGGTTGAGAAACATAAACTTCTTCATTAACAATTCCATTTAAAAATGCACCTTTAACATCCATTTGAAATAACTTAAAGTTTTTATGGGATGCAAAAGATAAAAGCAATCTAATAGCTTCTAATCTAGCTACGGGGGCAAAAGATTCTTCGAAATCAATACCTTCTTCTTATTGATAGCCTTGAGCTACTAACCTTGCTTTATTCCTTGTGATGACCTCGTTCTCATTGGTCTTGTTCTTGAAGCTCCACTTGGCCCCAATCACTTGGTGACCACTTAGAAGATGAACGAGCTCCCAAACTTCATTTCTCTCAAATTGCATGAGCTCTTCTTCCATTGCAACTATCCAGTAGCTATCTTCACACGATTCTTAGATGTTCTTTGGCTCAATGGTAGAGACAAATGCGCAGTGAGAGAATTTATCAATTCTTGACCTCGTTCAAACACGCCAATATCTCCAATAATTTGGTCATGGGGGTGATTATGAACGGTTGGGTAAGCTTTGGAAAATCCTGCATCACTTGGAAAATCTTCAACAATTTCATTAGTATTGTTTGTCTCAATAATAGAATCATTGATTTTAACATTACTAAGAGAATCACTTAAAACGTATACAATATCATCATCAACATGAGGAAAATCAAAATCTTCATAAAATGATACATGTAGTGATTCCTCAATCGTTGAAGAGGTTTCGTTTATAGCCGGTAGGCTTTGCTACGTGTGGAATATCCAACAAAAATTTCTTCATCGGATCTTGGCTCAAATTTATCTAAGTTACCAAAAGTGTTCTTGATAAAATATTTTGAACCAAAGACACGAAATATTTAACTTGTGGCTTTTTGTCATAAAATAACTCAAAACAAGTTTTTTTCGTTTAGGGTCTCATTAGGATCATATTAAGCACATAACATGTCGTGTGCACCGCCTCCGCCCAAAATTGTAGTCCAAGATGACTATTATAGAGCATGGTACGGGCACACTCATACTCAGGGTCATATTCTTTCTCTCTACAACACCATTTGGTGGTGGTGCACGAGGAAAAGAGAAATTGTGAGTAATCCCGGTGTCATCACAAAACTTTGTGAAAGACTCATACTCAAATTCTCCTCCATGATCACTACGAATAGTGATAATGGTGGATCCTAAGAAATTTTGAATCTTCTTTGCAAATATGGTAGACTCTTCAAAGGCTTCATTCTTATTGGTTAAAAATGAAACCCAAGTAAATCTAGAGAAGTCGTCAACGACAGCTAATCCATAGTGAGCATTACTTAAAGAGGCGGTTCTAGTAAGCCCAAATAAATCTAGATGAAGTAATTCTAGGGGCCTCTTAGAAGTTATGTCTTCTTTAAGTTTGAAAGATGATTTACTAAGTTTACCTCGTTGACATGAATCAGAAAAGTTTTTCTTACTAAAAGCAATTTTCGAAAAAAACCTTTTACTAGATCATGCTTAGCTAACTTATATAAGTGCTTAAAATGAATATGACCAAAACGGCGATGCCATAATAGTTGTTCATTTGTATTAGCAACTAAACAATGTTCTACGGTGTTAGGCAAGCTCAAATAGTAAATATTTTTACGCCTAATGCCGGTAAATAAAACATGTGAATCAAAATCTTCAATTTTACACATACCCTGTCACGCCCCGCTTCCCAAAAATATGGAGGCGAAGCGTGAGAAGGTCCGCTCAGACTTGAAGTTGCAAAGCTGCAAGTCCGATAAGCGTCAATCAAATTTAAAACTGCAGGTCCTTGCAATGCGAACGAAACAAAGATAATAATAATGAAATGAGACAAAAGAGATATCTCAGAATATCCATAAAATAAGGTTCAACATCACAGAAAAAGCCACCGGGCTAGAAAGAAAAAGAGACTAAAGGCCCAAACATGGCCAACAAAAGTACAACGTACAAAGCAAAGGTGCCACGCAACGACAACTAACAATAAAGCCTAAAACAAAAGGAACTCAGCAAAGTCACCAAGAAGGGTCTCCGGTGTCCACAAAACTCCTCCTGGGCAATCATGGACTCAGGCTCAGCGTCAGCAAAGCATCACGTACACAGCACCGGTCTCCGGCGCAGGGTCTAACATGTGACACCCAAAAGAGCAAGGGGCACATGTCAGCAATTCTACAAGAGACTTGTGCAAGGAAACTGAAAAGTAGGCACAAGTAAAGCAACCTAGCAGTTCTAGCATGAATGCAATGACATGGCAGTTTAAGTATGAGTGCAACAAGTAAAGTAAAGTAAAGTAAAGTACGAGCATGGCATTTAAAACATGGCATGGATGACAAGTATTACATGAATCATTCACAAGACAAGTACAAGACAAGGAAAGTAAGCACCTCGTGCACAGAGATTCCGCCTTCTGGCTAGAAGGCTGATCGGGCCACTCCTAAGCTCAGGTGACCGTTTATCCCTACCCCTCCACGTGTATCGGGCATTGGTTTTCAACCAACACATGAGGCCCACTTCTGGATCATGAGCCAGGAAGTGTTTTAACATGATGGCCTAGGGGTGCACCTAGCCGTAAACACGGAAACACGGATTGTACAAGTATTTTGTAGCGTGTGCTACGATGCAACAATCAATTTGTATGACATGTAAGATGCAATGCATGTCAGTTAAAAGTGCGTACATGTAAGGAAAGTAAACGTGACAGTTTAGTATGCATGATTTGCAAGTTTAAAGAGTTGGATCTAGCTTCGTTGTCAAGCTAGATCAATTTAGGTGACGGATCTAGTTTCGTTGTCAAACTAGATCAAGTAGGCGTCTAGTCAGCTATCATTTCACTGACTAGTCTCTTTTACGCTGAAAACAAGGAAGTGGCCTAAAAACAAGGCCCTAAGCAAGATTTGGCAAGTTTCACTTGCCTGCAGGTACAACGTCTGAGCACACCGTCCAGTGAGTCCAAAAATCACAATTATCCTATGTGCACAAGTCCACCGGCCTAAAGGTCCATATTATTAATCTTGATTAGTGAATTTAAAACATTTAAAACATTTTAAAAACATCAATTTTAGTCTTGATTAGCATGCAATTGGGTTGTGGGTCCTAGGGGTGCAAAGCGTTACCTCAACACGACGCGAAAGCTACACCGGCGTCGGTTAGCGACGCCGGGGGTTGGGATAAGAGAACGCGCTCCAAGTCCTGATTCCAATTTAGATTCCTCGCTGGAAAGTTCAGAGCATCAACCGGAGCAACGGTTCCAGATTCCAAAGCTAGCTTGTGCGACGACGGGCTACGACGTGTCGCAACGTTGTACGTGGCAAATCGTCGGAGAGAAAGCACCTAGGTGGGGCCCACAATAGTCCTAGGGACCTATGTGGGACCTACAATACCTCTGGAGAACATGGGGGCCCACGGTGGTAAGTGGTGCGACGGGTGCGGGGTTGCGACGAGTGGCTCTCGGTCGTACAGCCTCGGTGCGGGAGATTGGCTCGGTCGGTGTGGAGGAACGGGGCTGTGCAGCAACGGGGGTCGGTCGCAGCAGCGGTGCGGGGGCTTCCTTCGGTCGGTGCGGAGGAACGGGCCGGTCGAAGCGGGGGACGAGTGTTGCAACATTGCAATGTTGCAACGGAGCGGCGAGCGGGCGATTCGGGCGGGCGGCTCGGTCAGGCACGGGGCGATGCGGGGGAACGAAGCGGGCGACGGCTGCGGTGCGGAGCGGGAGCGTGAGCGGGCCAAGCTCTCGGTCTGACCGAGAGCTTCTCTCGGTCGAAGCGGGGAACGGGGCGGCGGCTGTGCAGCGATGCGGACGGGGCTTGGTGCAGGGCGGGGCTTCGGTCTGAGCGGGGGAACGGAGCTGTTTTCCTCGGTCGTGCGGCAGAAGTTCGTCGCAATGTTGCGACGATTCGTCGCAACGTCAAATTTGAGTTTGGAAGAGGCTAGGGTTAATTTCTTGCGAAATAGGTCTTCCTATGGGTTGTTTATATAGTGTAGATGGGTTGACTTGGTCTAGGGCTAAATCTAATAGGATTAGAAGTTCAAAAATATTTAAAATTTGAATCTCAACTTCTCCAACTCACACAAGGATTTGACGCGGTCCAAATGAGCTGGAATTTGGCTCAAAAATTCTTTAATACGTTTAAAACTCAAATAAATTTTATTTGGCCGAAAATAATTTAAAAATTAATTATTAAAAATATTATAAACCTTGTTAAAAATATAAAAGTGGTCAAATGAACTCCAAAAATTATAAAATAAATGTCGTGGTGATCGTGTTGACGAAAGTGAGCTAACTAAGAAGACGGATCTCAATTTTGACGTCAGACGACGAAACTAAAAATAGAAACGTCTCCCGTCAAAGTGAAAATCGTCACGTCTCATCGAGTAAGATTAAATTGTGGGAAAGCGACTCGAGAAATGTCTTTCCAAGATAGTGCCACTATTTAATATTCTCAGAGACGTTCACAACGGCATATCACACAAAAGTGTTCACAAACAAATAAAGTCTAAAATAAACACGTGCACAGCCAAAAGCACGTGCACGAACAACGTACAACAAAAAGTGGTCGTTACATCCGCCCCACCTTAGAATAAAGTCCGTCCTCCGACTTTCTAATATAGCTAGTCGCTCTAGTAACTACCACAATCAAGTCATAATAATTCAAACCAGGTATAGTCATTACAGGTGCTCATATACGCACTAGGTAGTCAAACATTAACACTACCAACACATATATATATATACATTCACGTACGTCATATACTTATACCTATTATAGTCATTCGATTTTATACATGTATTTCAATCATATATATAAGCATACATCCCTTATATAACTACTACTTACCCAATCACAAAACAATATTTCAGATACTCATATAAGTATGGTCTCACGCTTAGCAAATACAGTCATTGCTCTACGTATAGCTAGCTACCTATGCACAAACAACATGGGCATACGACTCCCTAATATTTCCTAGTAAACATCCAATACTAAACACATCAACATAGGTAGTCACACCATACCATAATTAAATCCAGGTTCACTATATCTAATATATATTCACTACTACCATATTCTCACAATGTATAGTCATTCAAATTCATGCAAATAGTTCACCACGTATTCTCATCACATACGGTCCTATAACTGTATTTACGACACGCCACATATATGATAGTCATCAATACCTATAACTAAGCACATACTTACCCGTGCATGGTGCACACCCATACACGCTAACTTTTCATTCACGTATACTAATCATATCATTATATAACTAGCACACCTACACACCTAGTTTTAGCTAGTACACATACGTTCACACGAGCAAGTCCTTAGTAATTATCTATACCACAAGACCAACACCTATAACTATATACTGGTGTAGCGACCCACAATCATGTGTGTAACACAACCAGGCACAAACACTTCTATCACTATACATACATCAAACATTGCTATATTCAACTACAAACATACATTCAATATACTTAGAGTATACCCACTCAAACTTGAGTGAGACTCACCACACATATCAGAATATTCTATATACGTAACACGGCATTCATACCTATACCAATACCACTCCAATATTTATACGTCTACCAATACAACCATATACATACCTTAAGTCAATCACACTTAATATTTAGTCAGGTAATACTCACATAGTTCAATCACTCTATATATCATAATAATAATACAGACGTCAGCACACGTATAATTATAATATACTCCTTAGTACAAACATTCACCGTATAGTCACACATAAGTGGTGTATATATTCACACCATAGCCTACTACCTATAATTAGTATACTAACACATCCACACATACATAATTAAGATGTGCAATAGTCGTGTATACCTCACGGTATGCACGCATGCAACATCCCGTAAAAGCAAGCAATACCAATCAAAATTATAATCCTACTACCATATGTATATCACATTTATACTCAAGCAACAAAACATAACTACTTACGCCTAAGCACTATATATATCTACCTATGCGCACATACTCACACGTACTAGTATATAGGTCATAAAATAGGCCTACTCACTTAACCATACATACACTTATTATAATCACACCTAACATACACATAGCTTTACCAATCATTTTATTTCAACCATTACAAGTATCTCTAACTACATACACTCCATTAGATATTCCGACATTAACTCTTATATACACAGGCGTCCCTAGTATGGTATAGCTAACCACACATAGATCTATAAATACTAACACACAACCAACTTTATAATATCACGAATAACTCCGAGTACGTATATATCACACAATAGGCAAACATTAATATACTATGGGGTTATACTCATTCAAGCTCACGTACACAACTTGGGTACGTGCTCTATGACTACCTCACGAGGTCCAAGGGTCTACTAACAACTTAGAGTTGACACAGACATTGACGAGCACTAAAACCTAAACAATTTAGAGAGAGGTCGAGGTCGAAAGCGTGACGATGGAAGGATCGATAAGCACGAGTTCAGATAGGACGAATACGAGGAGACGGCTTGGTTAGACGAAACATTGACTCAATGGTGATGTTTAGGTTGAGGGAAACGGAGATGTAGTGACACTTATATAGGAGGGAGAAAAGAAATAGTATAAGTAACATAAGCTAACTTACGCGAAATTTGAAAACTGTCGTACTTCAAAAGTTAAAATCCTCGTCTGTAAAGAAATATTTGGAGGTCGGTAAAACGAGTTGTTCAAAATAAGTTTGAGTCGAAAATTCATAATAAGGGAAAATGTTTTTAATGGCTTATCGCAAATCATTAAGAAAAGAAAGTAAATCATTCGCACGGACATTAAAGACGTAATTTTTGAAAATATTATACGGCAGTAATTTAATATAATGTTGTCAAAAGTTTTTTTGAAAGTCCAAGAATGAAATCAAGTAACGGAAGAATGTAAACTCATGTTAAATGCTCTCAAAACTTTTAGGCTATGGAAAATCAATATGGAAACTTCTTTTAGATAAATCAGGATTTGTCAAAAAAAAACTGGTTACACTAAGCTCTTAGCGTACAAGCACAACGAGCCTGGTACGTGTATAAAAATAATTGGAATTCAATTTGGTTTAGAAATTTTTCCTAAAAGCATGTATGGTGAGTGGAAAGAAAATAATAATGACTTAGTATAAGAATTATCAAGATCGAATAGCAAATCTTTAAAATCAAATCATGGAGGGTCTAAAACAGGAAGTGGTTATGAAAATAATAATTATGCAAAAATCTGAAGTAGCGAAAACGACGAGCAAAAACCAACCCGCTGAAAGCTGAAATTTCATGTGTCTTGAAAGTATATTGAAGTAAACACGACGTATCATTCGTATAACACAAATAGAAGGAAAATTATAAATCAAATTGGGCAAAGCAAAAGTACGGTTCAGAATGAAATTAATATATGAAAGGAAATATGTATTTTCATAGGTACGAAAAATATAGGCTGGAAAAAATATTATAAGCTAGAGTTCAAAAATTTTTGCCAAAAGTTTAAAAAGAATTAAATCAACGAGAAGTACAAAGTTAAGTATATTTATATAAAAATTTTGAACAAATTTAAACTTAGGGAAAGAGGAAATCGAAAATTACTTTCAGAAGGTTCAGGTTTGTAATGGAGAGGTTCGAAGATTGACGACGATCGTCATGAGGCGATCTCGTGAATCGAGGCAAGGAAATTGGTCGGATGATCAGAACATACATATGCCTAGGATATGAATCAGGAGAATCTACGGGGAAACTCCTACGGTCGATCAACTAAAGACCAAGAACTAAGCGCTAAGGCTTTCTAAGGAGCTAGACGGTAATGAAATGCGTTCAGCTTGGTCCGAAATCGATGAACCCAAGCGAACGACCAAAGGAAATTCTAGAAGTCTAATATGGTCAGAGTTTAGACAAGAACCACTAAGGTAACTCCTACGACGATTAAATCAATTGCTGACAGGGAGTCTAACTAACAATCAGAGGCCTCTAACTAGTAAGCACAGACGTCTAACTAAGTCTTCTTATCACCTAATGTCCTAAGGAAACGACTAGACTCAGGGCTTATGACTCGGATGTTGCAATTTATTTAATGGACATTCCGTTATTATCGTTATTCCGTTAATTTGCAATTGCAAGACTGGACCTGCATGGGCCACCAACAAAACCTGTCATGCCCCGCTTCCCAAAAATATGGAGGCGAAGCGTGAGAAGGTCCGCTCAGACTTGAAGTTGCAAAGCTGCAAGTCCGATAAGCGTTAATCAAATTTAAAACTGCAAGTCCTTGCAACGCGAACGAAACAAAGATAATAATAATGAAATGAGACAAAAGAGATATCTCAGAATATCCATAAAATAAGTTTCAACATCACAGAAAAAGCCACCAGGCTAGAAAGAAAAAGAGTCTAAAGGCCCAAACATGGCCAACAAAAGTACAACGTACAAAGCAAAGGTGCCACGCACCGACAACTAACAACAATGCCTAAAACAAAAGGAACTCAGCAAAGTCACCAAGAAGGGTCTCCGGTGTCCACAAAACTCCTCCTGGGCAATCATGGACTCCGGCTCAGCGTCAGCAAAGCATCACGTACACAGCACCGGTCTCCGGCTCAGGGTCTAACATGTGACACCCAAAAGAGCAAGGGGCACATGTCAGCAATTCTACAAGAGACTTGTGCAAGGAAACTGAAAAGTAGGCACAAGTAAAGCAACCTAGCAGTTCTAGCATGAATGCAATGACATGGCAGTTTAAGTATGAGTGTAACAAGTAAAGTAAAGTAAAGTAAAGTAAAGTACGAGCATGGCATTTAAAACATGGCATGGATGACAAGTATTACATGAATCATTCACAAGACAAGTACAAGACAAGGAAAGTAAGCACCTCGTGCACAGAGATTCCGCCTTCTGGCTAGAGGGCTGATCGGGCCACTCCTAAGCTCAGGTGACTGTTTATCCCTACCCCTCCACGTGTATCGGGCATTGGTTTTCAACCAACACATGAGGCCCGCTTCTGGATCACGAGCCAGGAAGTGTTTTAACATGATGGCCTAGGGGTGCACCTAGCCGTAAACACGGAAACACGGATTGTACAAGTATTTTGTAGCGTGTGCTACGATGCAACAATCAATTTGGATGACATGTAAGATGCAATGCATGTCAGTTAAAAGTGCGTACATGTAAGGAAAGTAAACGTGACAGTTTAGTATGCATGATTTGCAAGTTTAAAGAGTTGGATCTAGCTTCGTTGTCAAGCTAGATCAATTTAGGTGACGGATCTAGTTTCGTTGTCAAACTAGATCAAGTAGGCGTCTAGTCAGCTATCATTTCACTGACTAGTCTCTTTTACGCTGAAAACAAGGAAGTGGCCTAAAAACATGGCCCTAAGCAAGATTTGGCAAGTTTCACTTGCCTGCAGGTACAACGTCTGAGCACACCGTCCAGTGAGTCCAAAAATCACAATTATCCTACGTGCACAAGTCCACCGGCCTAAAGTCCATATTATTAATCTTGATTAGTGAATTTAAAACATTTAAAAAATTTTAAAAACATCAATTTTAGTCTTGATTAGCATGCAATTGGGTTGGGGGTCCTAGGGGTGCAAAGCGTTACCTCAACACGACGCGAAAGCTACACCGGCGTCGGGTAGCGACGCCGGGGGTTGGGATAAGAGAACGCGCTCCACGTCCTGATTCCAATTTAGATTTCTCGCTGGAAAGTTCAGAGCATCAACCGGAGCAACGGTTCCAGATTCCAAAGCTAGCATGTGCGACGACAGGCTACGACGTGTTGCAACGTCGTACGCGGCAAATCGTCGGAGAGAAAGCACCTAGGTTAGGCCCACAATAGTCCTAGGGACCTATGGGGGACCCACAATACCTCTGGAGAACTTGGGGGGCCCACGGTGACAAGTGGTGCGACGGGTGCGGGGTTGCGACGAGTGGCTCTCGGTCGTACAGCCTCGGTGCGGGAGATTGGCTCGGTCGGTGCGGAGGAACGGGGCTGTATAGCAACGGGGGTCGGTCGCAGCAGCGGTGCGGGGGCTTCCTTCGGTCGGTGCAGAGGAACTGGCCGGTCGGAGCGGGGGACGAGCGTTGCAACGTTGCAACATTGCAATGGAGCGGCGAGCAGGCGATGCGGGCGGGCGGCTCGGTCAGGCACGGGGCGATGCGGGGGAACGAAGCGGGCGACGGCTGCGGTGCGGAGCGGGAGCGTGAGCGGGCCAAGCTCTCGGTCTGACCAAGAGCTTCTCTCGGTCGAAGCGGGGAACGGGGCGGCAGCTGTGCAGCGATGCGGACGGGGCTTGGTGCGGGGCGGGGCTTCGGTCTGAGCGGGGGAACGGAGCTGTTTTCCTCGGTCGTGCGGCAGAAGTTCGTCGCAACATTGCGACGATTCGTCGCAACGTCAAATTTGAGTTTGGAAGAGGCTAGGGTTAATTTCTTGCGAAAATAGGTCTTCCTAGGGGTTGTTTATATAGTGTAGATGGGTTGACTTGGTCTAGGGCTAAAACTAATAGGATTAGAAGTTCAAAAATATTTAAAATTTGAATCTCAACTTCTCCAACTCACACAAGGATTTGACGCGGTCCAAATGAGCTGGAATTTGGCTCAAAAATTCTTTAATACGTTTAAAACTCAAATAAATTTTATTTGGCCGAAAATAATTTAAAAATTAATTATTAAAAATATTATAAACTTTGTTAAAAATATAAAAGTGGTCAAATGAACTCCAAAAATTATAAAATAAATATTGTGGTGATCGCGTTGACGAAAGTGAGCTAACTAAGAAGACGGATCTCAATTTCGACGTCAGACGACGAAACTAAAAATAGAAACGTCTCCCGTCAAAGTGAAAATCGTCACGTCTCATCGAGTAAGATTAAATTGTGGGAAAGCGACTCGAGAAATGTCGTTCCAAGATAGTGCCACTATTTAATATTCTCAGAGACGTTCACAACGGCATATCACACAAAAGTGTTCACAAACAAATAAAGTCTAAAATAAACACGTGCACGGCCAAAAGCACGTGCACGAACAACGTACAACGAAAAGTGGTCGTTACATACCCTCTCTAAAGTTAACCTTGAAACCCTTGTCACAAAGTTAACTAGTGAAGATTAGATTATGACATAAATCACTAACTAAATAAACATTAGTAATAAGTGGTTTGAAAGGATTGCCGACTTTGCCTACTCCAATGATGGTTCCCTTTTGATTACCTCCAAAAGTGACTGTTGCACCATCCTTGCTGCTAATCACTTCGGAGAGCAATATGGGATCTCCCGTCATGTTCTTGGAGCAACCACTATCGAGTATCCATCCTTTTCTTTTTGAGCCAATATGACGTTTATTGCTTTGTTTCTTTTTCATGGGTACCTACATAATATACCATAAGCTCATGGTACCCAATGTTTGTTGGGTCCAAGGGGATTATCCATTTGTAAGCTAAGTCCAAGTGGACTTTCGCTTTCCTACATAATTACCACTATTTATTACATCATAAAAATAGGAATCAACAAGCATTCCTATCATTTAAGCTAGTGTTCTTAAGACCCCAAATTCTGTATGTTTTGGGAGTCCTTTTCCTAGTTGCATGCACAATTGATTGATTTCTATGTGGTGCGTGCTTCCTAGGAACATGTGTTCTAGCATATGGAGATTAAGGTGGATAAGCATTGCACATATATGAGTTGTATACATACTTAGGAACATGCATGTTATATGTAACATATGGAGCATGCATGACATGAGGTGGATGTGCTTACATGGAAGAATGATGCGTATGAGCATATGTGCATGTAGGGGCACGTGCATGAGTATTTCTCATGTGTGGGTTTGCACGTGTCTGTGGATGTGGAGCATAAAAAGTGTCATGAGTGTCCACTTGTAAAGTAGGAGATTTCCTACGTGGATGAAGGTTGGTGTACATATAAGCATGACCTCTCTTTTGGTTTCCACCCTTAGTGGGTTTCTTGCCAAAAGGAAGAGATTGTAAAGTGGTGGCTTTCTTGGTAAGTTTTCTACCAATAGTGTTTTTGACACCACTTGTGGATGCACCGGAGGATGGCCTCACAAATTCTATAGTAACACCACTATAGGAGGTGCGATAGTTGGATGCATTCGCTTCCACATAACCACGTACAACACGATGTGTGGCTGAAAATTGGTTTGTGAGTAATTAATCCAATTGTCATTTCCCTTTGTTAAATCTCATAACTCGGGAGAACATGAGCTCATATTTCTCCTTAAGATAAGAAATATTGGTATCCTAGGTGGACACCCGTTTTTTGAGCTCGTGCACTTGTGTTTAAAGAGAATCATTCTCTATAGCCAATCATGTTTTTTGTGAAGCTAGATCACTATTATCCTTAGGATACGTTTGATCTAGTAGAGATTTGAGGGAATTCACCTCATTTCTCAATATGTCAGTTTGAGAAATCAAAGAGTTTTTCTCAAGTGTAAGTGTATCAACAATGGTGTCATTGTTGATAATGCATGGTATGGATGGTTTGCTAACATTTAATTTCTTCAAACTAGTATATCTAAACATTAGAGATTGATATTTAGAAAATAGTTCTTTATTAGCAATATGTAGTTCATCCATTGTTACCTCGGGTTCATCGATGTTGGTATCACTCTCATCAGAGAGTGGATCTTCCCGGGCCATGAAACCCATATGTGCACTTTCACCCTTCTCATCCTCGGATTCGCTTGAGGAATCTTCGCTTGAATCATCAAATGTAGCGACAAGTCCTTTATTCTTATCCTTCTTGTATTTGTCGGACTTGGGGTACTTTGGAGCTTTTCACTTCTCTTTGTTTCGGAGCATTGGGCAATCCTTCTTGATGTGCCCTGGCTTGTTACACTTAAAACAAAGAGATGAAGTGTTGTTAGTGGAATCAATTCTTGGAGGAAAATTTACCTTTGCGAAAGCAGCATTGAAACTTCTTCACAATTTGTGCCATTTCCTCCAAGTCCATCTAGTTCTCTGATTCTTCACTATTGGAGGATGAAGAATTAGCGTTGAATGCTAAGGCTTTCTTATTAGCCTTCGTAGGGTTCATCATCGCTCGAATATTCAATCGGTTCTCCCGTCTTACTTTGTAAGACATAAGAGTACCAATGAGATTTACCATTGTGTAATTCTTCATGTCGTTGACATCCTCAATGGTGATAGCTCTTTGTTCCCATTTGGAGGTCATTCCCATTATAATCTATCTCGCCTTCTCTTGTTGGGTGTAGACTTGCCCAAGAGCTTCGAGTTCATTGGTGATGTCGGTGAAATGTCCGTACATCGTTGCGATGCTCTCACTGTCCTGCATGTGAAACATATCGAAATTTTGTATAGCAACATATAGTTTAGACAGTTTTACCTTATTCATTCCTACGTGGGTAATGACTAGATGGTTCCAAATTTGATATGCACTCTTACATGTGCATATCTTGTTGAACTCATCCGGATCCAAGGTATAATGAAGAGCGTTCATTGCCTTGGCATTGTTAACTTCGGCGGACTTCTCGGAGGGCGTTCATTTGTCGAAATCCTTTTCAGAGGGTTCGACGTATTCCTTCTGGAGGGTTCTCCAAAGAGAAGCACTCCTCAGAAAAGTCTCCATCCGGTATTTCCAATAGTCGAATTCGTGCCATTGAAACGAGGAGGACGAACCGTTGATTGTCCTTCGAAGACGGTGGGCATGCCATCACGGTCGTGATTGTTGTACAAAGTCGGTGGTGGAACATTGTTATTGTTGGATGACATAGCTATAAACCAGTGCTTTGATACCAATTGTAGGGTCCTTGGCTATGAGGAAAACACTAGAAGGGGGGTAGAATAGTGTTTATACAATTTAAAATGATAATTACACCAAATTAAATTCCTAACCAACAATTAATGCGGAATGAAAATAAACCCTAAAATGAAACAATGCAAACATAATGATGTTTCAAGGCTTCGGATTACCCAAGTCAACTCCCGACTTGTTCCCGGTAATCATATGTCCCTTACACCCGGATACCACTGGATACTCAAGTTAGAACCCTAACTTGAGGTTTCCTTGAAACCCACTTGTAGCAACCCTACAAGTGAAATTGAAGTACACTCGATATCCTTGAAGTTACCACTTGTAGCAACCCTACAAAGAGAAGTACCACTCTCACAAACCGATAGTTAAGCTAATAACGAAAGTTATGAAATATTGAAATGACAAACTTATAATCACCTATGCCTTGAAGTATAACTTGAAGAAGCAAGTGTGTTGTGTTGATATCTCTCTTGGAAGAGAGGAAAGCCCTTTTTCTTGTCACTACCAATTACCTAGAAGATATCTCTTTGGTTCTAGGTTGGAGAGCAAGAGAATGAAAGATTAGAATTCTAGGGCTTTAGGATTTGAGAGCTTAGGTCAAGGAAGATTGAAAGCTTGAATGGTTGAGTAACCTCTCAATGGAACAATAGAGGCTGCCTTTATAGTTTTCTCACATCCCTCAAACAGAATACCCAAAACCCATTTGAAATCCGTGGAGAAAAAGCCAACGGATAGAATTTACACAGTCGACAGTCGACTTTTGAACAAAACATAGTCGATTGATGCACCGTGTCAGAGGGTAGGTGAAAATTCAAACGGTAACTTACCACATGGATAATCGACTGATGAAGAGAAGACAGTCGACTGTAAATCCAATAGGGGACTGTAAATCCTTCTACAGGCGACTGGCCGCAATATGGGTAAGCTGAGAAAATCTCAGAAAATTCTGGGAAGACAGGATAGGCGACTGATGTTGAACACACAGGCACCTGTGCCATGGGCAGGCGACTGTGAATTTAACATCAGTCGACTGTCACAAACCCTGACATTTTCGAGAGAGCAGAGTCTGCAGAGAAGTTTAAGGACAGACGACTGTTGAAGCATTGACAGTCGACTATTTCATGGACATGCAGCTGTAAATACAACATCAGTTGACTGGCACTAAAACTTGAAATATTCCAGAGAGCAGATTCTACAGAGTAACCTTGGACAGGTGACTATTGAAGCATTGACAGTCGACTGTACCTTGACAGGCGACTGTAAATACAACATCAGTCGACTGGCCAGATGAAAAGGAAAATGATCTTTGTGCTGAAGATAGACATGCGACTGATTAAAAAATCACAGTCTAATGTCTCTTGGACAGACGCCTGTAAAATGTATAGCAGTTGCCTGAAAGAGTTAAAGTTTAGAAAGCCCAAAAATCAATTGATTAAGTATGTGTATAACAGGCGACTGTAGAACAAAACACAGTCGAGTGTTTTTATACAGGCGATTGTAAATCGTTCAGCAGTCGAATGTTGAAATCACAACATGAACATGCTTGAGAAATATGAATTGGAGTCTAAGGAAAAGTGATCTAATGATTTCCTGGGACTGAAATGAAGATGTGTGTTCTCCGACATAGTTCTAATTCTAAGCTACATATTAGAAGAGAAAAAGAAGATTACATTTTGTATAACTCTCTCTTCTATCCAAAGTATGAGCTTGAACTCTTCTAGGAGCTTCAATTACCATCTTTGATCATCCAATCCACTTTTCTTGCTTTCGTTGATATTTGAGTGACTTCCATTGCTAATTGATCTTCAAGATATGCTTAGGCAATGGATTAACTGCAGAGAGGAGATTAGTCAAAGGTATTTATGTTTGCTCATCATTAACACCAAGTAAGGAGAAATCCAATACTCACCACATGTATGCTAGGTTCACCGACATTGTGAACAACCTAAAGGCACTATGGAAGACCTATACTCAAGGAGAGAAGATTCGGAAACTTATCATGGCTGTCACTCCAAAATAGGAGAAGAAGACCATTACCATTGAAGAAGGTAATGACATGTCCACATACACGGTGGAAAACTTCATTGGCAATCTCATGGCTTCAGAGGTTAGAAAGGAAGACCTAGAGCAAAGGGATGCTCAAAGGGGCTTATCCGAACCAAAGAAGAAGGCCATTACTTTCAAAGCCACATCGGACAATGAGGAATCCATGATGAGATGGACTTGGAGTCCATGGCACTCATGGCCCATAAGTTCAAAAGGTTCTTTTGAAAAGGTAACTTCAAACATAAAGCAAAGTTTGATACTAACAGTACTTCTTCTCTTTGTTACAAATGCAATAAGCTAGGCACATCAAGAAGGATTGCCCCATGCTAAAGAACAAAGAAAAGTGGAAAGCTCCCAAATACAAGAAGGGAGATAGGTACACAGAGAACAAGAAGAAGAAGTGCTTGTTAGGGACATAGGATGACTCAAGTGAAGACTCGAGTAGCGAGGACACATATGAGGAAAAGGGAGAGGTTGCACACATGTACTTCATATCATGAGAGGATTCTCCAAGGGACTCATCTATAGGATCTGAAACTATAGGGAGAAAACACTAGAGGGGAAATAGTGCTTTATAGCAATAATAAAGAAATAACGGCAAATTAAAGATCCCTTATGCAACCTTAGTGCTGAATAGAAAGAGACAGCAACAAACACAGAAAAGCAAACACAAACAAATGATTTACCCTAGTTCAGATTCACCGAGTCTCCCTGACTCTGAATCTCCCCAACTTCTTTGAATCATACTCCAGCAACCCAATAGCAAACAAGCTAATGATTAGTGATCCACTAATACCCATTTGTCAAAACCTGACAAGTGAAAACCCAACACACTTTCTTCCACTTTCCATAACTCAAGAATGGACTACTCTCATAAACCGAGAGGAACTTCTCAAGTATCAAAAAATAGAACCGAAATATGAAACAATTTCCACAACATATGCCTTGAATAATACTCTTTAGAATGAGGTAAGAAGGTGTGTATGATGTGCTCTAAATGATGAGAGTATGAACACTTACTACTTATCTCAAGAAGATTAGCAATGAATGCTAGAAGATTGATCTTGAATGCTTTGGAGACAAGTTGAAACTTAGAGCTTGAGCTTGAATGGCTTTGAATGCTCTAGTGAAGAATTAATAACTTGAAATCACTTCAGAGTGTATTGAATGAAGTCTTAATAGCTTGGACAACTTCTCAAGGCAAGACATTAAAGCCCTTTAAATATCTCACCGAAATCTGTCCAAAATCTGTTAAAAATCCCAAGCAATAAATGCTGAAAACGGCTATTAACGGGCATAAATCCTAGTTACTAGTCGCCTAAACTAGAGCGACCAGGTGGCTGCAGTATTGTTTCAACTGGGTCATAAATGCAGTCTAACAAACACTTGGCAGACGTCTAAAGAAGACTTTCCAGACGTTTGGTCCACTGTACAGTCGTTTGGCTCAAATGCATCAGTCGTCTAATCATACAGACAGAGAGAGACAGAGTCGCCTGGAATATATTGGTCCGAATACCCAGACATCTGATGTTCATCATCCAGACGTCTGGTCGACTATATAGATGTCTGGAAACACATCTTTAGATGCCTTAATCAAGACTTGACTGCAGACTTTAAGATACTGGAAATTTTGCTCGTAATTAACCAGACGTCTGATGTATATCATGCAGATGTCTGATACAAAGTAAAAAATTCTGGAAACATAACATCAGATGTCTGATTTTTGTCAGTCAGTAAAGGCCGGGATACTGGAAGTTGGTTAGAATTACTCAGACGTCTGGAGTTCTTCATCCAAGCACCTGACACATTGTGCAGACGTATGGAATGAGAACTTCAGGCATCTGTACTGGTTAGGGATTTGTAAAATTGAATATGCATAAGCACCAGGCGTCTAGAGATCGACTACCATGTGCTTGGATAGGCTGAAAAACTCTATTTCGAGTTTAAGCAAGTTCTAACCATATGACACTCAATGATATATGATCTAAAGTGTTGTGAATGTTATGAGTAATATTCTATCAAGTCTATTCAAGGCTTAACAAGCTACTCTAACAAAGAAGTAAAGAAAGAAAGATATATATGTTTTATCCTCTTCACTTCCTATTGAATTCCTTGAAGACTCCCATTGAGCTAGTCGAGTCCAATGCTCTGATTTTCTTGTGTTCACTCCTTGATTTCTATGCTTCATTGATTGATGTCCTTGCATCAATCATCCGAGTCATTGTATTCATTTGATGTGACTTTATTTATATTGACGATGCTTTCATTAACTACAAAACATGGGGATTAGTCACAATTGATTATGTTTGTTTATCATCAAAACCACATTGAGGAATCCAATATTCAACATCATCAAGTGAAAGTGATAATGACACAGATGAGGTAACCATGGATGACCTTAGATTAGCTAATGAACAACTATTTGATAAGTATCAAAAGTTATTCAATTCTTATATGCTTGCTAAGGATAAACTTGCTAGCATTTCCACATCTTCCATGTCTAACACTAAGCATGTTGACACCAAACATGACACACTTGTCAAGGAGAAATCTGATTTGCTTTCTTAAAACGTTTTTTTAGAAATGAGGTTTTTTCCCTCAAATCTCAATTGTACAATGTCCAAATTGTAGAGTGCGATAATATTGAGATTGAAACACTTCGATCTCAAAACACTCTTTTGGGAAATGAGAATCTTGCTCTCAAATTCCAAGTGCACAAGCTCACCACACATGTATCCATCTTGGATACTAATTTCTCTTCACTTACAAAGAAATATGATCTTATGTCTGCCAATGTTGAGTGATTCAACAAAGGTAATGATAAGTTGGACACGTTGCTGGGAACCCAACACCCTGTAAATCATCGTGGTGGACTTGGTTATTCTAAAGAAAGTGACACCAACTACTGCACATCCTATAATGGAGCCACAATAGAATTTGTGAGGCCATCCTCTCTTGCATACATGAGTGGAGGCAACATCCTCTTGAGTAGACCCACTATCAAGACAAGCTCCATCCAGTCACCACCTTCATTTGGAAAGAAACCCACCAGAAGTGGACATCCAAAGAAGGGTCATCTATTATACATTTGACAGTGTTTTTTGAATCCTAGGGCTGACTAGGACAAGCTGACTAGGACAAAGGGGTTGATAGAAAGAGGGCCAAGATTAAATCTAGGTAAATGAACGGTTGGGATGATGTTTTGCTTGGAGATTTGTGGGTCACATTTGGCTCCCATTTAACTCAGCCTGTTTGTTTGTGTGACATGGGGAAGAGCAATAGTCTTTTTTGGGGGAGAGCAAGAGTCTTTTGGGATAAAGTATGATGCTTTTTGAGGAGAGCAACAGTCCTATCTCTTACCGAGAATATGCTTCAAGAGAAGAAGACGATAATCAAGAGGAGAAGGCAACGTCTGTTCTCTCGCTCTTCTCTCTCTCCCCGCCCCCCTCCTTCATCACCTCCCCCCTAAATACCTCAGATCTCGCAACTACTTTAGGTAACAAATTTGTCGAAAGACCTGAAGTCAAGGCCATGCTGACATGAGGGAGATAGATTTTTGGTTGATAGAGCATTCAAGTCCATGCTGGGGGTCTTTTGTTGATATCTCTCCTTTTATCGCGACACGTTTTTCTCTCTTCCACAGCTCCGCCTTCTTTCTCTTCTAGACGGCATAGACAGCGGCGACCTTTTCTCCGTTTATATTAACGGCGGCTGACCCGCAGCTCTCTGGTCCGTCAAAATCCGACCTTTTTCATTATTTCGCTTATTTTATTGCATTTTTTCGCTTATTTAGGCTCTAATTTTGATTTAGATATGAAACATAGGGCTTCTGCGTTGGATTCGGTGGAGGCTTTGATCGTTATTTGTTGTTGGAACACATGGGCGATCGTTGCCCCTTTGGTGCTTGCCGATTTCATGCCGCCTGAACCACTGCCTTGGGATCGCAAGGACTTCGTGTTCAAAGACCGGAAGCACGATAGGATCACCGCCGGCGATGCTCTAGCCTCCTCTACCTTCGGCGGCGGTAACAATACCCCCAGGTGGCACGAACCCTGCCACTTCCCGCGTGCCTCGCCTCGCCGTCCTCCGCCGAGTAAAGCCCTAATCCCCTCCAGATCTGTGATCTTGCAACCTGGGGGTATTTTTCCTTTTGAGCGTTCCCACCTATTTATGGGAATCTGTTTTAAAACGCCCTGAATTTTATCTTGCTGTAATTGTTTAGGCCACCCACATAAATCAATACTCTTTATGCGTGGACGATTATAAATATACGCTAATTTTGAATTCAATGTTGTCTTTTAATTCTATGTATTGATTGGAATCACATGATTTTTAAACAATCTATTATACATTTGACA
This sequence comes from Scilla litardierei, assembly GCA_030789695.1. Taxonomy (NCBI): domain Eukaryota; kingdom Viridiplantae; phylum Streptophyta; class Magnoliopsida; order Asparagales; family Asparagaceae; genus Scilla; species Scilla litardierei. The sequence goes on from CM061142.1 coordinate 377,815,878, forward strand.
TTGTTTTTTGAATCCTAGGGCTGACTAGGACAAATTGGTTGATAGAAAGACGGCTCAGATTAAAACTAGGGGAATCAACGGTTGAGATGAAGTTTTGAGAGGAATTATTTGTATTTTGGAAGACAGCCTTTTAATTTGTGAGTCCCATTTGATAACTCTTTGTGTGACATGGGGGAGAGCAAGAGCCTCTTTGTATTGGGGAAGAGTAAAGGTGTTTTTAGGGGAGAACAACCGACATTTGATTGTTGAGAGATTTCCCAAGAAAGCAGCAATGAGTGATTTGACATGCCCTCTCTTTTCCCCCTGTTTCAAAAGGGCTCCTTGACTCTCTCTCTCTATCTCTCAGCTTAAAAAAGCAATTAAGCTCACAATTTCTCACAGTTCAAACCTCAAACATCACTCCTTTATCACTCTCTTTCTCTCCTTCATCCCCATTCCTTTGAGAGTTTGTTTCAGCAAGAAGAAAGCTCCAGTTCCTCCTCCTCCTCCAAATGAGAAGATCGAGAAGACGTACAACACCAAAGAGAAGAATGAGAGAGAGCCTTCATCCCGCAGGGGTCTTCATCATTGCACAAACCTCCAAGAAGCCTTCATCCCGCTCGACCTCTGCAATGTCAGACCCGGAGCCCGGCAACAATGTCTTATTTGCGCTCCCGAAACCCGAAGGTGCGGTTCGAACATCGATCAGCACGCGAAGGAGGAAGTCGATGCCATCTTGAAGAGGGGGTAGCCAAGTCTGGTCGTGGGAAAAGGGGATGTCGATGCCATTTTTCCAGAAGAGAGGAAGTCAATGCCATTTTGAGCTAAATTATTGCCCACAAACGAAATTGTAAGTTATTTTCTGGGCATGATGTTAAAATTGTAAACAGTATTGTAAACTGATAGCTTAAAATTGTAAACAGTATTAGTAATTTCTTACAATTTTTGCATCCACAACAGTATAGAAAAAAATTCGTGATCTCTTAACTATTACAATTGATAACCGAGGGCTCTAGAAAAAAATTCGTTTGTTCAAAGGTGTTCAACATTAATTTGTGGGCATGATGTTAAAATTGTAATCTGAAGTTAAAATAGTTAAGAGCCCTCGGTTGTCTCCACGGTATCATACTTCAGATTACAATTTTTGCACCCACAACAATATTTTGTGGGCATTTTGTGCCTTATTTTCTTGAGCTTTGATAACCGAGAGCACATATCAGATGGAATTAGAAATTAGTTAAGAGCCCAGTATTTTCTTTCGACCAAATTTATTTCATAATAAAAAATTAAAGTGGCGATTTTGGGCGAAGACTTAACGAGTGGAGACTGTGGAGTGAAATTAACTGCCCCTCTCTTCTCCTTCTTCCAACCCTTCGACGAAAAAGGGTAAGCTTTACCATCGTCACCGTTTAGCTTAACCTACAGCCGGATTGAACAGGCTGGTCAAAAGTCATTTTGACAAACAACGGATGAATGGATGCAAGCTGTTTCATATGATTCGATTGTATTTTGAACAGGACTGCATGTTTTGCAAAAGTTTTGGGGAATCTTTAATTTGGGTTGGGAACTGTTGGGGGAAAAAACAAAATTCTGAAATTCCTTGAACCATGGCGGCTACGGCTATGGACTGCCACGCTCGAGGCAAGAATAGTGTCAATGGTAGAGTTGCGATTGTGATGTCATTTCATGTAGAAGGCCGGTGACAAACCGAGACGAATAGTGTCAAGGCCAGCTAAAAAGCATTCTTCAGTCTTTCACTCACTCTATCCTCATAAATGCAAACCCAAAGCTCGAGGCAAAAAATGGCCATCTCTTCTCATCGCCCAAAGGTCGAGGCAAAAAAACAACACATGGATTGTAAGCTAAAAAATCTGGGACGGATTGAGACGGATTTTTTGTGGGTGGAGCCAAAAAACTGCACAAGGATAGAGACAGATTTTTTATGGGTCGAAGCAAAAAAATGAGACGAAAAAAATGAGACGTATCCATTGAATGGGTTTCAATCCACTGAATTTTAATAATCTGTGGATTAAAGTGGGTCCAACACGCCTAGTTTAAGTCACTGAAGACAAAGCCCAGAAACTAATAGACATATTTAATAAACACTAATAGACATATTAATCCACTGAACTTAATCCACTGAAGTCTCATATTTAATAAACACACCTAATTTAACTAATAGACATATTAAGTCATATTATTGAAGTTTAATAACATGTGCAAAGTAGGTCCACTTGCATTAAAATCCTTTGAAGTTTAATAAAATTTGATTCAAAACATTTAATAAACCTTAGCCCGTCCAAAGGTGGAGTGGAAAAGACGATCTTAACCCATGGGAATCGTTCCCAAGGCAGCTGGAGAGGGCTTGCTGTAATTAACCGCGCCGAAGGCGCCCGTTTTTTGTTCCGCACCGAATGTGCCCCGCGCAATTTTTTCGCTAATTTGTTGTTCTACGCCGAAGGTGCCCGTGCCGAATTTGTTGTTCTACTCAGAATTTTTTGTTCCGCACCGAATTTGTTGTTCTATGCCAAATTTGCTGAAGGCGCCTGCGTCGAATTTATTGTTCTACGCCGAATTTGTTGTTCTGCGCCGAAGGCGTCTGTGCCGCCACTAAATATTTTTACGCTATTTTGTTGTTCTTTTTAATTTTGGATGTGGAAATAATTTTTTTGGGGAACAAGGATTTCGCGGAGAGAATCTTAAATGATCCGTGACCGCGGGCACGGGTTATGACTAGTGCTTATATATATACTAACATACAAACGCGTAGGAGAGAACCCATACACCATGCTCCTACGTATGATGAATTTTATGCACCACACCCTCGTGCACATACTAACACACATGTGAGACACCCACATGCTCGCACTCACATACATGAAAATGCTTATGCACATCCAAAGCATACATATATGCATGATCACTCACATGCTCATCCACATCTTCCATATACTTCTTATGATTCATATTCTTATGCACCGAATGCTTATACCCAGAATGTGAAATCTCATATGTATGCTCACAATGCACGCACACATTGTGCAAAACCGCATTATTATTACCCATGTACACCACACCATGGGTATACACAAGCAAACTCACCACATACACACCCTAATTCATATGTTCATCCTCTTACATATATGTCGCATGCACCACATAGAAAACCTCCTTCACTGCATGCACCCTCTAGGTATATGGCATCCAAAATCCACAAATTTTGGGGTTCTAAGAACACTAGCATGTATGCTGAGGGCATGTATATGAAATCTTAATTTAGGGATGTAGTTAATAATAAAAACTATGTTGGTAAGCCTAAGTCTACTTGGACTTGGTTTTTAAAGGGCTAATCCCCTTGGACACAACATGTTTGGGTACCATGTGCTTATGGTTTATTCTATAGAGACCCAAGAAGAGGAACAAGGGCAATAAAGGGAAAGAATGCTCCAAATGCAAAAAGAAAGGATGGATACTCGATAGTGCGTGCTCCAAACATATGACGTGAGACTCAAGCTTGCTCTCCGAAATCATCCGCATCAAGGATGGCGGTGTTAGGGTTTCTATCATACATAATAAGTTTATACGTAGCAGAAAAATTAGAAACCTTCCAAGATCCATGCATTTCAAATTGATTTGATCAGATTACTAACATTTGTTGATGATTCGAATGTATCGAACTATAGGTGTTGCTCTATGAACGACCACCCTCTATCAGTATCCATACATGAACGTCACGAACAGGAATTGCGAGGGTGCTAGCTCCTTCTCCGCAACTAGGGTTTTTCTCTCGCTCTTTGCTTTTCTCAAAAAACGGGAGAGATAGATTGAATGCGTAACCCTATGAAAAATCCTCTCTATATCATATATAGAGTCACACGTTAACCCTTTAACTCATTTCAGTTACACAAAGATATATTTAGGGATAGTATCTTAACAAGAGGTATTATCCGTTAACTATTTAATGCATTTTAGTTATGCAGTGATATCTTATGGATACTATCTTATCAAGATACAATATCTAACAGTTAAGATATATCCTTATTTTGAATTTCAAATCAGATTCGAATTCTCGTTTAAAATCCTATGCCATCCATTACGCTCTTTGTGTGCGACCCAATAGGCTCATATCAAATTGGCAGTGTGCCTAATCCCATTAGAAGCACAAAAGTCATAATTGGTCTCTAGCAAGACATTATAACTACCAGTTAATATGAATATCGTTAGTCTGATATTGATCTAACTAATAGAACATGTCATAATCCTTTTGTCACACGATATCTTATTTGAACATAAGTCATGGACAATGTCATACTTATATTGTTGAAACATTCAATTTCTCGATTACCAAGTAGACCGATAATATCAAATGACATTCATTTGAGCACAACCATGCATTTCTCAGTCTTACTTATCGAGGGGCCTATTAGATATCTCTCTCATAAGAAAGGGACAAATTCCATCTTGTTCGTTCACTTTCCTCTGCATAATTCATATCATGTTAAATCATAACCTTTATGATTATCTGATTTAAATCTAACATTCGGTTATGTCAAAACATGATGTTCCTCGTGTAGGAAACTGTGATGATCTCAGGTCTAAGAATTCTATGACATAACTATTATAAGATTTTTTATGACACTGATCCATGTAATGATCTCATAACGAGTCTATCCAGTACCTTTTTCTCCAACAAATACCTATAAGTTTGATTTGTATCATCATACATATACTTATCTCATTATTATCAACCAAACTCATACTAGTTTTAATTCATTATTATACCTTTAACAATGAATGACTAGAGATGCTTAGAATAACATAAAACTGTTGGATCCTGTGGATGGCAAACAACACTAGAAGGGGGGTTGAATAGTGTTGTGCAAATAGTCTACTTTTTCAATTGTTAAGATTAGCACAAATAAAATCCTTCTAATGTTGCCTAAGAAGCCAAGTAGAGTGATCTACGCTTGGTTCTTAATCAACAAAGTAATCTTACAAATATGATAGAGAAAAGATTACAATCAGATATAAATCTTTACAAAGAGATCTTTACACAGCGGTAATTAAATAAACAAGGAATTACAAAGATATAAGATTAGCAAATAAAAAATGCTTGTACAAGAAATATAAACAATCAGAGAAAAACAAACGCAGAGACAAGCGATTTTATCCTGGTTCCCCGCAACCCGGGTACGTCCAGTCCCCGACCAATCTGGTACGAGATTTTCCACTATCTGCCTTGGCAAATACAAGTACCTAACTTAACTCGTTAGGATTTCCAACGACCTAGTCTCAACCAGGATTTCCGACTGGCAACACCTAGACTTGTCTAGTGTTCCAACAACAACACAATGAAACTTATATCCAATACACCACAATAAATTGATGGAGATTGGTTTTTACACCCGATTCTATAGCCAACCAATAATAGACAAAATTGTGTAGTTGCTTGATAGAATAAGAGTCTAGATCACACAAAGATACGAGAGAATTCTTTGTGATCGATATCTAATGCTTTTCAAAAAATCCTTTAAACAAAATAAAGAGAATAGCAATAAGGATTTTGAAAAACTTTTAGTCAATAAAACAAGAGTATGATCTATTAAAAAAGTAGTGTCACGCCCCGCTTCCCAAAATAGACGGAAGCGAAACGTGACGAGGCCCGCTTAGGCCAGAGCTTGAGAAGCTCGGACCCAATAAGCGTCTGTAGGGGTACCATTTTAAAAGACTTTTCAGGTTCTTGCATTTTTATAGTTCGAAACAACAAAAGTACAGAAAAGAAATTGCATTCATTAAATTAGAGATATGATATCCAACAAGAACAAGTCTAAAGAGAAGCCTAAGCGTGGCAACAAACTATCTAAAAGAAACGGAAAGTTGTAACCTCTGAAAGTGGCGACTAGAAAGACTTCAAGGTCTGGTCCTTGTCAGGCACGTGCTCTTGGTCGACGTCCTCGGCTCCTCGTACTCCAGTGAGTCTGCCTCGTCCACGAACTCTGGCTGAATACCTGACGTACAGCACCCAAGAAAAAGGAACTGTACGTCAGGTAAAGTCTACAAGAAGGGTTAGACTTTACTGCAAGTGCACCGAACTTTAAACAACGGTTTACTGGTTGATTAACGTGCTGAGGTTCTTTTACACAACAGTTTACTGGTTGATTAGCATGCTGGGGTTACAACAAGTACAAAAGAAGTAACGTAGCAGGTAAGTAAAGCGTAGCAGGCAGTAGTCGTAGCATGTGCTACCAACTACGGGACTAACCTACAGGTGTCAAGACAAGACGGGACGTGACGGAAACAAGGCAGGACAAGACAAGTGAGACACGAAAGGGTTCACGCCTTACGGTTCGAGGGGGATCGGACCCTCTTGCCGTGCGCACGCTCAACCCAACCCCAAACCCCAAGACAAGACAAGACAAGACAAGACACCAGTACAAGGGATCACTCGCTCTAGCTTGGCGAGTGCCCTATTGCCCGCAGGCTGAGAATCAGTACAAGGGATCACTCTCTCCACTTGGAGAGTGCCCTATTGCCCTCGGGCTGTGTATCAGTACAAGGGATCACTCTCTCAACTTGGAGAGTGCCCTATTGCCCTCGGGCTGTGTATCAGTACAAGGGATCACTCTCTCAACTTGGAGAGTGCCCTATTGCCCGCAGGCTGTTAATCAGTACAAGGGATCACTCGGCGAGTGCCCTATTGCCCAGCGGGCTGTGCAAGACGGGACGTGACGTGACACGATAGGAAGGGTTATTCTAGGGTGTCCACACACACGCACACACATGATAGCCCTACAGCATTAAAAATTGTTGTTGTCAGGCTCAGACTTCGTCGTCAAGTCTGAGCCGTCAGGAGTCGTCCCGGACGCTATCATTTCACGTCCGGTTCTATACATTCACAGTCTAACAGTTCTAGCAACCTAAGACCAAAGCACGGTCAAAAACGCAAGTGGGTACACTTGCCTGAAACGGCGAGTGCGTCGTCCTCTCGAAGCGTCTCGTCCAAGCATCTCGTCCAAGCGTCTCGTCCGCAGAAGTCCGTCTGAAATATCGCCACGACGATGATGTCAGGTCTCAATTCATCAAATCCTATTAGGGTTCGTTTCTAGGTTTTCGGGACTATCCTATTCGTCAAAAGTCACTTTTTGATGTATCAACCTAATCGACGATCTATCCTATGTGCACAGTCAAATTAGTCCGTTCGTCGATTTTCTATGTTCGTACAACGTTTTACATGAGCTGAAAATTAAATTTAGTTCAAGTTGACGGTTTTTAGTTTAGGGTTCAATCAGCTATTGTAGGGGTTTCTACGAGTTTCGGGGAACCAACCTGAACCGGAGTTTGCTGTAGATTGGATGTCGGGTCTGATCGGAGAGCTCCTCAGCTTCAGATCTGGTCCTCGCACGATTCTCCAAAAGTCTGAACTTGCGACGAAGGTCTACGACGTGTCGCAACGTCGTAGACGGCAAATCCGCGAAGTGGCACGTCCAAGTGGGGCCCACAGCAGTGCTAGGGGTCCAAGGGGGCCCACAACACCTCAGGAGCACTTGGGGGGCCCACCACAGGAGTTGGTGTGGGAGAAACCAACTTGCGACGAAGTTTGGTCGGTCGGACACCGTCGGTGCGGAGAGTTCCCTCGGTCAGACCGAGGGGAGCTCTCGGTCGGACGCTGATGCAGCGCAGCGGGGTCGGTTGCAGCGGGGGTGCGAGGAGAACCGTCGGTCTGACCGACAGATCCCATCGGTCGCAGCGGGCGAGCCAAGTTGCAACGTTGCAACTTGCAACGAGGCGGAGCGGAGAGCGGGTGCGGGGCGGCCTCTCGGTCGGAGCGGGGAGCGGCTTCGGTCAAGCGCTAGCGGGGTGCAGCGGAGCGGGCCAAGCGGCTGTGCGGAGCGGGCGCTCGGTCTGACCGACCGGTGCTCTCGGTCGGAGCGGGCGACAGCGGGGGAGGCGATGCAGCGGGCGCTGCAAGTGGCGATGCGGGGGCTTGCTCCGGTCGTGCGCTGGGAATTGCGGGGGTGGCCGTCGGTCGTGCACGTTGCGATCGTCGCAACGTTGCGACGAACGTCGGGAGGGGTTTTTGACGGCTAGGGTTTGTGTGGCTGCGAAAATAACCTAGCCTAGGGTTTATTTAAATATAAAAGAGTTAGGGTTAGGGTTTGGGTTAAGAAAATCGTAATTAAAATAATTAAAATAATTAATATAATTTAAAATTGCTCTCCTCTCCCTCACGCAAAATGGGTGCGGCCAAAAATTCTAAAATTTTGCCTAAAAATTCTTTAATACGTTATTATAATATAGTAATTTTATTGTAATTAAAACTTTTATAAAAATAGGTTTTAAAATTATTTAAAGCTTTCAAAAAATAGAAAATAGGTCAAATTAAGTCCAAAAATTGTAAAATAATTCTGGGGTGTTCAGGACGACTAAATAAAGAGTGTGGAGAAGACGGATCTAAATTTCGACGTCGAAAGACGAAACTAAAAATAGAAACGTCTCGCGTCAAATCAGAAAGTCGCGACGTCACGTCAAATAAGTTAGTATCGCGGAAGAGCGACTCGAGATATGTCGTTCCCAAGTTATTCCACAATCTAATATTTTCAGAGACGATCACGACGACATCTCACACAAAATCGTTCAAAAACAAATAAAGTCTAAAATAAACACGTGCACGATCAAAAGCACGTGCACGAAGAAGGTACGATAGAAACAGGCCGTTACATTCTACCCACCTTAGAAATGATTCCGCCCTCGGAATCACTCACACTAGTAATAATTACCCATATAAACTTTTACCCGCGACTATCATATCTACTCATAAAGATTTCTAATCCTGTAACTTCGAACAACGTTCCTCAATAATACCCCATAATCCATCTTTTCACTGGCAAAGCCACGACTAAACTCACCTCCTAATACTTAGCTATAGATCCATCACTACTGTTCCAATTTCCAGCTCCAAATCCTCATAAAAATAATAACAATCTTCTGATATCGTACCACTCCACTAAACATCATCATCGCTCATTAATATCTTTTAAATTTCTAAATCTTTTCCCATCATTAATAAATCTCCAAAAATGAGATTCTAGTCATCCACCAATCCAAGACAAAAACATTTGTCTATCCTGTAATACCTTCACCAATCAGCAATCGTCGTGTCTTCAATACTTTCTCGTCATATCTCCCCATAATTCATCCACCAAACAATTGTTCAGTCAGAATTACCCCTCATCCTACTCACTATAACTAATCCCAACCAACATTAAGTCCAACTGCATAATCATCCATTAATCTCCACACGTCGTGTTATTCTCAAAGCCTTCTCACGTCAATTCATCAATCAGTCTCAATGCTAATATAAGCTCTACTCAATCTCATGATCACCCTAACTCATACTATTCTCCGTAGTTACTCCTATCTACTACCCGTCTAAGCCTCAAGTCTGATAAGTCATCATCTCCTCGCATTTAATCTCATTCAAACAGAATTCTCCATTGAGTCCACCACACTTCGGTTTTATAAATAAGTCTGAGACAGTTCATTCTTTTCATCCAAAAAAAAATATTCTAATCCATCATCCTTGTGTTCCCAAAATCAATTAATCATTGCCATAATAAAACTCATCTCACTCCAAGCCTACCAACAAACAAAATCCTATAACGATACTAGTTAGGCCCAATTAATATAACAATCATAAACACGAAAATTTTGTTTAAGGAAGAAGGAAAGGAAGAGAAAGAGAGACTTAAGGCCAAGGAAATATTTTAAAACATTTGGAAAAGAACGTGCGGTGTTGCGGTAATGGATGAGGGAGGTTAAGTGATTTGTGATCTGGTGAGCTAGTTTTAAAACTTTAAAGATTTGGTTTTTTTTAAAAAAACAAAGTTTTGATATGATTCACATAAAACCAAGATAAACCATTCATTAAAATTAAAACTCAGTCTAAGGATCTGCCTGCGATGACAACATTCATATAAGAATGAATACCGTCATTCAGACAACTTCCAGCTTACCATGGTTAACACTGCGTACACATTCAAGACACAAAAGGCAATCATCAGGATCCTAAAGATGACACACTCCTACAGGTCTACACACTCTACCTATACTCAGGCACTGCAACGACATCACCTACCAAAGGGCCTACTCCTAAACTGGAGATAGCATGGATAACTACAAGGTCTAGTGTCTAGGTAAAAGAAGGAAAGAAAACTAAATCAAAAGCGGAACGAAATAAGATCGGAAGGAACGAGTTCAAATAAGGCAAGATAAGGAGGTAGTTGGTTGGGTGGTAAACGATTGTTTTGCAAATGGAAATAAGTTTACACAAAGATTTTTGAAATGTGGTCACGAGAAACATAGAGCAGATATAATAATAATAAAATAATTGAAGTTCCCCCTAGTTTAGAAAAAAAAATATTTTAAAAAAAATATGCACGGTAAGTGATTTAGAAATAGATCTGGTAGCCCAGAAAAATATAAATTGAATTATCAAAATGTTAACACGGTTTTTAAAAAAAATGAAGATATGAAAGATACCGATTTGAAATAATTTCCAGATAGTAACTTGAAAATTGACGACCAAGGAGATTTCAAAATCTAAGAAGGAACTTTTAATCGAAAAGCAATAAATTTTAAATATATATAATAAAGGGTTTTCAAGGAAGTTAAACCGAGCGAAGAATTTAGTAATGAGTTTCGAAAACAAGAAATAAAAGAAATAAAAGTGGGATGAGGTAGCGATTGTTTTGTAAATGAAAATGAATTTAAACAAGGTTCTTGAAGTATGGGCACGATGAACATAGAGATGTTTATATGCAAGAAATTTAAAATCCCCCTTTGTTTTAGAAAAATATTCTAAAGTACGTACGTAAATGGTTAAAATAAATTTCATAGGTAGAAAAATGATATATTGAATTCCCGAAATGATAACAAAGTTTTAAAACTAAAATTCGATGGATACTGATTCGAAAATAAGTACGAGGTCGTAACTTAAAACTTTTACGACCGAAAGGTTTCAAAATTCGCGAAAGAATTTTAACTTAACCGAAAATAAGAAATTTTAAATAATTAATAAAAGTTTTCAAAGAAGTCAAATTCGGCGGAGAATTTACTAATGAATTTCGAAAATACTTTTAAAGGAAGCAGGTTTTGGGAAAAGGGGAAATTTTGAAAATAAATACAAGATAGTAGAAATATATTGTGTAGTTTATAAAAGTAATATATATATTTTGGAAACAAGGCAAATAATAACTGAATTTGAGGAATAATGATTTAAAACGAGTGCGGGATATTGACTTAAAATTTTTACGTCCAAGAAAGCTCCAAGTCAATTAAAAGTTTTAACTCGATCCAAAACAGCAAATTTTAAATATATAATATAGGGGTTTTCGAAGAAATCAATCTGGAGCGAAAACTTAATAAGGAAAGTCGAAAATAATTTTAGAGAAGGTAGAATTGGTCAGGGAAGGGATTCGAAGGATTGGTGATGATCGTCAGGAAACGATCACGAGAGTCGAGAGAAAGGAAAAATGATCGCATGAAGATTACGCGTAAGATATGAATCGTGAAGGGCTACGATGGGACTCTATGGTCGATAGCACAAAATTCGCAAGGATCAGAGGGATGCTAGAGGACAAGGGTTCTAATCATCGGGTTGTCTAGAGATTTAGGATAACTCAGCTCTAAGACTTCCTAATGAGTTAGAATATAATCAGGATCTAAAGAGAAGGTTCCTAAGAGAATCGAGGTTACGTTCTGTTGGACCCGAAGTCGATGGAACTGGGCGAGCGACTAACTAAAAGAAGGACTCTAGATATCTAATACGATCAGAATCAAATGGGGATGCTAAAATAGTCTAGGACGAGGACAACTAAATCTTAACCAAGGCGTCCGACTATCAACCTGAGACGTCTACTTAAGTCTTCCTACTATCTAAGACTGGGAAACTAATTCAGACTTGTACGTGGATATCAAATGAATGCGGTACTTTTATTGTTCCGAACTTTTGCATGACCTGCATGGGCCACCACTGAAACCTGTCACGCCCCGCTTCCCAAAATAGACGGAAGCGAAACGTGACGAGGCCCGCTTAGGCCAGAGCTTGAGAAGCTCGGACCCAATAAGCGTCTGTAGGGGTACCATTTTAAAAGACTTTTCAGGTTCTTGCATTTTTATAGTTCGAAACAACAAAAGTACAGAAAAGAAATTGCATTCATTAAATTAGAGATATGATATCCAACAAGAACAAGTCTAAAAAGAAGCCTAAGCGTGGCAACAAACTATCTAAAAGAAACGGAAAGTTGTAACCTCTGAAAGTGGCGACTAGAAAGACCTCAAGGTCTGGTCCTTGTCAGGCACGTGCTCTTGGTCGACGTCCTCGGCTCCTCGTACTCCAGTGAGTCTGCCTCGTCCACGAACTCTGGCTGAATACCTGACGTACAGCACCCAAGAAAAAGGAACTGTACGTCAGGTAAAGTCTACAAGAAGGGTTAGACTTTACTGCAAGTGCACCGAACTTTAAACAACGGTTTACTGGTTGATTAACGTGCTGAGGTTCTTTTACACAACAGTTTACTGGTTGATTAGCATGCTGGGGTTACAACAAGTACAAAAGAAGTAACGTAGCAGGTAAGTAAAGCGTAGCAGGCAGTAGTCGTAGCATGTGCTACCAACTACGGGACTAACCTACAGGTGTCAAGACAAGACGGGACGTGACGGAAACAAGGCAGGACAAGACAAGTGAGACACGAAAGGGTTCACGCCTTACGGTTCGAGGGGGATCAGACCCTCTTGCCGTGCGCACGCTCAACCCAACCCCAAACCCCAAGACAAGACAAGACAAGACAAGACACCAGTACAAGGGATCACTCGCTCTAGCTTGGCGAGTGCCCTATTGCCCGTAGGCTGAGAATCAGTACAAGGGATCACTCTCTCCACTTGGAGAGTGCCCTATTGCCCTCGGGCTGTGTATCAGTACAAGGGATCACTCTCTCAACTTGGAGAGTGCCCTATTGCCCTCGGGCTGTGTATCAGTACAAGGGATCACTCTCTCAACTTGGAGAGTGCCCTATTGCCCGCAGGCTGTGAATCAGTACAAGGGATCACTCGGCGAGTGCCCTATTGCCCAGCGGGCTGTGCAAGACGGGACGTGACGTGACACGACAGGAAGGGTTATTCTAGGGTGTCCACACACACGCACACACATGATAGCCCTACAGCATTAAAAATTGTTGTTGTCAGGCTCAGACTTCGTCGTCAAGTCTGAGCCGTCAGGAGTCGTCCTGGACGCTATCATTTCACGTCCGGTTCTATACATTCACAGTCTAACAGTTCTAGCAACCTAAGACCAAAGCACGGTCAAAAACACAAGTGGGTACACTTGCCTGAAACGGCGAGTGCGTCGTCCTCTCGAAGCGTCTCGTCCAAGCGTCTCGTCCAAGCGTCTCGTCCGCAGAAGTCCGTCTGAAATATCGCCACGGCGACGATGTCAGGTCTCAATTCATCAAATCCTATTAGGGTTCGTTTCTAGGTTTTCGGGACTATCCTATTCGTCAAAAGTCACTTTTTGATGTATCAACCTAATCGACGATCTATCCTATGTGCACAGTCAAATTAGTCCGTTCGTCGATTTTCTATGTTCGTACAATGTTTTACAGGAGCTGAAAATTAAATTTAGTTCAAGTTGACGGTTTTTAGTTTAGGGTTCAGTCAGCTATTGTGGGGGTTTCTACGAGTTTCGGGGAACCAACCTGAACCGGAGTTTGCTGTAGATTGGATGTCGGGTCTGATCGGAGAGCTCCTCAGCTTCAGATCTAGTCCTCGCACGATTCTCCAAAAGTCTGAACTTGCGACGAAGGTCTACGACGTGTCGCAACGTCGTAGACGGCAAATCCACGAAGTGGCACGTCCAAGTGGGGCCCACAGCAGTGCTAGGGGTCCAAGGGGGCCCACAACACCTCAGGAGCACTTGGGGGGCCCACCACTGGAGTTGGTGTGGGAGAAACCAACTTGCGACGAAGTTTGGTCGGTCGGACACCGTCGGTGCGGAGAGTTCCCTCGGTCAGACCGAGGGGAGCTCTCGGTCGGACGCTGATGCAGCGCAGCGGGGTCGGTTGCAGCGGGGGTGCGAGGAGAACCGTCGGTCTGACCGACAGATCCCATCGGTCGCAGCGGGCGGGCCAAGTTGCAACGACTTGCAACGAGGCGGAGTGGAGAGCGGGTGCGGGGTGGCCTCTCGGTCGGAGCGGGGAGCGGCTTCGGTCAAGCGCTAGCGGGGTACAGCGGAGCGGGCCAAGCGGCTGTGCGGAGCGGGCATTCGGTCTGACCGAGAGGTGCTCTCGGTCGGAGCGGGCGACAGCGGGGGAGGCGATGCAGCGGGCGCTGCAAGCGGCGATGCTGGGGCTTGCTCCGGTCGTGCGCTGGGAATTGCGGGGGTGGCCGTCGGTCGTGCACGTTGCGGTCGTCGCAACGTTGCGACGAACGTCGGGAGGGGTTTTTGACGGCTAGGGTTTGTGTGGCTGCGAAAATAACCTAGCCTAGGGTTTATTTAAATATAAAAGAGTTAGGGTTTGGGTTTGGGTTAAGAAAATCGTAATTAAAATAATTAAAATAATTAATATAATTTAAAATTGCTCTCCTCTCCCTCACGCAAAATGGGTGCGGCCAAAAATTCTAAAATTTTGCCTAAAAATTCTTTAATACGTTATTATAATATAGTAATTTTATTGTAATTAAAACTTTTATAAAAATAGGTTTTAAAATTATTTAAAGCTTTCAAAAAAATAGAAAATAGGTCAAATTAAGTCCAAAAATTGTAAAATAATTCTGGGGTGTTCGGGACGACTAAATAAAGAGTGTGGAGAAGACGGATCTAAATTTCGACGTCGAAAGACGAAACTAAAAATAGAAACGTCTCGAGTCAAATCAGAAAGTCGCGACGTCACGTCAAATAAGTTAGTATCGCGGAAGAGCGACTCGAGATATGTCGTTCCCAAGTTATTCCACAATCTAATATTTTCAGAGACGATCACGACGACATCTCACACAAAATCGTTCAAAAACACATAAAGTCTAAAATAAACACGTGCACGATCAAAAGCACGTGCACGAAGAAGGTACGATAGAAACAGGCCGTTACAAGTAGTAATAGAATTTTGCAAGATCACAAATAAAAATAGAATTGGCTAGAGAGAATGAGAGCTTTGAATTAAAGAGTGTTTGCACGAGAGATTTGATTTTCAATAGATGTTGTGTTTTTCTCAAATGAAATTTGCTCTTATTTATAGGGAAAATTCTGAGATTTGAAATTCAATTTTTCTTTGACTTTTGTCCCAAAAATCTCGGAGAAAATCACTCAACGAATTTTCAAAATTCAAATCAAAACGTCAGAATTTTACAGCTGGTAGTCGACTCCCTCATGTAGGTAGTCGACTCCTAGAGTGTTTCAGTGAATCTTGAATCCCAGCTAGTAGTCGACTCCATACTGTTGGTAGTCGACTCCCAGAGGAGTTTTTCCTGCAACACTTCTAGTCAGACAGGTAGTTAACTCCAGGGTGTGTGGAGTTTCACTACGGAAGTTATAGGATGACTAGAAAAAGCTCTCTAAAACATTTTGAAGATATAAAAAAGGTTTTCAAAAAGCTTTTTCAAATCGTTTGTGTGCGTGTGTTTTGTCTATATTATTTGGCTTTAACAAATACCCTAAAGAGACACGACACACTCACTATAGACATAGGACACATCTTCGGAAGCTTGATCAATTTGATGGAGTAGAAGTGAGCTTCACTTGAGCTTCTTGTTCAGTTTGAGCTTTGAACTTCATCAGTTGACTTAGCCACGTTTGTCCTTGTCTTTGAGCGTAGATTTGTGTTTCTTTGAGTATGAGTAAAGCTTCGCATATTCTGCACACTTCAGTGTAGTATAGTTAGTACACTAAGCTTTCATTTGGTGTGCTCATCATCAAAATCACTTGGGGTGGAATTCAATTTCCATCACTCTCCCCCTTTTTGATGATGACACCCAAATGAAAAATGAAGTAAGTTTCAAAGAAAATGAAGATTCATGAAAGTATACTTACTCCCCCTGCATCGATACGGTTCTCCCCCTGCATCGAAGCTGTTAGCAATACAATTCATATAATTTCATTTTTGCATTTCATATATTTTTCTCCCCTTTGTCATCAACAAAAAAAATTTCAAAAGATCATAATATAATCAGGAGAGGAATTTAATTTCATATGCCTGTAAGAGAGATGTTATTTTATAGGAACAACTAAAGTATTGCATAGAGGATAAGTTCATGATAGGTAGCACCATACGATAAAAGTTATTACAAGCCATAAGTCTTAAGGACATAGTTTTTTTTAGAATCATTGTTTGAAAGAGAACCATTGTTTATGAGAGAAGCTAAGGATGACCGCTGTTCTTCTTTAGTTCCTTGATCTCTTCAAGGATCATAACAAGCGTTTCCTCAGTCATCTTGTTGCTTTTCACGACGATCTCCTTAAGGTCGTCCACCTTTTGATTGAGATCTTCAAATCCTTTCTCTTGTGAGATCTTCAATTTTCCAATCTTCTTTAGAAGCATTTCTTGAAGCTCAAGAATATACGCCGGTGCTTCTTCTTCTTCTTCTTCTTCGCTTCCTCTTTCTTCTTCTCCTTCTTCTTCTTCTTCAGAATCTGAAACCACAATTTTCTTACCTTTCTTAGAGGATGAGGATCCTCCTTCAGCTGCAAGTTTTTCGTCAGGGATGTTCTCATCAAGGTCATAGTGAAGATTCATTCTACCAAGTGCATGAACATCAAAAACTCGAGCTGGTTCTAGAATAGAGGTTTCATGATCCAAAGGCACATTATAGCTAATAAACAATATTGTGAGATAGTGCCCATGAGCTAAGATGGAAGTTGGTTTATTAGAAGAAGATGAAGCAAGTATAGAATCCATGATAACTTTGGCCCAATTGATGCGAATGTTACCTAGTATAGCATAGATGCATTTGGCTTGCTTTTTTGATAAGATCGAATGACTTCCAGACTTTTGAGTGATATTATAGGATAATATATTTGCCAAAATTCTTGCCGGATAGCGAAGATCGCTACATGGCAGTTTAGTCTGAAAATGTCGTGCTGGCAAATACATTCTCTCTAGAATGTTTCCTTCAGTCATTTGTACTTTATCAAGAAGCATGCCAGAATATGGGATTCCTAGGGCTTCTCCTAGAGATTTGACAGTAATGGCAAGCTTGGTGTCAAGGACTTTGGTTATGAAACGGCTTTTAATAAGATCGTAGTCCATGTTGGCATAGAACAAGTGCACAAGCCTTGGATAGCAAAGATAAGTATTTTCAGAGGAAAATAGGTTGGCCAAGTTCTGAAAATCTAGTAAGCTATCAATGCCATAATTTATAACATCAGTAAGCTTAACAAAACGTTCATGCAAGATGGGTTTCTTAGTGACCTTAACGAATTGTTCATAAGTGGTGGTCTTGAAAAGATAGGGTAGAATGGTTTCTTTTTCAAAATCAATTTCAGATGATGTTTTTCTCTTCTTGGTGAAAATTCCTTTGATAGGCATCTAGAAAGAGTAAAAACAGTATTTTTACAATGCTAGATAAGAAAGAGAAAAGAAATAATTAAATAAAGATCATGAAGTAACAAAAATTTTTACCTTGGGTGAAGTTTGGAAGAGATGAAGTTTGGAGGAGCTTCAAATGAACCAAGCACCAAGAGAATTCTCAAGAGAGGAGGAGCAAATGAGGTAGTCAGCTACCTAGGGTTTCTCTTGGGGGGTTTTAATCTTTGGATGAAAGATGGGAAGGAATGAGGGCCTTAGGATCAAGAGATGAAGGGTTAGGATGAAGTTTTAGCTTATTGGGTATAAGTTGCCTTGAGGATATGAACCCATTTACTCAATAGAACCCATTAGGAGTTAGCCAAAAATAAACCCAGAATTTCGCATATACTCTGGTAGTCAACTCCCTCATGGAGGTAGTCGACTCCCTACTGGGTTGAGTCGTTTTCTCATCCCGAGGGTTTTTGATCCAGGTCGAGTGCGATGTCTGAACACAAAATGTTTTTTAGGAGTATAACACAAATACATAAGATCAAAATAAAAGAAATAAAAATTTTTTATTTAATTAAATTTAATCATATATATTTTAGCAAATAAAAAATTGAGTCGCTCAAGAAAATTGTTGATGTTGATTCTTTTACAAAGCGTTTGATCTTGGTTTCTTCATTTCTTTGGAGTATCTGAAAAATAAAACGTTTATGGTACTCTTTTTTTTGAGTCCGAGAGGTTAGTCTTTAGGAAGCCAAACCCAGTATGGTTTAGTTCCCTCATGAACAATATATTTGTAATTTTTGTTTAAATGGAATTGCTGAACAAAGTCGATAGCGTACCGTTTCATTTGTTGATCAGATAGTTTCTTTGGTATCCAGATGCTCAAAACATTATTATTAGATTGATGCATCCTAGTATGCTTAATCCGTTTCTTGGTATGATGTGAATCATAACCGAGACCGGTTTTGCTAGATGAGGCTTTTTGATTATCTATTAGACTGTCTAGCTTCCCTTGTCCTTTGTTGAAATTCTCAATAATTTTCATCGTAGCGTCGTATTTATCTTTGACAGATACGAGAAGATTATTCAGATTCTCAACTTTTTCATTTACTAAAGAAATATCTTTTTGCAGAAAATCATTCTATTCTTTAAGGAGACTATTTTCTTTAATGATTTCCTCTTTTTCTTTAGTATCCTTTTTAATATTTCTAAGTGTTCTTCTATGTTCCTTTATGAGCTTTTCATGCATTTTTCATAGCTCCTTATATGCTCCCCTATAATCCATGTCTGCATCATCCCTTGATGACGAATCATTGTCGCTAGATGAATCATGATGCGTGCTTACCTTGGAGGATGTGGATGCCATGAAACACATGTGTGATGTTTCTCTTCTTTCATCATTATCTTCCTCTGAGGATTCATCGGATGAGGAATCGTCGCTCTGGTCGAAGGCTGCGTAAGCTTCTTTCTTTGGTCGTCGGAATTTGTTTCGTCCGTTGTTTCGCTTTTCATTATTATCTTTGTTCTTTCCACGATCTCTGGAATCACGATTGTTTCTCTCCAATGGACAGTCTCTCTTGACATGCCCTGGTTTGTTGCAACCAAAACAAATAATACCGTTAGTGGGTCTAAAAGATCGTTTTCCATACTTATTTGTGATGAACTCTTTAAAGTTCTTTGAGATGAATGCAATATGGTCTTCTTTGTCTGTGTAATCGGAATCTTCCTCTTGGGCTTTGAACGCGAGATTCCTCTTCTTTGGTTTTTCTTCGATCTTCTTGTCTTCTTCAAGCTCAATCTCATATGCCATGAGATTTCCCATTAGTTCTTCAATGGTGAGGTCTTTCGCATTATGAGCTTCTCGGATGGCGGTTGTCTTTCCCTTCCATTCGGGTCAGAGGGATCTTAGTATCTTCATTAACTGCTCATATTCGGAAAGTTTCTTTCCTAGTCCTGCGAGCTCATTTGTAATATTAGTAAAACGAGTATTCACATCAGTGATACTCTCTCCTTCTTCCATTTTAAAGGATTCGAATTTTGAATGTAAAACATTTATGCGGGATTCTTTTACCTTTTCGGTTCCTTCGTGACTTACCTGAAGAGTATGCCATATTTGGTGTGCTGTCTCACATTGGGAGGCTCGATTGAACTTGTAACGACTGCTTTTCATGAATCTGGATTTAATATAATATAATATATGTTTTGATGGATTTTCTCCTCTTGCGTGGTTTTTGTCTCCGTAGATTTCATTTTCGATCGATTCGTCGTATTTTCTCACTTCTTCCTTAGGATTGTCGATTTCGAAGTATGTCACTCGTGACGGACTTCATAGCGGTCATATCTAACTGTTAGATCAAGCCTAGGAGTCTTAGGAATCGATACCGGGGCCTCGCGCTCCGTATCGATACTTTTCTGTGCTCATTAGCCGGTGTAAGAAGGGCCACCGACCGACTAGATGACGATCCAGTCGGTCGGCAATCCTTCTTGGACCGACTAGTTTGCTTTCTAAATTTCTCAGGAGTTACTGTTTATCGTTAGTCGGTCTAAGAACGTTGGTTGACCGACTAGGTTGCAAACTAGTCGGTCAGCAATGCTTCTTGAACCGACTAACTCATCAAATTATTTTTGTATCAGCTACTGTTTACTCTTAGTCGGTCTAAGAACGTTCATCGACCGACTAGATGCCAAACTAGTCGGTCAGTACTTGTTCATGGACCGACTAACTCTAGAATCCTATTTTCGTTCAGGAGTTACTGTTTGCACTTAGTCGGTCTGCGTTGGTCGACCGACCGACTAGTTGCCAAACTAGTCGGTCAGTGGTTGTTCTTTGACCGACTAACCAGTGTTAAAACCCTAATTTCTGGGCAGCCGCCAGCCCAACCTATAAATACCCCTCCCAAACGACTTCTTCTTCTCCAACACGACCCAAAACCCTAAAAACTTCCCTCTTCAGCCCCCATCTTCCTCCAAGCTCCATTCCTTCATTCCAATCCCTAAATCCATCATCCAATCCATCCATCTACTCTATCTACCCCTCATCTTCCCCAAATCTCCATCGAAACCCATCAAAATCCCCAAATCCCCCAAAACCCTAGTTTCCCCAAACTTCTCCATTTGCTTCCAGATCTGATCCTAGGGTTCCCCGGAGTGTTTCTTCCGCTTCCTCTCGGTAAGAAATCGTTCTACCGTTGTTTTCATAACTTATTTATAATTTTTGTGAAACCCTAATTAATTTCATGTGTTTGATGTTTGTCTCCCCCAAAACAGCGATTTCCCCCGTAGATAGCATCCGTGTGACGAAGTGATCGTCAATCCCCGGTGCTAGGCAAGTGAAACTTGCCACTTAGGGTTTAGGCCATGTTTTAGGCCATTTGCTTGTTGTAGGCGTAAAAGAGGCTAGGCGACGAAATGATACTCGCCTAGGCGCAAATTGGGGAACTAGCTTGACAACGAAGCTAGTTCCGACTTTTAGCATGTTGCACAATTAACATGTCATGTTTACTTTCAATTAACGGTACGCAATATGTTCATGTCATTGCATTTCGCCTGTCACGTTTAATTTAATTAACTGTACGCAAATAAATTGTCATGACCTCGCATTCGTTAGGTATTGCTGTGATTGCGTAGCTTCGCTACAATGTTGTGTTCCTGGCTCGTGTTTCAGAAGCGGGCCATGTGTTGGTTGATAGCCAATGCCCGAATTGCGTGTTCCGGCTAGGTGTTCCCTACGCCATACTTGTGTTCCTGGCTCGTGACCAGAAGCGAGCATAATGAGTTGGAAACCCCAACGCTCGATGTAATGAATTGTGAACTAAGAATGCGAGCTCAATGTGCGGGGCAACCCTAGGCTCACTAGATGAGCTCAATGTGCAGGGACCCCAGGCTCCATATCGTGTGGGTATTGAGTAGTGACTAGTGCCGATCGGTCTGAAATGCTATGCCATTCAGCGAATGGCCTAAACACCTACAAAATGTGAATTGATTGAATTGATAGTAGCTTGGCTACTCTTGTCTTGTCCCGATGATTGCTCTCTTGTACAAATTGTCTTGCCATGTTTAAATTGTGCACTCAAGTTATAACTGCCATGTCATGCATACTAAACTGCTAGGTTGCTAGATGCCTCACCTTCAGTTTCCTTGCCCAAGTCTTTTTTAGACTTGCTGACATGTGCCCCTTTACTCTTTTGGGTGACACATGTTAGAACCTGAGCCCGAGTACCTCGTTGAGGACGAGGTGTTTGCTGACGCCGAGCCCGAGCTTGTGTTTGACGGGGAGCACGTGGACACTGGGGATCAGACCTAGTGTCATCGTGTGTTTTACTTTTGTTAGACAGTTGTTTTGTATTCGGTGCGTAGCACCTATACTTTGTTATGTCGTATTCTTTTGTTGGCCTTGTTCTGGGCCTTGGACTCTTTTCTTTTAGCCTGGTGGCTTTTCTGGATGTTGGACTTATTGTTGATGTTGGACAATTTGTGAGATGTGGAATTTTATTTCAGTCTCTCCTTGTGTTATTATTGTTATTCTGTTGTGGTTACAGGGACCTGTTTATGTATTTATGGACGCTTATCGGGTTTGGGGCTTCACAGCTCCACTCTCGTGCGGACCTTTTCACGTCCCGCCTCCATTTTAGGGAAGCGGGTCGTGACAGGTTTTAGTGGTGGCCCATACAGGTCCTTCTATAACTGCGATCTTTGGAATAGCGATAATAATATTAGAATGTCCAATAAATTGAGTTCGACGTCCGAGTCATAAGCTATGAGTCTAATCTGATTCGTTCTCTGTGTCATTAGATGGCAGGAAGGCGTTTCACCCGTGGTGGGGGCAGTGGTGCGCTCCCTCATGATGAGGAGCCTGAGCGGGAACCCACCAGCGGTGATATGATGCGGATGATGTTGCAGATGATGCAAGTGCAGCAGGGCGTGCTTCTGCAAGTCCAGAATGCTCCACTTGCTCGAGCTGCCCGGGCTCTTCCGGATGCCCCTCGCTCTGAGCCAGGAGCGAAGCAATTTCGGGAGCTGGGTCCCGCATATTTTGATGGTTCTGAGGGTCCTCTGGCTGCCGATGAGTGGATTCGGAACGTCGAGGACAATCTGAAGATGGCCAAGATCACCCCGGCTGGATGGGTTGATTTGGCGAAGAGGCAGCTCAAGGATAACGCCAGAAATTGGTGGGATGCGGAGGAGAAGTTGTTGGTGGAGCCGATTGCTTGGGCTACCGTCAAGGCCAGATTTGAGGGTGAGTTCTTCCCGAAGGCTGCCAAGGAGGAGATGCTGCAGCGTTTTATCGATCTGAAGCAGGGGAACTCGTCGGTGGACATGTATCACCAAGAGTTCATGAGGCTGAGTCGGTTTGCACCGAAGATGGTGCAGGACGCTGAGGAGAGGGCTCAGAGGTTCCTGCAGGGGCTTGCTTCGGAGCTCCAGAGTTTTGTGACCTCTTCTGACCGGGAATCTTATCAGAAGGTTCTGGTAGCAGCTAGGAGGCAGGAGCTGCTCGTGAACCAGAGGAAGGGGTCTGTTGTTGGTGCTGGGAAGAGGCCTGTGGAGCAGGCGAGAGCTGTGGTTAGACCTGGATTTAGGCCTAATCAGTCTGCTCAGTTTAAGAGGCCAGGAGGGCCGATTCCGAAGTTTTGCCATTTCTGCGGCAGGCCTGGCCACGTCAAGGATCAGTGTCGGAAGTTTCTGGGCCAGTGTTTGATTTGCGGTGATGCTTCTCATGTCACGAAGGATTGTCGGCATGCGGATCCGCTGCGGAGGGCTCCTGTTGCAGCTCAGCCGTTGCAGCAGCGAGCGCCTGTTCCTGCTGGACGTGGAGCAGCTCTTGTTCCGCAGAGGCAGGCTTTTCGGCAGGCTGTTCCGCCGAGGAGGCAGGCTTTTCTGATGACTGCTGCGGAGAGCGAGGCTGTGGATGAGGTTATCGCAAGTAATCCTCATTCTAGCTATTACTTTCCTATTTGGTCTTGATTGCTAGATTATGTTATTTGCTTGAACTTGCTTGTTTTCTAGAATAGGGTTTGATTGTTAATTGCTTGATTAGGTGTGATTTTGGTTTGCACGTTTCCTGCACGAGTCCTCTTTGACTCTGGTGCATCGATGTGCATTATTTCTCGGAGCTTCGTGGAGAGGCATTCCTTGTCGACATCCCCTCTTCCCAAGAGTTGGAATATCGTCATAGGGAATGGTGTGGTCTCGGTGCATCGTGGTTGCAATTCTTGCTCGTTGGTGGTCTGTGGACATGAGCTTTTTGCGGATTTCATTGTCCACGACATCATCAACTATGATGCAGTTCTTGGGATGGACTGGCTGGCGAGCTTCTATGCTACGATCGACTGCAGGAGGAAGAAGGTGGTGTTCGAGATTCCCGGACATCCAGTGTTTGAGTTCAGTCGTGGTGGCAGTTCGCTTGGTCCTGTCAGATTTCGGGCCAGGCCGGTGGAGGCTGTGGCTATGCAGATGGAGCTGGAGTGGCCAGCTGTGGTGCGTGATTTTGGCGACGTCTTCCCCGAGGAGATGTCTGGTTTGCCGCCTGATCGAGCTTTGGAATTTTCTATCGATCTTGTTCCGGGTGCACAGCCGATTTCGAAGGCACCGTATCGTATGGCACCTGCAGAGTTGGAAGAGCTGCGGAAGCAGTTGGATGAGCTTTTGCAGAAGGGCTATATTAATCCTAGTGTGTCTCCGTGGGGAGCACCGGTGTTGTTGGTTAAGAAGAAGGATGGTTCGCGTCGCATGTGCGTGGATTATCGGGAGTTGAATGCGGTGACCATTAAGAACAAATACCCATTGCCTCGCATCGATGATATTTTTGATCAGCTTGGAGGTTCGAGGGTGTTTTCTAAATTGGATTTGAGGAGTGGTTACCATCAGTTGAAGGTGAAGAAGGGAGATGTTCCGAAGACAGCGTTCAGGATGAAGTATGGACACTATGAGTTCGTGGTTATGCCTTTCGGCGTAACTAACGCGCCCGCAGTTTTCATGAATCTGATGAACCTGATTTTCTACGACTTTTTGGATAAGTTTGTCGTTATCTTCATTGACGACATTCTGATCTATTCGAAGTCGGAGGAAGAGCATGCCTCGCACTTGAGGACGGTGTTGGAGATTTTGAGGAAGCATCGGTTGTATGCTAAGTTTTCGAAGTGCGAGTTTTGGCTGGATCGAGTTGCTTTTTTCGGGCATGTGGTGACTGGAGATGGTATTTCAGTGGATCCCGAGAAGATTCGGGCCATCAGGGAGTGGCCTGTTCCGTCGTCTGCGTCTGAGATTCGGAGTTTTCTTGGACTTGCTGGTTATTATCGGCGATTCATTAAGGACTTTTCTCGTATTGCTGAGCCGATGACCAGGTTGACGCGGAAGGATGTTGCTTATGTTTGGTCGGGTGATTGTGAGAGGGCTTTTGGTGTTCTGAAGGAGAGGTTGACGAGTGCCCCTATTCTTGTTGTGCCTGATCGCAGCGGTGGATTCGAGATCTTTTGTGATGCTTCTGGCAAGGGTCTCGGTTGTGTGTTGCATCAGCATGGGCATGTTGTGGCGTATGCGTCTCGTCAGCTTAAGGTTCATGAGAAGAATTATCCGACGCATGATTTGGAGTTGGCTGCCGTTGTGTTTGCTCTTAAGATTGGAGGCACTTCCTGCTGAGTGAGAAAGTGAAGATTTTCACCGATCACAAAAGCTTGAAGTATATTTTCACTCAGAAGGAGCTTAACATGCGACAGCGTCGATGGTTGGAGCTTATGGCGGATTATGATATCGATTTGCAGTATCACCCTGGCAAGGTGAATGTGGTTCCGGATGCGTTGAGTAGGCTTCCAGCGGTGATGATTTTGACCTCGCAGTGGAGATTGCAGCAGGATTTTTGCGAGTCTGGCGTGGAGATTGTTCTTCCTGGGGAGGCTTCTTCGTTGATGTACATACAGGTACAGTCGACGATCGTGGATCGGATTAAGGCTGGCCAGGCTGAGGATCCGAAGCTGGTGAGGATTCGGGAGCAGGTGGAAGCCGATCTGCGGACTGACTTTTTGATTCATGAGGATGGCTCGCTGAGGTTTGGAGCCAGGTTATGTGTGCCTGCTGGGGATATCAGAGAGGAGCTGATGGTGGAGGCACACAGTTCGCCGTATTCTGTGCATCCTGGTGGCACCAAGATGTACCAGGATCTTCGTCTGAATTATTGGTGTCATGGTATGAAGAGGAGCGTGGCTCGGAGTGTAGCCAAGTGCTTGGTTTGCCAGCAAGTGAAGGCGGAGCATCAGCGTACGGCCGGGTTGCTACAACCGCTTCCGATTCCGGAGTGGAAGTGGCAGCACATCACTATGGATTTTGTGACTGGACTACCTCGGAGTCCGAAGCAGAATGACGCGATTTGGGTGATCGTAGATCGATTGACCAAATCTGCGCACTTTATTCCGTTCCGAGTGGGACAATCCACTGAGGCGCTAGCAAGGAGATATATGGAGGAGGTTGTGTGACTTCATGGAGTCCCCGTGAGTATCGTGTCTGACAGAGACACGAGGTTCACATCTCAGTTCTGGCAGAGTTTGCAGAAGAGCTTGGGTACGTGTCTGAGTTTCAGCACGGCGTACCATCCGCAGACGGATGGCCAGTCCGAGAGGACGATTCAGATTTTGGAAGACATGCTGAGGGCGTGCATGTTGGATTTCAAGGGTTCGTGGGAGGACCATCTGCATTTGGTGGAGTTTTCCTACAACAACAGCTTCCAGGCGAGTATTGGCATGGCGCCTTTCGCCGCTCTTTATGGGAGGAAATGTCGATCGCCATTGAGTTGGGATGACGTTGGTGATCGGGAGTTGTTGGGGCCTGAGATGATCGTGGAGGCCGTGGATGTCGTCAGGAATATTCGGGAGAGGTTGAGGATTGCTCAGGACCGTTTTAAGCATTGGGCAGATGCTAAACGGCGTCCTTTGGAGTTTCAGCCGGGCGACCATGTGTTCATGAAGATTTCCCCGAATCGTGGTGTGATTCGTTTCGGGAAGCGTGGAAAGTTGAGCCCGCGATACATTGGACCATTTGACATTTTGGAGAGAGTTGGCGAGGTAGCTTATCGCTTGGCCTTGCTGCCATCTTTGGAAGGAGTTCACAATGTTTTCCATGTGCCGCAGCTTCGTCGATACATTAGCGATCCGTCTCATGCGGTGGATTTTTCGGAGATTACCGTTCGCCCCGATATGACGTATGACCAGCATCCCGTGCAGATTCTGGACAGGCGTCAGAAATCGCTTCGGAACAAGATTGTCAATCTTGTGAGGGTGATGTGGCGACACGGTTCACCTGGAGAGTCTACTTGGGAGAATGAGGATGAGATGCGAGAGCGTTTCCCACTTTTGTTTCCGGACTCGTGAATTTTTGGAAATCCCGAGGACGGAATTTTTCTTAAGTTGGGGAGGATGTAACGACTGCTTTTCATGAATCTGGATTTAATATAATATAATATATGTTTTGATGGATTTTCTCCTCTTGCGTGGTTTTTGTCTCCGTAGATTTCATTTTCGATCGATTCGTCGTATTTTCTCACTTCTTCCTTAGGATTGTCGATTTCGAAGTATGTCACTCGTGACGGACTTCATAGCGGTCATATCTAACTGTTAGATCAAGCCTAGGAGTCTTAGGAATCGATACCGGGGCCTCGCGCTCTGTATCGATACTTTTCTGTGCTCATTAGCCGGTGTAAGAAGGGCCACCGACCGACTAGATGACGATCCAGTCGGTCGGCAATCCTTCTTGGACCGACAAGTTTGCTTTCTAAATTTCTCAGGAGTTACTGTTTATCGTTAGTCGGTCTAAGAACGTTGGTTGACCGACTAGGTTGCAAACTAGTCGGTCAACAATGCTTCTTGAACCGACTAACTCATCAAATTATTTTTGTATCAGCTACTGTTTACTCTTAGTCGGTCTAAGAACGTTCATCGACCGACTAGATGCCAAACTAGTCGGTCAGTACTTGTTCATGGACCGACTAACTCTAGAATCCTATTTTCGTTCAGGAGTTACTGTTTGCACTTAGTCGGTCTGCGTTGGTCGACCGACCGACTAGTTGCCAACCTAGTCGGTCAGTAGTTGTTCTTTGACCGACTAACCAGTGTTAAAACCCTAATTTCTGGGCAGCCGCCAGCCCAACCTATAAATACCCCTCCCAAACGACTTCTTCTTCTCCAACACGACCCAAAACCCTAAAAACTTCCCTCTTCAGCCCCCATCTTCCTCCAAGCTCCATTCCTTCATTCCAATCCCTAAATCCATCATCCAATCCATCCATCTACTCTATCTACCCCTCATCTTCCCCAAATCTCCATCGAAACCCATCAAAATCCCCAAATCCCCCAAAACCCTAGTTTCCCCAAACTTCTCCATTTGCTTCCAGATCTGATCCTAGGGTTCCCCGGAGTGTTTCTTCCGCTTCCTCTCGGTAAGAAATCGTTCTACCGTTGTTTTCATAACTTATTTATAATTTTTGTGAAACCCTAAATAATTTCATGTGTTTGATGTTTGTCTCCCCCAAAACAGCGATTTCCCCCGTAGATAGCATCCGTGTGACGAAGTGATCGTCAATCCCCGGTGCTAGGCAAGTGAAACTTGCCACTTAGGGTTTAGGCCATGTTTTAGGCCATTTGCTTGTTGTAGGCGTAAAAGAGGCTAGGCGACGAAATGATACTCGCCTAGGCGCAAATTGGGGAACTAGCTTAACAACGAAGCTAGTTCCGACTTTTAGCATGTTGCACAATTAACATGTCATGTTTACTTTCAATTAACGGTACGCAATATGTTCATGTCATTGCATTTCGCCTGTCACGTTTAATTTAATTAACTGTACGCAAATAAATTGTCATGACCTCACATTCGTTAGGTATTGCTGTGATTGCGTAGCTTCGCTACAATGTTGTGTTCCTGGCTCGTGTTCCAGAAGCGGGCCATGTGTTGGTTGATAGCCAATGCCCGAATTGCGTGTTCCGGCTAGGTGTTCCCTACGCCATACTTGTGTTCCTGGCTCGTGACCAGAAGTGAGCATAATGAGTTGGAAACCCCAACGCTCGATGTAATGAATTGTGAACTAAGAATGCGAGCTCAATGTGCGGGGCAACCCTAGGCTCACTAGATGAGCTCAATGTGCAGGGACCCCAGGCTCCATATCGTGTGGGTATTGAGTAGTGACTAGTGCCGATCGGTCTGAAATGCTATGCCATTCAGCGAATGGCCTAAACACCTACAAAATGTGAATTGATTGAATTGATAGTAGCTTGGCTACTCTTGTCTTGTCCCGATGATTGCTCTCTTGTACAAATTGTCTTGCCATGTTTAAATTGTGCACTCAAGTTATAACTGCCATGTCATGCATACTAAACTGCTAGGTTGCTAGATGCCTCACCTTCAGTTTCCTTGCCCAAGTCTTTTTTAGACTTGCTGACATGTGCCCCTTTACTCTTTTGGGTGACACATGTTAGAGCCTGAGCCCGAGTACCTCGTTGAGGACGAGGTGTTTGCTGACGCCGAGCCCGAGCTTGTGTTTGACGGGGAGCACGTGGACACTGGGGACCAGACCTAGTGTCATCGTGTGTTTTACTTTTGTTAGACAGTTGTTTTGTATTCGGTGCGTAGCACCTATACTTTGTTATATCGTATTCTTTTGTTGGCCTTGTTCTGGGCCTTGGACTCTTTTCTTTTAGCCTGGTGGCTTTTCTGGATGTTGGACTTATTGTTGATGTTGGACAATTTGTGAGATGTGGAATTTTATTTCAGTCTCTCCTTGTGTTATTATTGTTATTCTGTTGTGGTTACAGGGACCTGTTTATGTATTTGTGGACGCTTATCGGGTTTGGGGCTTCACAGCTCCACTCTCGTGCGGACCTTTTCACGTCCCGCCTCCATTTTAGGGAAGCGGGTCGTGACAGAACTGATTTCCTGTAACGGCACAAAATAGTGCATTCATTGCTTTTGCATTGAGATTAGCTCTCTTCTTGTCGTCGACAGACCATTTTCCAAACTCAACGTCGGTGGGTGCAATGTACGGGACTTTAGTAACGGTCCAAGCTTCAATGTCTAATGACTCTAGGTGAGTCTTCATTCGGATCTTTCAGCTAGCGTAGTTGGTTCCGTTGAGCAGTGGTGGTCACATGGTATTCAGTCCTTCAGAGTGAAAGGATATTGATGTCATCACCTTTGTAGCCTCGCTTTGATACCAAGTGTTGGATCATGTGGATGGCGAACAACACTAGAAGGGGGGGTTGAATAGTGTTGTGCAAATAGTATACTTTTTCAATTGTTAAGATTAGCACAAATAAAATCCTTCTAATGTTGCCTAAGAAGCCAAGTAGAGTGATCTACGCTTGGTTCTTAATCAACAAAGTAATCTTACTAATATGATAGAGAAAAGATTACAATCAGATATAAATCTTTACAAAGAGATCTTTACACAGCGGTAATTAAATAAACAAGGAATTACAAAGATATAAGATTAGCAAATAAAAAATGCTTGTATAAGAAATATAAACAATCACAGAAAAACAAACGCAGAGACAAGCGATTTTATCCTGGTTCCCCGCAACCCGGGTACGTCCAGTCCCCGACCAATCCGGTACGAGATTTTCCACTATCTGCCTTGGCAAATACAAGTACCTAACTTCACTCGTTAGGATTTCCAACGACCTAGTCTCAACCAGGATTTCCGACTGGCAACACCTAGACTTGTCTAGTGTTCCAACAACAACACAATGAAACTTATATCCAATACACCACAATAAATTGATGGAGATTGGTTTTTACTCCCGATTTTATAGCCAATCAATAATAGACAAAATTGTGTAGTGGCTTGATAGAATAAGAGTCTAGATCACACAACGAATAAGAGTCTAGATCACACAATAATAGACAAAATTGTGTAGTGGCTTGAGAGAATTCTTTGTGATCGAGATCTAATGCTTTTCAAAAAATCCTTTAAACAAAATAAAGAGAATAGCAATAAGGATTTTGAAAAACGTTTAGCCAATAAAACAAGAGCATGATCTTTTAAAAAAGTAGTAATAGAATTTTGCAAGATCACAAATAAAAATAGAATTAGCTAGAGAGAATGAGAGCTTTGAATTAAAGAGCGTTTGCAAGAGAGATTTGATTTTCAATAGATGTTGTGTTTTTCTCAAATGAAATTAGCTCTTATTTATAGGGAAAATTCTGAGATTTGAAATTCAAATTTTCTTTGACTTTTGTACCAAAAATCTCGGAGAAAATCACTCAACGAATTTTCAAAATTCAAATCAAAACGTCAGAATTTTACATCTGGTAGTCGACTCCCTCAAGTAGGTAGTCTACTCCCAGAGTGTTTCAGGGAATCTTGAATCCCAGCTGGTAGTTGTAACGACTGGTT
This sequence comes from Scilla litardierei, assembly GCA_030789695.1. NCBI lineage: Eukaryota > Viridiplantae > Streptophyta > Magnoliopsida > Asparagales > Asparagaceae > Scilla > Scilla litardierei. The sequence goes on from CM061142.1 coordinate 377,846,790, forward strand.
TTCGTGTAATTGGATTATCTATATTAAAATATATGCTTGGTGGATTTTCTCCTTGGATGTGTGGTTTTCGTCGCCGTAGCTTTCACTTTCGATCGTTTCGTCGTGATTTTCTAGCTTCTTCCTTCGATCGCCGATTTCTGAGTAAGTCATTCGTGACGAGATTCAAATCACTCATATCTTAGAGTTAGAGTGATCTTAGAAGCCATAGGAATCTTCCCGAAGCTCCGCGATTCGAATCGGCACTTTTAGTGCATCTTAGTTGGTTCGAGAAGGCGGACCAACCGACTAGAATTCAATCTAGTCGGTAAGGAACTCTTCTCCAACCGACTAGTTCTTTAAATCTACTGTACATGAGTTACTGTTTACTCTTAGTCGGTCTAAGAACAACCACCGACCGACTAGATGTGAAACTAGTCGGTCAGAACTTGCTCTCAGACCGACTAGTTCCTTTGATTAATTTTACCTAAGATACTGTTCCTCGTTAGTCGGTTCATGAACACTCACCGACCGACTAGATTTCAAACTAGTCGGTCGACGGGCCTTCACAGACTGACTAATTCACTTCCCAGATTTTCCCCTTCTTTCGCTGTTTGATTCTAGTCGGTCACAGTTGGTCGACCGACCGACTAGTTGCTAAACTAGTCGGTCAGTAACTCTTCCTTGACCGACTAATCAGTATCGAAACCCTAATTTCTGGGCAGCCGCCATCTCTTCCTATTTAAACCCCACAAACGTTTTCTTCTCTTCATTCATTTCTCCTGAGCCTCCTTCTTCCCCAAATCCTTCTCCATCTTTCCCTAGCCTTCCTCCTTCATCAAGACCAGCCACCACCTCTAGGTCGCCGGAAAACCCCCAAAAAATCCCCAAAACCCCATTTCTCCAGATTTTCTCCCCATTCCAGATCTGAACCCTAGGTTTCCCCGGATCGTTCTTCCGTTGCCGTGCTTGCTCGGCATCGATCTTCCGCTTCTATACGGTAGGGTTCGATCCTTTGGTTTTCTCATAACTCTCCTTGTGATTTTATTGAAACCCTAATAATAAACTAGGTTGGATGTTGTTTGATGATTGTTTCTCCGTGGCAGTGATTTCCTCTCCTTAGATAACTTTTGTGGCATGCCTCGTTGATCATCTTCCTTGGCGTGAGGCAAGTGAAACTTGCCACTTAGGGTTTAGGCCATGTTTTAGGCCATTTGCTTGTTGTAGCGTAAAAGAGACTAGACGGTGAAATGATAGCCGCCTAGACGCCAATTGATCTAGTTTAACAACGAAACTAGATCCGTGACCTCAATTGATCTAGCTTGACAACGAAGCTAGATCCAACCCTTTTAACTTGTTGTTCATGCTTATTAAACTGCCATGTTTAATTCCTTATTTGTACGCCTTACTGCAAGCCATGACATCCATGTTGAATGTCACATTCGTAGCACACGCTACAATACTTGTGTTTCCTGGCTCGTGTTCCAGAAGCGGGCCATGTGTTGGTTGATAGCCAATGCCCGATCTACTTGTTTCCGGCTAGGTGCACCCTACGCCAAATACTTATGAATCATGAACTCACGAGCTCCTGTGCGGGGCAACCCTGGCTCATTTACTGAGCTCGTGTGCAGGGACCCTGGCTCGTCCACATGTGGGTATTGGGGTAAGAGTTAAGCGGCCAATCAACTGGGAGTCTGCCCGATCAGCAACTGCAGTGGTAAGGCGTAAACTCTGGGTTCTGTGGTAGTGTTAAGCGGCCACTCAGTGTGAACGTCAAACAGTTCAACTGTAAGGCGTAAACATCTACAAACAACTTGAAGCGTGACTAGTGTAAAGTGGCCACTCAGTGTGAACGTCAAACAGTTCAACTGTAAGGCGTAAACATCTACAAACAACTTAAAGTGTGACTAGTGTTAAGCGGCCACTCAGTGTAAACGTCAAACAGTTCAACTGTAAGGCGTAAACATCTACAAATAACTTGAAGCGTGACTAGTGTTAAGCGTCCACGCAGTGTGAACGTCAAACAGTTCAACTGTAAGGTGTAAACATCTACAATAACTTGAAAACGTGACTAGTGAAAGGATTGAGAATGTTAGTAGCTTGGCTACTCCTGTCATGCCATGATAATTGTTCCCTTGCACTTATTGTTACACCACGTCTTACTTGTGCACTCATACTAAAACTACCATGTCATGCATGCTTTTAGAACTGCTAGTTGCTTTCCTTTCAGTTTCCTTGCCCAAGTCTTTTTAGACTTGCTGACATGTGCCCCTTTCTCTTTGGGTGTCGCATGTTAGTTGCCGAGCCTGAGTTTGTTGTTGAGGGCGACGAGTTCGAGGAGTTCGTGCCCGATTCTTTTGGTTGAAGAGGAGCTTGAGAATACTGGTGATCTTTCTTAGGATCTTACAGTTTCCTTTTGTTTTAGGATTCCTGTTAGTTGTCGGTGCGTGGCACCTTTGTTTGTACTTTGTACTTTTGTTGGCCATGTTTGGGCCCCTTAGATTCTTTTCTCTTTTAGCCTGGTGGCTTTTTCTGTGATGTTGGAATTTAATGTGATGGATATTCTGAGATTGTCTTTTGTCTCTTTTCCTTTATTATTATCTTTGTTTCGTATCGCGTTGCAAGGACATGCAGATATAACGATTTCATGACGCTTATCAGGCGTGTGGCTTCACAGCTCCACATCTGTGCGGACCTTCTCACGTCTCACCTCCACATTTTTGGGAAGTGGGGCGTGACAGGTTTTGTTGGTGGCCCATGCAGGTCCCTCTTGCAATTGCGAATTATCGGAACAACGATAATAACTATGGAATGTCCATTAAATAAATTGCAACATCCGAGTCTATAGCCTTGAGTCTAGTAGTTTTCCTATGTCACTAGGTGGTAGGAAGACTTAGTTAGACGTCCGTGCTTGCTAGTTAGAGGCCACTGATTGTTAGTTAGACTCCCCACTAGGAGTTGATTTGGTCGTCGTAGGAGTTACCTTAGTGGTTCCTGTCTAGCTTTGACTAGGATAGACTTCTAGAATTCTTTGGTCTCTCGCTTGGGTTCATCGATTTCGGACCAAGCTGAACTCATTTCATCGCTGTCTAGCCCTTAGGGAGTCTTAGGGCTTATTTCCATAATCTTTAGTTGGTTGGCCGTAGGAGTTTCCATAGATTTTCCTAAGTCATAAACTAGGCGTATTTATGTTTTGATCATCCGACCAAATCCCTTGCCTCAATTCCCACGACCACCATGTTTCGATAATTGTTGATCCTTCGAATGTCCCCATTCGCAAGGCTTAATTTCTTTTAAAGTTATTTTTCGATTTCCCTTATTAAAGTTTTCGCTAAGTTTAAATTTTGTTTTAAACCCGCTATGTATATACTTAAATTTCTCACTTTTCGATTGAGTCAAATTCCTTGTAGATTTCGGAGTCTAATGGTTGTAATTATAATTGCTATCTCGTAACCATTTTCTAATCTATAATTTCGCATTTCGGTTTAAGGACTCTATTACTATTTTGAAAAATTCGACATACCATTTTTCTAACTATGAGATCCATTTTAATCGCATAGCATACACACTTTAAAATCTCTTCCAAGATAAATAGAACTTCAATTATTTTCATATATCAGTACTAGGTTCATTGTACTCGTACTTTAAGGTCTTGTATAAATCAGTTGTTTGGCAAATCCGGGTCCCTCTAAAATTATTTTAAATGTTATTTATTTGGAATTTCTCTTCAGTTTTAAAACTTGTAAGCACTTAGCATGGGCCTAAAATTTCACACTATAGTTGATCGGATTCCATTTCTGCCGAAATATTGTATTAAGCTACTTCCGTAAATTATTTTCGAACCTCTCCATTGCAAATCTTGACTTTTCTGAAGGTATCCTTTCGACTTCATTTTTCCTAAGTTTACATTTGTTCGGAACTTTAAAATGTGTATACTTATACCTCATACCCTTCTTTGACTTAAATTTATTTATTTATTTGAATTTCGAAAGTTTTGACGAGATTTGATTACTGTTTATAATGTTTTTTCCAGCCTTTACTTTCATACCTATTTAAATATCTCATCCCTTTTCATATATCAATTTAGTCCTGGGCGTATTTCTATTTTTCCCAATTCGATTTATAAGCTTTTCCTTTCTTATTTATGCCATTCAAATGATTCATCACGCTCCCTTAATATACCTTCCGAGTCATGCATGATTTTAGCTTTCAACAAACCAAAGATATGTTCAACATTTTCTCTGTTACAATTTTTGGAAAATTACATTTTCGTAACCATTTTCTGACCTGGACCTTCCATAATTTGGTTTTTTAAGCTTATTACGAATTTTGATAAACCTACTACTAAGTTTTCCGTTCACCATACATGCTTTTAGAGTAATTTCTAAACTAAATTGAATTTCGAATATTTTCATATATCCGTGCTAGGCTCATTAGCCCGTATGTTAAGAGCTTTGTGTAAAACGATTTCTTTTGGCAAATCCTGGTTACACTAAAAGGTGGTTTCAATATTGATTATTTAAGCTGTTTCCTGGCTTACAGACTTTGAAAGTATTTAGCACAAGTTTAAAATTCTTTCATTAATTTAATTTCGTTTCGAAACTTTTGCCAACATTGTTAAATCACTGCCGTATAATATTTTCTAAAACTACGTCCTTAATGTTCGTATGAACGCTTTACTTCCTTTCATAATGATTTCTGTTAAGCCAATAAATCATTTCCTATTATTATGTGTATTCAACTCAAACTTATTTCGAACAACTTATTTTATCGATCTTCAAATATCGTTTATGCGGAGGAGAACTCCAACTTTTCAAAATATGATCGGTTTATACTTTTAGTGTTTTTGACTTTCGCTATTCACGTACCATTTCCGAAAACTTATGAGAGTAATGTTTACGTCTTTCTTCCCCGCCTAAACATCCACAATTATATCTCCGTTCCACTTGATCTATTTACCTCCTTGTCCTCGCCCTACCTGAACCCATTTTTACGATCTTGTTTCGTCACGCCATCTAATCTTGGTTTCCTTCCTTCTGCTTAGTTATTCCACTAGTGTGTGCCGTTATTTACGTCGCGCCAGTTTAGTAGTGGGTCCTTAGACTTTTGGTGATGTTGGCGTAGCGCATGTACCCAAGTTGAGTATGTAGGCTTGAAGAGTGTACCCCCTATAACATGATAATGTTTGCCTATTGTGTGATATATACATACTCAGAGTTATTCATGATGTTATGAAATTGTATGTGTGTTAATATTTATGGATATGTGCGAGGATAGCTATACCACTCTAGGGGCGTCTATGTATATAAGATTCTGTATTGGAATGTCTGAATAGAGTGTATGTAGTTGGAGATACTTATGATGGTTGAAATAATATGATTGGTGAAACTATATGTATGCTGGGTGTGATAATAATAGGTGTACGTGTAGTTAAAGTGGGTAGGCCTATTCTGTGACCTATGTGTTGTACGCGTGAGTGTGTGCTCGTACGTAGTTCCGTATTGCGCTTAGACGTAAGTAGTTATGTTTTTGCTGCGTGAGTATATAGATGATATACTTATGGTAGTAGAAATATAATTTTGAATGGTATTGCTTGCTTTTATGGATGTTGTGTGCGTGTATGCCATGAGGTATACTCGGCTATTGCATATCTTAACTAATGGATGAAGTAAGTGTATTGGTGTGCCAATTATAGATGGATGGATATGGTATGAATATATGATACATGTATGTGACTATACGATGACTGTATTTATTAGGGGGAATATTGTAATTATAGGTGTGCTAATGTTTGTAATAATATCATGGTATATGAAGTGATTGAAATATGCGATATTACCTGATTAGATATTAAGGGTGTTGACTTTTAGATATGTATGTGGTTATGTTGGTAGACGTGCATGCATTAGATAGTATTGGCATATGTATGGATGCTATGTTATGTATATGGAATTATTCTGCTATGATTTTGAGTCTCACTCAAGCTTAAGTGGGTATACTCTATGTACGTTGGTGTATTTGTATGTGGTTGGTGTATAGTGATGGATGATGTATGTATAATGTTTGGATTGTTTGTTTCCGGTTGTGTTACACACATGATTGTGGGTCACTAACCAGTATATAGCTATAGGTGTTGGTCTTGAGGCATAGATATTTACTAAGGACTTGCCCGTGTGAACGTATGTGTGCTAGCTAAACTAAGCGTGTCAATGTACTGAGTTTGTAATTGTATGATTGGTATACATGGAGGAAATGTTAGCGTGTATGGGTGTGCATCGTGCACGGGTAAGTATGTGCCTAGTTATAAGTTTTGGTGACTATGATATGTTTGGCGTGTCGTGAGTATAGTTATAGGGCCGTATGTGATGTGAAGATATGGTGAAATATTTACATGCACTTTGAATGGCTATATTTGTGAAATTATAGTAATGGTGAATGCGTATTAGATATAGTAAGACTTGTTTGAATAATGGCGTGGTGCGACTACATGTGTCGATGTGTTTGGTATTGGATGTATACTAGGAAATATTAGGGAGTAATATACCCATGGTTGCTTGTTGCATAGGTAGCTATCTACACGTAGAGCGATGGTTGTATTTGCTAAGTGTGAGACAAATCTTTTGTGAAAATCTGAACTATTGTTTGTGCTAGGTAAGTAGTAGATATATAATGGAGGTATATAAATGATTGAAATACATGTATGAGTACGAATGACTGTGATAGGTATAAGAGCATAACGTGCGTGAATGAAAACGTGTTAGTAGTAATAATGTTTGACTATCTAGTGCGTATATATATATATAAGCACATGTAATGACTACCTTTGGTTTAAAGTATGACGTGAAATGTTTTGGGATAGTTAATAGGGCGACTAGATATGTTAGAAAGTCCGAGGACGGACTTTATTCTAAGGTGGGTAGGATGTAACGACTGGTTTTTGTGTAATTGGATTATCTATATTAAAATATATGCTTGGTGGATTTTCTCCTTGGATGTGTGGTTTTCGTCGCCGTAGCTTTCACTTTCGATCGTTTCGTCGTGATTTTCTAGCTTCTTCCTTCGATCGTCGATTTCGGAGTAAGTCATTCGTGACGAGCTTCAAATCGCTCATATCTTAGAGTTAGAGTGATCTTAGAAGCCATAGGAATCTTCCCGAAGCTCCGCGATTCGAATCGGCACTTTTAGTGCATCTTAGTTGGTTCGAGAAGGCGGACCAACCGACTAGAATTCAATCTAGTCGGTAAGGAACTCTTCTCCAACCGACTAGTTCTTTAAATCTACTATACATGAGTTACTGTTTACTCTTAGTCGGTCTAAGAACAACCACCGACTGACTAGATGTTAAAATAGTCGGTCAGAACTTGCTCTCAGACCGACTAGTTCCTTTGATTAATTTTACCTAAGCTAATGTTCCTCGTTAGTCGGTTCATGAACACTCACCGACCGACTAGATTCCAAACTAGTCGGTCGACGGGCCTTCACAGACCGACTAATTCACTTCCCAGATTTTCCCCTTCTTTCGCTGTTTGATTCTAGTCGGTCACAGTTGGTCGACCGACCAACTAGTTGCTAAACTAGTCGGTCAGTAACTCTTCCTTGACCGACTAATCAGTGTCGAAACCCTAATTTCTGGGCAGCCGCCAGCTCTTCCTATTTAAACCCCCCAAACGTTTTCTTCTCTTCATTCATTTCTCCTGAGCCTCCTTCTTCCCCAAATCCTTCTCCATCTTCCCCTAGCCTTCCTCCTTCATCAAGAGCCCTTCCCCCTCTCCATTTTGGCCGGCCACCACCTCTAGGTCGTCAGAAAACCCCCAAAAAATCCCCAAAACCACATTTCTCCAGATTTTCTCCCCATTCCAGATCTGAACCCTAGGTTTCCCCGGATCGTTCTTCCGTTGCCGTGCTTGCTCGGCATCGATCTTCCGCTTCTATATGATAGGGTTCGATCCTTTGGTTTTCTCATAACTCTCCTTGTAATTTTATTGAAACCCTAATAATAAACTAGGTTGGATGTTGTTTGATGATTGTTTCTCCGTGGCAACGATTTCCTCTCCGTAGATAACTTTTGTGGCGTGCCTCATTGATCATCTTCCTTGGCGTGAGGCAAGTGAAAGTTGCCACTTAGGGTTTAGGCCATGTTTTAGGCCATTTGCTTGTTGTAGCATAAAAGAGACTAGACGGTGAAATGATAGCCGCCTAGACGCCAATTGATCTAGTTTGACAACGAAACTAGATCCGTCACCTCAATTGATCTAGCTTGATAACGAAGCTAGATCCAACCCTTTTAACTTGTTGTTCATGCATATTAAACTGCCATGTTTAATTCCTTATTTGTACGCCTTACTGCAAGCCATGACATCCATGTTGAATGTCGCATTCGTAGCACACGCTACAATACTTGTGTTTCCTGGCTCGTGTTCCAGAAGCGGGCCATGTGTTGGTTGATAGCCAATGCCCGATCTACTTGTTTCCGGCTAGGTGCACCCTACGCCAAATACTTATGAATCGTGAACTAGTATGCGAGCTCCTGAGCTCGTGTGCAGGGACCCTGGCTCGTTCACATGTGGGTATTGGGGTAAGAGTTAAGCGGCCAATCAACTGGGAGTCTGCCCGATCAGCAACTGCAGTGGTAAGGCGTAAACTCTGGGTTCTGGGGTAGTGGTAATCGGCCACTCAGTGTGAACGTCAAACAGTTCAACTGTAAGGCGTAAACATCTACAAACAACTTGAAGCGTGACTAGTGTTAAGGGGCCACTCAGTTTGAACGTCAAACAGTTCAACTGTAAGGCGTAAACATCTACAAACAACTTGAAGCGTGACTAGTGTTAAGCGGCCACTCAGTGTGAATGTCAAACAGTTCAACTGTAAGGCGTAAACATCTACAAACAACTTGAAGCGTGACTAGTGTTAAGCATCCACTCAGTGTGAACGTCAAACAGTTCAACTGTAAGGCGTAAACATCTACAATAACTTGAAAACGTGACTAGTGAAAGGATTGAGAATGTTAGTAGCTTGGCTACTCCTGTCATGTCATGATAATTGTTCCCTTGCACTTATTGTTACACCACGTCTTACTTGTGCACTCATACTAAAACTGCCATGTCATGCATGCTTTTAGAACTGCTAGTTGCTTTCCTTTCAGTTTCCTTGCCCAAGTCTTTTTAGACTTGCTGACATGTGCCCCTTTCTCTTTGGGTGTCGCATGTTAGTTGCCGAGCCTGAGTTTGTTGTTGAGGGCGACGAGTTCGAGGAGTTCGTGCCCGATTCTATTGGTTAAAGAGGAGCTTGAGAATACCGGTGATCTTTCTTAGGATCTTACAGTTTCCATTTGTTTTAGGATTCCTGTTAGTTGTCGGTGTGTGGCACCTTTGTTTGTACTTTGTACTTTTGTTGGCCATGTTTGGGCCATTAGATTCTTTTCTCTTTTTGCCTGGTGGCTTTTTCTGTGATGTTGGAATTTAATGTGATGGATATTCTGAGATTGTCTTTTGTCTCTTTTCCTTTATTATTATCTTTGTTTCGTATCGCGTTGCAAGGACATGCAGATATAACGATTTCATGACGCTTATCAGGCGTGTGGCTTCACAGCTCCACGTCTGTGCGGACCTTTTCACGTCTCGCCTCCACATTTTTGGGAAGCGGGGCGTGACAGTAGTCGACTCCCTACTGTTGGTAGTCGACTCCCAGAGGAGTTTTTCCTGCAACACTTCTAGTCAGACAGGTAGTTAACTCCAGGGTGTGTGGAGTTTCACTACGGAAGTTATAGGATGACTAGAAAAAGCTCTCTAAAACATTTTGAAGATATAAAAAAGGTTTTCAAAAATCTTTTTAAAATCGTTTGTGTGCGTGTGTTTTGTCTATATGATTTGGCTTTAACAAATACCCTAAAGAGACACGACACACTCACTATAGACATAGGACACATCTTCGGAAGCTTGATCAATTTGATGGAGTAGAAGTGAGCTTCACTTGAGCTTCTTGTTCTGTTTGAGCTTTGAACTTCATCATTTGACTTAGCCACGTTTGTCCTTGTCCTTGAGCGTAGATTTGTGTTTCTTTGAGTATGAGTAAAGCTTCGCATATTCTGCACACTTTAGTGTAGTATAGTTAGTACACTAAGCTTTCATTTGGTGTGCTCATCATCAAAATCACTTGGGGTAGAATTCAATTTCCATCAAAAACAACTATTCAAACATTATAATAGAGAAACATGCAAGCAATATAACAATAACATTAAGAGAAATATTTTATAAATGAAAAGAATGACATAACATAAAGGTCCAAATATTTGGCATATGGCATAACCACTAACAATCTTCCACTAGCACTAGGTCTAATTATACAAGTATTTAATACCCATAGACCTCATATGTTTATCATGTTTAGCTTATGAGAGAGCTTTGGTAAGTGGATCAACAATGTTGTCATCTGTTGGTACTCTGCCTAGCTCGACGTCTTTATTCTTAATAATTTCTCGAATGAGATGATAATGCCTGACTATATGATTGGATCTCTGATGGGATCTGGGCTCTTTTGCCTGTGCAATAACTCAATTATTATCACAATAAAGAACCACATGATTTGTGATACTAGGAACTACTCTTAGTTCAGTAATGAACTTCCTGATCCATACTGCAGGTTTGATCTTTATCTTCAGTATTAAGTAATAGTTATTGTAGATAGATATTGGCTTGTTGCATGCTAGAATTAGAAAAAAAATTTCAAGTCTTCCGTTGTTTTCTAAAAGGTTTAGAAAATCGACCATGCTTTCTTACAGATTCTTCTTCCTTTTACTCACTTTCCAATTATGTGGATTCCACTCTGATCATAACCTTATTATTGTTGGAGTTAATTCAGACTGAAGTGTGTTTGGCTGTTCAATATGTGTGTCCAGCCAGCTTCATAAGTATGTTCAAGATGTGAACAAGTGTGTACAGCCTTAAAGATAAGTATGTCCAACATGTGAACAAGGTGTACAGCCTTAAAGCTAAGATGTCCAAGATGGGAACAAGGTGTACAGCCTTAAAGCTAAGATGTCCAAGATGTCAACAAGTGTGTACAGCCTTAAAGCCAAGTATGTCCAAGATGTGTATACAGCCTTAAAGCCAAGTATGTCCAAGATGTGAATAAGTGTGTTCAGCTGGTGAGGAAAAGGAGATCAATTTTATGCAAAGTAATTCTGTACTCTGAGAAAGCAAGTCCCTTGAGATTTGTGTATTTTGTCTAGTGTAGTAAATGCTTGTACTAGTTGATGTAAGCTCTTGACATGGCATGTCTGTAGAAGTGAAAGAATGGTGTATATGTAATTAAAAATGGGGGGGAGAGAGAGATCTAAGATCAAGATCATCAAAAAATATCCAGGAAGAAGAAGAAGAGCTTCAGCTTTGCTTGAAATCCAAATGAAAAATCCCTGAAAAATCGTTCTTCCTCATTCTGAAAATTTGTGTTCGCAGTTTTGTCTGCACACTTGTAGTGCATTGTGTACACACATAAGTGCTTGTCTGTACACAGATATAGTGTACCTTGAACACAGTTATTTCAGTTTCCTACACCCTATAGTTTTCACAGTTTCTTCTCTATTTTCTCCTCCTCCCCTTAAAAGATCATGTCTTTGGGTACTGAGCTTTGCCTCAACATCCAACAGAGTGGTATCAGAGCATCTCAGGTTGATAGTAAGCCATGGATTATGATCAATCATCTCTTTTTCATCTTCCAATCTTGAGTAACAAGGAGAATAAGATCAACTACCAATATTGAAGCATCAAGATGAAAACTTTCTTCATTTCCAAAGATGTATGGGAGCATGTAGAAGACGGTGTTACTGATTTGGCAGATGGAGCCATAGTTGCTCAAAAATGCTTATAAAGAGAAGACCAAGAAGGATGCTAAAGCTCTCTACTGGGTTCAGCAAGCTGTGGATGAGACTATTTTTCCCAAAATCATGAATGCTTCAAGATCTCAAGAAACTTGGGATATTTTGAAGAAGGAGTTCCTTGGATCTGCAAAGGTAATCAATGTAAAGCTTCAAACCTTGAGAAAAGATTTCAAAAATATGAAAATGAAGTCATCTGAATCCATACAAGAATTCTTTTCAAGGATCATAGCTATTGTTAACCAAATGAGGTCATTGGGTGAATATCTTGCTGAGCAAAAGGTAGTTGAGAAAGTTTTGAGAAGCTTGACACCAAAATTCGATTTTGTAGCAGCAACAATTGAGGAATCAAAAGATCTCTCTGTTTATACATCAAGTGAGTTACTTGGCTCACTTTCTGCTCATGAGGATATACTCAACAGAGGCAAGGATGATAAAGGAATAAACCAAGCCTTTCACTCAAAAGTGACACTACGTTCACCAGTTAGCAATGACAGACCCTTTGGTGGTCATCAAGATATCATAGCTCAAATAACTTCAGAGAAGGAAGAGGAAGAAGTAATTGGAGAGGTGGAAGAACTGGTAGACAGCATGATGAAGGGTGCTCTCATTGTGGAAGAACTGGCCACACAATTGAAAGTTGTTGGTTCAAAAACAATACAGCTCCAAAGTGCTGGAAATGTCAGAAGTATGGACATTATGAGAAGGATTTCAAAGAAAACAGAGGAAAGGAGCAAGCTATCTAGGAAACAAGGTAAAGGAGCAAGTCAACTATGTAGAATAAGAAGCTCGCGAAGTTGATAATTTGTTCATGGCAAAATTTGATGATATTACAGTCCACAACTCCCTCACTTAGTATCTTGATAGTGGTTGCAGCAATCACATAACAAGTAAGCAATATTTATTTATCAATTTTGAACCTATTAATGCTAGAGATGTAAGACTCAGTAATGATAAGAAAGCTAGTGTAGAAGGAATTGGTGATATTGTTGTGCTTACTAATGAAGGAAGGAAATCAATTAAATATGTGTTGTATGATAAGTGTTAGTCAATTAGTGAAGAATGGCCTTTGTGCTACATTTCATGAAGATCAATGCAGGATATATGATAAGAAGAAGAGGAAACTTGTTTGTGTGAGTAAATTGACAAATAACAAGATGTTTCATGGTATGTTTGCTGCTCCTAACATTACCAAATTTCTAAGCACATAATTGAAGATGCCTTAGAACTTTGGCATACAAGATTTAGTCATTTCAATGTGGATGGCTTAGTTGAATTATCTGAGAAGAAGCTAGTGTATGGTTTGCCATCACTAAAGCAAGTTAAAGGGATGCATGAATATGAAGCTTGTATCTTAGGCAAGCAACAGAAGAAGAAAGCCCCTTCACATTCAAATTGGAGAGCTTCAAGACCATTGGAATTGGTTCATACTGACCGGTGTGGTCCAATGTCTGTTAATTCCCTTGGTGGATCAATATACTTCATGATAGTAGTGGATGATTTCAGTAGATACTGTTGGATTTATTTATTTGCAGAAAAGTCTCAAGCCTTGAGTTTCTTGAAGAATTTTAAATATGAAGCTGAAGGAAAGTTGGCATGTAAAATTCGCACTCTTAGATCAGATAGAGGTGGAGAAATTTGCAGCAGAGTGTTTAATGCTTTTTGTGAAGAAAATGGCATAAGGAGACAAGTGACATCAAGTTACACACCTCATCAAAATGGTGTTGCTGAAAGGAAGAACAGAGTGATTATGGAGTTAGCAAGGAGTGCTATGAAGGATAAGAAGATGCCTCTTGAGTTTTGGGCAGAAGCATGTGCAACAGCTATATTTGTCATAAACAGAAGTCCCACTTCAGCTTAGAAAAATTAGACTCCTTATGAAGCACTTAATGGAAACAAGACCAAAGTTACTAACATGAAGGTGTTTGGTTGCAAAGCTTATGTGTTGAAGCCTGCCAAAGCAAGAGGAAAACTTGATGATAAAAGCAGGAAGGGAATATTTATAGGCTATAGCATTGAATCCAAAGCCTATAAAATTTATGATCCAAATACAAGAAGCATGATTACAAGTAAAGATGTGGAGTTTTTTGAAACTTCAGCATGGGAATGGAATGTAAAGGAACCAATTGTGGCAGACTACAACAGGATGTAAGTGGATGCATTGCCTGAAGCAGATCAGCTAGATACAAATCATAGCTTAAGTGCCACAAATCACAGTTCACATGCAATAAATGACAGTCCAGATGCTACAACAAGTAGTTCACATGCTAGTAGTTACAGCAACAGTTCCTCAAATTCTCCAAGTGAAAATCAGAATGTGAGAACAAGATTATTGGGAGATATCTATAATGAGACTTATGAACTATTTGCTTGTTTTACTGTAGAACTTGCAGATTTTACTAAAGCTTGTGTTGAAGATGAATGGAGGACAGTCATGCAAGAGGAGATCAATGCCATTGAGAAGAACAAAACAGGGAGCTTGTGTGAGCCACCATAAGGAGAGAATGCAGTGGATGTTAAGTGGTTGTATAAGACTAAATACAACACTGATGGCTCCATAAACAAGCTTAAAGCAAGGCTTGTGGCTAGAGGATTCACTCAAGTCTATGGAGAAGATTATAAAGATACTTTTGCACCAGTTGCCAGATATGAAACTATTAGAATCTTACTTGCAGTATCAGCCTCCAAAGGATGGAAAGTTATACAGCTGGATGTGAAATTAGCATTTCTAAATGGTGCATTACAGGAAGAAATTTATGTGAAACAGCATCTAGGATTTGTTAAAGAAAATCAGAGCTCAAAAGTCTATAAACTTCACAAGGCCCTGTATGGATTGAAGCAAGCACCTAGAGCATGGTACCAAAGAATACATGAATTCCTAATCAAGCAAGGCTATTCAAGGAGTGATTCTGAAGCTACATTCTATGTCAAGTCAGAAAATGGTAATTTTCTAGCTTTATGTCTCTATGTGGATGACATTATTTATACTAGCGATGAAGAGTCTTGGCTTGACAAATTTAAAAGACAAATGTAGCATGAATTTGAAATGAGTGATTTTGGAAAGCTGCATTACTTCTTGGGACTAGAAATCAAACAAACAGAGCATGGAATACATGATGCACAATCTATGATGAACAGACTGAAAATGGCAAATTGCAAATTTGTGTAAACCCTCTTTGAAAGCCAAAGAAAAGCTTGTAGTAGATGAGTCTATTGCTGGAGTAAATAAGAATCATTTCAGAAGTATAGTGGGAGGATTGATGTATTTGGCAAACACATAACCAGATCTGTCATATACTGTAAATCAATTGGCAAGAGTTATGCATAAGCCTAATGAGATTCACATGACAGCAGATAAAAGAGTACTGAGATATATTGCAAAAACCAAAGAACTTGGTTTTTTATGGCAGAGATGAAGCTTGCAAGCTGATAGCATATTCAGACAGTGATTGGGGAAGTAGTGAAGAGCATAGAAGGAGTTTGACAGGATACACATTATTACTGGGAAAATCATGTATCACATGGGACACCAAAAGACAGAATTCATTTGCTCTCTCCACAACAGAAGTTGAGTATATGGCCTTGTCCTATACAGAATGCCAAGTAGTATGGATGAAGAGGATTCTTGAAGATCTGAAGCAAGATCAAGGTGAAGGTACTGTTATTTTTTGTGATAACAATTCTACAATCCATCTTACAATGAATTTCATAAATCAAGGAAGAACCAAGCATATTGATACAAGGTATCACTTCATAAGAGAATTGGTTTCTGAAAAAGCCAGTGTGCTTCAACATTGTAAGTCATTTGATCAACTAGCTGATGTGTTTACAAAATTTTTGGACATCAAACAATTCATCAAATTCAGAAATGAGCTTGGGCTTAGACCCGGTCTGAATTAAAGGGAGGATATGTTGGAGTTAATTCAGACTGAAGTGTGTTTGGCTGTTCAATATGTGTGTCCAGCCAGCTTCATAAGTATATCCAAGATGTGAACAAGTGTGTATAGCCTTAAAGATAAGTATGTCCAAGATGTGAACAAGTGTGTACAGCCTTAAAGCTAAGTATGTCCAAGATGTGAACAAGTGTGTACAGCCTTAAAACCAAGTATGTCCAAGATGTGAACAAGTGTGTTCAGCTGCTGAGAAAAAGGAGATCAATTATAAGCAAAGTAATTCTATACTCTGAGAAAGCAAGTCACTTGAGATTTGTGTATTTTTTTTATAGTGTAGTAAATGCTTGTACTAGTTGATGTAAGCTCTTGACAGGGCATGGATGCAGAAGTGAAAGAATGATGTATATGTAATTAAAAAAGGAGAGAGAGAGAGAGAGAGAGAGAGAGAGAGAGAGAGAGAGAGAGAGATCTGAGATCAATATCATCAAAAAATAGAGAGAGAGAGAGATCTGAGATCAATATCATCAAAAAATATCCAGGAAGAAGAAGAAGAAGAGCTTCAGCTTTGCCTGAAATCCATATGAAAAATACCTGAAAACTCGTTCTTCCTCATTCTGAAAATTTGTGTTCACAGTTTTGCGTACACACTTGTAGTGCATTGTGTACACACATAAGTGCTTGTCTGCACACCGATATAGTGTAACGTGAACACAGTTATTTCAGTTTCCTGCACACTATATTTTTTACATATTCTTCTCTGTTTTCTCCTTCTCCCCTCAAAAGATCATGTCTTTGGGTGCTGAGCTTTGCCTCAACATCCAACACTAATTAGGACATATGTCATCATCGAGTAAGGATGGTGTATCTTCCCACATCGAATTTTAAGCCTAAACATAAGGGAGTATAAGAGGAAAAGGGCTGCTTATGGGAGCCTACACAAACACTTTGGCAATCCCTTGAATTCTGTTCCGTGAGCTTAACATTTTCGTTAGATTAGATATCTCTTTAGGTCAGATTTCGTCAATCCTTATATTTCTCCAACGCTAAGTGATGCCCAGTTGTTCTTCAGTTCTACCCATTTATTCAAGCACTTTATCCTCTAAGCGATCAATCATGCTTTAAGCATGGTATGTCAAGGGTTAATTGCAGATAAGTTATCAACTAGTATAAAGGATGGTGAACCCTTGAATTGGGTTGATGGGGAGGCATCCTTAGATGAGGCCACTAACGAGGAGGCCAACAAGGAAGATCGTACATTTGAAGATGAGCCTTTAGCCATATTTGCCATTATGTATTACCCTTCATTAACTAATGATGACCTTGATCGCATGCCGAAGTCTAATAAATCGTATATTAATGAGGTGCCTAGGCCTCTAGGAAACTAGGTATAATACATAATAGGAAAGGAAACGACCATGATGGGGAAGATGGTGTAGAGGGAAAGGAAGCCGATTTTCAGTTGTCCCCTAAGGTGTGGATGGATCTTTGTGGACTCCTCATGGCTGCTGAGTGGGTATACTTCCACGATGAGAATAAGGTTAGGGTATATGTTAAATACTTGGCCTTAGGCCCATGATTTTCTCTCAACCCATTTATCATCGAGGTATTGAAATTTCTTGCAGCCACTTTGTGCCAATTAAACCCCGACTAAACCGGATCAATTTTAGGCTTCACATATCTCTACCTTAGAATTAGGATCAGGCCTTCAATCCCCTTCTTGGGCTAAAGGAATCCGCATCGGCTGGAAGCACAATGCATGAGCCGGTAGCAGACCTACTCGGTCTCAACACATATCTTAAACTTCGATAACCCTCATATGTAGAGTGATTATCGTCACCATGATTGGTGTTGTCATTACCGTTGGTGTTGGTATTGTTATTGGCCATGTCTATGTTTCTTACTAATCTATGTGTTCGAGAAGTCCTTAACCACATAAACTAGACAATTGAGTTCAAGCCAAAACTTTCCAATGTTAACCTAATTTTTATAGTTTTGATGATTATAAAAATTGAAAAACAAAATCGGATATCCACAATGAATATAAACAATAGAATGGAAAGATCTCACCAAATTTTCACAATAAAAACCAAAGTGTGAAATGAAGATACACCGTCCCCGGCAATGGCACCAATTTGCTTGACTCTCCCTGGTAAATGATACTTGCAAGTGTACGAGGTCGGCAAATAATATATCCTGTAAGTACGGGATCGTATCCACAGAGACGGAACTAATCTGAAAATTTACACAAATAGTCAGAGCGTGTAAAGAATGGATGAGGGTTCTAACCACCGTATGAGGGTGAATGATTGTTTGAATAGATGGTTTATCTAAGTACCCTAGAGTTAGGGTAAAGTCCTAAGATTTGGATGCAATGAAGAATGAGAGTGCGGGTGCTGAGGATATCAGTAGGATTACTCAATTGCTCTGCTAAATGTTTATTCCATGATAACTCAATCACTCATCCATGTCAAGGTATGAAGATAGGAAAATAAATCAATTAACCACATATGGGCTGCACCAAAGGTAATTGATAATTGGGTTCTTCTCCGAATTAAATCTCATGAATCACACCCACAACCATTTCAAGGTATGTGGGAGTAGTGCATATTGGTTGTGTTGCGCATCACACAACCACCGTTCTACGGCCCCTTTTGGGCAATGCACGATTCGATAAACGGTTTACAACCAAATTAACAATTTAGGTTATTGGGTGAATTAGACTTCTAATTTACGAAATATGGATTGAAGGGCCTTGCATTCATTTCAAGATATGCAATACCCATTGGATACATAGATACAACAATTACGAAGCACCACCGTTCTGCGGCTCCTCCATGGATAGTATCAAATCCAATTAATCATAAGCTTATTTCACCCAATAACATGGATTAACACAGGGGTGCGGAAAATTAACATTAGCAAGGCAATCAAGACATCCTACATCAATCCCAAATACCCACACAATGAATCTAGCTTAACATATCAAGAATAGAATAAACATTATTATAAATACACATAGCTAAATGTAAGGAATGAAAGCAAATGTATAATAGAAAGAGGGTTGGAGTTTTGTCACCAAATACAAGCTTTCTTAATCAGCAATCAATCTCAGCAACAGCAAAAAAGAAATCAGAAAACTCAAAACTCTCCAAAAACCTAAGCCCCTTCGTTAGGAAGAAGATGACCAATAATAGTAAAAGATTAAGTTCTATATCTATTACATCTGAATAGTAATGTTTTATACCCCCTAGGGGTTATATCTCATCCATCCAAAATATCATCCAACGATTCATAGCAACAGGAGAGAAATCGGGTTAAGAAACCCTTGTTTCTCGTAACCCAAACTGCGGGCAAAAAATCCCGATCTGTCGACTGTCAAAAAAAGGGCAGTCGACTGATGACAGGAAACTCTTATTGCTTCCAAAGGGAGACATGCGGCTGTCTTAAAAATCAGATTTGCTTGTGTGATCCCCAGGCGAATGTCTTTTGTTCTTCAGTCGCCTCAAGCAGAAATGTCAAAATAACAGAGAGTTGGCTCTTTTTGCTCCTTCAGGCATCTGGAAAATTAGTCGACTGATGCGAAGATGACAGGCGACTGTACAATATTACAGTCGACTGTCAATCCTCTTGCAGGCGACCATCGTTGGGCTTCAGCTTCTCCAGCTCCAGTTCTTTAAGGGCAGGCGACTACCATTGTTTGAGCAGTCGACTGTCTGGTTTCCCAGGCGATGTTATTCCTTCTATAGGCGTCTGTTTTGTACTCCTCTTCTTGAGTTTAATTAGTCCCCTTTCGGACACCTGAAAAATCCAGAAAAATCCCTGAGAATGTAATAGACATTTATAATGCTTTGGAAGTGAAATTGTGCCAAAATAAAATCATATGCTCACAAATGATGAATTAGCGTAAATGTAATTAAGAGAGCATGATTCCAAGGATTATGTGCACAAGAGTAAATGATTATGTGGTTAAAATATGCAATATTCAATCATAATCAATTAGTAAGCCGAATGGCTTAGGAATGGAGGTAACCTTGGGATTTGGGTGAACTAGGATAAATTGTTTATGTATGCTTGTTCTCTTTGTGTTACACTTGTGCTATTATCTCTCTTGCAATTGTGTTTTATTTTTTGCTGCTCATATTTTGTAAGTTGTGATATTGTTGATTATGAATCAACTAGGTAACTCAAATTGAGTTCATATGGTGAAATATTAGAGGGAAAATTGTAAGTTAAAGCTTTATTTGCATAACACTATTCACCACCCAATAGTGTTTTACTTGCCATCTACAAGATCTAACAGAATACTATCATTGCCATAAACCTGACCATTGGAAGAGGAATTGCAAGGACCACTTGGAGTCTTTAAAAATAAGGGGCATAGTGATGCCTCATTTTCAGGTGTTCATTTCATTTAGCTCTATGTTTCTCCTAACACTTTGGTATTAGTTAACAGAGTTATTTTTCACATCTGTAATTATTTACGTGGGCTAAAAATAGAGAAAGACGAGAGAATGTGAAATGCCCCTACAAGTTGGAACTAGTGCAAGAGTTGTTGATATAGCTATAGGGGAATTCCACCTTGGACTGCTGCATGGAAGGGTTTTGATATTTCAGAATTGCTTTTAAATACAAAGAATGATATGTAACATTGTTTTGGTTTCCTTATTAGATAATGAAGGCTAAAATTTTGTATTAAAGAACAATGTTAAGAACATTTTCAATAAAGACATAATTCTTCGCTTTGGTACATTAAGCAATGGCATACATGTTTTGAATATAAAAACCATATTGAATGTTCACTATGTAAATAAAAGAAAGACTCCAAGTGAAAATGAATCCTACTTGTAAGTTTCATAAGGAAGGACTCTTGAGTCCTTCTGATTTTAAATCATTTTCAACTTGTAAGTCTTGCCTCAAAGGCAAAATGGCTAAAATACCCTTTGTAGGACAAGTGTAAAGAGTTGGTGAACTCTTGGGAATCATATATAGTGATGTATGTGGTCCATTGTCTACACAAGCAAGAGGAGGATTTTCCTACTTCAATACTTTTACTGATGACCTCTCTAGATATGGATATGTGTTCTTGATAAAATACAAATTTAAAGCATTTGAAAAGTTCAAAGAGTATAAGAATGCAGTAGAGAACCATACATAAAGAAGTATTAAAATTCTTTGATCAGATCAAGGAGGTGAATACCTAAGTCTGGAATTCCTTCCATACCTAAAAAAGAATGGGTATCTCTCTTGGATTTATTTTCTTCACACACAACATCACAATGGTATGTAACATAGAAGGA